>JAREYC010000004.1:12697500-13897500 GCA_030015325.1 Cryptoblepharus egeriae
TCTCCAGACAGGAAGTCTGGGAAAGACATCTGCCTGAAACCATGGAGAGAGACTGCCAACCATATGATCCTTGATGGACTGATATGGCATAAAAGAATATCATGTGTTTAATCTATGAGGAAAGAATAAACAACTGCTTAAACTTGAGCTGGATCTTCTCCACACCACTAAGTTCCTGAGCATAATCCTAACCATGTCTACTCAAAGTAAGCCCCATTGTATTCAATGGGTCTTACTCCCAGAAAAGTGTCTTTAGGATTGCAGCTCCTACCTTATATAGTAAAGTTGGCACAAAACAAGAAAATAGGATTCCTGAAGCAGACTTCTAAACATCATAAGTTGTGTATCAGCTGTAAGGTTTGCCGCTTTTGATCAGTGGCAATCGTCTGATTCTGTATCCACTAAAGCACCTGAGTGTTTCAAGGGATGTGAGAATAGTTTATAAGACAACCACTGCTTCACAATTCTAAGGGGTGAGTTTGAAAAACTTGTTGGACTCCAATTTCCCTCCAGGATCTTGAGACTGGGAAAAAATACATGTTGCCCATAGCTATGAGATTAGCAGGAGTTTGGAAACGGAGCTTTAAATTAATTAAAACGTGACTGCCTGCTTGTTGAAAAGCACAGACATTCACACACAACTGTCCTCAAGCACAAACAAGGATTGCTGAGACACTTTTTCCTTTAACATTATGTGATTGTGTTAAATTGATATAAATTGTTCTTGGTCAGGAGAATTTCGTAGGAAATTATACCCATTATTTCCAGAGAGGAAGCTGTGATATCCTAAAGGATCCTCATGCCTGTCTAACCCTACAATCCAGAGTAACTACAGGAGCACATAAGAGACATTACGTGTACCCGTAGTTACTGCACCACCTAGTGAAAACCTATGGGAAATTCAAATTGCAATCCAGAGCAAATTGTACTTACACCGGAGCAAGGACTCCCCATAGTTACTCTGGATTGCACCCATGGCATGGTGGGAGTACTGTGATAAGTATTTTCTAGAGCTTAAGAAAGGGTATTTTCCAACATTACTTGGAAATGGCAGGGAGACCTTCTGTATGGAATGTTGCATCACACATGAGCAGGGCCGGATTTAGGTTTGATGAGGCCCTAAGCTATAGAAGGTAATGGGCCCCTTTATATGTCCAGCTGTCCTTTGTCAACAACAAATTGTTGCTGTTTTTTGTGTTGAATATATGCTATATGGTAATTTATGGACCTAATTATCTAAAGCCATTTGCACATAACAAAATATGTATATTAGAAATGAGCAAACCAGTGATATTTTAGAGAGCAGGCTAGCAAGTGGGGCCCTTTACGTTCATCATAGGCGCCTACACAATGCAAAACACTGTTGCTGTATGTAGATTTTATTTTATTTCTTTTTTATCTTATATTTTGGAAATGTCATCCAGTATTTTTTTCCTTTAAATTTTTGGGGGCCCCCAAGAGATTGGGGCCCTAAGCTATAGCTTGTTTAGCTTATGTGTAAATCCGGCACTGATGAGTTAACCTCTACTTTAAAGTATTTAATACCCAGTCTGCTCTAAGTCAGGGGTCCTCAACCTCCAACCCACAGCCCACTGCTGTTCTGCTGCACCTTGTTGGCCAGGCCAGGCTGGACTGCACCAAGAGTCTGGGCCCAGAGGCCAGAGCCATGACGCACCATGAAGCAAATTGGACAAGCGTGGTCCAGCTGCTGAGCTGCACACGCCCAGCTCACCCAGACTCAGAGTACAGCCTGGTTGTCTGTTAGAAATTTTTTTCCCCACATGGTCCCAAGCCATGGTCCTCAGAAGGTTGAGAACCACTGCTCTAAGTGGCATGGCAATTGCACAATATTACTTTTTTTATCCTTGAGCACCATATCATTCCAAGGATATTTGGATCCTTTTCCCATATTAGTCTGTCAGTTGCTGTAGAAGTAACAATCTTGGCACCAACACCACCATCTAGAACAAAAGCAGGCCTCCGTCAGTCTTGAAAGACTATGGTATCATGCTCAGCGCTGCATACGCTGCATGCGAAGCACGAAAGCCTGGGTTAGATTGTTATGGAGGATAGGCTGTTACCCCAGCAGCAACTCCCCCCCTCTCCATGCCACTGAATTAGTCCAATGGAAAGGCAGAGCCAACACGATTGGATCCAGCTGGCGTCGCAGAGCTGGGCTAAGGACAGGAGCTCACCCTGTCTTGTGGGGCTGACCCGGTTCTCGAACCGTGGCCTGCTGGTTAACAGGCACAGCGTCTTAACCCAAAGTTGTGTTTATATAAGGAAATATAATTCATTGGGAATTCATATAATTCATCGGAAAATGGTAAACCTACTATTAGATAGACTATTATGTGGATGGATTCAACTGGATATGTTAATTTGCCTTAAAATTATTGAAGGAAAGAAAGGACTGCAAAAACTCATATATAGTAGTGGAATTCTCCAGCTGTTTCTGAGGATCAAGATGGAACATGAACACGACAAAAGGCTGCACAAAGGGGTGTTAAGAAATTCCAGAAAGGAAAGCTACTGTATAATGCCAGGCCCCACGTCAGTCAATTATCTGTTCACAGTGATATTGTCCTCAGACCAGACAGAATAAGAACATAGGAGAAAAGGAAAAGCAGATATTAATGACAAGATACATCACAAGAATCCATTATGTGGGAAGGCATATTAAAGTCAAAGCTCATGAAATCTTATGAACAAATGCCATTTATTGAAAAAGAAAATTACATAGGTCCTGTGTAATTTTTTAAAAGCTTTTGGTAGAAAACAATATCACTGATTCAAAGGGAGAAAAAGCTGAAATTATCAGCAAATTATAAGAATATTTTAAAAGTTTTTCTAACTATTGCATAATGAAACCTCAATTTTTCTGTGCTGGACTTGTGATATTTGAATAGTCTGGTCTGTAATATGTGGACCAATGACATTTGAACAGTTGGTCATAGGACGTGAAAAAGAGCAACCCCTTAAAATTCAATCACTGTTGTCAGGTGTCAAGTAAAACCATCAGACCAGGGTCCTATTCATAGTTGAGGAGATTGGAGTGATTTCCCCCCCCCCCAAACGGTAGGCAGGTTGGGGATGACAAGGGTCCCCCCATCCGATGTCAATTTAAAGAGACAGGTGGCTTCAGAATGGTGGGAATAATGTGGCACTATTCCCCAAGGTATAAATTAAAATACCAAATCTACATTAAATAATGGTGAAGTAATAGACACAGTACTGCAGAGGCAGCAGTGCCAAGTTCCACTGTAATCAAAATGAACAAGCACCTCGAGGGAATGTCTCAGCCTGACTAATTATCCATTAAAATTCCAGGTTTTTTTGATACACGCCTATGCGATGTGTCATTCTCACGTGAAGGAACGAGAACAAAGTTCCATTTCTATTGTTTTAAGAGCTTTGGGTTCTTCCAGGGGGTGGGGAGAAGGTGGCAGAGTAACTTCAGGTACGCACTTCCAACACAAGAGTTTATTTCCAAGTTATGTTTGGAAATGAACGAGGACCTTTGCAAAGAGTCCAAGGGTTTTAAGCGACTTGAGAGAAAACCAGCTTATTAATTGCGCACCTGCAGTTCTGACTTATTTATGCACCTTATTTTGAAGTGGTTTCCCTCCATAATGTTTGCTAGTCATGAGTACTTCGTGTATGGTCTTACCATAATTTCACATATTATGTGTTTTAGGGATCCTTGCAGTATCATCACATATATAGCCAATACATGACAGTTTGCTGCTTCACTGACAAAGTGCCACATTTGCACTTGATAGACCATCATTAAAGACTCTTTAATGATGTCCGGTTTTGTGAGATTCCTCCCATCTTGTGCAGCCTGAGGATGTGGACAGACTTCTCTGGAGTCTGAGGCCATTAAATCGCCTGCTTGACCCTTGCCCATCTTGGCTTGTTAGATCTGCCCTGGGGGTGGAGGAACTGGCTGAGTGGACAGGGAGGTTGGTCAGTTCTTCTCTGATGGAGGGGGCTCTGGCATTGAAGCAGGTGGTGGTACATCCTCTCCTGAAGAAGCCACCCCTGGATCCAACTGTGTTGGAAAATTACCAGCCAGTCTCTTACCTCCTGTTCCTGGGCAAGGTGATTGAGCAGGTGGTGGCATCACAGATCCAGAGAGTTCTGCATGAAATGGATTATCTGGATCCTTTTCAATCAGGCTTCAGGTTGGGCTTTGAGACTGAAACAGCCTTGGTTGCCTTACTAGGTGACCACTGAGGACTGGACAGGGGCAGTGTGACCCTGTTGGTCCTGCTGGATCTCTCAGAGGCTTTTGACACCATCGACCATGGTGTCCTTCTGGGTCTGCTAGCAAAGTTGGGGGTTGGGGGCACTGTTCTGCAGTGATTCCATTCCTATTTGGCTGTTAGGTCCCAGATGGTGGTGCTGGGGGATGCCTGTTTGGCACCCTCGCCTTTAAGGTGTGGGGTGCCACAGGATTCCATTCTGTCCCCCATGTAATTTAACATACATGAAATGCTGGGAGAGGTCATCCGGGGATTTGAAGTAGGGTGCCACCAGCATGCTAATTACATCCAGCTCTATCTCTCCTTTCCACTTCAATACAACGTGGCTGTTGAGGCCTTAGAGTGCTGCCTGGAGGTGGTTGGCATCTGGTTGAGGGCATGCAAGCTGATACTGAATCCAGACAAGACAGAGATCCTCATGGTTAGGAAATCCACTATGCATGTGCTGGACTATCAACTTACTCTGAACCCCTGAAGGAGCAGGTTTGCAGCTTGGGGGGTTGTTCTGGACTCGCAGCTGCTCCTTGATTCCCAGGCAGTGTGGCCAGAGATGCCTTTGTGCAACTTTGCTTGGTGTGCCAGTTGCAGCCATACCTGGATCATGTAGACCTGGCCATGGTGGTCCACGCCACAGTGACATCTGGACTACTGGAATGCACTCTATGTGGGGCTGCCCTTGCAAAAGGTTTAGAAACTGCAATTAGTTCAAAATGATGTGGCCCGTGTGGTTGCTGGAGCCAGACAATTTGACTCTGTTGGGCCGGTCCAGTGACTGGCTGCCCATTCATTTCCGGGCCCAATTCGAAGTGCTAGTCTGACGTATAAAGCCCTAAACAGCTTGGGTCCAGACTATCTTAAGAACTGTCTACTTCCATACAATCTGGCTTGTTCCCTCAGGTCATCAGAGAAGGCCCTGCTACAAGCTGCCTAGGGAGGTAGATGGGGCAGTGGCAAGAAACAGGGCCTTCTCAGTAGTGGCACCAACACTCTGGAATTCCCTCCTTCTTGATCTAAAACTTGATCTCCCGCGAAACCTTTTGGCTTGGCCTAAAAACATTTCTCTTCAGAACAGCTTTCTGAGCTTTTTCGTCTGCTGGTTTTTTAATCTGGCAACTTGTACTGCATAACTTTTTAATTATGGTTTTAATCAGTGTTTTTACATAGGTGTTTGATATTTATTGTTTTAAAGATGCCAGTTTTAAATATTTTAATGAATTGGATTTTATTGTTGATGTTTTTATGGATTTTTTTGTAAGCCTCCTTCAGTGCCTTGTTTGTTTGTTTGTTTGTTTGTTTGTTTGTTTTGTTTTGTTTGTTTATTTTATTATTAACTCTCTGTTTCCACCAGCTTTGCTGGTGAACAAGGATGCTGTAACAATCCTTTTTTCAACGTCTAGTTATTAAGAATGCTTTGGCAACTCCCGGTACAGTGACCCTAAACTTCTAAGTTGGAAATAGTTTAATAACTGAGGAAGGAATCCTGAAAAATATCTGTAACAAAGCAGAGAGTTCTGATTCTTCCTTAGCACATGTCTGTGGTTGACCTATGAAACTCACTGCCTGAGATCCATGATGTTGGATGGACTAATGGAACAGAACACAGGAAAAACATATGTTTCATATGTTGGCTTGGACCAATTACTCCCAGTTGGGCCCCACACTTAAGGGGATCCTTCTCGAAAATAATATAGTATTGATCACAATTTATGTTAAAATGTGCTTATAGCTATTTGGACTATTAATTTACATGCAGTTTTTAAGCACACATTTTGATTGCTTTCCATTCTGTCATAGACATATAAAGTCTATAACAAATTATATTTCGGCAAAATCCAGAGTAACTACAGGGAGTCCTTGCTCTGGTGTAAGAGCAACTTACTCTGGATTCCAATAAGAATTTCCCAAAGTTTTTCACTAGGTGGTGCAGTAACTAACTAACTAAGGGCTGTGGGTGGCGCAAATGGCTAAGACACTGTGCCTGTTAACCAACAGGCCAGGGTTCGAGACCCAGGTTGCCCCCACAAGACAGGGTGAGCTCCTGTCCTTAGCCCATCTCTGCGACACAGCTGGATCCAATCGTATTGGCTCTGCCTTTCCATTGGACTAATTCAGTGGCGTGGAGAGGGGGGTTGGCTGCTTGGGTAACAGCCTATCCTCCATAACAATCTACCCAGGCTTTTGTGCTTTGCATGCATGCAGCGCCGAGCACGATACCATAGTCTTTCAAGACTGAAGGAGGCCTGCTGCAGTAACTATGGGTTCACATAAAGTCTCTTACGTGCTCCCATAGTTACTCTGGATTTGGGGGTTTGTCTAAGAACACAATCTTAACCATAACTACTCAAAAGTTAGCCCCATTGTGTTCAGTGGGCTGTACTCCCAGGAAAGTATCTTTAGGATTGCAGCCTATGTTTCTACAGACCTTGACTTTGAATTTGGGGTACCACCAAATGTTTCCAGTCGGACCCCACAACTCCTATTCCTCTATCTTACACTTCTCCATCACTTCCAAGGAAGAAATGCCATCTCATCTTACTTCAAACCCCTCCCCAGGATCCTTGGGAATTGTACTTCTATAAGGAAACAGTAAGAATGTGTACCAGCAGAGAATCTTTAACACTGTCCCCAAAGGACAGTTCCCCGAATTCTTTGGCAGGGAGCTATGATCGTTAAAATGGCTTTACAATTCTACAAATGTGTCCTCTGAGTACTGTGTGCCCTAAGAATTTATTTCAGGCTAAAATTCAAAATATATTTAGCAGGAAGTGAACCCATTCTCTGGAGTTTAACATATTGTCGTCTGGTTAGAGAGCAAGCAAGTATAAGGTGAGTTTTTTTAATTTTATAAGAAAGGAATCCATTGTATTTAAATTTGCCAAGGCCAAGAACATCATGTATTCTGAAAGATTCTTTTCACTCTTCTCACTGTGGAGAAACTCAATTCTCAGACAACTTATACAGACTCCTCTATTGACTCTGTGAAATATCCTGACTCTATGGATTACCCCGAAGCAGCTGTGGAAAACACAAACGCTCTCCCTAAGACATGGGAAAGGGGGGGGGGGCAAAATACTGATACAGCCTGGGGCAGATTTTTAAAAAAACCTGAATTCTCAAGTGAGTTTCAAGAGCCAGCCGGTCTGGAAGGTTGGATTTGTTTGTCGGAAAAGTAAACATTGCCAAAATCAACAAGTTCCTTCCGTAGGGAGCTGTTGAGCAAATTGGACTGCGGATTAAGACAGTTCAGCTCAGTCATGCTAGATCTGATGTGAACCCCGCAGGCTCTCAGCTTTTACCCGACAATGTGTGCACGTGTGGATATGTGTGCATGTCTGCGCATGTCTGCGCGTGTTCACGTGTGTGCACGTAGCAGTAAATCGAAAAGAAAATAATTGGTTTGTGGATGAAGTAAATTAAAATTTGTCTCAGTGGCTAAAGCAATTTTAAACAAAAGACAAATAAAATAAAATGACATGTGTTTGTCAAAGTTTACTGGTGGTTTCTTCAGCTCTGGGTCAAATTGTTCTGGCTAGACTGGTACCGGTGAACAGTTTAATGGCAATTAGAGCTGAGCAACGTGATGTAATGTGCTGTTACCAACTACAGAAATTGAAATGGATAAACATTACAATCATAGAATCCTAGAATTGGAAGGGACCTAGTAGGTCCTCTAGTCCAACCCCATGCCTGCAGCAGGAAATCCTCCTAGAGCATCCCCGACAGGTGCTCGTCAAACCTCTGCTTGAAGATCCATTAACGCCATTTTTGTTCACAAAAAAGAATTTTTAAAAAAGTAATAAAGCCATTGAGAAGTGGTTCTCAAGCAATGAGCCATGGCTCCCCAGGCTGCAACAAAATCCTTTTTTAAAAATGCTACCATACACAATGTATTGGACTACAGCCCTAAAGGGGAGCTAACGGCCCCAAAGGTCAGCAAGAAACACCAGTCAAAAATGTGCAAGGAACACTGTGAAGGCGTATACAATAGAATTGTTTTATTGGCTTGGATATGATGGAGAATATAGGTGGGAATGTGAATGAGAATGGAAATTCAGCATTTCAGTCACCTCTGTGACCAAACCTCTGTGACTCTGGTCACAACTGTCACACTTTCCAGATGTCCAACTTTTCAGAAATTTAGAGCATTTGACACATTGAAAACTCCTGGAACCTCCTATTTTTCTTTCACCGTTGCCTCGAACAATTTCATAAAAATCAATAAACAGGCCCAATCCTATCCAACTTTCCAGGGGTGCAACAACCTTGCCAGAGGGGCATGCACTGTATGTGCGTGGTAGGAAGGTGATAGTTGAGGATTTCTAAATGTAACAGAACATTTTATATATTTATGTTGAGTTGTGGCAACATCAGCTCTGGAAAAATAGGTATGATTGCTTTGTACCCCCTACACATAAAAAATTAGCAGTGAAAGGGGATGAATATATGTATATGAGTATATGCAGGGAGCAGGTTTAGCAGTCAAAAAAATGGCATAGCAATCTGGCTTGGTACAAGATGAATTTACAATATTTTCTTTTTCCTTCTAAATTATCTTCATAATAATAATCTTCATTTAGGATCTGTGTTCCGCACCTTTTTTTAATGGTCATGCACCATACTGTTTTTACTATGAACTGTATGTGGATTCAAGTGCCTTCACCACAGACAGGAAGCCTAAGCGCAATTTCTTATGGTAGTATGTCCCACTGAGGCCAATTAGGCCTTCTTATGAGTAAGCATTCTTAGAATTGCAGCCAAGAGTTTATTCCCAGAAACAGAAGTTCATGTCTATTGAAACTGCAAATTTTTCATTGATCTATAAATCAGCAACGGCAATATAAACGGTGACTGTTGTGTCCCTAGCCTAGTGTTCAGTTAAGAGTGCTTCAGTCCTATTGGTTTTAAACAGGATGTAAAAATGCATAATTATGCTCTGAATTGCAGCCAGTAAGAATAATACCAACTCACACTTTCCAAATCCATGACATGAAATTGTTGAAGATCTTCAACCAGCCAAGGAACTATTACAAATTTCTTCCTCGTTTTTTTTCAGTTGATTATATGGAACTATTTTCCCTGGCCTTGAGTTTATTATCTTTCATAATATGAAGCTTTACTAGATAAATAAACCCTGAATACGTGGAATACTGCTTGATTGCATGTAATGATGGCAATTTTTTCCTCACTGGAAATATGATATTGACTTTCTTCCCTAGCTTGGCATTTCTTTGTTACTATTTTTTATTACTGCTTCTACCACTGCTCAATTTTGTTTCTTCAAGATGTTTGGTATTATTGGAAAATATGGGAATGATTGGCTGCTTCTTAAGATTGATTTTGATGGGTACCAATGGTTCTACAAAATTCAAACAGGTAAATCCTTATTCTTCGAGGATATCCATTACCTCTGCCTCGTCAAATCTTAAAATAATTTTACCATTGCTCTATTGCTTTTGCATAAGGTTGCAGAGATTTACATTGAAAAATGTAAATGCTAGTACTGTATTGAACTTTTAGAGGGACTTACAGCTGAGTACTATTAGGGTGCAATCCAGAGTAACTATGGGGAGTCCTTGCTCCGGTGTAAAAGAACAATTTGCTGTGGATTGCAGTATGAATTTCCCATAGGTTTTCATTAGATGGTGCAATAACTACGGGTACACATAATGTCTCTTACGTGCTCCCGTAGTTACTCTGGATTGTAGGGTTAGTTATCCAGTATATCAGTCCTGTGCAATCTTGTTTCTAATAGAACCATCAGTTGAGAAAAAGCACTCTGCTTTTAAGGTTTACTCTAGAGCAGGACCCTCCAAAGTTTTTGGCAGGAGGACCACATCATCTCTCTGATCCCATGTTGGGGGGCCAGAAAACTAATTTACATTTCAAATTTGAATATATTTACATAAATCTACATATAAGAATGTATTGGAGTGGATTAAAATGCTTGACCAACACCCGCAGTGAGGATCTTGCTGGGGCGACACTGAGGCTCACTGAGGGCCGCATCTGGTCCCTGGGCAGGGTTTGGAGACCCCTGCTCTAAGAGGTGGGTGACACTGCTACTAACCAAAATTTTTTTTAAATCTTGGTATTTTTGAATAATACCATCATTTTATCTACAGTATTTATGTATCTACAATATTTATATACCACTTTTCAGCTAAAAAGTTGGAGTATCAATCCAATACAGAATACAATAGCAGGCCTCTGTCAGTCTTGAAAGACTATGGTATCGTGCTCAGCGCTGCATACGCTGCAAAAGTCTGGGTTAGATTGTTATGGAGGATAGGCTGTTACCCAAGCCACAAATCACCCCTCTCCACGCCGCTGAATTAGTCCAATGGAAAGGCAGAGCCAATACGATTGGATCCAGCTGGCGTCGCAGAGCTAGGCTAAGGACAGGAGCTCACCCTGTCTTGTGGGGCTGACCCGGATCTCGAACCCTGGCCTGCTGGTTAACAGGCACAGTGTCTTAGCCACTTGCGCCACCCACAGCCCTTAATACAGAATACAGTGATACAAATTACACTGAAATATTTCTATTCTATTCAGAGTTACATTTTTTAAAAAACCCATAGGTACATCATTCTGCCCATTGCTTGAGGTATTTTCCTGCCCACAGAAGAAGATCCATGATAAGAGTGACTTGACAGGCTCTCATACTAGGTGATGCAAACCCTAGTAGACGTGATGGACCCATTGCATCCTAAACAACTGTGTCCTGGTGAAATGTATTCCAGTACTGGACATTCTTTTTGCTTTCTGAACAATTAACCCTACAATCCAGAGTAACTACAGGAGCATGTAAGAGACATTGTGTGCATCCATAGTTACTGCACCACCTAGTGAAAATCTATGGGAAATTCATATTGGGATCCAGAGTAAACTGTTCTTACACCAGAATAAGGACTCCCCATAGTTACTCTGGATTGTGCCCTATGTCCCACTATAGGTGTATTTATGTTTGATGTACTTTTCTACTGTATGCCTAAAATGCAAAGGGGTGAGACATAAGATATGGGACATGGGGTTTGTTGCCTAGTTGTAGTGGCGTGCAAATGACTAGGACACCAGAACTAGATGCAAATGTCCAGGGATGCTGTTGACCAGGACATATTGGACAGGAGGTATACATACATCAGATCATAGGCAGTGATGTGCTCCAGCAGGTTCACACCTATTCTATAGAACCGGTTGTTAACAAGAGATAGGACCAGTGATGGGCTAGAAAAAAATTAATAACCGGTTCTATGCCCATCTGGCATCCACTTTTAAATGGCTATTTTTAAACTTTATATGTCCTGTCTCTCATTAACCACCGGTTCTATAGAGTAGGTGCGAACCTGCTGGAGCCCACCACTGGATAGGACATATAAAGTTTAAAAATAGCCATTTAAAAGTGGCTGCCAGATGGGCACAGAACCGGTTGTTAATTTATTTGAATCCCATCACTGATCATAGGTATTACTATTCCAAGGTTGCTTGAGGTCTAGCACTTCTGATAGCATGCACTAAGCTATCAGACCCATGTAAAATAGGAAAAGGAATAGTCTTTGGAAAAGTACAATGTAAAATAGGAAAAGAAATAGTCTTTGAGCTACGCATCCAAAATTACATATGGCTTTCTAAGTTGTATTCTGAGCACCAAATTTTGACAAAAATATTTCCTGGTAGATTTTAACCACAAAGAAGTGTTCCAAACCATAAGTAAACAGCAGCAAGGAAGTTTGACCAGAGCAGGCAAAGTTGCCTGTTCAGGAAGCAGAGGGCAAATAAACAAGTTTCTTCCTGCTGTCCAGAAATACCTGAGGTGGTTTTCAGAAGGGAGGAAATCAGCGCTCAGAGGTCAGTTATTCATCCTTCAGAATCAAGAAGATCATTGACCTGGTTAAGCAAATACTTTCAGATGGATAACCTCCGCTGGAATTTCAAAAAGCAGGTGATCATAATGCAGAGCTTGTCTTCCTGCGACGACTCTGATAAATGCACCTTTAATGATTTACCTTTTTTGCTGCTTTTTTTCCAAACTGGAGGAAGGAAAAGGGGGAGAGTGTCTGCCAGGTAAAATCTTAATGTCCCTCTTGAGAAAGAGCTAAATGCTAAACCATTTGGAAGTATAATTGAGTTCTGTCATCTGTCTTCAATATGATCATTATTCTCTCTTAATCTTCTGGGTGTTTTGTTTTAAATGTGGAGTCGAGCGACAGAGTTGCGCCTTCAGCCAAACGGATTTTCAAGCACCAGAATTTCCCTCATGGTTATTACAGAGGCAGACTTTGGCTGCAATCCTAAAGACACTTTCTTGGGAGTAAGAGCCACTGAACTCAATGGGGCTTACTTTTGAGTAGACATGATTAGAATTGCACACATTGTGGCACTGGACCCACAAAGTGTTGCTACAGATTTTTTAGCAATCAGATGTGCAAGTAAAGAATAAAACTTACATAAAATTAAGGGTCATGCTTTGGAGTTAATCATCCGTATTTAAAGCGAGGTAGGGGAAAGCACTAACATTTGCCCCGCTTAACTGCAGTCAAGCATGAACACAGCAAGAAAATGGGTGCACATTTTAACAGCACAATCCACATAGGTCAATCCACATATGAGCCTGATGTTTCTACTGGATTCCTGTCAATATACAACCTTTAGATTCCTATAATCTGTCCTATATATAATCTGTCCTCTGTAGATTCCTATAATATTCCTACAATCTGTCGATATTCAATTCATGGCACACTGACAAGGTGCTAATATTATAATGGCTTGCTTTTTTCCAATTGAGAAGACATACAGCACTGCTGACTCACATTCCTGAACAAATCTTCAACCTTTTCCCGAAAACCCATCGGACGCCTGTGGACCATCCGAGGTACACCAGTGTGCCTCAGCCCACTAGTTGAAGGTTGCTGCGACAATGGGACCACAGTATCCACAGGGGATCTGTTCCCACACCCTCTGTGGATATTGATTTCTGATGGTAATCAGATCTGTGGAGAGATCCAGCCTGTAAAACCAGAAGTGATTTTCAGAATACTATGAGGCACAGGGAGATTGCGTGAAGTCTCCCGGGTCCTCAGAACAGAATGGGACAGTGACAGGAACAATAACAGGAATGGGGCAGTGACAAGAGTGAAGGGTAGGTAGATCAGGCCTAAATGAATGGCAGGATCAGTGGTGCCATATTAGGGTTGCCATGATTCCCTTCCACAAAATTGGATCAGAACCCTCTTGCCAGTATGTGAACACAATCCCCAAAATTGGGACTGTCTCTGTTTTGTGGGATATATGGCAACCGACACCCAGCAGTGGGCTTCAGCAGGTTCTCATAGGTTCTATAGAACCCTTTGCTAATGAGTGCCTAGCAATATCCCTTTGCTAATGGGACATAGAACCTATTGTTAATTTAGGTCAGCGTTTCTCAAAGTGGGGGTCGGGACCCCTTTGGGGGGTCACCTGGAGCTTTCCTGGGGGTCACCTAAAGACCCCTGGTGCAGGGGGCCAGGTGGGAAGACCTGGCAGAAACGCTGGAGCCGCTGTGGCTGGAAGAAGCCGCTGAGAAGCAGCTCAGAAGGAGCCTCTGAGCAGCTGTGAGACAATGTGGAGCCTTGGGGGCAGGGAGGATTGCAGCCTTAGAGCCCAGTTATATGCATGTCTACTCAGAAGTCAGTCCCATGATAGTGAATGGGACTTACTCCCAGGAAATGATTGCAGCCTTAAAGCCCAGTTCTATGCATGTCTACTCGAAAGTCAGTCCCATGATAGTGAATGAGGCTTACTCCCAGGAAATAGTGGCTGGCTCTGTTGCCTGAGATCCCAGTCCTATGGAGATCTCCTCTCACCCAGGTACTTACCTTCCCATTCCTCCCTTTCTTTCTTTCTTTCTTTCTTTCTTTCTTTCTTTCTTTCTTTCTTTCTTTCTTTCTTTCTTTCTTTCTTTCCCAGTCACCCCCTCTTAGCTATGTCACCCCCTCTTATCTATCTATCTATCTATCTATCTATCTATCTATCTATCTATCTATCTATCTATCTATCTATCTATCATTACACATTGTTTTTATGATTAATCGCTATGCTTTAATTATGTTCAATTTGTAGCAATGAAAACACACCCTGCATATCAGATATTTGCATTACTATTCATAACTAGCAAAATTACAGTTATGAAGTAGCAACGAAAATAATTTTATGGTTGGGGGTCCCCACAACATGAGGAACTGTATTAAGGGGTCACGGCATTAGGAAGTTTGAGAACTACTGATTTAGGTTATTAGGACATAGAACCAGTTGTTAATTTATTTGAATCCCACCACTGCCTATGCCATATCCAAATCCCTTCCCTAAGCCTGATCTGCCTGCATAGATTAACATAGATTTGCTCCAGCAGTTCAGATTAACCTCTTGCAGAGGCTAGGTCTTACCCCAGGGCAAGGAAACAAATGTTCTTTAACCCCAACCTCCAGAAGCCAAGAATCCCTTTCAGAATACAGGAACAGCCCATGGAGATTTACAATGGCTTGCGCTGCCCATTTGGTTCTTAATCAAGAATCAGTTAACGGTAAATAAAAGAAGTGCTCAAGATCTTAAAGAGGAATGATAAGATTATAATTACAAGGATTATTTACCTTATAGTTAAAGTGGTGCCAGTAGTTCATATTTTTCTTATGATCTTTACTTTCTCATCTGTAAAACAAAAGAATTCTCAGGGGGACAACCTGACAGGACGTAGAAAGGAAGTCCTCTGATTTTTTTGTTGTTGTCCAAGTGGCGCATGAGCAATAAATGATCTCCCAAACTTAGTGTGGAGGGAAATGAGAGTTGATGTCACAAACCTATCAACTGGCAGACCATGTGCAGAAAAATATGTGGGGGAGGCGCAATTCATGTTGGAAAAATATGCAATTGTTTTTTCCCTCACAAAAGATACAGTAAAACATTGTATTGAGAGTAACTTGGATTCAGAGTGTTTTGCAAGACAAGCAAACATATCTAATAATTTTAACTTGGTCTACAAGTGATGTCTTGATAAACAAGCAAAAATAAATAGTCCCAAGCAGGATACAGCTGGTTTTGGCACTCTGCCAGCACTAGCTGAGCCTTTCCCAGAGACCAGCCTATGCTTGTCTACTCTGATGTAAGCCTATTATAGTCAGTGGCACTCACTCCTATGTAAGGGGGCAATAGAAAGGAGCCTGCGAGACCTAGCCTTGCATGTCTACTCTAAAGTAAGCCCTATTATAGTCAGTAGGCTAAATCCTGTGTGTGGGGGCAGATTGCAGTCTGAGATAAACTAAATTCAGGTTAATTTGTTTTATTTTTATTTATATTTTGTATGTTCTTTATTATTTTGTATTATGTTACAGTACTAAAATATTTTTATATGAATATTTTTATGTAGCGGAACAAATCGTCTGAGTTTCCATTTTTACTTATGGGAAAATTCACTTTGATACACAAGCATTTAGGATAAAAAGCATGCTTCCTGAATGAATTAGACTTGTACCACTGTCCTACATATCAAGCAACCTCATTGCACCAGTGCATTTTTTTATTTTAGAAATTATATTCCTATGATTATCTTCTGGTAAGCTGATGCTGCAATCCAGTTGCATGAGAGTAAACTGCACTGAGCTTACTACTTAGTAAACTGCACTGAGCTTGCTACTTCCTACTATCCAACCTACTTAGAGTATCTCGGAAATCATCTGAGAGGAAGAAGAAGAAGAAGAAGAAGAAGAAGAAGAAGAAGAAGATGATGATGATGATGATGATGATGATGATGATGAAGTGCCGGGAACACCCTGTGAAGGTTAATGAAGCATAGTGATGCTGGGTGACCACGTTGAGCCAGATCAACAAATGAAAAATCTATATATACATAAAAAGGCTTAGCCTATTCAGATTTTCAACATCTTTTTAACCCCTTACACACCGCCACCATGCAGACCTTTGCCTGCAGCAAGTGAACTGTTATTTCTAAGGATCTTTTATTATTATTTTATTAATTTATTATTATACTATTTATTTATTTTATGTTATTTCTAATGGTCTAATAATTTCTAATAGCATTTCCTGTTCTTGCTATTTTCACCAACAAACCTGTTGTTAAAACAAAAACGGGTCAAGCACAGAAAACATGGAACAGCAACTCTTACGCACTGCATTTGTACAGGGAGGAGCTCATGCTGTTTTAATGGTCCTCCTCCAATTCCAGGAACCCACCATAACAAGAAAGGATTGTACCTTCCATACAAATAATGGCAATGACTTGAGCTGTTCCTGCTTGGAGCGTGGATTAGCAGTTTCCTTTTCTGTGCCAAACCACTAGGCCAGGATTGGTTTGTTTGTCTGTTTGTTTTATTATTCTGTGTGAATCGAGGTGAAAGATCTGGAAAGTCTGATTTCTGCTCCTGGCTGCAAATTCTTGGAGATAACTAAGCCTATCTCACAATTGAAAACTCCAGAAAATTCACATCTCTCATAATCGAACCCATGTAAATGTCAATCTGCTTGCCTGACGTATTCAAACACCTCCCATAAATTGCCAAGTGCCATCTCAAAGAAAAGAGAATGTTATTTTCCAATGCAAAATCCCTCCCTGTGGATTTATAAAGACAATCCTGCATAACTTTTATTTTGCCTCTCTCCAAGTACACAGGATGGATAAGCTACAACCATGAGGTGCAGTAAATTGGGATTTATTATCACTTTTATTATTCCTAACAGTTCTTCCAGCTGACAGGCCAGCGCCTGGATTTCTTGGAGCTCACCGATTCCACAACTTCAGATTTGGATACTAAAAATTTATGGCCTCCTGTCAGCCTGGTATGAAAAGGAAAGGTCACCTCTTGGCTCCCAGGAGGGTTCTCTGCACATAGGAAAGTTGAACCATTTCATTGTGCTTCTCAAGAGAAATTCTTACCCTGATGTTTTTAATCAATGGGAAGCCTATCCTAATTTGTGCTAATGCAGTATGTGCCCTATGCTGTATCCAACCTACGTTAGCAAGCAGCTGAGGTCTCCTTTTTTAGTCTGCCCTGGCTATAAAACTAATCTTTCCCCACCAACCCTCATCCACCCTGTTCCATCCTCACCTTGCCCAGAACCATCTGTGGGGTAGGTGAGGCTGAGAATGTATTACTTGCCAAAAGTCGTCTAGATAGGTTCATAGCTGATCCTGTTAACCTGGATCTTCCAGGTCTTGGTCCAAGTGCCTAACCACTACACCATCCTGTCTCTCTGAGATGTTCTTGCAAACATTCTGAGTTTTGTTATGTAGTTCAGAATACCTTGTACCAGAAGTTAAATGCTGACCTTTGGTTGAAAAGTCTTGGTATGTCAAATGCTAGGATTGTTTTATTCATTTTGCAAAGGGTTCTTCATGAGATGCAGAAAATCCACCACAGCATGATCTGGAAATCATCAGGGAGAATCCGTGGAGCCTTAATGAGGAGCTATTTTTGTCATGTATAGACCGAGTTTGTCATAATACATCATAAATTACAGATACGTTATCAAAAGAAAATATGTGCAAAACAATGTCAATTCATCATGCTTCTAGTCTTCTAGTCCAAGCCAATTAACATTCAGTTGCTGGCCACCCATGTTTCCTGCCATTTGAACTATGTTGTGAGATACTTTCATTTTAAATATATTGAAATATATATATACATGCATACCAGCCACATCTCAGAATTCAAAAATATGAGTCATCAAGCGCCTTCTTCCAAGCCACTTTGAGAAGATGACCTCAGCACTATATTAAGCACTTTATCTACCCTTTACCCACAGTGGAATGAAAAGAAGAGCCTTAGAGCTCGTTCAGATACTGTGTCCATCCTGGGTATATGGAATCACTTATCCAAAGGCATCTTGAGATACTTTTAGGACTGTTTGAATGGAAAGAGAAGGATGAGAAGTAGAGGCAATTAGTTGGAAGGATGGCCCCCACCGTCCTGACTTTGTTGCCTAAGGCATCAACTTCAGTTGACCTCATGAAAGGGCCACCCCCAAGCATAAGTCTCATGCAGCAATCACTGAATAATATTTTAGACTTTTATTTCCCGTTTCCTGAGCTATCCATTTATAGGATATCAGTGATAACCTGTGTAATTATAGGTTTCCTTCCCATGCTGGGATGCACTCCTGATGACTTTGTGAAGGTGACAATCATTTTCTGCTCCCAGGCATTACTGAGCATAGAGTGACCTACAGCCATTAAATGACAGACAGACAGACAGACAGACAGACAGACAGACAGACAGACAGACAGATAGATAGATAGATAGATAGATAGATAGATAGATAGATAGATAGATAGATAGATAGATAGATAGATAGATAAAGCTGTATTGGCATCATCAGTCTCGAAAGACTATGGTATTGTGCTCGATGCTGTATGCGAAGCACGAAAGCCTAGGTAGATTAATATGGAGGATAGGCTGTCACCCAAGCAGCAAATTCCCCCTCTCCACGCCACTGAAATAGTCCAATGGAATGGCAGAGCCAATATGATTGGTTCCAGCTGTGTCGCAGAGCTGGGCTAAGGACAGGAGCTAAGGACAGGAGCTGGGCTAAGGATAGGAGCCCCTGTCTTCTGGGGACCCGGGTCTCAAACCCTGGCCTACTGGTTAACAGGCACAGTGTCTTAACCACTTGTGCCACCCACAGCCTCAACCTGAATATAATGCTAATTCATCTCAGCTGGCACTTAGGTAGAAACAAAAAGGCAATTGACTGATATACCAAGCTGCACCAGTTAATGCTGAGATGTTTACGTGGAATTAAAGAGTGTTAGTACTGACTCTGAATCAGGGCATTAGTAATTGGACTACTCACTCTTGTTAAGGTCTGTTAAGGTCTTATTCGGTTTTTTTAATTTCTCGTTTTTATTTGGAACAATGCAGAGTATGCAAATCAAAACTCTGCGGCTGTGTGACTCAGAAGGTAAAGAAAGACTAAGAAAACAGAGGTTTTACAAAATCAGTACTTTATATTTCTTGCTTGTCCTTTCTGAAGGATGAACCAAGAAAGATCATCGGAAGAAGGTTAATGAATTTAGAAAATTTGTTTACAGCAGCAGCTACTGACAGATGGAGCAAAAAATTTGCCTGGGGTATAGAGAGGTTTCCAAAGTACCTTCATAGTGCAATCTGAGAATGATGACTTTCCATAAAGTGCAATTTATGGGATTAGTAAATGCAAGTGTTTTTTTTAAATAGCTTTACTGTATTTCCGTGCTGTAAAGTTTTTGGATAGTATTTTGCATGGTGCCACCAAAAATTCCCAGAATCAGGACCCTGTGGAGTGTGTGATCTGTGAAGGAGACCTGAAAAAACAAGCTTGAAAAATCTACATAGGATCTCTTGGACTTTAGGTTGCACAGATCCAAACATCCCCATCAAACAGACTGGGGCTTAACACAGGTTAAAGGAATAAATATTCTCTTACCCAAAAAGACCTCCTAGCCAGCATTGGAAAGAACATGGGATAGGCATCCCCACTGCACTGATTCTGGGTAGGATTGGGTTGCGCAAATAGTAGCGCAGATCTATTCCATTCACAAAGATCCTCTCTCTAGGAAGAATGGATTGCAGATTAAAAAAAATTTAAGCAACAGCAGATACTTTAGAGTGTTTAAGAATTTAATAACTGACCTGATAATTCAGCAGTAATAATTCAGCATTCTATGAGCCATTCAGGATCTAGGGAGCCTGGAACAAGTAAATAAAGAACAATTTTATGTACCTTTCCATAGGCTCCCTAGTACCTAATGGGTCTTATCAGATCTGTACCAGCTTACTGGTTGATATTATGATGAGGAACTAATAGGGCCACCTTCTAGATGGGAAAAAGAAATTGACTCTAGCGCTCACTAGTGCCATGAAGATACACCCTGAGGCCACGCCAAATTCCAAACCTGATCCATCTACACCATGATCATAAACATACTTGCAACATCAGAAGTGATGCAGACTGCTGTTGCCTTCACGTAGCCTTCTGGGACTTGCACCATACATCCACAAAACAGTGTGTGCACCCATCGCACCCACAGGACAGTGAAGCAGCTTCAGAGTCAGTGGTTCACACAACAGGCTGACGGATTGTGAGATCAGTCTATGTATCACACCCAAAGGTTTGGAGCTTTATCACTGCTGCTATTCGTATGCATAAACACTAGGAAACAAGGATTTGATCCAACACAAAATTAGAAGTAGCCCATTTTTTGCTGTTGAATTAGATGGAAATTCCTCTTGTCTCCATTATTTTTTAAATCAACAGTGGTTTAATTAGCACAGGCTAATTGATAAGATCAGCCATAAGATAACAGGTACTGTGATGATTTTACTTGTTCATGTTGAGAGCACTAAAGTGCTGTTTCAAATATGTAATTTTTAATAGGGATTTTTGGAATTACTGTTAGCTCCTGTACAATTTATTATTGGGTCTTGAATAGGAACTAGTGATAAG
This sequence comes from Cryptoblepharus egeriae, assembly GCA_030015325.1. Lineage (NCBI taxonomy): Eukaryota > Metazoa > Chordata > Lepidosauria > Squamata > Scincidae > Cryptoblepharus > Cryptoblepharus egeriae. Next base: position 12,718,236 of record JAREYC010000004.1, read on the forward strand.
GGAACAAAAATAGGGTGATAATTGTCAACTTTGTGAGGCTTCATCACAACTTGTGAACAGGTGCGACTGTGGCCTTCTTATGGCTGAACAGATTCCTTTAGATTCAAATTGCAATCTATAAAGAGAGAGAGAAAGGCAGAGGGAGAAGGCCAAGGATGTATCAAGATGCCTTCAGCCTGGCTTGAGGAATCTGAGGTCAAAGTCATCAGCAGCTGCAGATTTCTTGCTGCAAATTTAGACCCAACCATCTAAGGGCCGATTAACACTTTACATTTTACACTTGGATATGGTTACCTGAGTACAAGATGTTTGTGATGGTCTGTCACTTCTGAATGATGCATGTGTATTTGAATGGCCACACTTTCATTGGTTGGGTTGTTTTCTGAAGTACACTTGCTGATACAATAACATCTCCAAAATACTGGCAATATACTAGAGACGGCCAGCATAATGACCATCTCCAGAATAATGGATCTGTTTGTCCATCTTATTTGTAAGAACATCAAGAAAGTGATTGGTCTAGCTTCCTTTATCTCACAGTGGTCCACCAGATGATGTTGGGAACACATAGACAACAAGATACCTGAATCCTGTTGCCATTCCCATGTATCTGATGTGCAGAGATAGGCTGCTTCTCAAACCTAGATGTGGCATACTGTCTTCATCACTTGGAACATCAATGAACTTTTCTTCAATATATCTGCCTGATTCCCTTTTAAATACATCTAGCTCGGCACCAACATAACATCATGTGGCAAAGAGTTTCATAGATCAATGACACACTGGGTAAGGAAATATTTCTTTCTGTCTTTTCTAAGTCTCATGCCAGTCAATTATAATGCATGTTCCCTGGTTCTGAAATTGTGTGAGAAGGAAAAGAACTTCCATCTATCCACTCTATCCATCCCATGCATTAATGTATATTCCTTAAGGCACTTTTGTGACATCACCAGGTCAGCACAGGACTTATGCCAAGGCTTATGCCAAGTCTAACTGGAAGTTAGGATTGTCACCTACAGTGTCCTAATGACACTTTCCTGGGAGTATGACCCACTGAACACAATGGGACTTACTTTTGAGTAGACATGGTTAGGATTGTGCTCTAATATTAATTTATTTATTAGGGTGATTCAATAAATAGGGTGAATTTTTCTGTATAAGGACTTGTAATACAGATAGAAGCGTTATTTTTTTATTTTTCAACGTAGTCTCCCAGCACTGTCACACACTTTTCCCATCTGTGCACAAGCTTCCGTATTCCCTCAGCGTAAAAATCTTTAGACTGATGTCTCAGCCTGTCGCTCACAACACTTTTGACTCCATCGTCACTTTCAAACTTCGTACCTCTCGTGAACGCTTTCAAGGGACCAAACAGGTGAAAGTCTGAAGGGTCAAGGTCTGGGCTATAAGGGGGATGAGGGAGCAGTTCCCAGCCCAGCTTGTTGATGGTCTGCACCGTTTGGGCTGCTGTGTGAGGCCTTGCGTTGTCATGATGCAAGATGACTCCTTCTGACTGATGACCTCTGCGTTTGTTCTTTATGTCTTTCTTGACCTGCCTCAGCAGTTCACAGTAGTTGGCACTGTTCACAGTGCTTCCTTTTTCAAGGAATGAAATGGTGATTGGGCCTTGCATATCCCAAAAAACGGTGAGCATCACCTTCCTAGTGGACCGCTGGGACTTGAACTTCTTCTTCACTGGAGAGCCTACGTGCTTCCACTCCATGGACTGTCGTTTAGACTCAGGCTCATAGTGCCAAACCCATGTCTCGTCACATGTGACCACCTTCTTCAGAAACTCATCACCATCCTTCTCATAGCGGGAAAGACACTGCTGGGACAACTCGACCCTCCTCTGTTTGTGCTCCACAGTAAGCATCTTTGGCACCCACCTGCTGCTGACCTTCGAGTAGCCAAGGTCATCATGGACAATTTTGTGTGCTGTCCCAACAGATAAGCTCAAAGTCCTTGAAATGTCATCCACTGTCACCCTTCTGTCAGACTGAATGAGGTCATTGACTGATTCGATCACCTCTGGAGATCTCACATCTGTAGGCCTCCCAGGCCTGCCTTCATCCTCAACACTGCTCCATCCCTGTAGACATTTTTTTGGCTGCAACATGTGGCACCATACACAGTTGACATTCTCCTATGAATGTCAACAGGTTTGCCCCCTTCAGCAACCAAAAACTTGATAACTGACCGCTGTTCAGTCCTGGAGCATGCTTCTTGGTCAGCCATCCTTGATAACCTGTAAAATTCTCACAGTTTGTTTTGTAATCTGCATAAGAAATTAAATCCATGTGAAAAAGTAGTAAAACAATAAAAATACAAAAAAGTAAGTTTCGATCTGTATTAAAAGTCCTTATACAAAAAAATTCACCTTATTTATTGAATCACCCTTACTGCCATCTGTATTGTGATATGTATTTTTATGCTTGCTTCTATAACAGCTATAATAATAATATTGCTTCAATTATATCTTTATTGTTTTATTTTATGTTCATTGTTTTAAAAACAGATTGATGGAAGAAAGAATATAAATGTGTAGATTAATAAAATATATGCTTTCCAGTGATAGATTGACCGTGCAATCTTAACCCCTGGTTAGGCTGGCACAAGTCCTGTGCTGGCCTGTGGATGTTGGTGCCATAAGGTACTTCTGCGCCACTTGTGTGGGAGAAGTTAGGGCAGTGCACAGATATACACTGGCCTCCCCACGCCACTGTGGGACTGAGTAAATTGCTGGCCTAAATTGGTTAGGTTGCACTATAACACCCTATTTTCTATTTCGGGCTGCAGAATAAAAAGGCATCAACTGACGTTTTCATGAACCCCTGTATCTGGGTGGTGAGACACCTGTTCTGCAAACCTACTATAGGAAGCTACTACACAACTGTCCTAGCCAGACTTCCTCTCTGCAAGGCTCGCTGTTCATTCAATTAAGAAGGCCTCCAGGAATGCAAGGAAGGTGACCCCATCTTGTAGTTGTTAATCAGAGACATGTACTGACATAGGCACTGCTGTGCGCTATACAAGCTGCAATGTGCACCCTGGTGATCATCAAGATAATGAGGTCAGTTGCCGGTTTCAATCAAAGTGACAAGAATAGACTCCATCGAAACATGAGCAAAACAGAGGGAGGCACATATTAAATGTTCCTGGAGATGGGTAAATAGCCCTGTAAAAATGATAGCTCTGATCTTCATACACCTTTAATTTGTTTCAGGCAGTTATAAAGCATGCGACTCCTTCATCTTCAGGAATACAGACTTGCTTCTTATGGATCCCTTGTGGCTTCAGTGTTCTTTTATAGGCAGTTTTAGTAAACCTTATAAACATCACAAGAAAAGCAGTGTTGACTGTGCTGCTCAGTCCAGTAACTCCTATGATGAACATAAACTCTTAGGGACTTACGATTCTTAGGGAAACCACAGGTGTTTTTGGATTATCAAACAAAGAACAAACCAAGGTGCTTCAAAGGAATCACACCTTTCTATTACTGAATAGGGCTGAAATCTTAAAGACACTTTCCTGGGAGTAAGACCCATTGAACACAATGGGGCTTACTTTTGAGTAGACATGGTGAGGATTGTGCTCTAGTCCTACAATGTTTAAATCTCTGCTGAATCAAAGGCTCAGAATTTCTCTACCTACACTACTAGGGTTGCCATAATTCTCTTCCACAAAACGGGGACAGGACCCTCTATCCAACTTGCCAGTATATGAATGCAATCCCTGAAAACTGGGATTATCCCAATTTTCATGAACATATGACAACTCTATACACTACAAACTTATGTAAGTATACTATTACCAGAACTGTTCCGGGTTCTTGGATAGTGAACATGACTAGAATAAACATGCTGATGCTAACTTCTCCTATCCCCATAGCTTGGACCAAATGCCTGTATGTATTTGATCCATGATCAGGTGAATGTGCTCAGAATAGGATCTTTCCTCTGCCCCAAACCACTCTCTGTAAATGTTTTTGGGGGCTTCTCAGTATGTGCTCTTTTGAGAAACTTGGAAAACTGAAAAACATATATATGGATATATGTTTGGTAATGGATAAAAATGATACAGAGTTCACAGTTGAAATGTTTACTGTGCTTTCTTGCACTGTTTGTGCAATTTTGAATAAAAATGAGGATGAAAATACAAAACCACAATTTGCTTTTTCAACCAAAAAATTTTTTTGGTGGGGGAGAGCAGGGGGGTCACAACATAAAACAAACCAATACACTTATATTTGGACAACACAGAGGGGTTTGGCCTAACAGTTAAGATTCCATCTTCATTCACAGCCAGGCACATAAGGGTATAAGGGATGTGAAGCTGCAATCCTAAGCACACATTTCTGGGGAAATTTCCCCATTCAATGGGGAAAGACCCATTGAACACAATTGTGCTTAGTTTTGAGTAGACATCGTTATGGTTGTGCTCTAAGGGTAACTTGAAGTTGGTAGCATGTCCTACCAAGAATCTTGGATAATGTGATCTAAGGATGAAATCCAGAGTAACTACAGGGAGTCCTTGCTCCAGAGTAAGAACAAGTTACTCTGGATAGCAATATGAATTTCCCTTAGGTTTTCATTAGGTGGTGCAGTAACTACAGGTGCACGTAATGTCTCTTACGTGCTCCCGTAGTTACTCTGGATTGCACCCCATATCTACCTCCATTATACCAAACTGTGTTTTTCCAAAAAGGGAATCGGAAATACACTGACATAAAAAAGAAATAAATATCATGCACCATACGTGTTCTCCCTGTTTTCTTTCTTGAGAGGAGACATCATCTGCTTGCTAGATCATTTACCTGGAAATTTACCTTTGGCATGATGGGCAGAAATTTTCATATTAATGGAGTTAATTTTGTTTATTTAAACTCAAATAACAGTGCTTTAATATTTGTGATTAATAGCAAAGAAAGTAGATGTCCTTTCAGTGAATCGCAGATTATATCTTCAATGTGTCGAGCTGGGAATAGTTTTTCACAAAAAAGCTACATACCCTTCTGAACCTGATTAAATCAGTCCTTGACAGAATATGAAATTAAGATGAATGATAATTTAAGCAGAGAGAGAGAGAGAGAGAGAGAGAGAGAGAGAGAGAGAGAGCTTTTTCTCACAAGCCCTTCTTGCTAAGAATGATCATACAGAACACAGTTGGAGAACTTGATGCATCGTGGCAACTTTTGATAAATGTCTTGTTTTTTTTAAATAATGGATGAGGGCCACATAGGACAGATCTCATTATTGTGGTCTATTGATTTCATTACTCTCTGATTATTTCTTCACCATTCTCCAAATATTGAAGATAGATAGATAGATAGATAGATAGATAGATAGATAGATAGATAGATAGATAGATAGATAGATAGATAGATAGATAGATAGATTGATTGATTGATTGATTGATTGATTGATTGATTGATTGATTGGCCAAGTATGAACTCCATACCTGGAATTTGGCTTCGGCAACGGCTGCAGACATACAAACACCAACTCACAAATAACAAACAATACATACAGAGCATACAATCAGATAAGAACACTATTCAGTATTTTCCAATAGTCCCTCAGCATAGTTGATGGTTCAACAATTTAATGGCACAAGGAAAAAAACTGTCCTTGTGCCTAGTTGTCTTAGTGTACAGAGTCCTATATCGGCTTCCAGAGGGAAGGAGCTCAAACAAAATGTGTCCAGGATGAAGAGGGTCTGCAGCAATACTCACGGCTCTCTTCTTGACCCGGGCGATATATAGATCCTCCATAGAGGGCAGACTGACTCCAATTATTTTCTCTGCTATACTTATAGTTCTTTGTAGTTTTTTCTTGTCCAGTTTGGATGCTGTGCCAAACCAGACAGTGATGGAACTGCAGAGAACAGATTCAATAATTTCCCTATAAAACAGGGTCATCAGCTCTTGAGGCAGATTGAATTTCCTCAGTTGGCGCAAGAAGAACATCCTCTGATGAGCCTTTTTAATGATGCTGCTGATGATAGTTGACCATTTCAGGTCTTGGGAGGCTACAGAGCCCAAGAACTTGAAGGACACCACCACTGAAACCACATTACCACAGATGGAAAGTGGAAGTAGCATCCTAAAATCTAAGATCATTTCCACAGTTTTTTGTGAATTAAGCTCCAGGTGGTTCCTACCGCACCACAGAACCAGTTGATCAACCTCCCGTCTGTATGCAGATTCATCACCATCACGAACAAGGCCAATGACCATTGTGTCATCTGCAAACTTCAAAATTTTAACAGAGGGGTCTGAAGAGGTGCAGTCGTTTGTATAAAGGGAGAAAAGCAACGGGGAGAGCACACATCCTTGAGATTGCAATAGAAACCCCAGATCAAGCCTGGGTTAGTAGGCAAAGAATTTGGGGAATGCTCATTTTCTCCGTGCTGGGTGAAAACGAGAAGCAGCCGGGGAGATAACAATTAATATGTGTATATCTTGAATGTTATTTGTGGTGAGAGACATTTCTGTGTTAATCTCCGGTTAAGACGAATGCGGGGCCATTTGTTTTGTCTTAATTGTTATCTGCCTTTCAAAATTAGTCTGGATTGGAAATGAAGATACACAGAACACACACACAGGCCCGCCTGAAAAATATTTTTTGCCATTCCACTTTTTTAAAAAGTTACTGCAACTTTCGTATCATCCAACACCAATCACTTATATTTCCTATTACGATTACTCAAGAGGGGAATGAACCAAAAAGAATAATAACACCAGCAACGCTCCATGTTTAAAAAATTCCCAAAATCTTCCCAGGGCCAAAATAAGGGCAAAATAGAATCAATGGATTGAACTGGAAGACAAAATAAAAATTCAGATGAGTCACTTGCATTTCACATTCAAAAATGTTCTTGCCAAAACTGTGCATTTTTAGAGAAACATAAGCCTTGAGAATGCAATTCTAATCCATTTAGGCTGGCATAACTCACCGATCTCCCCCTTCCTCTGGAAATGTGGGAGGCCAATGCATTTCTGTGCACTGGCTTTACCTCCCAGTAGCAACACAGAAGTATCTTATGGCACTTTTGTGACACCCCTGGCCAGCACAGGACTTGTGCCAGCCTAAATGGGGGTTAAGATTGCAGTCCTGCGTGAGTCACACATTTGGAACCAAGGAACTCTCCAAGTTCTCGGCTCATCACTTTGCGCATGTGGAAAGACACCCCCACCCCCAATTTAGATTCAAACTGTGTTTTTTGGTGGAATCGCTTTCAGCCCCAGCAAAGTGTGCATCACACAAAACAGTTTCACAGTTTAGAGATGTGGATTCCTACATTGGTGGCACCCCTACCCGACTCCCCTCCCCAACGGGTCCCCTCCGCACGAGAACTTGAGACACTCCATTAGAAGCTCATTTGAACAGCCAGCTTCTGGCAACACGCTGTGAAGAACAAACAGGCTTGTAGCCTTCGGCCTCTGACAAAGCGTGTTGTAAAACATGTGCGTGAATAACTAAGAGCTATACCGGCAATCACTTGGGAGTACATCCACAATTCAGAGGATCGTATTTCTACACTTGAAACAACATGGCTTGTGAGAGACTCTCGGCACTAGAAACCACATCCTGAGAGAAGGGAAAGAAGATTCTCAAAGACTGTAACGACTGCGCTGGCTAACTTACATTTTGAAACACTTTGGTACATTTTGGTCCGTCTTCTGTTATGTTTTAAACATTTAACTCATTCAGTTTTTTAAAAGTACACATTTACTAATTTATTTCTTATTATTGCAAATAAATCAGTGGTGTGCATAGATCAATGATGAAGGTTAGGAATACAAAGTCATAAGTTTTGCAGGCACTTAAATACATGTTGCAAGCGACACCTCCCCAGGACAAAATGTCCTCTTTTTCCAGGACATATCCTCTTTTGCAGTCTTGTGTCCTAGAAAAAAAAAAACCTTCATTGTCTTCTTTCTCCTTGTGAGCAAACAGCATGTAGCTTTCTTGAAATTAATAAATTGTTCATATAAAATGATTACAATAGTGTAATACAATACAAAATAATAAAGAAAATACAAAATATAAAGAAAAATAAAACAAATTGACCTATACTTAGGGTTGCAATCGTGACTTAGGCCAGAGAGAATGGCCCAGCTGAGCTCGTCTAAGTAGGCCATATCCTGAGCTGACAGGCCAAATCCACAGGGCTAGGCAGGATGCTCACTGGGGTGGTGTAGTTGTGCCATATCCTGAGGTTGAGAGGCAAGAGTGTTAATTAGGTTAGCCTAAAGCTTAGAACTTATTCTTTAGCTTCCATTTTTACTCTGGCTTATTAAAGGCCCCTTAGGTTTATCCCTGCTCCTGAGGTGGCCTAATTCTGAGGAGCTGTGAGGGGTCATGTCTGCCCTGGAAACAGGCTCTAGATATGGCTCTGGATATTGGCATTCTTACAAGTCATGCCCCACATGCCCTCAACACACTCCTGCTGTTCTGCGTAGGCTAGCCCTTCTAGGCTGGCCCAGATCCATCTGTCTTGGACCAGCCTAAGTAGAGTTATGCCAGCCCAAGTCTTCTCTGGTGTAGGTAGGCTGGCCTATCTTAGAAATAGGCTAGCCCACTGAAGATAGGCTAGCCTAGCTGCACTTCAGGATTGCAGTCATAATCTCAGAAGTTAAATGTAATGGCTTTAAATTTAATAATGAGTTACTTGGAAGCGAATGTTCTCTCTGTGCGTTAGAAAGTGTTTATGAACTGGTTTGAATTCACTCACTCTTCCCAAATATATTCATTTATGTAGTTTTATTCAAATTTGAAAAGTAAATCAATTTTTTCCATCTCCCAACACACCATCAGAGAGGTGATGTGGCCCTCCTGCCAAAAGGTTTGGACACCCCAATCTATGTCATTAGTTGCCCAGTCTCATCAGCTGGCCTGGAGGGTGCAGCAACACCAACTCCCCTTTTCACCTCTTTTCACCCACCAGATTTAAAACTTTAAAATAGCTGGCATAGGACATGCCAGCATTAGGACATGATGGCAGATTGCAACATCCACAAGCGTATCCTGCCCATAGGATTCCTCACAGAGGAATACATTCAACATCTCAAATCTAGAACCTTTGTGCACACAAGGAGAACTTATTATGGATGACACCAGGAAGGACATACTACAAAGTAGGAACATGTAGTTAACCCATGTGTACTTCATTTCCAGCAAGCATGATGCAGCTCTTTCAAATTCTTGTAAAGACAATTTTGTAATTCTGGCATTGTACAAGGGCAGCCGCCATCTAATCATACCTGATCAAACTGTGACCTCCAAAGCCCATTAGACACACATTGTAATTTTCTTTGTACCTGATGTCCCTATTCCCATTCTGTCCATGCCAGGAGGCCTACTGAACCATTTATTGGCTTTCCAGTCTAGCTGATAGGCTGCTTGCTGTGCTTAATCCTTCATGATGATCTGAGATTACCCCTTGAGATGCATTTTCCCATTTTTCATCGATTAAAGGCTAATGACCCAAACACACAAATCCTCCAGTTTTCCCTAGTGTAACCTAGTGTAACCTCATCCAAAATTGGGAATCCCTCAGAACAGGAAATTCAAATGATTGGAGCATTGAAAAATACTTCCAGACCTAGTACCTTCATGTCAACACTATAATCCTGTCTTTCAGTTTAGGAAATGTTCTCTTTTCAACATGCAAAATGAGAGCATTTCTGTATGCGATTTTTTCAAATCAAGCTCAATTTGGTTTTCCTTTGTACTCCAGGTTTCTTTGGCTGTTGTCAGTTGAGTTGCTAACATTTGGGGAAGATTTGCTACAAAATTTGGAAGATATAGTAGTCAAAACTACTCTACCTCGAACCTGAAGACTTCCCTTTGGGGTCCTGTTGATTGCCTTTACTTCAGTAAAAGGGGGAGGATCTGAGTGAGGAAGGGGTATCTCTGTTTTACTTGAACCTAGATGGCCCAAAATGGAGTCTCTCCAGTCTGCACAGGCAAAATTGCAGGCACAGACTTGATAAGCCTCATTACTGGGCTGGAGGGGGGGGGTCTCCCTCGGGGAATGGGACAAAAGTTCCCTTCCTCTGAGGAGACCTCCACCAATTATCATGGGCTGCAGGATGCACCACTATGTTTAGGATCAGGCTATTTTATGTCTGGCGCATTGCTGTCCAAATGGGATAATGCAAAAACAAGATACTTCTACAAAACATGATAAACATGCCAATCCATTAATTCCCACAAGGAGATACAGAACACAATCCTAACCATGTCTACTCAGAAGTAAGCCCCACTGTATTCAATGGGTCTTCCAACCAGGAAAGTGTGTTTAGGTTTACATCCTATAGTGGTGTTGGTACATATCCCACGGAGGAATTTTGGCTGTTGGAGGTCTCTTTGGGGTAAACTCCAGAAACTGCAGCAGGTCAACTTGGACCTGCACCATCGATACGGCGAGATAAAACTCTGCACAAAGATGTATACATGTTACAATTGTATACATGATACAGTTCCCAGGACGGTGGTGACACAAGCTGTAGGAAGTTACAGCAAAGGCAAACATTACTCTAAAACGCTTACACATTTTTGGAGTAGTTTTTAATGTTTTGAAAGGAGTTCAGCTTTTAAAGATCAGCTGCAAAGTTCAAAGAACAGGAGCTCTGGGTCTTCCCCAATGTTTCCAACACAGCCATATACTTTATAAAGTAAATAAAGTAATAGCTATTCCTCTGCAGTTGACACAGATCCTTTTGCAATGTAGTAAAGTGTTAAATCCAAAGCAACGTAATTATTATCATATGTAAACCTTTCTTGTCTTGTGAGGTCGAGCGGAGTGGACTGACATGCAAGAAAAATAAGCAAGGCTAATTTACAGCAATTCACTGTTCCCGCCACCTGTATCATGTCTACTGTATGGACTGTTATTACCGTTAACAACTTGATGCTTCGGATGAAACCTGATGAAAGTTTGCAGGGTCGCTGCTCCTACGTTCAGGGAAATATCTCATACCAACAATGACAAACAGAATCAAATCTAATTATCTTCATTACAGAGTAATTGATTCAAATTCTGACATTTCTGTAAGGAAAAAGAAAATAATGTTTCTTTTCATGTCAGCCCCATCCAGCTATTATACCTAAAAAGACGATCAGTAATAATATTTAATAGTGGGCATCCACATCTGGATTGCATTGGATAAAATGTTTGCCATAAGTGAACCACATGTGCATAAAGATATACAGACCAATTCCCTTTTACTCTAGCTATTACAATGCTGCTAGTGTCTTGGGATGTTTTAGTATTTGTTGATTTTTTATTTTTTTATTTTGAAGCCACTAAGAACCTTATTCTCCATCTGTACTGATTTCTCTCGGTCAGACCCAGGAGGCAGATAGGATTGGCAGCAATTGAGCAGGGCAAACCTATCCCAGCATGGCTTACCCCAGGGCAAAAGAACAAAAGCTACCGAAAATGTCCCCTGGGAAGCCACATCCTAGTTGCTACATCGTCAACCATAGGGTTGGACTACCAAACCCTTTTATTTTTTTTCTGTCCTAAATGCTCTAAATATAGCGGTACATTGGTTTATGAATTATTTCGTTCCAAAAGCATGCTTGCAACCCAAAACACTTGAAATTTCAAAGCAAATTCTCCCATAAGAAATAATGGAAACACAATTAATTCCACAAAACAAAAATATTCATATAAATATGATGACACTACTGTAATATAATACAAAATAATAAAGTAAATACAAAGTATAAAGAAAAATAAAACAAATTAACCCGCGCTTAGGCTGCAATCTTAAAGACACTTTCTTGAGATTCAGATGCATTGACCTTACTTTAGACCAATGGACCTTACTTTAGAGTAGACAGGGGCTGCAATCCTAAAAACACTTTCCTGGAAGTAAGACCCACTGAATACAATGGGGCTTACTTCTGAGTGGCCATGGATAGGATTGTGCCCATGGTTAAGGCTGTGCCAAGTCTCTCATGTCTCTTAGGCTCCTTTGAATTGACATCAGGAGTAAGCTCCACTGATTATAGTAGGGCTTACTTTAGAGTAGACATGCAAGGCTAGTGGTGCAATCCTAACCATGTCTACTCAAAAGTAAATCCCATTGTGTTCAATGGGTCTTACTCCCAGGAAAGTGTCTTTAGGATTGCACCCACAGTCTCTCAGGCTCCTTTTCATTGCCCCCTTCATAGGAGTGAGTGAGTGGGGAGTGATTGTAATAGGCTTTCTTCAGAGTAGATGTGCATAGGATGGTCTCTCAGGAGATGCTAAGCAGGTGCTGGTGGAGTGCCCAAACCAGCCATATCCTAGCCAGGACTATTTTTTGCTTGTATTGGAAGACATTGCTTGTGTTGCTGGACAAAAATTTTGTCTTGCAAAATGCTCTCAATCCAAAACACTCTCAATCCAAGGCCTTACTGTATATTCAATTAAGTGCTGTGGTGGTCCAGGGGTTAAAGAAACTGATAGATAGATTTCTTTATTGTGGTCTTACACCAGTGCAAAGTAGATTAAAATCAGCTCAGTTACATAAAAAAATATAAAGAGCATAAAATATTAGATAATGATATAATAAAATTATGTAGTCTAAAGTAATAAAAGCTAACATAGGAAACCATAGCATATAATATTAAAATACAATATATTACAATATAACATAATATATTACAATATAAACTGTACTTATACAGTTGTACATAATACTTGTACATAATATAATATATTACAATATAAACTGTACTTGTCAGCCTGAAGGTAAGCACTTCAAGACCCAAGTCCAGTAAGACAGAGTGAACGTCTGTCACTTATCCCAGCTCCTGCCAATCAAGCCATTCAAAAGCATTTAAATGCAAGTACATAAATAGGTACCACATCAGTAATAAGTAATATAGTGTTTCAATTACATGAAAGCAATATATGAGTGTTTTTAGCCTTTATATTGTTATGTCCTACATTTTTCTTGGATGTCCTGTGACATATGGTCACCGTGTGCTTTCTGGATTTTATTGAATTTGAAGAAGTTCCAATCAAAGCACCATACACTGAACTGATAAAAGACATCAACGTTCATTCCATATCCTTCGTTCTTTATGTCCGGGGGAAGGATCCATTTTCTCCTCCTGTATTATCTTTGGGTTCTCACTTACCGTCTTCCCATTTGTTCAGGCAACTAAACTGCTGTTTTGTTATCTGCTGGCTTCTCTGGTAGCATTTATTCTCCTGAGCCTCTTTAAAGTGGATTTCCAGATTAAAATCAGCTGTCCTCACAATCTCTCCATTCAGGATGTATTGAAAGGCAAGGAGAGGGGACTATATGCGGTATAATTTCCCAGATAATATCTCATAATGGTGATATGATACCTACATCCATTTCGTGTTCTGGCCATGCGATCTGTTGCTACAAGGTCAGCAGTTCAAACCTGGCCGTCCTACCTTTGTTGTGACATCGACAGCCACACTCGCTCTCCTTCTTACTCTGCCAAGCAGTTGCCGGTCAAAGCCAATGTCTGTAATGAATAAATAATGGGTTCTACCAAACAATGGGACCCCTGAGTCAATTGCGTTGCTGCTTAGCAAATGGGTCTCTCGGGTCTGACTACATGCCAAGTTTTTGAGTATTTTGAATTTGGGAACTGGGGTTTTCTGCAATCTCAGGTCTGATTTGTAAGCAAATCAATTCATGACATCCAAAGCACATGGCTTGAAACACTTTGAAGGGAAACTTTTCAAAAGACTTTCACAGGGAAGGCTCCTTTGAGGCCTCTATGCGTAGTGGCTATGGCTGAGTAAGGAAGCTTGCTACCATAACTCCTCGTTTGCATCCTGTAGAACATTCTCCTCAGCACTAAACTCAAAGTTATGGAGAGTAAGCCCAATGGTGAGCTTCAGGAGGTTCTCACAGGTTCTATAGAAGCCTTTGCCTGGTTCTGAGTACTGTTTATTAATGGCACATAGAACCTGTTGTTAATTTAGGTTATTAGGACATAGAACCTGTTGTTAATTTATTTGAATCCCACCACTGAGTAAGCCTATATACTCATAACAGCATCACCACCAACCAGTGACAAAACACTGAGGTTCCCATTTTCAGCAGCAGATAGGAGAGGAGAGATTGCTGAGTGTCCCCACCACCCTCATTCTAGTATTTCTAGTATTAGAATTCTAGTGTTGAAAGGGATAAGTTTTAGTACTCTAATATTCTAATTATAGTATTAAAAGGGATTACTTCTTCAAGGAAACTTTGTACCATGACTGGTTGAAGGAAACTCTTTATCCTTCTCAGTGTTTCTTGCAACTTTCTCAGTCCCTCCACATTGCTTCCAAAACGTCTTTGTTTTTCACTGTTGCAAAGCAACTACAGTACAGCGTTCCTCTTTGCTTTTGTTGGTGATTCCCTACTGCATCACTTATATATTTTAATATATTTTATATATTTTAGATGTCTTCTTAAAGTTGTGTTAGAGCAGTGATTTTCAGCCTCTGTGCCACTGATGGTCTGCAGGTGTGTCACGGGGGCAATTAATAGGGCAATTGACCCCTTACTAGAAGCATGGTGTCCCTTATCAAAAGGGATGAATCAAAAAAACTGATGACAAAAAACCTTGACAATTTTAGTACTCCATTAGTGTGCCATGAGATGAAAAAGGTTGAAAATCACTTTGTTAGAGTGAGTGACTTGCAGCTGTCGTTCTTCAAAGTTTGGTTCTTTCCACAAGGTCTCTAGAAATATATGGGAACCACTGAGCATCTTACCTCTAGTATCAAATGCATGATACTAGTATCACATGCATGAACACTTAGTACACTAAAGCTGCAATCCTAATCTCCAGTTAGGCCAGCAGGGGTGTCAGGAAAGTGCTGGAAGGCACTTCTACCCCACTCCTTGGGGATTTGGCTAGTAGACAGGCATGCACTGGCCTCCCCACACACTATGCGAATGGGAAATGATTGACTTAAGCCATCTTAAATTGGTTAGGATTGTGCCCTAAGGCTGTAATCCTAAACTCCAGTTAGGCCGGCCTAAACTCCAGCATAAGTTCTGTGCTGACCTGGGGGTGTCACAAAAGTGCTGTAAGACACTTCTGCACCATTCTGGGGAGAGGTTTAGGCCAATGCACTGTCATGCACTTGCCTCCCTACATCAGCATAAGCATGGGAAGATCAATGAGTTGTGCCAGCAGTGGTTAGGATTATACCTTTAGGTTTCAATCCTATCCACACTTAGACTGTATGGGACTTACTTCAGACTATAGTGTGACTTTCATCTGAGTAGACAAGTATAGGATTGGGCTGTAAAGCTGCATCTAAACCCACAGTTAGGCTGACATAAGTCACAGCACAAGTCCCTGATGGCCTCGGGGTGTTGCAAAACTGCATCACTCCTGGGAAGGTTAGGCCAGTTCACAGACATGCGCCGGCCTACCCACACCACCATGGGAACAGGCAGTGCATGAACTGAACCACCCTAAATTGGCTAGGGTTGAACCCTAAAAGTACAATCCTAATACGCACTGAAACAGTACACACAACATGCAAATTCTTGACTGTGCTTTTGTATGCCTGAAACAAGGGGAAATGTTCGCAGATCTATCTATGATCTCCTTTTTAGGTGTATCTATCTGCTCACACCAGATACACATATCCCCAAATCCAGAGTAACTATGGGAGCACCTAAGAGACGTTACGTGCACCTATAGTTACTGCACCTCCTAGTGAAAACCTATGGGAAATTCATATTGGAATCCAGAGTAAATTGTTCTTACACTGGAACAAGGACTCCCCGTAGTTACTCTGGATTTTGCCCTTAGATTAAAAGGCCTCCAACTGGATAGTAACAGGTTACCAAGTCAATGTGTGCACTGCTTCAATATCCCAGTAATGAAGAATAATTATTCACCGGTTGGCAAAATGCCTGGCATTCTGTTCCAAGACAATTACTGAAGTATTCATCAGGTAGAGAAATCTCATTAGTCACTCAGCCAAAAACAAAAGCAGGCCCGGCAGTAGATATATTATAGCATCTGACAAAAGCATATGTTCAATGGGCTGCTTTTATTTTACTGGGCTTGTTACAATCAGATAAAATATCCAGTGGCTTGAAATCTTGAGGTGGGGGGGGGGGGAGCCCATTCAAGATATACCGCTGTAAATCTATCATCTGGTAACGCCTGTGCTATTTTGCTGAATCTGCGATTTTCATTTCCTCACGCGGCTTCAGGTAGAGACGTCTTGGCTGGCGCTCCTGCGATAATGTTAACAGCTTCCCATGGGTCACTTTTTGACTGCCTAGTAATTTACTAGATGATTCAGGAAGTGCTAACAAGAAGAACAAACTTGTAGATTACAATACATTAATGCTCTGTGTGTGCGTATGTGTAGCTTTTTGCCTTCGGAGAATTCATTTCAGGACATTGGATGGCAATGATCCCCTGCGGTATTCCAGGGAAATGCTAAGTTTTTACAGGATTCTGGAGCACTGGGAGTCACAGATTAGGGACCCACTTAGCTCAACACCAGTCTTGCTGGGCCGCACTCTCCTCACATGGGAGAGAGGAGGTTTCTGGCTCAACATGGCAATATGGCATAACTTGCTGCTCCCCAGACAGAGGTCAGTAGCATAGCTAGAGGAGGTGCAAAATGGTAAGTACTGCAGGCACCACAGCATATATTGTTAGCAGCCCATACTTGCTGTTGGAACCATTCCAGCAGTAAAAGTAATGCCCAAGTGCACACCCAGCACACAATGTGCAGACATTGCTGACACAGCCTGGAGTGGGAGAAGCCACTTACACTGTACATTGTGGCACCTCCAGTACTTATGCCTCCTCTTTAGCTACACTACAGCTGAGCATCTGGAGACCCTACAGCACTGCAGGGAGTTCAGTCACAGTTAGAAGGCACTAAAAGAGAGGAAAGGCACTTAGGGTGCAATCCTAACCTAGGGTGAAATCCAGAGTAACTATGGGAAGTCCTTGCTCCAGAGTAAGAACAAGTTACTCTGGATTGCAATATGAATTTCCCATAGGTTTTCACTAGGTGATGCAGTAACTACGGGTGCACGTAATGTCTCTATGGTGCATGTAATGTCTTTTCACTAGGTGGTGCAGTAACTACGGGTGCACGCTAGGTTAGGATTGTACCCGTAGTTACTCTGGATTGTTCCCCTAGGCCAGCACAGTACATCAGTCTTCCCATTCATGTGATGATATAGGGAGTCAAGCAAATGTCTGTACACTGTCCTAACCTTCCCTCAGTGGAGTGGCGTAGGAGTGGCGTAGAAGTGTCTTACGGTGCTTTTGTAACACCCCTGGGCCAGCACGGGACTTGGGCTAAGGCTTATGCCTGCCTAACTGGGGGTTAGGATTGCAGCCTTAGAAGAAATCCAGTGAGGATAAGAGAAAGTTGGGTGGGAGTTCAATGGTATCCTGTCGATTTGCAAGATCCAGGCCAAGGAGAGATGAAAAAGACATTGCTTTCTGGAGACCCAACAACTGGAACAGAGACATTGCATAATCCGGTTCTGGAAAAGATGTGCAGCTTTTCAATGTTTTGCAGATGTGCTTGTTCTAACGTGCAGATTTGAAGCAGAGGATGCTGAGACTGAAGTCAAAGCCCAAGGAAAAGTTGCTGCTGGAATGTTTTGTACTTCTCCAAAACTCCTTATAACATCAGTTATCAGTTATAGATGAAATTCAGAGAACAAAGCAGGAGGCAGAGGAACCATGGCATGAAGGGAAAATCCTACAAATGGATGGGCAAAGAACAAGCCTACACAAAGCAAGGGGCCAGGCAGCTTGAACCAAGGCTACTTCTGACCCATACAAAGTCTCAGACTAACCTGGAATATTTAAAACCAGCATTTCCCATGGATGTGCCAGAGTCACAGCACCTAGTCTTGAGACTTTGCTCTCCTCATCTCAAGACATAAACCAGTCATAATGGGAAGCCATCCCATTTATCCAAAGCCACATTTAGAGTCAGTTTGACTCAAGTCTAACCCTACAATCCAGAGTAACTACAGGAGCACGTAAGAGACTTTACGTGCACCTGTAGTTAATTTACCACCTAGTGAAAACCTATGGGAAATTCATATAGCAATCCAGAGTAAATTGTTCTTACACTGGAGCAAGGACTCCCTGTAGTTACTCTGGATTGCGCCCTAAGTTTTTTCAAGATTATTTATTTATCACATGGCAAATACATGGATTAATCTTATGGTTAATCAGATGTTAATGTTCCATTGCTATGTATTTACAAAACCAGAAGTTCTACAGTGATGTCTGGCTGCCAACTCTTGCCAACTGCCAATTCTTCAGTGTAGTCTGGCTGCCAATCGTTGCTAGTTGTTTTGTTCACACTTTTGTGCTATCTGCAGTGCATCATGAGGAGGTGAACTAGCGTCACTGTTTTTCAAGAAACGAGTCAATTCACAAGCAACCCTGCAAAACAAAGTCAAATCAAGTAAATCAAAAGTTTACAAAAAGCATACATTAAATATATATATATATATAACATACTAAAGTCTAATATATTAAAAATAAAACAAAATTAATAGGAACTCACTAGAAATTGGATCATGACCCATTTAGTGGATCCAAGCCCACAGTTTAGAAACACTGTGTTAGATGTTTTCAACTGGTCGCTGATGGCACCTTTCCTCCATGCATTTGTCAAATCTCCTTTTAAAGCCATAGAAGCTTGTAGCCATCACTATATCTTGTGGCAGTTAATTTCAGACATTAATTATGGGTGAGTGAAAAAAATGTACTCACTCTTGTCTTACTAGCAATCAATGTCATTAGACAACCCAAGGGAGGGAAAGCTGTTAGGAAATGGAGAGATCTCTCAGCTCACAGCCTCACCTATCTGTACTGAGGCATATAATAGGCAATATAATAAAAGTCTTTATTAAATTAAGCATACGTATGGGATGGAGGAAGATGTCTATAATTAATGTAATTTTTTGAGATTTATCATTCATGAAGGAAAATACTCTCTATTCTAGTAGTATTACACTTGTTATGGAAATGTCCAATGCTTACATCAGAAGCCATTTTTGTCCCAGCGTGAAGATGTAAAGATTCCCGAGGGATGCAAATGGCCAAACAATGACATGACCCACAAAGGCGCAAACAGCAAGTTTATACAAAGCACTTGCTTGCCTTTGATCAATCCCTCTTATAGATGCCGTCGGTGTATTTGAAAGCTGTGTGTGTTAACCTATGAAACTGGGGGTAAGAAACAGAACGCTGCTCTGTGGTCAGAGTAACAACATGTCTTCATTCACCTCCCTCCCCCAAGCTTGGCCTTGTCAGTTGTATTGATCATGATTGGCTGTAAAGCCTGCAAACAGTAGGTACTCCAGGGGTTTTCATGACAGCTAACTCAGCCCCAGGCAAGCACACAGAATCTCATACTCAGTCTGTTCCGCACAAACATACCTGAGGCTTTCCCGCCGTTCCCCCTCCCGTCCATTCCCCCATTCAATGTATTTTGCATTAATTGTGTGAGATAAGGAGATTTTTAATTAGGAAGAGGCATTAAATAAGGGGTCAAAAATTGCCTGGCAATTAACATGCTAAACACAAGTTGTTTTCATGCTGGCAATTCCTTCAAGTCTAGGATTAAGATTAATGGCTTGGTCCAACCACCTAAGGGCTACAGCTCTGCCCAATGCATGCAAGGCTTTTTCAACATGAGCTTATAGAAATAGACTCCAATTTAATCTCCCGCTCAGCTGTTGTGACCCAACCCTCACCAAGATATCTGGGAATTGAGCCTTGTGTTTGGGAATGTTGTACTTAAGGCAAGACCTTTATTTAAAGATGCCGACAGCCCCTTGGGCTGAGCATTCATTTCTGGGACCATTTCATTTTCATTGCGTCCTACACAGTGGCATTACAAGCATGGGGCAGGAGGCAGTCTGCTCTGGGTCAAAGGCTTCCCCAGGGGAGTCTGGATTCTCTGGGCACAGGATACCACCTTCTTGTGGGGTGACACACTGGGGGTGACAAAAATGGCTAAAATTGTTTGGAATAACCGCATCATGTCATATACCATTGAATGTGTATTTTCCAGCAGAATCCAATGCCAAAAAAACAGCCTTGAAATATCTCCCTATCAAAAGTTATGGCAAAAAAAACTAAAAACCTAAAATGCATGGAGCCCATGCATGAGTAGACCCATAGGGGTCCATGACAAGGCAGAGTAAGAAAGGCAGCGTTGACAAAAAATCTGAAGAGTGGGGTACACTCACAGCACTTTTGTGACATCCCCCAGATCAGCACAGGACTTGTGCAGGGGCTTTAGG
Source organism: Cryptoblepharus egeriae (assembly GCA_030015325.1). Classification (NCBI taxonomy): domain Eukaryota; kingdom Metazoa; phylum Chordata; class Lepidosauria; order Squamata; family Scincidae; genus Cryptoblepharus; species Cryptoblepharus egeriae. Next base: position 12,738,544 of record JAREYC010000004.1, read on the forward strand.
ACAGCCTAACTGCAGATTAGGACTGTGGCCTTAAACTGCCCATACAAATATTTTGAAGTCTTTAATCCATACATGCTCAACCTAATTCAGTACCTTTTTAGAAATCAGCTATTTTAAACAAACAAGTTGAACCTTGAAAAGTAATAAAATTCTGTCAGGCAAAAATGTGTGTGTGTTTGTCTCGTTACCTTTAAGCCTTGATAACTTAGATCATATATTATAAAGTGTAAGGAAAGAACTTCAACCATCCGAATGTAAGCTTTTATTAAATTTATCAGTAAGCTTCTATCCTGGAGCTCTGGGCACTTCTCCAAACTGCTGCCAACAAGGGGGAGAAAAGAGGGTAACATAACTGAATTCAAAGGTCTGAGTAACTCTCCAGCCTTACCAAATGCAAGTCAGAACATGGGATCTTGATCTCAAGGAGACAATCAGAAGCTTTGGATGTTACAGGAAGCACTGCTAGCCAGATTTGCGAGTCATCCATACATCTGGCTTGCGGCACTTCCTGACATGACTAATGCAACTTTGTGAAGAGACATCAGAAGGTTATGACCCTGCCTGCCATCTTTATTTGGTGTGGTTTCTTCCATGATCACACAATAGTTACCAAGATCCACCAAACCAAAAGTGACATAGCTCCAGCACGGAGCTCCATTGATGGTGCTGAGTGTTATAAACGTGTCATAAAGTCAAGGAGATTGAAGAACCGAACACACCAATATGCACCAGTAACCTAACTGGCATAGACTGGTATAGCCCCATTTTGGGACATTACTCAGGGGAAGGGGACGAACATCCCCTCCCTCTCCAGCACCTTACTGGACCTGAAGGATACAGCCGTCACCATTTGGCACCATTATTCCTTTGAGCACTGCAACCATTAAAAACGTAAGAAGAGCCTCCATTGGATCAGGCCAAAGGTCCATCTTGTATCACACAGTAGTGATTCCTGTATCACACAGTAGCCTACCAGATGCTTCAAGGAGCACGTATGACACCTACATCCAGGTGCCCCCCTGCATCTGGCATTTTGAGGTTGTCCATCTCTACATGCACCCCTCACGTATGACTATAGGATTAGGCTTCACAAGTGTCGTTAACCAGACCTTTCCCGTGCTAAAGCAAATGCCCATGGTACCTTACAAAGTTTCTATTCTCACAAAACCTTACGAGGTAGGTGAGACTGAGAGTGAGTGTCTAGCCCAAAGTCACCCAGGAAGCTCTAGATCTAGGGGGGATTTCAACCTGGATCTTCCAGGTCTTCCCAAATCACTACACCATCCTGGCTCATTCTTTACCAAATGATTATCCCCTGAAAATATGCCATTTTCCTTGCAGTCACTTAGGGTGCAATTCTAACCTAGGTTAACACAACTCATCAGTCTTCCCATTCCTATGGTGATGTAGGGAGGTAAGTGCATATTTGTGCACTGGACTAATCCTCCCACAGGAGTAGCACAAAAGCGTCTTACAGCACTTTTGTGACACCCCCAGGTCCACATAGGATTTATGCTGGGGCTTAGGCCAGCCTAACTGGAGCTTAAGACTGCAGCTCTAATGAGGCATCCAGAATTTGAGAACCATCTTTCACCCTCTCAGCAACCATTCCTAACCATGACCCCATATCCTCTCCTTAGTTAGCAAGATGAGGTCTACAGAGACTTGACAAAAACTTGTTCAGCGTGAATTTGGAAAGGTCTTTCTACATTTGGAAAGGTGCACCTAACTTGTTGCAGTTCTGCAAAATCAAAAAATACTTTCATTTCTGTGGGAATTGACTTTGTCCCCCTGTGACAGGCAGGGAGAATATTCCGCCTCCTGAGCAGATGACCTGAAGGCAAATGAACATTGCATGATGAATAGAGATGTCATCTTTAGGTGCCTCGTCTGTCATCCTTCACATTATTATTTTATTTCTTCACAACCTTTTGATAGGAATGAAGCTATTTTTTTAAAAAAAATACATATGCATGTTTATTGAGCACTAGATGTAAGAAATTTAAAAATTTGCCTCATAATTTACGTAGCTACCCCTACAATCCAGAGTAACTACATGAGAATGTAAGAGACATTACGTGCACCCATAGTTACTGCACCACCTAGTGAAAACTTATGGGAAATTCATATTGCAATCCAGAGTAAATTGTTCTTACACCGGAGCAAGGATTCCCCATAGTTACGCTGGATTGCGCCCTAAATAGTGTAACTACTTTGGCTCATCACCTATGCTTAAGGAGTTGTCACCACAGTAGGGTTGTCATATGTCCTGGAAAACTGGGACAGTCCCTGTTTTTAGGGACTGTATTTACATACTGGCAAGCTTTGCAGGGGGGTCCTGTCCTCATTATGGCAACCCTATACCACAGACTGCTTGCAAAATCCAAAAAATTTCTGAGCAAGAAATTACTGGGCTAGAACAGTGTTTCTTAAGTACTATTTTAAAGCCAGGCTGAACGTTTGTCATAATTGCATCTAATTTATTACATCTATTACATCTAATTTATTACATCTATTACATCTAATTTATTAATTCCAATAAGACTACATGCTGCTTGCTCACAAGGAATACAATGAAGTTTTTCAGGCTTAAAAAGAGGACATGTCCTAAATAAAGAGGACATATGTTTTATGTTCAACCATCTGTTTTAAAGATAAATATCAGCAGGAAAAGAGTGGAAATATTGACCTCTGTGGAGGGTATATGATTACTTGGGGGTGTTCAAAAAGGAATGAGGAGAAGGAACCCCGCAGATAAGAGGGAAGCAGCATAGCTGGGGGTGGCAGCCTGTGGTTGGCAATGGGCACTACCAGGGCCAGAATCACCATTGCTGAAAAGTGAAATTAAAAGCACAATCCTAACCATATCTACTCAAAAGTAAGCCCCATTCCCTGCAATCCACAGTAACTACGGGAGCACGTAAGAGACATTACGTGTACCCGTAGTTACTGCACCACCTAGTGAAAACCTATGGGAAATTCATATTGCAATCCAGAACAAAGTGTTCTTACACCGGAGCAAGGACTCCCTGTAGTTACTCTGGATTGTGCCCATTGTGTTCAATGGTTCTTACTCCAAGGAAAGTATCTTTGGGATTGCAACCTACGTTGGATTTCGGATTTTCCTTTTGTTTAGAACAACCAGTTTATGAACTGAAATATATGAAGGGCAGACACCCGCCTCATTGCCTAGCGTATGATATCAATGAGGGTAATGACACTTCAGCTAACATTTTGCTGTCATTTACCCTGAGGTAAAGCAGAAAGAGTGCCACAGATAGTGGCGTAGCACAGCTTGTTAAATATCAAGAAAATGGTCCTTTGGGAGGTTAATGCTGTACTTCCCACAAAAATGTCAAACCCACCCACCCCTACACCCCCTGCCTGACTCCAGCACCCTCCTCCTCGTCTTCTCCTTCATCCCAGATATGTTGGCCTGAATGCTGGAATTGTGCTGAGCAGTTTTCAGCATAAAACAAAAAGTGTTGGGTCTTGGCTCTTTGCCAACTCCTTGGCAAAACAAGACATGCAGCTTTTGCTTCACGGAGGATCTGAAAGTTCTGCTGGGAGCAAATCTTATTTTTTTATTATTTTACCTTTCTCTGGGAAAATTTCACAGGAAGTATCTTCATTGCCAAATGTCACCTCACCCCATGTCTCCATATCTGTATTTGCATATTGTTTTTTTTTCTGAGAGAAGTGAGGGAAAGTTCGTCAGTAAAACCTTGGATTGAGACTTAGAGCACAATCCTAACCATGTCTACTCAAAAGCAAGCCCCATTGTGTTCCATGGGTCTTACTCACATGAAAGTGTCCTTAGGGTTGCAGCCTAACTTGAATTGAGTTTTGCAAGGCAAGCAAACATTTCTAATAATTTTAACTTGATATACAAGCAAAAAATATTCCAAGCTGGGATATGGCTGGTTTTGGTGCTCTATCATCAACTGCTCAGCCTCTCCTGAGATACCAGCCTATGCATGTTTACTCTGAAGTAAGCCTATTACAGTCAATGGGACTCATTCTTATGTAAGGGGGCAATGGAAAGGCTCCTGAGAGATCTACCTTTGCATGTCAACTCTAAAGTAAGCCCTGTTGTAAATCAATGGAGCTCACTCCTGTGTAAGGGAGGTGGACTGCAGTCTGAGAGACCTTAGAGAGTAAGGTAAGGTTACAATATGTCCCGAAATGGGGAACTGTATTTACATACTGGCAAATGGCTCAGCCTCTCCTGAGAGACCAGCCTATGCATGTCTACTCTGAAGTAAGATTATTACAATCAGTGGGACTCACTCTTATGTAATGGGGGCAATGGAAGTGCACCTGAGAGATCTACCCTTGCATGTCTACTCTAAAGTTAGCCCTGTTATAAATCAGTGGAGCTTACTCCTGTGTAAGGGAGGTGGACTGCAGTCTGAGAGACCTTAGAGAGTAAGGTAGGGTAATATGTCCCAAAATGGGGAATTGTATTTACATACTGACAAATGGGACAGAGGGTCATGTCCCATAGGGGAAAGGGCCAAAAACGAAGCCTGTAAGACCATGGCAAAGTTTGATGCCTCTGCTGGAGAATGAAAAAATAATGTTTGTAAAAAATAATATAATAATACAATTAAAACCCCTCAATAACACTTTAGGTAGACTAGAAGTAAAAGAAGAGCTGGTGATGGAGGCCACTCAAAGCTAATGTGAGAATGGGTAGTAGGAATGGGGATTTCACTCCCTTGAAGAACCCTAGAAAAAGAAAACTGGATGAGGAAATTCAAGAGTTCTTGCAGTGTTTGAGTGGTCCAGTCGTTGGTCTGCCAATCAGGAAATTCCAGGCATTTGCCTGAGTCATACATTGTTAAACTCCAGTGAGACCATTAAATGCTCACAGAATTCAGTGGGTTTTTGTGCATATGTAGCATTTTCTAGTGCAGTGTATAATTTATTGGTGTTTATGTTCTACAAGCCACAGCATGACATAAACAAGAAGAGCTATGCGGTTGGTTGATTTGGCAAAAGGAATTCCAAGAGCTAAATTGATCCGTGCCATAAATCTTGGTGCAGAGCAAGAAAGAATGAAATTGAGGAAAGATGATAGTAGAATTGGGGGATTGTATCAAGAGGAGATGGCCGTATCTGTCCTAGATTTCCTGTGCACCTGTCATGCTTATGTGCATACATCTGGCATCTGAAACACATTCTGGGTCATCAGGTGAATATTTATTTATCCAGAATATTTTGATGCTATCAGGGTCTCCAAGGCAGGAGGGAAAAAAATCTACTATAAAAAAGCAAAAATAAAACCTAAAAAACAATGGAGCAGTTCAATTTTACAATGAATAAAATAAATGCACATCATAAGGAAAAAATATTTGTAAAAGATCTGGAAAAACATCATTCCTCCCATGGATGGATCAACACCCCATGCACATCCACTGTCCATGCGGAATGTCCCCTCATGCACACCATCCTCCATGAGCAACATCCACAATGCACACCATCCCCCATGAGCAACATCCGCAATGCACACCATCCCCCATCTGCACCATCCCCCCTGTTCATCAACCCCTCATGCACATCAACCCCATGCACATCAATCCCCGCATGTGCACCAGCCACCCCATGTGCATTAATAACCTATGCAGAACATCCCCCATGCGCAACAACTCCTCATGTGCATCATCTCCCCATGTGCAACATCCTCCGTGCGCAACATCCCCACATGTAAAACATCCCCATGTGCATCATCCTCCCATGTGCATCATCTCCCCTTGTACAACAACCTGAAATGCGTAACATCTCCCCATGCACAACATCCCCATGTGCACCATCCCCCCATGAGAACCATCCACCCTGTGCATCAACCCCACATACGCCTCAAACTCAGAATGTGCATCAAACCCCATGTGTATTAATCCCCATTGATGTGCAACCTCCCATGTGCAACGTCCCACATGCGCATCATGTGCATGTAAGAGATTTCCCCAATATGCATGGTGAAATAGAGTGCAGCATAATCAGTGTTCCCCAATGGCTCCATAACATTTACATCTCTAACCTGGTCCCAAGTACCACATAATATTAAGTCCAGAGTCACTCCATGGCTAGTCACTATAAGGCACAATCATTGATCATGTCAAGAAATCGCCACATCCCATGCGCAACTTCCCTCATGCGCATCAACCCTCCCATGCGCATCAGTTCCCCATATGCAACTTCCCCCTCAACCTCGCATGCACATCAACCCCGCATGTGTAACTTCCCCCATGTGCATCAATCCCCATGCACATTAACCCCATGAGCATCAGCCCCAAATTTCATGCTTCTAGGCCCACCAGTTTTGGCAGGGCAGTGATGAGTGAGTGAGTGAGTCAGTCAGTCAGTCAGTGACTTTTCTCTTTTATATATATAGATAGATTAAAAGTGGAAGAAAGTATAAGAAGGTAGGGAAGAGCCAGTGGTACTGGAAGATGGTGCAGACCACACAGAGTGATGGTCTTGGGACAGGTGACACCACTACTAACCAATACTGTGAAAATTGTTGTATTTTCAAAATATACCATCAGGTCATATCTCATTTCATGCATAAGTTTATGCAAAATGCAATGAAACAATGTGTATCCGTATTGTACAAAAAGTTATAGCCGTATGCTCAAAAAAGAACATACAACTGGGATTTTCATAACCCAAAAATGATCAATAAAACTGATTGTTTTGAATCATATGTCCTCACAATAGGACATCTCTCATTAACAGCCAGTTCTATAGAGTAGGTGCGAACCTGCTGGAGCCCACCACTGCTGACTGGGTTTCAAAACAATCAGTTTCAAGGGTTTCTGCTGACTGGGTTTCAAGACATATAAAGTTTAAAAATAGCCATTTGAAAGTGGCTGCCAGATGGGCATAGAACTGGTTGTTGATTTCTTTGAATCCCATCACTGCCAGTCAGGTGTTATTATGACACAACAAGAGACCAATAAGGTTATAGTATGAGTCAGCTGTCATTTTCATGGATCAGAGCTAATTGTACAACTTGTATTGGGTGCAATCCTAACAAATTTAAGCTGACTTAATTCACCTGGAATATCTCACCTGGTGGTGGTTTGGGGAGTTCGGTGTGTGCCTGTGCGCTGGCCTAACCACTTCTCCAGGAGTGGGACAGAAATGTCTTTTGTAACACCCCCAGGTCAGCACAGGACTTACGCTAAAGCTTAGGCTGGCCTAAGTGAATATTAGGATTGCAGTTGTTTGTCCCATTAGACTGACCAGTGGTTTTTTGTTGGTTACTGATTTTTTTTAGTGACTAAAACTGTTAAATATTTTAACTTAATAGAGAGACAGCACCCTTACTGATGCCACTGCATTTAGGTTGTTATGTATGGTCTGATACATTAAGAGATCTGCGATGAGCTCTCAAACTGAGAGACATCATTGGGAAGACCTGAAAATTTTTAAAACTGATCCAACAATCCATCCAGAATTCACTAATTCAGAGTACAAGTGTGTGTGATTGAAAAAGAGTGGAACTTTTTACGTTAAAATATATATATGTTACATTTTATATTTTAAATCATATATTTAAATTTACATTATATTTTAAATCATCCTGCAGTGTAGATTTTAACACGACATTATTTAAAAAGCAGGTATAATTATTCCAGGTGTAGCTTAACAGGGAGATCTAAAAACAAATGGATTATTTTTAAAAGGAAAATGATTTGTGAGGAAAGCTGCTTCTGCCAAAAGTAACACATTGAATAATCTCACTCTTTTCTCCTCTGAGAACCAGGCACAGGAATACGGATTGCTGTGGAAATTGGACAATGGAAATGCAAAGGGGAAAATCTGCTGTGGCATGATTGACTCACTGCAATCCATTCATTGCTTTGGAGACCAAAGAGCCTCTGCAGAGCATCACAAATCCTCCCAAATGCTCCAGAGTCCTACATTTTATATATGGATTTCTGCTTCTGCTGACAGACATGGAAAAACTCCTGTAGCCTTGCCAGACAGATCCCCGGTGGCTACACATGAGCAGATGCTAAGGAGATCACACGGGTTGCTGCTGAGGTCAACTTTACCGTATGATTGAAATTAAAATCTGAACTTCAGCAAGCGGAGGGGGGCATAATTACACAATGTCACTGATCAAGGAAACCAGAGAAGAAGCAAGCACTGTGAGCATATCCATCTCAAAATACCAACTTGGGGAGTTGGGTTTTGGGGGGCTGTGGACACATCCAGTACAAATGACTCCCTTGACCTTCGATTCTATTGTGTTCCAAGAGAGTCTGCTGGGTTTAGTTGCAGGGAAGCCACAACTGTTAAAGCCAGACCAGAAACCAACCATGTTGAGTTGCTTGTATGGTAAGTCCACAGGTAGCAGCAAATGCAAGAGAATCACATCATCTTGTTCTTCTCTGCTGTTGTGCTATTTTCTGCTAGAAATACTTGCTGTTCTCACATGTGGGGATTTTGCTTATCTGCACTGACTTTGAAGGTTCACAGGCACAGACTGAAATTGTCAAAGCAGTGCTTAGTACACTCCAGAAGGCTACCCATATTGGAAACAAACACACACTATGGTTGCAATCCTAAGCTCCAGTTAGGCCAGCCTAAGCACTGGCTTAAGTCCTGTGCAGATCTAGGGAAGTCACAGAAGTGGTGCAGAGAGAATATTGTGCCACTCCTGGGGGAGGTTTAAACCATTACACAGACCCGCGCTTACCTTTCTACTTCATCATGGCAATGGGAAGACTGATAGGTTGTGCAAGCCTTTTGTTTGGCCCTTCCATTTCCATTCCCCCTACATTTTAAGATTACAGTGGGGCCCTGTAAGTTTGTTCTTTTCCTTATATTTGATTTGCCCTCATATGAACTCTGTCAGAAGAACCATTTTTTTCATTGTACAGATGACTTTTTGGCTCCTTTCATTGGCCAAGCCATTCTTCTTTGGCATAGATCAATTTCCTGGGACAAAATTTGAACCTCCCAATCTTAAATTATAATTATGGCCCGTTCCATCATCTCCATGCAAAAGCTTCCTTCTCAACCTTATTTATGAAATGCACCAATACAGCAGATTTTCTGGAGGGAGAAATGGACAAGTGTAATTTGCGTCCTTAAAACATCCCACATCCTATTCAATGGCAGTGTTCAACATGTAAACAGATACACATCCTACGTCTCAACTGTTCACCAGAAATCTGCAGTTTGCCTTGTAAACATAGGTTCCATCGAAATGATGGAACTTGCTCCAAGAAGTGGTTCCATATGGGTGCACCCATCCAGGACCGACAGGAAACCAGACTGAATTCAGCAGGGCCCGGCCATCCCAGAGCCGCTTGCAAAACTGGAGTCACAACGTCTGGAAGTGAAATTCAACCTGGAGGTAGCAATTGCCGTCAAAATTCACCAGGAAGAAGGTGGGGTTGGTTATCCGCTGTAGAGTAATAAATCTTTCCAAAACATAGCAAGAGCAGAAGAATTGAACTCTGTTTGAAAATCATCCAAGGCAATATGTGAAAATGTAGACTACTGGGACAGCAGGAATATCTACGTGGCAGTGATCCATGGCATGCGGAGCCAGAAGCCTCACAATTGGAAGCAAGAAACAAAAGCCAAAATATAAGCAAAACCCCGGACTGGAGTTCTTCAGAGGTTTTACCAGTAACTGGAAATCCATAAATGCTAACAAAATACTCCAGTTCTATTGCATACAAATGTCTGGCAGCCTGAGATAAGATGTGCATCCGACCTCTCCTCCGGCTGTTTCTAAAGAAGGGAGGGAAACCTCTTTCCTGAACATTCACCTGAAGAAGCAATAGGGGACAAAATGGGGACATTGGGGAACATCCTGCCTCCTGTGACAGGATGGCTAGATTTTCCCAGTGTTACATCAACCATGGTTTAGATGACTCCAATCCAGAAGAAGTGGACCCTGCCACCCTATTGAACAAACACTGAAAAGGTTTCATCATATCCTTGGAGATCAAATTGTAATTGGTGGAGATTCAACAAAAACAGGAATGCTACACCTTTGGGAGAATCTGGAACAAGTTGTAATTTGGGACATACCTTTTAGTGGGAATTAGGCAAAGTGACTCCCTTTTAAATCAAAGGAAATTCACATTTGGGATGCAGCCTGTTTTGGTTCAATGCACACTATCATTCAAAAAAGGCCTGGCTCAAATTGTAACTGTGCCCAAAACATTGTCAAGTGTTTGCATCAGGATAATTTTTTTTCCTTCTGAGAAAGAGCAAGAAGTGAAAAGAGGGTTGAGGAACCACTCTAATTCTTTCTCTAACCCAATTACACCATGACTCTCCTCTCCCTTATGGAGAATGAGGGGGAAGATGATTGTAGCAGCAAAAGACAGGGCAGGTAGTAGGTTGGTGGAGATCACCATGGACTACCATCTTCCAGTTTGTTATGTTTCCCAGCTCACCTTCAAAATGGCCACTTCACCCTGACTCATGGGTAGGCCAAAGTAGAGACAACCAGTGATGGGCTTCAAAGAAATTAAGAACCGGTTCTCTGTCCATCTGGCAGCCACTTTTAAATGGCTATTTTTAAACTTTATATGTACTATCTCTTGTTAAGAACCGGTTCTATAGAGTAGGGGCGAACCTGCTGGTGCCCACCACTGGAGACAACCCTTAAATATGTTATATTTGTATTTGTTTCAACAAATTTAACTGTATATGCTGCCTTTTCAAGTGAGTGGGAGGCAATAAATAGATGATTTGTTAGATCCTGCAACTCTTTTCACACATTCAATATCAGCAATTTAAGGGGCAAGGAGAGGTGGCAGTTAACTCGGCACATTGACAAACAGAGAAAGAGTACAACACTGTTTTTCTTGTAGTCACACATTAAATAATTGAATAAATGACTTGAAGCTATGTCAGTACCTGGAATAATTTCATGGAGTACAGTATTTATTATGAAGACATTTCAGTGCTGGTAATATTTAATTAAGCTAAACAGAGTCCAAAAAGAAAAATGAAATTGTTCTCAAAGCAAAACTAGATGCAAAAGCAAATTATATTGGACACTTGTAACATACTGGCTGATACGCCACATCACTCCACACATGGCTTTTGGTTTTAACAAAATTATGAACTAAGTACAGTATTTAAACTGTTTTGATTTTCTTTCTGTAGCTAGTATATAGAGTGTGCTGAGGAGTATTAGATAATGAGATGACAGAGCACCTTTACACAAACTTTGGAAGTTAGTGGAAAATAGGGGGTCTGGCATGTGGTAGTCCATGGGGTTGTGAAGAGTCAGATAAGATAAACAACAACTCCTTTCGATAGTACATCAGACATAAGGGCATTCAGGGTGACCATATACAATGGAAGACAGAGTGCCTCTACCTTTAACCAGTACAAAAAAAAGAGGGAATGGAGGCAGGTGCTGCTTTTTATTCCCTTTTATGATGAGCTAAACCTGCCTCCATTCCCTGTTCTATGCAACAGTTAAAGGTAGAGAGAGGCACCCTGTCCTCCTTTCTATATGGTCACCCTGCAAGACTGGAAGGTAGGAAAGCATTTCGTGATAAAACTGACCCCAAACGTTGAGCCAGTACGAGACATGATGGGACAGGTATGCATGTGTCTGTCCCAAGCACATGTATAGTGAATGGCTCCTCTTTCCATGAAACAGTACATGTGAGGAAGAAAGCAAAGCCCACTCACCGCTTCCACTTTTTAACTGAGTTGTTCACCTCCAATACTGAGAATAAACTGGGTAGGGAGAAAATAATTTAGTGACAGAATGCAGTAAGTTTAGAGTGAATTATTGGTTTTATATTCCTCTCCTGGTTGCTACTTTTTCCTCCATCTTCTCTTTAATTGTGAACAGGACAGGCACATGCATAGAAACCAATGTGGCTCCTTGTCACATCTATCACTGTGTCCTTTAATGGATTTATGTCCTGTGTTTTTTTCTGGAAATTGTGTGGATTTTGTTACTCATTTACAATTCCCTGTATTTCAGGGTAAGTTATTTCTAGCTATATGTATGTAAACACTAAAGGAAGAGACAGCGTGTATCAGAAATACACACCAAGGCATCGTTAATCTGCAAACTGCTGTCAGACCCAATGGAAAAAAATAATTAACTCATAGATGCCTTGTCATGTGTGATTAATTTCCAGCTACCCAAAAAAATGAATCCCTAAAGTTATGAAATGTATCCAGTGGTCCTTTTGTTTCTGATGATTCATCTTTCAAACAAGGCAGTTTGCACCATCATGAGCTGGTTCCTGGGAAAAGCTCCTGCAGAATCAAAGAATGTGTCTCTGGAGCAGATAAATAATGCAAAATAAAGTTGTTTATAGCCAGGCCAAGAGAATGGTGTCCCTCCCTTGGTTAGGGTGAAAACAGCATATTAATCTCAGCACACCTTAACTTTATAGCTCTATCAAGGATGACCCTTCTACAAGGATGACCCTTCCCTTTTTATTGCACAATCTTGCGATACTTGCCATGTTCCTCTTGGTTTCTTGTAACTCAGTCAGATGACAATGTAAGACAATGTAAGTCAAGGAGCACAATCCTAACTGTATCTACTCAAAAGTAAGCCTCATTGTGTTCAATGGGTCTTACTTCCAGGAAAGTGTCTTTAGGATTGCACCCTTAATTTGTATAATAAATTCACCTGAATGGATGGAAAGAACCAGAATTGCAGTGGCACCGCTTCCTTGCTTAGCACTTTCTTTCTAGCATGAAAGCAATAAAGCTATATATTGGCCATAAAGTTGGGACTGCAGTACAATAGATACCATCATCAGTGGCATCACTAACATTTGCAAAACCCAATGCAGAAGCTTCTCTCCTGTATCTATCACCCTCATAATGGACCTCTTCACAACGGTAGGTGGGGTAACTCTCCAAGTGGCAGACACGGTGAGGCACCATTGCCCTACCACTCCTGGGTTGTTGTTTTTACTACAACGTTTTGATAGCATATTTTGATGTGATTTGTTTCATTGAATTCTACATGAAATTTCACATCAATTATATAATACATGGTACAGGCATCTCCCTCTTATTGGATGAGTTAGGAACCAGAGCACCATCCAAAAGTGAAAACTGTTGAAAAGCGGAACTTAGGCTGCAAACCTAAAGACACCTTCCTGGGAATAAGACCCACTGAAAACAATGTGGCTTACTTTTGAGTAGACATGGTTAGGATTGTGCTCCCAGTCTTTTTCAGCTTGCAAATGCAAAATGGCCACCAGAAAAGACATAAATATCACATGCAAAATCCTAATTAACACATAGCCAAAATACTAACAAATTACAGTAAAATGAACAAAGGCATGTGTGGGCAACAAATATCTTATGTATTTGAATGCTGGTTATTTACAGAAGGAAATGTCAAAAACAGTTTGATCACCGTGTCACATGCAATTCATTAGCAGAGAAGACAATTTTAGCCTTTAGACCAGCAGAGTGAGGTTGAAAGTGTGGAGCATGTGTTGAATAAATGAGTCTTGGGTATAATTGAAAGTTGTTGAAAGCAGAAAACGAACTGGACACCTGTATTAGTCAAAAATACAAAAATTAAAAAATTGCCAGTAGGGGTGTCACTGCCCTGTGCACATCACCCATTGTGGCCTGTAATCCACAAGATACTACTACTTAGCAACACAACTGGACTGCAGCTGCAATCCAGTTGTGTTGCTAAGTAGTAGTATCTTGTGGATTACGGGCCACAATGGGTGATGTGCACAGAGCAGTGACACCCCTACTGGCAATTTGCAATCCTAAAGACACTTTCCTGGGAGTATGTGTGTCTCATTGAACACAATGGGGCTGACTTTTGAGAAGACACAATTAGGATTGTGCTTTACATCATGCATCTGCAGAGCTGTGGGATAAGAGTAATGTTTGGAGCAGGTGGGAAGCAGTGCACAACCCTGTCCACAAACACACTGCATTCCCCCCATGACCTTTTCCCAAACTTATGTTCTTCTAACATTTAGGGAAAATGTTACAGGCAGATTACAGGTAATAAGAGGTGGGTTCTCTACCCTTGTAGCACTCTACTCTTCTCACCAGCTACATATCTCCTTAAGTGTAGTATGCTGTCCTCACAACATCTCTGTGAGGTAGGAGAGGCTGAGAGTGAGTGAATGACACTAGGTCATCCAAGAAAGAAGCTTTATGGCCGAGGAGGGATTTGAATCTGGATCTTCCAGGCCCCAGTCCAACAACCTAACCACACCATCCTGGCTCCTCTAAGTATTTATATACCACTTTTCCATTAATCAACATAAAGCACTTGGAATATTAAAGTAATATATGAATCTTAAAAACAGATCATGCAGGCATCACTATTACCATTCATTAATACAGTTTACAAGTGAGCACCTCATGGGAGCCCCTCATCATTTGCCAACTTGTGATCAAATAGCCCTTGAAATTCTGGGGAGGCTGTTTTGACTTGGGTTTGAAACCATATGACAGGCAAAACCCTTGGATGTAACACAATTAAGGCTGTCCGGTCCTGACGGCCATTTAATGAGCTTCGAGTTAGGCAGAAAGAAGTTGGTGCCACATGTCTACAAGCAGAATATAATGTGCCATAGATGCTCACATGATAAATAATTGAAGCTCTGAACGATTACAAGACTGAGGACTTCTCTCACCAACTGCATAAGACTGTCATATGGGGGAAGAACAACTCCAAGAGGGGGAAACATGTAGAAAAAAGAGATTCATCCTAAATGATTGCACTAACCAGTCTATATGGGGCTGTCTTCCCTTTATAGCTGAGGTGTTAAAATTGGCAAGGCCTGGGTGTGAAAGTCAGTGTACACTGTACAAAATGTTGCTGCCAAGTTGTGTTGCAGCAAAGCCACCAGCATCTTGTTATTAGACAGTCATAGCCCTGGAACAATGACAACTCCTGTTGTGAAAATTATGTCTTTGACCTGCTTAAAATAAGAAAACTGACTGGTCCCTAAATTAGTCCAGTGGGGATACAAAAGCAATTCAAGGCCAGGAGATTTTCATTAATTCATAAGAATAATTGGATATTCAGGAGGGATTGTATTACGATTTGTAAATGTGTATTTGTATGTTTGTGTGTGTGTGTGTGTGTGTGTGTGTATGTGTGTGAGAGAGAGAGAGAGAGAGAGAGAGAGAGAGAGAGAGAGAGAACTGCAGAAGAATTACTGGGACTATTTGTGTGTCCCTAATAGAACAATTTAGGGCTGTAGTGGCTCAGCTCTTAAGATGTCATGCCTGTCAACCAGCAGGCCAGGGATTGAGACCTGGGTGCTACAAAATGGAGTGAGCTCCCATCACTTGCCCTGCTCCTGCCAACCTAGCAGTTCAAAAGCATAACAATGCAAGTAGATAGACAGGTAGGTAAGTATGACCTCAGCGGAAAGTTAACAGTGTTTCATGTGGCTTGGCATATAGTCATGCCAGCAATATGACCACGTAGATGTCTGTGGACAGTGCTGGCTGTTTGGCTTAGAAACAGGGATTAGCAGTCCACCCTACAGTTGGTCACAACTAGCAGTAAAACCTGCAGAGAATGCCTTTACATATTTACTAGGACAAGATAGGCTGCAGTGGCTCAGTGGTTAAAGAAACCGTGCTTGTCAACCTGAATGTCAGCAGGTTGGTGATTTGAGACTGGAGTAGCACATAATGGAGTGAGCTCCTCTTTCTTGCCCAGTTCCTGCTAACCTAGCAGTTCAAAAACATGGAAATGCAAGCAGATAAATAGGTACCACTTTGGTGGGAATATAAAAGCGTTCTATGCACCTTTGGCATTTGGTCATGCCAACCACAAGACCACATAGAAGTCTTTGGACAACTCTGGCTCTTCAGCCTTGTAACAGGGGTCAATAAGAGATGACCTTAAAGTTGGTCACAACTAGCAGGGCAACCTGTCAAGGAAATTGTTACTAGGAGCATAATCCTAACCATGTCTACTCAAAAGTAAGCACCATTGTGTTCAGTGGGTCTTATTGGTGGGATTCAAATAAATTAACATGTCCTAATAACCTAATAACCTAATTCTATGTCCTAATAACCTAAATTCTATGTCCTAATAACCTAAATTAACAACAGGTTCTATGTCCTAATAACCTAAATTAACAACAGGTTCTTTGTCCCATTAGTAACCAGTTCTCAGAACCAGGTGCTCATTAGCAAAGGGCTCTATCGAACCTGTGAGAACCCCCTGAAGCCCACCATTGGTCTTACTCCCTGGAAAGTGTCTTCAGGATTGCAGCCAAATTATCCAGTTGTTGACATGAGGAGGTAAAAGGATTCCTGATTCTATAACAGAAGAAGTCTAGCACATCTGTGTCAAGGCAGAACTGCGCTGTTCTAGAAACTTCTCCTGTCCATCACATCATCCAAACGACATTGGCCGCTAATGGGAAATGTTGGTATCAGGAGAGCAATGAGGAGGGAAGAAACATGATAGAAGCAGCCACCATTAAGCAGGAAATGAGAAAATTGGCCTTGAGTTGGGGTCCTGAAGGAATCAAAGAGGGGAGTGCTTTTCACATCTGCTGCATTTTTCAAGCCCTCTTTCCTGTCGGAGGCCAAAATACATAATTCAGAGACAAATACTCCGCGTGTCAAGAAAGAAACTTCATAAGTGCTGAGGTAATTGCATTAGCACGCTGCAAAAGAGCACAGGACTTCCCATCTCGCTTTAAAAGTATTTTCCAATACCTGAGCATGCCCAGAGGAAACCGTCTCGGAGCAGCTGTGAAACAGAACCTTTTTACTTCAGGGTTTGTGCAGGGAGCTCATTAGCACAGCCGCAACCCTCAACCAAACCGCCTTGTTTGCATATTGAAGCCATAGAAAGAGAAGATGTTTTTAAAGGGTGGAGGGAGAGAGAATTGGAGCCGCTACTCCTGACTGACATGTCTATCTGGGCTCTTGTGTTTACAAGAGAATAACGAAGCTGCCCCAAAGCCCCTACCGGGCTTGATTATTATGCAGAGGCTTCTTAGATTATGTATAATTGATATCCATTTTCCCTCCAGCTAACCAATGGCAGTAATGCTAATTCTCACGCATCTTACCAACCAAGCAAACACTGGCAATTGCTATCTTTTTCTCAGCTTAATCATATTTAAAAGACCATAAACTGACGACTTCTTCCTGACGCATAAACGAGAGTTGCATGGTTGTTTTAATGTTCAGTAACTACTGGATCAAAATGCAGGGACAGGTTAATCAGAGATGTTTGGGACAAAGAGCTATGCATACTGGCACATGGGGCCCACTAATAGGTGCAATCGTAACCAATATAGGTTGGCCTAACTCAGCTGGCATAGCTTCCCATGGTGGTGTGGAGAGATCAGCATAAGCTCGGGCACTGACCTAAACCACTCAGGAGTGGGGCAGAAGTGCCTTTAGGGATTTTTGTGACACCCCCACATCAGATCAGGACTTAGGGTGCAATTCAGAGTAACTACGTGGAGTCCTTGCTCTGACATAAGAACAATTTACCCTGGACTGCAATATGAATTTCCCATAGGTTTTCACTAGATGCTGCTTTAACTACATCGACATAAATGTCTCTTACATGCTCCTGTATTTACTCTGGATTGTGGGGCCATGCAGTCTTCTGCTGGCCTATCTGAAGATTAGATTTGCAGACTTAACCAATCTTCCAGCACTCATATAGCCGTGATATAAGGGAACAAATGTTGTCTGACAATGTTTGGGAGTTATGCCAATCGTGGCAAAACTGCAGGGATGAAGGCTAGATGGTATGGACATGTCATATGCAGCAAAGAAGACTCAGTGGTAATAACAGCCATCTTTCTGGATTCTGATGGCCAGCAACACTGTATACATAAGAAACTGTGGATGGATCACATCAAGGAAGACATAAAATATGTGAATGTTAGCCATGAAGATGGCCTGGTTCCATTCAAATGGAAACAGAGGTGCCAACAAATGGACCCTACCATGATGTGGGAACAACATGAAGAAGTAAAAGGATCTGGATTAACTTTCAGAAGCAGTTGAGAATAAATCTGTCCCTTCTTCAACATGACAGCCCTTGAATCTGAAAAGCAATATCATATTTTCAATCAGCCTTTATTCTACAGGTCAAATATAGCAAGTTTTGATAACAGGCCCCTGCAAAAAGCCGGCCTTGTTTCCCAAATATCATGTCAACCATGGTTTGGATGACTCAAAACCAGAATATAATATAAGAAGAGCCCCACTGGATCAGGCTAAAGGCCATCTTGTCCAGCTTTTTGTATCTCACAAAGGCCCCACCAGATGCATCAGGGAGCACACAAGACACCTGCATCCAATTGCCCTCCCCTCCATCTAGCATTTTAAGATTGCCTGTATCTTTAAATGAATGAATGAATGAATGAATGAATGAATGAATGAATGAATGAATGAATGAATGAATGAATATAAAATCCCAAAAGTTGCACATGGCTTTTCATCCATGATGTCCAATCCCTTTTTGTCCAATCCCTTCTTAAAGGCATTGAGGCTAACTGAGAACAAAGCAGCATTAAAGGCATTGACAACAAGTGGTTCCCACCACTATACAGGACAAACAATGAGGTTGCCAAATATAGCAAATTCCCTCAACTTTTCCTCATAGAGATTGTTCTCCAGCCCTCAGATTATCCTCATTCCTTTCCTCTGAATCCATTCCAGTTTGGCTGCATCTTTCTTAAAGTGAGGTGCCATAATTGGATAAAGTACTCCAGTTCCTCCCATCATCTTCCACCATGCAGTAGGATCAATGGCAGCAGAGTTCAATTATGTGGCAGGCTATGACCTAAGACCATGGTGACTATAGTGCTGTGTGTACATGTGCATTAAATCACTGTTGTAATTGCCTCCCACAGCAGTGTTTCACCCAGCACTCCATTTTCCTGGAGCAAACCCTCAGTGTTATAAGAGTTTTTACTTATAACGGCTCTGGAAAGAGCAAATAGGTCTTGGGGTACAAAGCTATTTTGTTTGGTTTGTTTGTTCCTCAGAGGAGAAAGAAGCTATCTACTTCCTTTTTTAATGGCATTACAAAAAGTTAAAGGCTAATGGAGATTCTGCATCAGGCTGGCAAGGAAGAGCTCCCTCCCTTCCCCATATGTTTCCTTCCTCAGTTGTGCTAATGCACTTTGCTGACCTTCAGTCACTTTGGTGTTGTGGTTTTGAATTTCCCTCGGGCACTCCTGGACTTTTTATGGAGATTGTGTAACAGGCAGGTCTCGCCAGTCAACAGCACAAGCACAACACCCGACTCCTCAGACGTGTTTGCTAATCCTCCGTATCATCTAACCTCTGGCTGCATTTTAATTTCAATCCACTCCCAGAGGAGAAGCATAAAGGAAATCTATTAGCTGGAAACTCAAGTTCCCAAAAACAAGGAGGTGTATACAATATTTTGATCAGTCCATTAGAAATTGCAACCATCCTTGGCAGGTTTTGCGGTAAAATTGTGTGTGCTTTTAAAGGCCCCAAAGTAAAATAAAATATGCTTGCAAAACCCATATAATGCAAGTCCAGGTTCTGATAAGGGAGGAGCACTGATTCCTCCTTCAGATTCATGTTCCATTAACAATGAGCCAGAACTCTGACTGGCTCACATCCATGGCCCAAAGCCAGGCAGAAAAGCTACCATTTCCTGTAAGCAACAGTGCGGCCCAAAGTCTTCAGTTTACGACCATTCATTAGAATCACAGTCATCCCCATACACTTATTGGGATTGGTGCAGTAATGAGTTCTGTTCCTTGTATACTACAACAGCAATTTAAATTGTAAATTTAAGGGGAAGAGAACGTTTTCTGTTTCATAATGTGTTTAATAATAATTTTCCTTTAAAAAAAAAAGCCCACACATATTTTAAATTCTGGGGGCCACAAATGAGATTCAGGCTGAAATCCTAACCCCCAGTAAGTGCAATGCTAGCCTGGGGTGGCATAAAAGGCCAGGCTGGCCTGGGGGGTGGCACTATTGTGCCACACTGGGGGGGGGGGGGTAAAGCCAGTCCACTGGCATGTGCTGGCCTCCCCACATCACCACAGGAACAGGGAGCAGGTGGGTTGTGGCAGCCTAAATTGGTTAGGATTGCAGCATCACAGATGGAAAAAGATCATTCTTGCAGCTTTCTTATTTCCATACTAAGCAAGGCCAACCTATCTGCGAGTTTAATTAAGGGCAAAATCCAGAGTAACTATGGGGTGTCCTTGCTGCAGTGTAAGAACAACTTACTCTGGATTCCAATATGAATTCCCCATAGGTTTTCACTAGGTGGTGCAGTAACTACAGGTGCACGTAAAGTCTCTTACATGCTCCCGTAGTTACTCTGGGTTTGGGGGTAAGACTGCAATTCTAATCTCCAGTTAGGACAGCGTAAGTCCTTTGCTGACCTTGTGGTGTACTTCTGTCCCACTCCTTGGGAGTTAGGCCAATCACAGGCATGTGCCTCCCCACACCAACACGGGAAGATATGCCAGCAAAGAATGGTGCCTACTTGTCTGTGCTGCTCCTTCTTCTACTTTCTCCTCATGGATTGAAAGAGGAAGGGAAATTTGAAGGGAAATTTAGAATGCCGAGATATATCTTTGGAGATAGGATGGAGCAGAGACAGGTACATCATTGGAAATGGGGCAGCATTCAGCATGCTTCGTTAAAACCATAAGTCTTGGGCCTGCCCTAAAAAACTATTCTAGAGATATTTTAACGGGGAAGGTGAAAGTGTCCCCTGCTGAAAACCCAACAGCGGGCACACTGGCTGACAATCCTGAGATGGTCCTTGATGTCTCACTAAAATGGTCCTTCATTTCTTACTCCTAAACACACTTTCCCATTGAAAATAATGGGACTTACTTCTGAGCAGACATGGTTAGGATTGTGCTATAGATCCCTGAAACTTGGAAATCCTACCCCTAGTGTAAATCTCCCCTCCACCGCCCTTTTCTCCACCCTCCCTAGTCAGAGCTGGTTCACACATGATCAAAAGTGTCCATTTGCTTCAGACTGAGGCCAAAGCCTGGTGACCAAATGTCATAAACACAAAGGACAAGGACCCCGTCCCTCCCAAAAAATGTAAGATATCCAGAAAAATTGTGGGATATTAGGAAATAAAAGCTAAAGACGAACATATATACACATATGTATACAGCTTTCATTTGGTTAGTTTGAACACCATATACTTCTAATTATTAAATTTAAAGTTATTATATATTAATATTTAATAAGCTATTAAATGGAATATAATTTATAGCATATAATTTAATTTATGAATTCCAAGAAGGCTCATAAGGAAAAGGAGGATTTTTTCCTCAGGACACAAGGCTGAATAAAGAGGACATGTTCTGGATAAAGAGGACATATGAATACCTTGGGCCAAACCAAAGGGGTGGAAAAGTGCACTTTCAACTTGCCCCACTCCATCTCTGTGGTTGGAGCCATCTCATTCCCAACTCCTTCCATACAATAGGTCCCTGCCCCAAAGAATTTACAATCTCTATTTTAACAGAACAGAGAAACCAAAGGGGAAAGGCAGGAAAACAATAAGGATGTGCATGTTATTAATGAGAAGAGGTAGCCAAACAAAGAGTTTATCCTACTGACAGAAGCCGTTTTCAATTTGAACAGCATATTGCAAAAAATATATACGTTCCTTTCTACCTGCCCATGTCAGAATTTGAAGGGTATTATTAAACTTGCAGAATCCTCACTGGTCAGCCCTGCGAGAAGAATTCTGCATTTATTCAGCTCTCTTCTTCTTCTGTATTTGGTTATTAGTTACCAGGGTCCTTCGAGTCACTGCTTCCATGATTGCACAGTGATGGCAACCCAGGCGCACAAGTGAAGCAACAGCATGAGGAATGTCTGCGGGACATGATTATAGCGAGGAATAATTGAAGGTACTGAAACCTCCAGGCCAGAATAAATTTCCACCTGCCACTCACACACTGTGTGCTGTGTGGGTCTTCATTACAATTCATTGGAAATGCCACAGACCCAAAAGTTAGCAGCAAACACTGCCGAGACTCTTGCTAGCAGCCAGGCAACACGGGCCAAGCGGCAAGCTAGCAGAACTGCCAGGATAAATGTTTAATGACTCAATAAAGAGGCGGAATAGAGAGCTATAGGGGGAAAGAGAAAGATTGCTGCTCCTCTGTGCAATTCAACTACTGAAACCTGCCATGATAAAGCCTTGCTCTCCTTTATTAGGATGTGCAATATGTTCCCCCCACTCCCTGCAAGCTACAGACCAAGTAAGACAAAGTAGCCAATGTTACAAGTATTCACAAAAAGGCAAATTGTAGCTGCCTATAATGCAACCTGGAATTGAAGGGTCATTGGAGAGTGCAAAGATGGAATGTCAGAACCCATTCATATGTGACTATGCAACGTGATAGAGTTGTATCAAAAGAGTCTCTCACCTTATTAGTTCCCATGGCAAATACTGTGTTTCTTGTACTACCTGTGGCTGTGGGTGGCGCAAGTGGCTAAGACGCTGTGCCTGTTAACCAGCAGGCCAGGGTTCGAGACCTGGGTCGGCCCCACAAGACAGGGTGAGCTCCTGTCCTTAGCCCAGCTCTGCGACGCCAGCTGGATCCAATCGTATCGGCTCTGACTTTCTGTTGGACTAATTCAGTGGCATGGAGAGGGGGGATTTGCTGCTTGGGTAACAGCCTATCCTCCATAACAATCTAACCCAGGCTTTCGTGCTTCGCATGCAGCATATGCAGCGCCGAGCACAATACCATAGTCTTCCAAGACTGACGGAGGCCTGCTTGTGAAAACATGCCTTCAGTGGTTCAGCTGGTGCTTACCTTGGCATCCACCAGTCTTGAAAGACTATGGTATTGTGCTCAATGCTGCATGGGAAGCACAAAGGCCTGGGTAGATTGATATGGAGGATAGGCTGTTAACCAAGCAGCAAATCCCCCCTCTCCACACCACTGAAATAGTCCAATGGAATGACAGAGCTGATACGATTGGTTCCAGCTGCGTCGCAGACCTGGGCTAAGGACAGGAGCTAACCCTGTCTTGTGGGGACCAACCCGGGTCTCAAAGCCTGGTCTACTGGTTAACAGGCACAGTGTCTTAACCATTTGCACCACCCACAGCCCTAACCCTATCAGGGGAAAAGCTTGAGGACTAACAAGATCCCTGAATTAAATACTGACTGTCACCACGTAAATACTGACTGTCACCAAATCATACTGATGTGGAAAGGTAATCTCAGGACGACTCAAGCGCATCTGAAAGGAAATGCCTGAGCTTAGGATTTCAGGTTGCCATATGTCCTGGAAAACCAGGACAGTCCTGGTTTTTGCGGATTGCTTTCACATACTGCCAAGTTTGACAGGGGGTCCTGTCCCAGTTTTGTGGAAGAGAATTATGACAACCCTATTTGGATTGGAAAGTCCTGGGATTGAGTCCCCAATCAGTTGGAGCAAAAGAGGTTTTTTTGAAGAAAGGGAACTTTCATCCCTTTCTCTGAGGAAAAGCCCCAAACTTCACAAGGAGGCTTCTCAAGTCTGTGCCAGCAATTTTGCAGACACAGACTTGAGAGACTCTGTGTTGGGCCAGAAGTCTTGCACCAGCACTCCTTACTTACTAGGTGCTGTAAACATGTTTTATAACACATTTACAGCACCCAACACCAGCACTAGAACATACAGGATTGCAGGAAATCCCCAATACCCACTAATTCACTTACAATGAAAAACCACCCAAAATATGTTTTGAAGCTCTTTCAAAAGATATTCCACATTCGTATAGGTCAATCAGCCAATTCCTCATAGACCATTAATCAATTCCATGAACCAGACCTGATTTTCATGCTTATAGGGGTCTTCCACTTCCTCCCTTTTTCAAATTTGTACAAGGCAAAATATTGCTTCCTTCGTGGACAAAAGGATTTACTTATGTATGTTAAATCAGAAATCTATACATGTGCCCCACTTAAAAGGCTGAGCTGGGCCTTCTCTAAGCCTTCTGGAGGCAGCCTCTCAAGGCCAAGTCATAATAATTAAACAGCTGGGACAGCCACTTCAACTCAGAAAGCCTACTTGCATTCTTTTATGGTCTGTCATTATAGGAAAACGGCATAGTCTACATATTTCTCTTGCTATGAAAACCTCATTTTCATGGTATAAAAATTAGAATTGCCTTGCCAATCTTAGGGGGGAAAGGTAAAATAAATTTTGGTTAGTTTATCTATCTATATCTATCATATGGCAAATACATGGACTTATAGTAAATCAGATGTGAATGTCTAGTCCACCCAGCCATTCAAGGACAGAGTGGTCTATATTGAAAAAAACATTAGGCCTGTGTAAGCTCTTGATGGACACTTGTACACAATGTGATGAATGTTTTGTCGAGGGTACACTAAGGGGTAGATACAAGTCCCCACTTGAACAGTGAGTATTGGCAGACACTGTCCTGGGTACAGATCCTGTTCAGAGTTGACCATTCTTCACTGACCATTCAGTTGTATTCTTTCACTAAGGCTTCTTCATAGAGCTGGTGGTGCTATTTGGCTCAAAACAGAGAGCCAGCAAGAAAGAGTAGATTTTATACAACCACTTATGATCCTCATGGTTTCATTTCATCTCTGACTAGTGTAGCAGCTATTAAGCCATACAGGGGAACATTATTCTGCTGCCTAATAGACCAACCTAGTGCTGATTTTGAGAGTAGAGGCTGAGGCTCCCCATCTTGATCCTCTTAGTTTCTGAAGTACCGGTATGTTGTTCCTGCTATTAATTTTTGTGGACATGTTCTCTTGGCATCCATCAGTCTTGAACGACTATGGTATCATGCTCAACACTGCATGTGAAGCACGAAGGCCTAGGTAGATTGATATGGAGGATAGGCTGTTACCCAAGCAGCAAATCCCCCTCTCCACACCACTGATATAGTCCAATGGAACAGCAGAGCCAATACGATTGGTTTCAGCTGCGTTGCAGAGCTGGGCCAAGGACAGGAGCACACCCCATC
The DNA here is from genome assembly GCA_030015325.1 of Cryptoblepharus egeriae. Taxonomy (NCBI): domain Eukaryota; kingdom Metazoa; phylum Chordata; class Lepidosauria; order Squamata; family Scincidae; genus Cryptoblepharus; species Cryptoblepharus egeriae. The sequence continues at coordinate 12,763,531 of JAREYC010000004.1, forward strand.
TTGTGGGGACTCACGTCTTGAACCCTGGCCTTTTGGTTTACAGGCACAGTGTCGTAACCACTTGCGCCACCCACAGCCATGTACATGTTCTCTAGGTGCTTCTTATAAGAGAGAGGTAAAATCAAAGGATATAACCTACTGGGTACAATGGAAAATCACAGTTATGGCACAGCTACATACGTCAGAAGGAATATAGAGAACACTTTCTACTGCCAGTTTAACTATAATTGTCTACTTCCTACAGTAGTCAAGTGTATGTTGCTAGCGTTAATACATTTCATGTGCAAAAATAAATATTATATTATTATTAACAATGATGAGGATGATGATGCAGTTTGACCCTTATAATATTGTTTGTTGGCATCATTGGATCTAACTGGCTTCAATTTTTTTTGCACAACAGTCACTGAAAGAGATGTATAGCAGGAATTCAGAAAGGGACATCAGTATAGCTAAACGTGTTTAGAGATGGGATGAAAATAGCAGGAAGTGTTTAAAGAGAAAAACAAACACCCACAATGGTGCAATGGTGCCAAAATGGCACAGAGCCCACTTTAGGTAATTTTGGGGAAAGGATTTTTATCTTCTTCTTCTGGGTTTATTTCTTCTTCTTTCCCCAAGCCCCACAATGGGACTTTCCAAGTCTGTGCTGGCTATTTTAGGATATAGATATGGTAGGATAGGATATGACAGATCAGGGCTTCACTAGTCCCACTTCCTCCTATCCCAACTGCAACCAGCCGTTCCCGAACTATAGGAATCCTCACCCCAAAGGTTCTCACCATGCTGTGGGCAGTGTCTGGAACATGGAGCTGGTGCTGGACTGGCACCAACACTGTTGGTGCTGAAGTTAGATTGGATTGAACCCTTAGAGGAGGTGTAAAGGTAAAAGAAAGTGGTTTTAGTTTTCACAGATTTTGAGGAGTTTTTTTTTCCTTTTTTACAAAACTGAGAAGTGCAGAAAGCTGTGTTGTGTATTTTTCTTATCAGCAAAAACCCCACATCTGCTCAAGATGGAATAATATTTTTTTACACAAAACTATATTTCCCCTTTTTAAATACATGAAACTTTATTGTGGTCGGGTGTTGAGCGTCATAATTACAGCACGGGTAATCGATGCGGCAAAGAAGGACATTGTGAGGTTTAAAGTGCATGTGTCCGTCCCTATGTGTACATATCCCATAATCTCATTTGACAAGGAAGAGATTAATTTTAAAATGATAGTAAAGTTACACTTAAAGGTGGAAGGACCACTCTTTGAAACAGCCTGGAAAAAGGTGGGGAGAATATGAGGAAGCAAAGTAGAAATCCTGGCCAAAAAGAACAAAAACACTCTTATGTGGGAAGCTGGCAGTCTCTGCAACCATCACTCATCAGTTCATTCATTGTTGCCATAGCAGAAAACCACTCAGCTATTTCAACTACTGTAGTTTTAACCTCACTGCCAGACACAGGAGATGAAGAATTGGCATTCTTTACACAGATCTTACTTAACTGGACCTGTACATTTTCAATTATTTTGGTTTTTCCCCAAAAAAGGACTTTGTATCTACTTTGAAGCCCCACTTTCCATGAGTACTGCAAGGTAAAAATGAGCCCTCACTCCATCTTATAGATCAGAAACTGACCCACCCACACAATGGTATAATTGTGTGTCTATGTGTATGTGAGTTGCTTTGCAAGCATTCAACTAAATTAATATCCTGCATTTGATTGCTAAGTGCAACAACACAACCAAAGTGTTGCCAAGTGTTGTCAGAACTTTATTCTTCGCAGCTCGAAGGGAAAACAAATTGGAACAAGGCCTTACCCCATTATTGTAGTCTTTGGGGTATGAACCTGAATCTGCCTGGCCTGAGATCCAAACTATACATGATATTCAAAGCATGTTTAGCTCTAAAAGGCCTTGGGTTTTTTTGGTCAATAGGAGCCCAATTGGGAATTCCCACAGATGAGGAAATTAAAGGTGCTTTAAACTTATCTCTCTTAAGATAAGTTGTGACTCTCATCATGATCCTACAGCTCTTTACTCAGAACAAAAGCTCCCAAAATTGTACCAGAAGTCAAGGACGTCATCACAGTATAAAAAACAGAGAGCACAATCCTAACCAAGTTTACTCAAAAGTAAGCCCCATTGTGTTCAATGGGTCTTACTCCCAGGAAAGTGTCTTTAGGATTGCAGAGCTTCCATGCATGGACGCAATCCATGGATAAGTTAATGTGGGGTACTGCATCTGCATATACAGTGGCCCCCTGTACTGCTGTTATCTAGAATATAATTTTACGGGTTTGGACACCATAATTGGTGACACAGAAGATCAACCAAAACAGTGTTTGAAGGGACTTCAGGAGAAGCATGAAAACGAGACTTCTGCACCAAAGAATTATCTGCATATCCTAAAGAAGTCAATGAAGCCTTCTGAAGTATGTGGTGGTCTTCATTCTCAGTTGCTCCCACCCTGGGGTCTCCTGAGGCAGATGGAACAGCCCTTTTCCTTCCGTAGCTCTCACCCCTTCTTCAAAGGCACAGCCAAACCATTCTGTCTCATCTTCAAAAGAAATAATGAATTTCTACTAGGGTATGAAATGTATACGATTTACAAAATACAGGAAACAGAGGTGTGATATAGTCATTGATGATGGTAGGAATGCGATTGAAATACTACCATTTCATGAATATTCTTGTACTTCAGGGTCGCTCTTTATGCATACATGTATATTTTTGTTGTTTCTTCTTTTTTGATGTTTTTTTTAAAAGCCAAATTAATTTAGCAGACCTGAGCAGTTTAAAAAGCTCTCCTTTGGATTTCCAAAGACATGCATGACCTGGCTTGTAATCTGTTGCCAATCATCCTCTTTTAAATGGTTTCAAACTTCAAGAGGAAGTTTGACAGCTTCTGATCATCATATGAACGTGGGTTCCCTGCTCCAGCATGCAGGATGGAATGGCCTGGATCCTTGGCCCAGGTGGAACTTAATGGGAGAAGTTTGTTTTCTCCCCTGCTCTAGGGAGAAAAACAGATTAACAGTGCCATACTAGGCATGACTACTCAGAAGTAAGACCTATTGCGTAATAGGGATTTTTACTGGTCAGGTGCTCTGGCCCTGTCATGCCCTGTCAGAAAAATTGTCATACCCTACAATCCAGAGTAACTACAGGAGCACGTAAGAGACATTAAGTGCACCCATAGTTACTGCACCACCTAGTGAAAACCTATGGGAAATCCATTTTGCAATCCAGAGTAAATTGTTCTTACACCAGAGCAAGTACTCTCCGTAGTTACTCTGGATTGTGCCCCTTAGCACCTAATTAATTAAACTCTAATGCTGGGGGGGCTTGTCATTTAATTTAACTGACTCTTTTATGAGGACCCCCCCGAATCTTTGTGAAAGTAAGGGGAAATATTTTTCCTCTTTAATAACTTCTAAGCAAAAACTATTGGAAATGAAGTCAACATATTGCTCCCCTTCAAGAACTAAAAACTCTTCCAGCGCATGCCCACCACGTGGTCCTGATTTTTTGCAATACATGTCTACATGTTCCCCTTGACACTTTACACCAGTGATTTTCCAGTGGTGTGCCACAGATAGTCCTCAGGTGTTCCACAGGAATTTGGGGAGGCTCATTTATTACAGTAGTTGGAAAATTGAGGGATTTGAACAGCATGGTGTGCCTTGTCAATGGTAAAAACAATTGACAATTTCAGTGTCTTGTTAGTGTGCCATGAGTTGGAAAATGTCAAAAATCACTGCATTATACCATAGATGTTAAAAACTGATTTGGTCTGGGTGTCCAAACTAGTTGCTATAATGTATGGTTCTAATAGGGACTATCCTAAAAACTGCCCAAAAATGTTCTCGTAATATTCTTTCAGGGAAAAGTCAAACAACCAATCCACCTAGGAAGACATATTAAAGGTTTGTTTTAGAATACTGGGACAAGTACTCCTTTCAGCATCAACCAGAAACTTCCTGGTTTGTGGGAGAAACTGCACATTGTGTTCCAAGTATTATAAGACCAGCGGCATTTTGCTTTTTCTTTATCTAACAGCAGCGACAGTAGATCAAGAGTCTCTGTGAATCAGCATCACAGCAAGAAGGTGCTATGCAGTGAGCTTCATTGCTTAGCAGGGATTTGAATCCCAAAAGACCAAGATGTTCTCACCTAGAATGACTCTGGAGGGTGAGGCTCCCTCCAAGACTGACTGCTGCCCCCCCACTAGCTACACCACCAGAATAGGGACCAACAAGAGAAACCATATGAGATCATTTGAGGGATCAGGAGGTGGTGAAATGAAAATGAAAAAATTAAGGGTGCAATTCTAACCTAGGCTGGCACAATTTACTGGTTTCCCTGTTAGTGTGGTAATTTAGGGAGGCAAGCACATGTCTGTGTATTGGCCTAACCTTCCCAAGTGTGGGGAAAAGTGCCTTATGGCATTTTTGTGACAACCCTAAGCCAGCATGTGACTTGTACTGGGGTTTACGCCGGCCTAACTTGGAGTTAGGATTGCAGCTTAATCTCCACTTAGGCTAGCATATGACCCAACATATGTCCTGTGCTGACTTAGGGAGTCACAAAAGTACCATAAGGCACTTCTGCCACACTCCTGAGGAGGTTAGGCCAGTGTGCAGGCATACACCAACATCCCCACACCATCAAGGAAAGATATGTCAGGTGAGTTAACAGCAGTGGGTGGCGCAAGTGGTTAAGACACTGTGCCTGTTAACCAGCACGCCAGGGTTCGAGACCCGGGTCAGCCCACAAGACAGGGTGAGCTTCTGTCCTTAGACCAGCTCTGCATTGCCAGCTGAATCCAATCGTACTGGCTCTGCCTTTCCATTGGACTAATTCAGTGGCGTGGAGAGGGGGGATCTGCTGCTTGGGTAGCAGCCAATTCATAACAATCTAACCCAGGCCTTTTGTGCTTTGCATGCAGCGTATTCAGCGCCGAGCATGATACCAAAGTCTTTCAAGACTGATGGAGGCCTGCTTAGGTAATCCTAAAATGGGTTAGAATTGTGCCCTAAAAATAGGGTTGCCATATGTTCCTAAAAACAAGAGCAGTCCTGATTTGGGGGGCTTATTAAATACCGGCAAGTGTGATATTGGGTCCTGTCCTGATTTTGTGAGAGAGAATTATGGCAACCCTACCTAAGAAGGACAAGATTATGGAAAGTTTATACACTATACAGTCCCTGAATAAGTGGTTCACAATTCTGTGGAGGAAAAAAAGCAACCTACAATGAAGCAGTAATGAAGTGTTAAATTTTACTCCCCTTAAATGCAGCTCCTCTTCCACGTGAGGAGCCTGAGTGACTGTCAAACGGCATATTTGACATAGCTGTCTGTACGGTTTCCTTTTGGCTGGTTCTTTCTTCACCTGAGGCAGTTCAATCCTGTTGCTTCAGCAGTCAAAAGGCCCAGAGCAAGCCTAGCTCTCAGTCACCAAGAGGCAAGTATTTGCAAACATGCACCTGAACTGCAAAAGGGGGAACCCCAAAGAATTGAGTCTTTACAGCTTTTAAGAAGCACGTAAAACTCGCATCATCTTTTGCGCACACAGACCGCCAGCAACGCATATAATTATCCTCTCCCATTTGGTTCGTGCGTGGAGGGTGTCTGCTAAATTGCTAATCCCTTTGTTGGCTATAATTGCTTTATTGAATTTAAATTAATCCATTTTTTTAAAGAAATAAAGGTGGACTACACACAAGACAAACTAAAATAATAATATTTATTGTTTGTTTGCAGTCAGAAACCTAATTTAAATTAAACTCTGCTGGAAGAGTTGGTCTTGCGGAAGATTTGTTTATTTGAATGTATAAAGCCCATAGTGTCTGTTTGGAGGAGATTCCAGTGATTAATTTCACTTACAGTAGAAGAAATAAAAAAGGGGTTGGACATGTAAGAGCTGGATACTTCCCAGACCCTGAACTAGCACTCGGATGGCGCTGGAAATCTATGTCATTCATCACCCCTCGCTGCTTACTTGTTAAATCCTTGTTTACAGATATCTCTTGCTTTTGATTAATGAAAATATGTGTAGATGTGTATGTGGCTGCAATCCTAATCCCAAATTAGGTTGGCATAAGTACCGGCACAAGTCCCATGCCGGCCTCAGGCTGTCACAAAACTGCTGTAAGACACTTTTGCACCACTCCTGGGCAGGTTAGGTCAGAGCACAGACATGCGCCAACCTCCTCACACCACCATGGGAATGGGCAGCGGGTGAGTTGTGTTGGCCTAAATTGGTTTAGTTACATTATCATTTTATTCAGTATTTACCTGTGAGTACCTTCACTTGCAGACTTATTGTAACTTGGAAAAACTGGTTGAACAAAAGAGGTCAGAGTCTTTGTGGTACCCAAGTTCTGGGTGCATACATTTTGGGTAGGGGTGGGAGTTAATTGCCATTTTTCTTTGCAGAGCCTGACTTGCCGTACTATCTCCCACCAGGAGACTACACTGTGTATGCCACACTATTCACCCATCACCCACCATACCAAATATCTACTATCTGGTATGACTGGAAACTAAATCCTCTTTAGTAAGGGACATGATGGGTTAAATCTCAGGATGTCTGGGTGACAGAAGCTAATGAAGATATCTGGAGATCTCTCTTGAGTGTTACCAGAGCATGAAGGAGGTACTCCCCTCTCAGCTAAAGGAAAGGGTTGGTGTAAGTTGCAACTGTGAAGCTTTTGTAGTTGGGAAAGAACAAAAGAGGTGAGAATTGTGCCTTAAGGCACAGGGCCACTTTCTGGGGATCTGTTATAAGGTAGCATTGCTGCCACCTTGCTTGAGTGTGCATACGTCTTGCCCCACCTAAGTCTACATGTCTATCTTAGAATAAACTCAGTATTACAAAAACACATAAGTTCCTAATGATCTGCGTTTAGGAAAAACAAAAAATCTGAGAAGCCACTGGAATGTCTCATTGCTCAGAGAAGAAGGAAATGAGTGGCATTATATGAGTATTTACTTCATATATTTACTTCGGTGCATTAAGCAAAGGAGAACATTCTAAGAGTATACATAATTTCCCGCCAACCCAGCATCCTAGAATCTGCTACATTTCTTGCAAGTAAGCAACGCAGCAGTGACTTACCCTGCAATCCAGAGTAACTACAGGAAGACATAGCAGGCACTTACTCTGGACTGCTCTATGCATTTTCCATAGGTTTACCATAGGTGGCACCAAAACTACGTCAGTGCAAAAGGTCCCATAGTTGCTCTGGATTGTAGCCTGAGGGAGTATCTCAGGAGTATCTCATATCTTACCCTTAGATAGCTGTCAGTCAGTTATTCAGTCTGGAACTTGCTTGAAAGCACAGAACAGGGTTGCAGTCTTCACCTTCAAAACTATGTCAAGCTTCTGCTGTTTACTCTAAAAAATAGGTTGTCAAGTTTGCAGTCTTCCTTGAAGAGTAATCAATTTTTCACTAAACTGGGCCTTTGCAGGAACAGGAACTTGCAGGTAAGGCTCAGCTTATATGCTTTGCGTGGTGGAGGACAAGAGCAACAACTACACATCCATCATCCCATTTTTGTCTTATGAACTGAAAACTAGATTTAATTCAATTGAGCTTGCACAGGATATACTCCTTGGTAAATTGTATACAATAATGACACACCACAAATGCAAGTCTCCATCATATACTTTCTATAGTTAGGCTCTAACCATCTCACTGTGAAGTAGGGGTTAAAATAATGGATTTTAAATGCACACATTCATGGTACACTTAAAGTCAGTGTCATTGGATGTATTTTTTTCACTTAAAATCAATACATGTGGATAGTTTCAGGTAGGTAGTGAGAAAAACTATAAGGAGTAGGCAAAGAGCCCATTTTTTTGTCCACAACATGGCATCGCTGTCTTCTGTTCCCAGTTGCTGGACCACATGTCAAACTTGGAGAAATACGAAAGCCTGAAGCTAATTCTCTTGACAGTTTTCAAGTTGCCTCTGGGCCTGTCACGTCATTAAGATGGGCTGCTTCACCATTCTTGTCCTCCCACATGCCATTTATTTCCCTTTTATTAAGTCTCCTTCCCGATTTCCCATATTTTATGTGGTTATGAATAACACCAGCGTCCATTCCATCATAAACGTGTGTGTGTGCTGCAACAACCCATTAAACTATGAAGGGATTTCCCAGCCAAAGCACATGTTCTGCGGTGGATCTCAGCAGTGTTCTTAGTGAAATGGCTCTCCTTTCCCCTGAGGACTTGCAACCCTGAAGTGCAACCCTCAAAGCAGAATTGCATATTCCAACCATGTGGCGCTATTCCCAAAATGGCAGCTCTGTATTCCGTTCGCTCTATTATTATTATTTTTTTAAGGGATTTATACCCTGCCTCCCATGCCAAAACAAATGCCCAAGGCGACTTAGAAAGTTTTTTATCCTTTTGTCCTCACAACAAGACTGTGAGGTAGATGAGGCTGAGAGTAAGTGACTGGACCATTATAATTTGTGATGCATTCCTGTGTTCCTGTGTCATAACGTTATGTGTTGCCCCCTCTTCTAATTACTGGTGCATAACATCATGGGGTTACTTCTGCTAGTGATGTTCATAACATCACAAAGTCCACACAAGGAGTCCATTTTACTATATGTTGTTGTGGGAAAAGAACTTGATGCAAAGTAGTTATCAGTAGCATTTTTGTGTTTCATAAGTACCGTATACTTAGTGGGCTGCAGTGGTCAAGACACTGTGCCTGTCAACCAGCAGGCTGGGGTTCAAAACCTGGGTGCTCCAAGATGGAGTGAGCTCCCATCCCTTGTCCAGCTCCTGCCAACCTAACAGTTCAAAAGCATGTAAATGCAAGTAGATAAGAACATGAGAAGAACTTCTGCTGGATCAGGCCAAAGGCCCATCTAGATGGCTAGATGCCATCATCATCACCATTTCTAAACTGAAGATCCCCAAGGGCTTTCCTCATACAGAAGTTTTCCCAGACCATCAATCATTTTAGTCACTCTCCTCTTAACCTTCTCCATTCCCTCTAGATTCTTTTTGAGATGTGGTGCCCAGAACTGGACACAGTACTCCAAACGTGGCTTCACCATCGATTTGTACAACAGCATCATATTTTTTGCCATTGTATTCTCAACCCCTTTTCTAATGACCCCAAGCATGGAATTTGCCTTCACTGCCGCTGCACAATGGAGCGACACTTTCATTGAGATACCCACTTGCACCCTTCAGTCTCTTTCCTGCTCTGTCACAGATAGCTCAGAGCCCATTGACTTATATATAAAGTTAGGATTCCTTACCCCAATGTGCTTAACTTTACATCTGCCGTTTCGCTGTCCATTCTTACAGTATGGAGAGATCCTTCTGGAGCTCTTCACAGTCTCTTCTGGTCTTCACCACTCAGAATAGTTTGGTGTCGTCCATGAACTTGGCTACCTTAACTCTGTCTAGGTAATTTATGAGCAGGTTGAAAAGCACCAGGTCCAGGATGGACCCCTAGGGCACACCACTTTTCACCTCTCTCCATTTTTAAAATTTCCTATTGACACCTACTCTCTGTGTCCTGGTTCTCAACCAATTCCTCATCCATGACTGGACCTGCCCTCTGATTCCCTGATTGTGTAGTTTTCTCAGAAGTCTTGACAAGTCTTTCTCAGAAGTCTCTAGATAAATAGGTACCACCTTGGTTCAAAGGTCACAAAAGTGTTCCATGTGCTGCCGTGCTGCCACATTACCAAAAAGATGTCTTCTGACAGAACTGGTTCTTTGGCTTAGAAATGGGGTTGAGCACCGTAACCTACAGTCGGTCAGTACAATCTGCAGGGGACACCTTTACCTTTTCAGAGACATTTAGTCAGAGGAGACCGGGGAAGCTGAGCATCCTCTGTCCTGTCAACTCAGCTTCCCCTGTGATTCTATGCACATTCCAGTTTCTATATGGTTGCATGATCACTGGGGAGGCTGCAGTGTTGTTGCTACAAGCTCTCTATCCAAGAGACTACAGCTTGCAGAAGTGACACCTCAGTCTTTGCTATGATTGTACAGGTGCTGGGACTTCCAGGTTGCTCCTAGACACCCTTTGAAGCATGATATCACCCTGGAGACCCAATACTGTGGCATTCAAATCTCACAGCCTCTGTGCGCTGTCATCCTGGATTTCCTGAATTCAGAAAATCCAGTTGGCAGCACCTGGGGGAACAGGTTGAAGGAGTCACTGGGAACCACTATGATTGCGCTGCCACTTTGGGAACACCTACTGCAGGCTATTATGTCCCAGCTGTTATAATATTCACTGATCCGCACATCAGATTCTCTGTTGAGGGCATGTATTACACAAACACAGGTTTCCACTGAATGTAGGGTGACCAGATACCAAAACCTCAAAAGGAGGACAAGGTCTTGGATTCCTCTCAGCCAGGTTTTACCAACAGAAAATGGCACAACTAAAGCTGAGATATTGGGCACTTTCACTTTCCCATACAGCTCAATGCATATTTTTTTATTTTTAGTTTTTTTGACCATAACATTTGATAGGAAGGAGATATTTCAAAACCTATTTTTGAAGTTCAAAGTCTTGGATTTCTCTTAGCCTGGCCTTTCCGGCAGACAATGGCACATTTGCCTACTCATGAGTAAAGTCACGAAACTTTCAGTGGCCCATAGAGTCATGGGCACTTTCACTGTCCATTAGAACTCAATGCATATTTTTTATTTTTAGATTTTTGGCCATAACATTTGTTGCATTGTTTGTTGAAAATTGTTGCATTGGATTCTGCTCTTCAATACAAATCCAATGACATATGACATGATGGGGTACTGCACACCATTGCAAAGTTCCAAAATGAAGCCAAAATGGAGAACAATGAAGCCCTTTTGGAGGACACATGGCCAGGTGACTAAAAAAGAGGACAAATCCAGAAATTTCCAGTCATATGGTCACCCTGTAGCCAGGTGCAGCCAGTCATTAAATACTTTGTATGTTTAGGTAAGCACTTAAAGTACTCATATATGAGTGAATAGAACTGAATGTGCATTTTTCAATAGGGTTTGCTTTCTATCCAAAGTGCAATTTGCATTGTGGTTGCAGGGAAGGAAACGGTTATTTTAATATTGTGTGAACATGCTTAGTTTTTTTTTCTTATTTTTGACAAAGAATGTAAAGTTATTCTCTCCTGTGCAAAAGCCTTAAAGAGAATTGATAACTATGACCTAAGAATACTAAAAAACACATTGGCTGCAATCCTAAGCTCCATTTAAGGCAGCATAAGTCCCAGCACAAGACTTTTGCTAGCCTGGGAATGCCGCAAAAATGTTGTAAGATACTTCTGTCCCATTCCTAGGGGTGGGTTAGGCCAGTCCATAGACACGCGCTTGCCTCCCTACATCATCACAGGAATAGGAAGACCTATGAGTTGTGCCAGCCTAGGCTAGGATTGCACAGTAAATATATTTGAGTGGAATTTTGCAATGCAAACTTTTTGCAATCAAAATCAAGCCAATAAATTAAATATTCCCAGCCTTTGCATACAGGCACAGCATGGGAACCTTCCCTGTAGTTAAACGAAGAGCTGTCATCTGTCTTTACATAGCTTCCTCTCTCCCATCACAAGCTGATCACTTTCTAGAAAACATTTCACAATGGAACTTTCATATGCCATTTCCAAGCAAACACAAGAGAAAAAGGGGTGGTATGAAAATGATATGTGACAGTCTTCAAACAAGTGTCAAAAGTGAGCAGGATGCAGATTTAACAGAAATTTAACACTGAAATGAAGATCAGAACAGTTGGGCATGATTTATTTTATTTAACATATTCAAATTAAGTAGCATTTTTCGTCTTTTCTACGGAGGTCTACACTTTAGAGAACCTGAGAGAACAACACCTTGAGAGCTACAATGTGGAAGGTTGGAGTAGAAATAGATGGCGTAACTAAAAAGTCACTGATTCACTCACTCACTCACTCACTCAATGACTCATCAACACCCCGCCAAAACCACTAGACCTAGAAGTGTGAAATTTGGGGAGGGTGTTCCTTCTAAAGCACCCACTAAAAACCGGTTTTTGGAAATTCCCACCAAAAGGGGGTGAAAACAGGCATAATACGTTTTCCTCCCTATACTTTACATTGAAAATCCCTGATTGAGGTAAGACCTGCTCCAATCCCTGGATCCAGAGGCGTGAAATTTTGGGAGGATGTTCCTTCTTGGACATCAAGAAATAATGTTGAGAAATTTCACACTTAAGGGGCTGAAAAGGGGTGCAATGTGGCTTTGTCCTTTACTTAAACATTGAAGACTGACTGATTAACATCCAGCCAATTTGGTGCCTGGTGCCTTATGCACTGGGGAGGATGGTGCACAAGGGGGAATGGTCAGGCCTCCCAGAAAGCCGGAAATTGCCAGACAAGTCCGGCTTTTGGCCTTTGGACTTACTTACACTCTACAGGCTTTTAAAAAATTTTTAATTTTGGACTTTTTTAAAATGTAGAACAAAATATAGGACATCCTACATTTTGTCCTACATAAGTCTGGCTTTTTAATTGAAAATCTGGACTTTTGGGTGACCAGGTCCTACATTTTGACTTTAGGATCTGGTCACCCTGCAGATGGTGCGCCTGGGAGGACAATGCGCATGAGATGAATGGTATGCAGAGGGATGTGCAGGGGGATGTCACGTATGGGCTGGATGGTGCACATGGGCCAGATGGAGCACATGCAGGGTTGATGTGCATGGGGGTAAGTTGCACATGGGAGGGTTAATATGCATGGGAAGATGTTGTGCATGGGGGGTTGATGCGAGTGGGGATTGATGCACATGGGGGTAAGTTGTGCATGAGAGTTGATGCACTTGGGGGTTGAATGTACATGGTGGAGGTTGCGCATGGGAGGATGATGCACATGACAAATGTTGCGCATGGGAGGTTGATGTGCATGGGGATGTTGCACATGGGGGTTGATATGCATGGGGCGTCAATGCACATGGGGTAAGTTGTGCATGGGGGATTTGATGTGCATGGGAGGTTTGAGGCACATGGAAGGTTTGAAGCGCATGGGGGTTTGATGCACATGGGGGGTTGATGCAGATGGGCAGATGATGCACATGGCGGTTGATGCACATGGAGTGTTGTGCATGGGGGTGATGCATACTGGGGTACTATATGCAATGGAGGTGGTGTACCAGGGAGTATTTTACACCTGCCACATGGGCACATTTTTTTAGTACATACATAAATATATAGTAGGAAAAACTATGGCACAGGAGTGCACACCTCTAGCATGGTGGAAGTCCAAAATATCCTGGCATTTCTAACTAACATACCACATTTACTCGAATCTAACATTCACATTTTTCAACCAAATTTCGTTTCCAAAATCAGGGCGCATGCATTAGATTAGATGGCACATTATATTTGTGTAAATATGGTATTTTTATTATCAGTATTTAGTTTACTATACTGTAATAAAAATATAACATGAACCCACTGTTGTATAAATAGTGCAATTAGGTAAAATAATAACATAAACCCATTGTATTATTATTAGTATTATCACTAATTGTTGTAAACAGAAAAAAAATTAAATTTTTGCACCTAATTTGCAGCTGTACATTACAATTGCCAGTAAACATTTTATACAATCTCAAGTCTTTTAAAATAGAGGTGCACATTAGATTCAATGGCACTTTAGATTCAAGTAAATATTGGTAGATCAATGAATAGATCCTGGAAAGACTTCATTGGCAAGCATTATCTATCTATCTATCTATCTATCTATCTATCTATCTATCTATCTATCTATCTATCTATCTAAGAACTGTAGCCCTCCTTTTCCATGCCAAAACAAGTGCCCAAGGCAACTTACAAAGCTTTTAACCTTTTATCTTCCCAACAATCTTGTGAAGTAGATGAGGCAGAGACTGAGTGACCGACTCAAGGTCACCCAGGAAGCTAAATGGTGGAGGGAGATTTGGACCTGTCTCTTCTCAATCCAACTCCCTAAACACGGCGCCATCTTGGTGTCCAGCAGGAGTGTCAAAAATAAGATGTGGGTTGAGATATAGCTGCAGATACGGCTTCTTTATTCTGCCCTTGGACTCTTCCGCACTTCCATCAGTTGCTTTCATCCTGAGTTGTGCTGCTGTGTCACTGCTGAAAAGGTAGCCTATGTGACAACTGGGCTCTCCCATATCTTGCAAATATGATTAGGAAGATTTGCATACTTTTTTATCCTGTCAATTGCAACTAATGAGAGTGTAATCCTGGAGCGGTCTTGGGTCAGCGCAAATTACTTCCACCAGTCCCAAAGTTTTGCAGAAGTATTCTGCACCATAGAGGAGAGGGTTAGGCCAGCACAGAAATGGGCATCAACCACTGTGGGAATAGAGTAAAGAGTAAGTTTTGCCCAACCAGGTGAAAAAATTCCCCTTCCGCAAGTTAGCGCAATAGCAACTCTGAAATCCTAATCCAGCACAGATTAGGATTGCACTTTGAGTTCCTAAGAGCAAAAAATCTGTTTAATGCCATTAAAATGATAATCTTAATAATTTAATAATTCAGTGCCTGCTTGATAACACTACTTCCAGCCTTCAGCAAGCATCATGAATGCTTTTCAGTCCTCTGTGTGAAACAAGTTGGACACTCTTGGCTTGGAGTAATGCAGCCAGACAGAGTAGACAGAGAGATATCATAAATGGAGAGTACTGCTGAGGCTGAATTGTTTGCTTCAGGCTACTTGCTTGAGTTCATAGCACAGGCAAGTGTAGCAGTGTAAGCAGTCACTCAACAAGAAAACAACACATATTATTTCTGACCCAAAGACCCCTACATGCAGAAACAAGTGTACTAGCCACTTTGACTTCCCCTCCTTGGTTAGGCCAAGACTAGACAAAGACTCTGTGATTGGAACACCCTACATAATTTTATATGAAACACAAAGATAAATGCACAAAAAGGGACACAAAGGTAGCCAATTTGGATTGGGACCATGGCAGAAGGGGGCAAGAGTGCAACATATTCCCAGTTCTCTCCCTGCAAATCCACCCCTGCCCAGCTGATCCTGGCCACACACTAGAAAACACACAGGTGTAAATCCTACCAGTTTTCCCTCTCCATAGCTAATGTTAGTGGTAGGGAAAAGTTGGGGAATTGGTAATTGATTTTTTTACAAGAGGAAAACTACACAGGGTGATCCAATCATGGAGCACCAACATAAAACTGTAATTTGCCCTTGCAGTGATATAGCTATAGGGGATGCAAGCAACTGAACACACCATGCACGTGGGTTCCTCCATTTCCCTTTATGAGTCATTCTGGGTCTTTCAGCACAATACAACTACACCCATACAACTTTCAGCACAATCCTATGCATATGTAAGTTCAATTAGATTCAATAGGGCTTACTAACAGGAAAGTGTACATAAGACTGTAGCCTTATTTTGACACAACTATCACAGAGCGAAGAAGGTTGCACTTGTTTTGCACCAAGCTCTGAAGGATGAGGGGTCCAGTATTAAGAAGGCCAGGCAGTCAAGGGGCAACAAAGCTTGGCCCCACCAAATCCAGGATATCTCACTTCCTTTGACATGCAAACACATGAGTGTAATTATTCATATAAACTGGGGTTACCGTTTCTACAACAGTCGAATAACATCGCCACAAAGCATTCCAAACACAGACACTTATATATATATACACTTATATATATAAGTGAGTTTGGAATGCTTTGCGGCGATGTTATTCGACTGTTGTAGAAACGGTAACCCCAGTTTATATGAATAATACACAGACACTTATATATATAAATAATACACAGACACTTTTATATATATAAGTGTCTGTGTTTGGAATATAAAGCATATATAGCATATATAAGATATATAGTGTCTGTGTTTGGAATATATAGCATATATAAGATATATAAGATATATGCTCCTAAGATAGATAGATAGATAGATAGATAGATAGATAGATAGATAGATAGATAGATAGATAGATAGATAGATAGATAGATAGATAGATAGATAGATAGATAGATAGATAGAGCATTTAACATATCATTTGGAAGTGAGAAGGCATGCCTTTGTGATGGTGGAAGCAGGGTGGGACACAGCAGATCATTCGTCATATGTTATCAGCAGAAATGTAATTTCTCCAAGCCTTGATCATAAATCCCAAGCATTCTGTTTTGTTCACTGAAAAGCATGTTGTGCTAAGATGATGAGTTTGGTCTTGTTTTATTAAAAACCAATGTTGCAAAAGACTATCCTGGAAAAGAATCAGAGGTTTGTATAGACTGTTTGTGCAGAATAAAAACAGAAATCAAAATCCTTTCAGCCTCCTCAAATGACCAATAAGATTAAATGCCAGACAAGGCTTGCCCAGAATAGGTTACTGTGCCAAATTTCAGTGCTGGGATATGTAAAATTATACTCAAAGAAAGTCACTAGAATCTGATATTCATTGCTTTAACAGAAATGTGTGTTGGGGACAGTGACATTGTGGCAAGAGGCTTTATTTCCCCCTACACTTATTTCTTATCAGTGTTTACCAATAACCTTAACTGGGCTCGTTATGTATATTTTAATAAAGTTGTGACTGCATTTAACATGGTTGAATTTAATATGTTAGGGAGGTAAATGGCTGACATTTAGGGTTAGAGAACTCTTGTCACAGGCCATGGGCTTGAGTCTCAGTTTTGCAGAATCAAGTACTGTACAGTTGGACTTAATTAAATACCATATTTACTCAAATATAATGCGCCTTCAAATACAATGCACATTCTATACTTATAATCAAAATACTGTATTTATTCAATTCTAATTAATTAGAATTAATTAGAATTCTAATTCTTTGAATCTAATGCACACCCTGATTTTGGAGACTGAATTCAGCTAAAAAAGGTGAGCACGTATATTTGAGTAAATACAGTATCTGCAGGAGATCCATTTCCAGGTCCACCACCCTGATATAAAAACCAGTGGATTAGCAAATCAGAGGGTCAAGTTCCTTGACAGGCGTCAGAAACTCAAAGAGGGAACTCAGGTCTGATCTGAGCTCAGGTCTGACCATTGTAGGTTTTAATCCTGCAGTGTTAAAACTTATGGGTTCCAAAGCTGCAGCTAAAGAGAACAAACCTGTACTGGAACCCTTCTGACTAAAGAGCACATTGATGGAGCATGAGTCTAAAGATGGTACTCTTATCCACCACCGATGCTGATACTATCATTTTAGGCCAAGCTGCCTTCATATTTTGTCAGTCTGCCTCAGAATTGAAAAAGGAATGTATAAAAACTTTGAAAAATGAAGCCACTATTCTTTCAGGGCTGAAACCAACCGTCTCTTTTGGGATGACAATGTGAGGGAAATGTCAAGCTTTACTGAAGTTAAGCCCCCCAGAAAGCTTGTAAGTATAATTAATCGCTGACTTGGCGATGGCTTTGAACCAGATTTCAGCTGCTCTATCCCCATGTCACTTAAGCACTTCTGTAATTTTACCCTTAGGCACACTTCATGCAACTGGTTCCATTTGCGCAGATCTCATGGCTGAACTGAGCCGTGCCCTCTGGGAGAAGATAAAAACTGCAGGAGCTCCTGCAAAAAGAAAAAAACCAAAAGACTCAAGCCAAATACTGTATATAACTGATGCAAGCACAGAAAAGTGACAGACCGAATCTGAACTCTCCAGTTAATGATATGGACTGCTTAAAATCAAAGGCTAGACTCCCCAGAACTTCCTCAGTATATGCTAACTGGTGTCCCCAAACAAAGAAATTTGATTCTCCCTCTGCAACCTATTCGTATGAGGGAAATCAAGGCAAGTGTTTGTGGAAAGGTGCACTTCAGCCAGCATTGCTTATCATACATCTGTGGGGTTGGGCATCATCTGCTTCCAAAACAATTTGGAAGGACCATTTGTTTTTCAGATTTTGGACCTCTTTTGAAATGTTTTACCCTATATAAAGGTGCTCCAGAAAATCTTTTTTGGAGGGACTGAACTTCAGACGTAGAGTATCCACTTTGCATGCAAACTATCCCTGGCTCAATCGCCAGCACCTCAAAGTAACACTGGGGAAAAAATCCTACCTATATCCTTGGATAGTCAGACAAAACAGAGATAAAGCAATGAGTTCATTCAGGAGAAGGCTGTTCCTGATGCTCCCTAAATAATCTTATGCTCACCATTAAGTAACAAAAAATGTTTTCTATGGTTATGGATTTATTGACGGGTTTTTCACTACATTTGTTTCAGAAGGAGTCAACGTCACCTTAAACTTTAGCTATAAATAAACCAAGGAAAGAGTTCATGTCACAAAAGAGACTTCCAAAAGGGGAGGGGAAGCGTATTTTTTTCCTACTCTCTGAGAACATTCCTCTGGGAGAAAGAAAGGTCAATGATGGGAGGTGTTCAAACCCGAGGCTTGCAGCATGGAGCAAATCTGGAGGAATAATAACAGGCTGGTTTATTTATATTTTAGTGGAGAAGTTTGAAAGAGAATTTTGCCTGTTGGAGGAAGTCAAAGGAAATGGTAGAGGATGGAACGTGCATTGTAGTGTGTGATTGTGTATGTGGGTGGGTGGGTGCATGCGCACATGTGAAGCTTTCGCACGTTTAAGTGCCTTGACAGTGTGCAATGAGACAAAAAAAATTAAAAATCACAACTATAGATTAATGACAAAGCACATCCTTTACCCATAGAAGGGTCCAAGTACAAACCCTGACTTTTTCTGATAGGACAGGGACATACCCCTCTCTGCCAATCCATAGACTATGCCTGCCAGAATGAAACAGATGGACTTGGTGAAGCTGAAGAGCCCTCCCTACAGGGGTTCACTGTTGATGTCAATGGCAGAATTCCTTTTTTTGTTCTGAGACTGACAAGAATTCCAATCCCACTTTAAATGTCAAGGAGGCCTGTTGTATTTCTTAAGTATTTCTTACCCATCACCCTAGATGCCTGCACATGCCTTCAAACAGTGCCACTCATACCTGCGATGTATCTTCTCCAAAGGGATTCAGACGCATAAACAACCATGGCATGGAAAACGTCACTTAATATTTATAACACTGTTTATATTTGCAGATGGTGACATGCACATGATAATAATTCACAACTTAATGAGGAATGAAAACCTCAACTGAAAGCACGTTTTTTTAAAAAAAATTGCTACGTGTCAGCATCTATGTTACTACGAAGAGCAAAATATCCCACCGAGATCCACGTAGTATTTTGAGATAGTAATCACAATCCTTAGTGACTGCAGAATCAGACCTATTAGATCCAGCATTCAGTGGCAGAGCACGTGTTTTGAAAGCAAAGATCTCAGATTCAATCACTGGGATGGGAAAAGTTCCTGACACCATAGAAAGACACTGCTGTCAGTGTACATAATTAAGGTATCACCCCGAATCTTTGGGGGATCTGCCCCAGAAATTCCTCCCCTCAGCATATAAGTATCCATAGGTACAGAGGAACCCTATACATGCAATCCCCATGCCCTCACACCTTTTATCGTATAGTTTCTTTATTTATTTCTTGCTTCTATGGATCGCACAAGAGGAACAGAACATGCAGACAGCCTGCATGCTACAGAGTGCAGGCTATTGATGCAGCCTTCAAGCTATGGAGTGCAAGTAGCCTGCAAGCTATGAGATAACAGATTAATGGAAAACAGGACAGTTCCTACTTTCTATTTATATTCTGATTGTGTCCACCTAGTCTAAAGGCTGAACATCACCATCTGTAAAAGCAATAAAGATGATTGGTTGTTAATGAAGATAATAGTAGCAGTGATTAGGGGAAAGGATATGAGTGTGCAAGGATGTACAGAGAACTGCAGAAAAGTGAAACCACAGATACTGGGTCAGCAGGTACAGGGGCACTGGCATCGCTAGGAGGTGGAGGGGGTGCAGCCTGCACCGGGTGACAAGTCCAGGGGGTGATCTGAAGTGGAGGTTGTGGCACCCCAAAAAGCAACTTGTGATGGTGCACACTACCCCTTAGAGTCATATGTTGTTGGATTTGTCTCAGAGAGCAGAGTCCAATGCAACAATCCAAAAAAGTTTAAAAAAAGCCCCCAAATTTGCATATCGCAGCTTTACTTGCAAGTAGGTAAACGCGCCATAGTCTGCTGGAAAGGGCAGCCTAAGAGGAAGCCAAAAACTCTGGAAGGGTCCTGATCCAAGGAACAGAGGCCAAAAAACACCCCAGGAGGAAGTGAAGTTCTCACTTTAAAAGCTTCCCTTTGCATTGTTTACTAATGAGTAACCAGATGTGCTTTGGCTGGTGTGGAAGGTGCAAGGCAGAATGGTCCTGATCCCAGGCACCTGGAACTTGAAAGTGCTCCAGAAGGCAGCCCCCAACACTGAAACTGACTCAGCAGGTAAAGGGAATTTTTTAAAAAAATTATTTGTACAGTTTTTGTAAAGTCCAAACTTCTCTTTTCCCTCTACTCAAGCCTCATATGGATCTCCAGCCCTCTTCTCTCTGGGGTTTTAATGCCTTTTTGGGGGAAAACAACTTAAAACACAACAACCCTCCAGTCTTCATGTTAATTAATAATGATATAGGAAAGCTTCTTAAAGCATCACATAAGAAAGCCAAATCCGAGTTACCGAGATATTGTTTTCCTTCTTCTTGCAAATGCTAACCGTTCCATTCCCCTCGTAAGGATTTTTCAAACTCTTTTGTGATTTCATCCCTGTCCTGGTGTCTATTTTTGGCACAGAAAGAGAGGTGAGCTGCAAGGCAAGGACAGAGTGATAGAACCACACTGTACAACTCAATATTCCAGTCCTCGGCATCAAGCTGAGACTGTCAACCTACTGGCATGAAAAAGGGGGGGAGTCTCTGGTGCCTTGCTGGTTTTTATGGTAGGCAAATGCATCTGCCACCATCACCTCTCCCAATCCCCTGCACCGGAAGGCAGCAGCGCCTCCCATGAGTGCCAGGAGTCAGCAGTCACTCATCCAGGCAGAGCATGGCCTCGCTCCAAGGCATTCAGCCACACAGCATCACCATCCAACTCCAATTAGGATATACTTGGCTAGTGAGAGAGGGAGCTGATTTATTCAGCCTGTCAAACTTCATTCACTGAATCCAAAGGTTTCAAGGAAAGGGATGCAGAGGGAGGGGAAAGCTCTGAAAGTTTCATGAAGGGGGCTACGCAGTAATCGAATGTACATTCCCACAGACTCACATGAAAATGGACAGGCATCCTTAGGTGCTGATGCTCACAGCATCACTAATACCACTGACATGAAGGGCACAATCCAGAGTAACTACGGGAGTTCTTGCTCCAATGTAAGAACAATTTACTCTGGATTGCAATATGAATTTCCCATAGGTTTTCACAAGGTGGTGCCATAACTACATCGATGTAAATGTCTCTTACGTGCTCCTGTAGTTACTCTGGATTGTAGGGTAAGTTCTCTTTGCCCTCGGATGCCCACTGAAGACCTCCATTCTGCCATTTTATTTGACTTTTGTAAAAAAAAACAAAAACAGGCAAAGGTGACCATGCTGGGAGAAGAGAAACATATTCTGAAGCAAGAAAAATATTTTAAATGAGACAGATCTCTGCAGGGTAACCATATGTCCTATTTTTCCAGGACACATTCTCCTTTTTAGGCTTATAGCCTGGAAAAAATCTTCATTGTCCTCCTTTTCCTAGTGAGCAGGCAGCATGTAGATTTCTTGTAATTAATAAATTATAATTATATCAGTTATATGTCATAGTTTTAAATTTAAGATCTAACGGGTGCAATCCTAACCAATTTAGGCTGGCATAATTCACCTGTCTCCTCGTTCCTGTGGTGTGTGGGGAGGCCGGCACATGTTTGTGGTGTAGCAGTGCTTTATGGCTCTTTTGTGACACCCTCAAGCCAGTACAGGACTTGTGCTGGGACTTATGCCAGTCTAATTGGAGATTAGGATTGCAGCCATACCTTACAATCCAGAGTAACTATGGGAAGACGTAAGAGACACTTACTCTGGTCTGCTCTATGCATTTCCCATAGGTTTCCCATAGGTGACACCGTAACTACGTCAATGTAAAAGGTCCTGTAGTTACTCTGGATTGTAGCCTTAGTCTTTAAATTAACCACATGAAAGCAGAATACTTTCTGTTTTTAACTTTCATTTTGTCATGTCCTACATTTTTCTTGGGTGTCCTACATTTTTGGGGTGGGGCTTGTCCTATTTAACATCCTGCATCTGTGTCATGTGTTGAGCTTTGATTTCCAAATTCGGGCTTCACACAAAATAGGTAATTTACAATTTGTAAATCCTATTTACAAAATAGGTAAATTACAATCTACTCAGAAGTGAGTCCCATTGAGTTCAAAGGGGCTTACTTCCCAGGTAAGCATGCACTGGATTGCACCCCTCAATCATCAGACTGTATGCTGCTTTGCCAAGTGGCTCAGTGGTTGAAGTTGCTGAAGTATCTGAGTATCAAACAACAGAGGGAGTTCCCATTACTTTCCAAGTTCCTGCCAACCTAGCAGCCTGAAAGTATATAAATGCAAGTACATAAAAAGGCACCACATTGGTGGGAAGGTAACAGTGTGCTGTGCAACTTTGGCTTTTAAATACGTCAGCCACATGATAGCAGACACATCTTCAGAAAATGTTGGGTCTTTGGTCTGGTAACAGGGATGAGCACCATCTTATTGTCGGTCACTACTAACATGGAAACCTGCGGGGGACACCTTTACCTTTCTTTACCTTTCTGCATCTCTGTAGTAGCACTCTTACTACAGGCCTGCAGCAAGTTTTCTCCAAGGCTGCCTAAAGCGTACACTTAACTAGCCAAGATAGCATCCCCATAACTAGCCATGATAGAAATATGCATGTACA
Organism: Cryptoblepharus egeriae; assembly: GCA_030015325.1. Classification (NCBI taxonomy): domain Eukaryota; kingdom Metazoa; phylum Chordata; class Lepidosauria; order Squamata; family Scincidae; genus Cryptoblepharus; species Cryptoblepharus egeriae. The sequence continues at coordinate 12,786,368 of JAREYC010000004.1, forward strand.
TATTCATATGCACGTACTGTACATGTACTTGTACACATGCATGTATGCACCACGTGTGCGTACGCGCACGCACACACACAGAGAGAGCTCAGCTGGCCTCTTTTAGTGGTTTTAAGTACACTCTTACTTAGAAGTCTATGAACTCCCTGGGTTCTAATGTCTCACTTCCCACCTCTTAATTTTTTCACCTCTACACCTTTAACGTCACAGGGAGACCCTTTCAATAAATTTAGGATTGATAAATTCTAAATTTCCCCGATTATCAATAAACTTCACAGCCCGAGTTGCTCAAACCTCACTTCCTCAGCTTCATGTACTAGGCTTGGGGAGGGGAGGAAAAAAAGAAAGGAGCGACATGGGAGGTGAGAGAGGTTGATCTAGTCTTTTATTAATGCCATGCAGCTTCAGGCTACGTCTATTCCATACGGGAGCCGCATTGTTACTGCTGTCAGTCAATCGAAGGCAGGCTCCCCACACTGAAAGTTCTCCAGTTGTGCAGACTTGCAGTGTAAAGATCCCCTGGACAGCTGCCTGCTGGCATCCATTGACAGGAGGAAATAGGGAGTCTTGTACAACCTGCAGAGTATCCAAAGAGTAGGTTCTGTGATATCACTGGAAAGATCACAGCATCCTTGAGAAGGAAATTATATGAAAGAGATGGGTAAATCACTAGGAAGTGGATTCCTCAGTCTCAGTACATGCAATTACACAGCTCTCTCTCTCTCTCTCTCTCTCTCTCTCTCTCTCTCTCTCTCCACCACTTCCATTCTCCTTACTGAATAATAACAGCTTTTGTCCAATTACTCTTGTGACTTACTAAAAGCAAGCCTGATGTTAAGAATTTTCCTTCTCTTTCCTTTATGTTAGGATACAATACAGTGCAAATATATACAGTTGCACCTCATTGTAATTTAATTCGTTCCGGAGGCATGGTTGTTATGTGAAGTTTGTTAGTGAGGTTTGTTACGTGAGGTTTGTTACGTAAAACAGATTTTCCCATAAGAAATAATGGAAACTCAGACGATTGGTTCCACAACCCAAAAAATATTCATATAAAAATATTAACTGTATGTAAAAATGATGACAAAACACTGGAATTGAAGCCTACTTAGCCTGCAATCCTAAAGACACTTTCCTGGGAGTAAGACCCCATTTGACACAATGGTGCTTACTTCTGGGTAGACATGGTTAGGAGGCTGCAATCAAAGACACTTTCCTGGGAGGCTTACCTGGGCTGCTGCTGGAGTTTCAAGGTGGCAGGTGGATGCACTTAGGAGCAGTTAGAGGCAGCAGCGCTGGCCAGCAGCCCTTTTAAACAGCCTCCACGTGGAGCGTCAGGGCTGCATAGCACACATGCCCATTAGCGCCAGAGGGGTTTGCTTGTTACGTGAAGCAGATTTCATATGTGAAGCAGGATTCCTTGGAAATTTAGACTTGTTACATGGAACATACTTTATGTGAGGTGCTTGCTACGTGAGGCACCACTGTATATCTACAGTACATTTGATATATGTAGTTACATAAATTAGATGAGTTAGGAAAAGCAGAGTGATTAACTTGGACTTGAGAGTGCTAGGTTCAAATTCTCCTATCATTCTTGGTGGTCATTTAGTGGGTGACTTTGAGCCAGTTATCATACAGCACAATCCAGAGCAACTATTCCTTGCACATAAGAGGCCTTAGGGTGCCCTATCTATCACTAGGGTGGAGCAACTGCAAGATGCTCCAGCCTAGTTAATCTGGAAGAGGCTTAGGGCAGAGCAAGGCAAGATAGGGTGCCCTAAGAGAGGTGGACCTGCTCTGCCCTAACTGGGGCAGCCTAAGCAGCTCAGGAGAGGCAAGTTGAGGGCATGTTTAGCATTGCCTAGGGCAGAGCAGTTACTCTGTATCCAAAGCCTGTTTCAAGGCAGAAATGCCCTCTTCCAGCTCCTCAGAGTTATACCACCTCAGAAGCAGGTACAGTAATGAATAGACCCATAGGGGTCCATAATATGTCCTGAGTAAGAATGGTATTGTTGACCAAAAATCTGAGTTCTTGGCCAGTCTTTCTGCAACCCCTGCCTCTCAACATCAGGATATGGCACAACTACGGCAGCCCCCATTAAACTGGGGATACAGCAGGCCACTCCAAGAAGCCCCTTATAGACTATGCTGATATGTCATCAGGGACTCATTCTAAGGCAGGCACCACAGCTGTTCCTTGTTCAGTTGATCTGATGTGGGTCTCCTCAGGAGCAAACCCTCCCCAGGTGTCACTGACTTGGTAGTACTGAGCATGCTCTGGAGCAGTTAGGGCAGCCCAGGCTTCCTGACTCTCTGGATGCAGCATAACTTTCTGCTCTGGATACAGAATAGTTAGGAGAGAGCAGTTACAGCAGAGCAGGCTGAACTTGCTCTGGATTGTGCCTATAATCTCTCAGTCTATACATTTACATATATTGAGGCTCCATTCTAATCCCCAATTCGGCCAGTTTAAATCCCCAGCATAAATCCTGTGCTGACCCGGCGGTCACACAAAAGTGCAGTAAGACACTTCTGCACCACTTCTGGGGGAGGTTTAGGTCAGTGTACAGACATGCGCTTGCCTCCCTACATCACAATGGGAACGGGAAGGCCAATGAGTTGTGCCAACCTAGATTAGGATTATACCCTAAATGTATATATTTTCCAACTAATAATGCAAAGACAACTATATGTTTGTTCTTTTATTGGATACTGTTCAGTCTTCCCACCCTCCCCATAATTCACTCTTTGGGGAATAGGGGAACGCACACCAATATGTATGATTTTTATTCATTTGCCTTTGTCTCTCAATCCTGAGCAAACAAACTGTGATGGTTGAACTGGGAATGTCTCATCTGAACTGGGCCTCAATGAATCAATATGTTTCCAGGCATTGCTTGTCTGTATTTTAGCAAGCTGTGTTAGTCCAGGCTGAATGCTCTATGTTTGCCCGCAGTCTTCAGTAAAGACTGACCTTGTCTGAACCACTCCAACTGGTAAAGACCTTATTAGAGACTTACCTCTACCAGTTGGCTAATAGAAAACAAACATTACTGGAAACGTGACCCTACTAGTTGCTAGCCCAACACTGAATAAAACGTGCTGGTGAGAAAAGGGTGTGTGTGTGTGTGTGTGTGTGTGTGTGTGTGTGTGGCTTTTTCACACAAGCTTCTGTTACATTCTTTGGGGTTAAATACCAGATTTTTTCAAAATAAATGACTTAAGAAATTTATAAAGTCCCTCTTGGGCTGAGGCTTAGGAAATGTAAAAATTAAAATTAAAAAATTCCCCAAAGTTTGGAAACTTGACCTAGGATAAAGATGCCAGGGAATTGGGTTCCTTACCCTCCTATTAAAATAACTCATAATATGCTGAAGGAGAAGGGAAGGGACAAATGTATGAACTCACCCTTCTTCCCCCTCCATGTAATAAGGATGCTGGGCAAACTATGGCTCTGACTGTATACTGCCCCAGGACAAATGGAGATTCTATGAGTTCCTGGTAGTTTGGTGATATATACTCAGTCCTAAACTCACTGACAGCTCAATCCTAATCCCCAGTTAAGCCAGCACAAGTTTGGTGCTGACCATAAGGTACTTCTGTGCTACTCCTGGGGGAAGGGAAGGGATAGGCCAATGCACAGACCTGCACCAGCATCCCCACACCCCAATAGGTTACTTGCCTGAATTGATTAGGATTGTGGCCTGTGTGACCTTGAACAGCCCAACATCTCTTTTAAATATGCATCATCATCCTATGAGCCCAGTCCTAAGCTGCCTGGCATCCACTGGAGCAGAGATGCCAAAATGGTTACCACTGCATCCAACCAGGTATTGGGAAGTGGTTCAAAAGTGGAACTTTTGTCCCTTTCCTGTGGTGAAAGCCCCAAGTCACACAATTCTCAGTTTTCAACTCACCCCAGCTATTTAGGCTTGATACAAAGTTCTGGATCTCTGTTACCAGCGTGGCTTATGGCACATTTGCAACACGTAGCGCTAACATAAGGCTGGCACAGTGAGCTCAGGATTGGTTGTTATAGTGCCATAGTGTGGAATACGGTGGACCCCAGCTTTATGATGACAAATCATTTCAGAAACACCATTATATTGTGAAAATATTGTCTTTTGACACCAGGCCATTCATTTCCACACCTTGAAAGTTGATGTTTCTTCCAGACTACTGATTACCCAGTACTAGAATCCTATCCTGTGACAGGCTCTGGTGCTGCGTGCATGCTGCATGCTCCAGTGGGGAGGAGCTTGGACATCCTGTTTACGGTAAACAAAAAATATTTTATCTACTTCCCATTAGGCTGCCCAGGTGCCTTTGGGTCTCTTGGGACTTTGCTGGCACATGTCCAAAAATTTGCACATATTTTTCCATATCACATTGTTTTGGAGGTATACAAGTCATTCACATCTCCTCTGTCAGCAATTGTGGTAGATAAGCAGAGTTGCCATATCTTTCCAGCATCCCACAGACCTAAAACACGGTCTCCTATAGCCCAGCTAAATATGCAAGACAGCAAACTTTATAGTTGCCAAGCATGTAGGTTACTGTTCAGTTATGACTATGAGGAAAAAAATTGCTGGCTGCTTAATCCTGATATTATCCATTTACTATATCAGAGAACCCCAAGCAAGTTGTGATAAGGCATACAAACAAAGACATCTATTTTTTTTTTAAATTGTAAACGGAAGGAAGAGATCCTTGCTGCAGACTGGTGGGGAAATGGAGGCTTGTAGGTTCCGCCAAGACCCGTTTGAAGTGATCAAAAGAAGATTTCACTCCGGTAGGGCAAGAGAAGGAGGACATTAAGATGAAACAGGATTACAGGGATAACTGCTCATTTCTGAAAACCTATATTTAAAGTGCTGGAAGGGGGATTGCTTGGCACTAGCAAGTCCCCTCACTTTTCCTGTGGTCTGTTATCTACAATTACCGATCTGTAATTAGGCATTTTAGACAGTGGCCTGTTGTAAGATGCTGTGATTAAGTGTTCCTACCAAATTGGCCCTTTGTGTAGTAGTCATTAAAATCAAACAGGTCCAATCCTCCTCTTATACTTGTATCTCTTTTACCAGGATACAACTTCAATTGCCCTTACAGTTTTGCATTCACATGAAGGCATTTACCTGCTACATTCCATAAAGTATTTTAAATAGATTTCCCCAACCCCCTTCTGATTCTTATAGTGCGTTACACTTCAGAAACAGTCTTTGGTTGAGATCCTAATAATCTTGAGCATTTCTCTCTGCTCGGAACCTCCCAAAAGAACAAAGAAATGCCACAACACTGGTTTTCAAAAGCAATTTGTGCAACTCTCTTGATCGGCACATGCTTGTTGTAAAATATGGAATGGACAAAGTGCACCAGCCAGCGTGCAGGCAGACGTCCAAGACTGTTCCATGCAAAATGCTCTCAACAAGCATCATCAAAAGACTCAGGCTGCAATGCTAACCCTAAGTTTGGCCAGCACTAGTCCTGGCCCAAGTCCCATGCTGGCCTGGGGGTGTTGCAAATGTGTCGTAAAGTCCTTCTGCACCACTCCTGAGGGGGTTAGGCCAGTGCACAGGCATGCAATGGCCTCCGCATACCACCACAGGAATAGGGAGTGGATGAGTTGTGCCAACCTAAATTGGTTAGGATTGCATCATCAGAAAATAAAGTTAAATCATGCTTGTTCTTTACTCTGAAAATATATATACAATGTCTGACATTCTCCACTTTCATGCTTGAATATTTTTTTTTGCCTTGGGCTAAATCATGTGCATTTGACAGTGGCATCATTATGGGGTGAAGGAGTACATGCCATACTATGGGCGCAATCCTGAGTAACTACAAGGAGTCCTTGCTCCGGTGTAAGAACAATTTGCTCTGGATTGCAATATGAATTTCCCATAGGTTTTCACTATATTGTGCAGTAACTACATGTACACGTAATGTCTCTTACGTGCTCCCGTAGTTACTCTGGATTGCGCCCTATGTCATGCGCACAGGGGTATGGCACCACTTCTGGCAAAAAATTTAAAATCTTAATATTTTAAAATAATTCCATCTTGTTATATATCATTCAGTGTGTGTTTTCATGCAGAATGCGATGGAACAAATCATGTTGAAATTATTCTATCAAATGTTATAGCAAAAAAATCAGCAGAGGCAGAGCAATGGTGCATCATCATACCCACCACCCACGGCATTCACTGCATAGGAGGAGGACCATCATGAGGGGAACATGATGCACTAGTCTTCTGCACTGGTGACACACACCTCAGTAATAACACTGTTTCTTGAATCTCCATGGATCTCCATGCTTCAGAATCACAAGAAGAGAGCAGATTCTGTCTCACCAGAGGCCAGAAATAGAGATGGATAGAAAGGATCTCAAGATAACAGGCAAGGAAGCTTTCACACACTAGCTGTTCTCATCTGACACAGTGGGAACCACAGTAGGATCATCTGGTAGGATGATCCACTAAAAATTATCCACAATAGGATCACCACTAAAAATACCAGGTTCTGCACGTTCTATTCATATTTTCAACACCTATACAACCTGACTTCTTGTGACCTCCATAAAAGGTCACAAACTGGAGCCTATATTATTTATAGACCATTTGGGAAAATAAAGTAACAGATTATATTGTATAAATATATTGTGTTTATTGCATTGACCATGAAGCTCAACTACAATATATGCAGCTTTTAGAAGATCATAGTCAACAGTTCCTCAATAGTTGCAGGGGGGAACTGCCAAGTTATCTAGAAAATGAATACCCAGCAGTCAGACCATAAGCAGCAAAAAAGAAGATATTAACCCTAATTCAAATATGCCCTGATAATATAATATGCCCTGGTCAGTTCAGCCATACAACTTTGTGTGTGCAGTAAGCTTAGAGATGCAAATACCAACTGGCAAATACAAGTGCAGGAGTAAGAAATGTGTCAGTCTCAATTGTATTCATAATTTCAGTTGCCAGTAAGATTTATGCTGCCATCTCACATGATTAAACAAAGGCCAACATTCAGCTGGAGATTTGGGTCAACAATGAATGCATAGATGTCTGACGCTCCAGAGACGCCATGGAAAGAGGAAGCTGAAGGTATTTTCAGATTTTGAGTTTGGCAGGTAGCACTGTGTAAATTAGTACGTGCCAAATTTAGAAATTATGGGGAAATCTTGCAACAATGGTGAAGCTAAAGAACGTGGACTTGCCCAGTGACTGGACAGGAGATCCAGATTACTCCATAAAAGGAATTTGGAGCTTTTAAAAGAGAGAGTAAGAGAACTGCATAATAATACTAAAATGAATATAACCAAATTGTACCAGTCATCTGCAGTCCACAGGCGGATTATGACAATCCCTTATGGGCTGGCATGATTATCTAATCTATCTATCTATCATCTATCTACCGTATGTATGTATGTACGTATGTATGTATCTATGTATCTATCTGTCTGTCTGTCTGTCTATATTCCCCACCCCAAATCTATCTTCCCCATGCCTACATATTTACCCACCTATCTATCTTTCCCATGCCAAAGCAAATTGTCGCTATTGTTAACACTGTGCCTGCCAAATGAACCATCAGAATGTTGGCAGGTTGGCATTTTAAGACCAGAGTTCAAGACCCCAGAGTGCTGCAACATGGCGTGAGCTCCTGTTTCTGGCCCAGTTCGAAATGCAAGTAGATAAATAGGTACCATCCTGGTGACAGGCTCCTGCAACAGGCTGGCCAGGTATCCCCATGTTGCATCCATCATGGATTGGATGAAATTCCAATCCACAACAAAGCAGACACCTTCCCCACACAGTACAAATGCTGAAGAAGTTGCCTTTCTTATTGTTGTTGTTGTTATTGTTATTATTGTTATTTATTGATTTATATCCCACCTTTCTCCCAAACCAAAAGGACTCAAGGTTGCTAACAATAAAACATGTGTGCAATAAAATTAAAAACAAATATAATTGAGCAACAAAACATTAAAAAAATAAAAAAATGCCCAAGGCAACTTACAAAGTTTTTATTATCAAGTATAAAATAATGGCTTGCATTAAAGTACAAGCCCTGGCATGTCCTATGTATGGTCAGCCTGGAGGTATCAAAAAAGTGTGTAAGGCACTTCTGCCACACTCCTGCCCCACACAGGCATACATTGACCTCTCCACACCACCATGGGAAGATATGCCAGGTTTGTTAGGTTGGTCTAAATTGTTTAGGATTGTGCCTAAAGTTATTGAAGCATGGGTTGATATAGCAAGATCCAAATAGCTTAAGTGTGGTTTCAGTTGGTGCACCAGCTTAAACTGGGAAAATTCATTACAAGCAACTGTTGCTACCTGATTTTCCAGGAGAGCTGAGAGTCCAGCAGAACTTCCAAACTGCGTACATGTTTTTGCAAAAGGAGTAGAACCCCATTTACCTTGGGTGTGGTTTCCAAATAGCAAGATAAATTATAGATTGCACAGCAACTTGCATTAAAGGTACTGTGTAAATTAACAATTATAATAGCAGCATGATATGAGCTCATTCCCAACCCTTACTTCTTGTGTTTTGATTTGGATAACTCAATTTGTTACTCCACCTAAAAAGTCTTCCTTGTTGCATCAGAAGAAGGAAGAGAACCCCACACAAATTCCTTAACTCTTTCTGTTTAATTCCATAGGAAAACCACCTAGTGCCAGTGCTGTGTGGGCACATATTAGAGTTCATAAACGGGGCTCCAGATCTGTCCTGCATTTGGACAGCATCTGTCTATCCTATATGCTCTGCTTTGCAAAGATAATCATAACAGAAGGCCAAACGAACCCTATCTGTTTCATTAAGGATGCAACATTTTTAAAACTGTACAGACCTCTTATTCTTCAAGCTTTCTGCTGGATGAGATTCAAACTAATAATAAATTTTTTTTTCCAGAATTCCCCTGTCTGTTTCTTCAGGTCTGAAAACCGACCCTGGAAAGTATTTTACCAGAAGGATTTTATATTTGCAAAAATGCAGAGAGTTTGCTGCTATTTAGATTAACCTCCGTGTGATGTACAATTTCAAGATTCTTGCCTCCCTCCCAACCCTGCTGTCTTCTATGAGTTCTCCAGTTCCTGCTCCGAATGATATTCATCATTTAGAAACTTCACTACCAGTAGCTTAATAATACATATAATGAAAAAGCCCAATTTCCTTTTGCGTTTGGAGAGGGGGAAAAAAAATCTACAAGCAGGCTTTGCTGGAAAACAACTCAAAAGACTAATTACCTTGTAGAAAATATCTTTTTTTCATTTCATTTTACATCAGTTTGGACAAACACCATTCACTGTCTTGCAAAATTAAAACAAAACCTTCCAAAACAAAAATGCCCAGGTTTTACAGCCAGCAATTCTTGACAGCCTTCCGATACCTGAATAATGGATGAAAATGCTCTGTTTGCAGAACATGTCTGAGGAAGAACAGAACTAGATAAGCAAAATCATTTGCCAGCCTCCTATGAGTGAACAGCCATAAGAGAAAAATATTCAGTATTTCACCTGTTGGAACATTTATTTTCAGGGAGGTCTGCACAAGTTGGCCAAGCACAGCTCGCTATGGCCAAATGTAGCTAATAGCCATGCATGGTCAGGCTCCATAAATCTCAGAACTTAAAATGGGAGGAATGGTCTCTCTGCAGTAATTATCAATTTCTAATGCCTACTATCCACAGTTTTTATAATATATTAAAAATAAATAAAAAATGTATTGTCTGATTAATCAACTTTCTAGTCAACTAAAGATGTTTTAAATTAAGTGATAAAGTGATTAAAGGTTGCAGCCATTGTCATGTGAATTCAAACTCACTCTGCCCCACACCTACAAGGTGATACAGGAGGAACTTTGGCATCCACTGATTTGGTATCCACTGATTTGGTTTGATTCATCACTGATACTACCTGGTACTAACAAGGGGAAAAGCACTAAAATCATGTTTCTCACCTTTGTGCTTTTAAATATAATTTCATTCCACAAGATTCTTATTATTCATCCCCTTTCATGGCTGTGGGTGGCGCAAGTGGTTAAGACACTGTGCCTGTTAACCAGAAGGCGAGGGTTCGAGACCTGGGTTGGTCCCCACAAGACAGGGTGAGCTCCTGTCCTTAGATATGCAGCTGGAACCAATCATATTTGCTCTGCCTTTCCATTGGACTATTTCAGTGGTGTGGAGAGGGGGGATTTGCTGATTGGATAACAGCCTATCCTCCATATCAATCTAACCCAGGCCTTCGTGCTTCACATGCAGCGTATGCAGTGCCAAGCACGATACCATAGTCTTTCAAGACTGACGGAAACTAATGGCTGAATGCAGTATAGCTACACCAAAGTATTATTGGGCAACAGAGGAGGAGCAAAAATCTGGAAAAGGGTCTTTAAAGCTATTTTTCCACTGATTTGGTATCCCAAGATTTTCTTAATCCATAGTGGAACCCAGATGTATAAAAAGGCACAATGTGTACGTTGCTTCTAACCCAGTTATCAGACAGAAACGACATGCCTCACCCCTGCTGTCTTTTATTTTAGATTCCCAGCTAAGTTCATCCTTCTCTTTGTTCAGAAACTCCTCTTTGCTTTGGCTAAATGCAGCCCTAAGTCAAAAGTCAGCAAAGCCAAATCCCACTCCTTCCTCTGGATATTGCTGCATCTGCTTGTAGCAGTCCTTTCCTCTTCTCCCGCTACCATGAAATATTAATTTGACCCAGGTAAAAAGTTATTTTTGAATTTGATCTTGACCTCTGTGTTCAGCTGCATCCCTTTTGACAACTGGAAAAAAATACTAGACTGAATTTTAAACAATTCAGAATCTGGCATTAAAGCAGAATCTGAACCATTTGTGTGTGTCCTTTCTGACCGAAGGATGTGAAAATGTGGCACGTGCCATTTGAATAATGAGAATGCATGATAGCATGCAAATGTGAATTGCTTTCTTAGGACACAATCCAGAAGTGCACTGGGGTTACCCTATCTATCAGTGGGCTGACCCAACTGCAAGATGGGCCACCCTTGTTATTCTGGAAAAGGCTTGGGGCATCCTAAGGCTAAACCTAAGGAACTGGGCTGTCGTAGCTGGGCCAGCCTAGACAGTACTAGAGAGGCATGCTGAGGACATGTTTAGCATTGTCTGGGGCAGAGCAGTTACGCTGTATCCAACGCCTGCTTCCAGGGCAGAAATGCCCTCTTCCAGCTCCTCAGAGTTATACCACCTCAGGAGCAGGTATAACAATGAGTAGACCCATAGGGGTCCATGATAAGCCAGAGTAAGAATGGCAGTGTTGACCAAAAATCTGAGTTTTTGGCCAGCCTAGCTGAAACCCCTGCCTCTCAGCCTCAGGATATGGCACAACTACGGCAGCCAGGGCCTATGGGGGGGGGGGTGGTCCAGCAGGTACATTGTTCCGGGGCCCAAGAGCTATGGAGGGGCCCATGACTGAAGGACCAATTGAGTGTTTGTTACTAACAAATTAATATGGTATATGTGCACACACACATAATGTTTTATACGATCAATAAATGAGCACATGTTGAAGTTTGTTGCACATTAGTTAGCCTCAATTTTTTATTTCAAAATAATTTTGCAATTCTTAGGAGCCCCAAATGGGTTTTGTACCACCTTAAAACATTTCTCTTGGAGGCCCTGGGTGCAGGTAACATTTCAGCAGCCCACTCGATTTCGGCAACAGTACATATATCATAATACAGTTATCTATGCTTACTGAGTATACAGGCACGTCTAAGTGGTGCTCCTCCTCTATTTAGCAGGGGGGAAAATAACCATTCCTCTTTGCCCCAGCACAGTTTCCCTAACCTGTAAGGGACACAGTTTTCATTTTTTTTTACTTAATAAAATTTGATTTTGTTGTTGCAGGGCAGGTGTGGGGGGGGGGGGGCAACAAAATCTTCTTCAACTCAAGATAGCAAACAGATGCTTTAGCCATGCTGAGGAGGAGGAGGTACTTTATATATATGAACCTACTTTTGGAAATGATCATGAGTTTGAAAAAACCCTATACCTACAGACTATCAGCACCTTTGTGCAGCTATCTCTGAAGTGCTACAGGTATAAGGTTGCCATAATTCTCTTCCACAAAATTGGGACAGGACTGTTTGTCCCATTCGCCAGTCTGTGTACACAGTTCCCCAAAATCAGAATTGTCCCTGTTTTTCAGGATATATGGCATCCCAACACAGGTATTAGGTACATCTTGTTGACCCCAATTCCTCTAGTACCTAAAAAAGGTTCAACATGTGAAGCTTGCACCCACGCAGTCCCAGATATCTCAGTAGATGAAGTTCTAGCCTTAAGCCATGACACTCCTTGTTCAAGCCCTGGATTCCTGACAGGTGACTCCTGTGACATAATGTCTAAGGTGAATAGAATGGCAGCCTCACAAGGGCTGCCTTATATTACTTCCCTTGGCAGTTGTCTTCACTTGGCACGTGTTTGCATGACATGGTTCATCATGTGGCTTGGTGGAGTGGTTCCAATGTGCAGCAACATGCAATTTCCCATGTTGTCTTACTGACCCCCCCACACACACGTAAACAGGTTGCCACATGCAATCACCTGCCACTAATCAGATGGGCTGAGGGAGTCTTGGATCCAGCACAACTACAAGAGTCACAACAGTAAAAATGAATCAATATGTTTCTGTGGGTAAATTAATCTCAGTAAACTATGCAAAGGTAGGGGGGAGTAAGATTTACAAGTGTTTTACGCCTACAGTTTCCTGCTGTTTTGTTGCAACTTGTCCCAGGATATTGGGGTTTTTTTTATGTCTGAAGCTGTCACTCAGGTTTTATGCTAAAGTTTCATCTACACAGAAATCAATGTGGATTAACTAAAACTGTAAATCAGATCAAATAACACAGGCCTGTGAATTTGTGAGTCAGGAAAAAACCTTTTTGCAAAAAATTGGGATACTGATTAAATTAAAATATACCGTCATCCAGTACCACAGCCTTCCCACCCAGATTTGCCCCTTTCCTGCCCACCCATCCCCACCAATGCCTTTTCTCCTCCAGCTGGCACGATGAGAACCTGGAGCAGCCAAGGAATACCTCCTGTGGCAATGCTCCAAAAATGGCATTTTGGGAGCCATATAGGATTAGGCCGCTAGGCTCTTATACAAGAGTCATAACTCTCAAATCAGAGTCATAACAAATTGCAGTTGAGATAACCAGCTTTTTCTTCCTAACATTTACTATTACTGCACTGGAAATGCATTCAGGTTTTGACCTAGACACAGTTCTTTTCTTAACCTTAATCCCAGTCTCTACACCTACAAAAATCAGGTAAATAACCTGTGCTGAAAAGAATTGGATAGATCCATCATTCCCATGAGAATCCGGAGGAAAAGACCTTTGGAAGAAGCAAAAGTAATTCTGTGCCTCCTTTGAGCAGTGATTCCCAAACTTTTTAGCACTGGGACTCACTTTATAAAATGAAACTCCTTTGGGACCCACCTAGTTTTATGAGACAAAAACAAACATTTCACTTTACCATCCACTCAAGCCTGTTTTTATCCTTATTACAATGATGTGAGGGACCACTTTTGTGTTTACTTAGCTCTGCATTCATTGGATCAGGACCATTCTGGCAGCTTATGATGCCCTTTTCCTGGCCAAGGTGGGGAAAGGTGGGGTATACATCAAATTAAAATAAAATAAATGCTTGGCTACATCTCAGTGAACGCACCCATGAAGTCCAGCATCAGTGGTGGGATTCAAATAAATTAACAACATGTTCTATGTCCCAATAACCTAAATTTACAATAAGTTCTATGTCCATAGAACAACAGGTTCTATATCCCATTAGTAACCGGTTCTCAGAATCAGGCGCTCATTAGCGAAGGGTTCTATAGGACCTGTGAGAACCCCCTGAAGCCCACCACTGTCCAGCATCAACTTTTCATAGGGCTCACTCAGTACCTTTTCCTTGTCAGCCATCAGCCTGTTGGTTTCACAACCAACCAAAATCAAGTCTTAACCCAGTTTGGGAATCACTGCTTTAAAGAATATTATTTTTTCATTACTAATCGAAGAAACCTCCCCCCCTCCTTTTCCAGCTCCCCTTATTATTTATACAAGATCCTTTTGATTTTGAATGAGTGAAATGTTGGAATGAAACTGGTGACAGCATTAATTAAATACAAAGCTGAGAGCTCTTCCTTCTCTCCCCTACCCCATCCCCTGCAATTAGGATCCAAGCAAAATGCTGGTAGGCAATGACTCTGCAGGATCCATTCTACTTAGAAGAACCACAAACCTGTTTTATATGCTGCTGTCATTCTGGTGGATTTGGATAAAATTTATAGTGGGAAGAGAACTATATGGAGGTTGAGCAGCCTTAAGCAGCAATGTGGAAAGAAATGGGTGGAAGCAGACAGTGCCATAGCTAAGGGGGTCAATGTGGTAAGTACTGCAGGCCTCCATCAGTCTTGAGAGACTATGGTATTGTGCTCGGCGCTGCATACGCTGCATGCAAAGCATGAAAGCCTGGGTTAGATTGTTATGGAGGATAGGCTGTTACCTAAGCAACAAATACCCCCTCTCCACGCCACTGAATTAGTCCAATGGAAAGGCAGAGCCAATACGATTGGATCCAGCTGGCACCGCAGAGCTGGGCTAAGGACAGGAGCTCACCCTGTCTTGTGGGGCCGACCCAGGTCTCAAACCCTGGCCTTCTGGTTAACAGACACAGTGTCTTAGCCACTTGCGCCACCAGTACTGCAGCATGTCTTATAAGCTGCCCATCCTACTCTGCATAAGAGCCAATTTGGGCAGCAAGAGCAATGCCTCTGGATTCTACCAATGCTTCAGGCATCAGCATCACTATAGGAAACACCAACTTTATGTCATACAGAAGGAAAAAATATCTCCAGAAACAGTGAACAGTGAACCTACCAGCAATCCACACTGATGCAAAAACAAATGCTGGGCCAAAAATAAAACAAAAATACAAACTGGACAGTGCAATGAGGCCAAAGCATATAAAGAGAGACAGGAAACCAAAGTGGTTCAGGAATCAGACCTATACCAGGAAAGTCCAGCGCCAAATCCCTATTCGGCTATGAAGCTTCCTCGGTGACCTTGGGCCAGTCACGGTCTTTCTGAGCCTCACATGCCTGTTGTGAGAGGAAAAGGAGGGAAGGAACGGTTCAAGCTGCGTTGAGGTCCTTGGGGGACGTGTGGGACAAAAATGTTGGAACTGAATCAATAAGGCTGCAATCTTTACACACTTTCCTGGGAGTAAGATCCACTTCACACAGTGGGGCTCAATTCTGAGTAGACATGGTTAGGATTGTGCAATAAATAAATAAATAAATAAATAAATAAATAAATGAATGAATGAATGAATGAATGAATGAATGAATAAATAAATAAATAAATAAATAAATAAATAAATAAATAAATAGCTGCCTCATAGAAAGAGGTCTACTTCACCTTGCAGGTCCACCTCACCCAATTACCATCCATTCCACTTTTTAGCTCCCCCCTCCCCGGTCCTTTTCAGTCCTTTTCTGTAAGATCCATTTAAATAAATATGCAAGGATTGAGGCTAAAACTTCCTATGCACAAAATATGTCACATTTGCCCAAACTGCAGCCTTCCTCTGAGTCCTGAAGATTTGGAAGAAAATCCCACTGAAGTTACCAGGGCTAACTTCCAACCAACAGTTGGAACAGTGCTGTGCTTCCGTATTTGTTCTCTTTCCTTCCTGGATTAACTAATCTTGAGGTTTGCCAGCTGAGAACCATCTCTCTTCATCGGCTCTCACAGCAAACACATTGCCGCTGTGCACACTTTCAACTGTGACTAGCAGCAAGGGGCCTGTTGCAACATGCTGGAGCAGCTTGTTTTCCTCCGCAGGATATTACTGGGTATTATTTATGGGCAGAGTTCCTGACAGCTACATCTACAGCATATGAGAGATGTCAGAGTATTGCAAACATTTATCTTACTGCTCTCAGTCTGGGACTTGACTCCCTTCAGAGATGGTTAATGATCTTCTGACCTCAGTGTATAAAGTTAGCCTTTAAGGGACACAAGGATGAAGGGATACAAGGAGGCCTCATCAAATCAGTGGATGACACCAAGCTGAGAAAAGTAACAAATACGTACCATAGAAGACAGTAGAAGCCTTCAGGAAGATCTTGACTGAATAGGCATGAAGTACAGCAGAGACATAGGTGCGGTTCTGCACTTAGGCAACAGTAACCAAAGATGCAGGTACAGAATGGGAGAAATGGATCTTGGAAGATCTTGGAGGGATCATCTTGCAGGTGCCGGAGATCACCAGGTGAATATGAGTCAGCAATGTGGTGCAACTGCAAAGAAGGCCAACACAATTTTAGCTTGCATTAGTAGAACCATACCTTCTAAGTTGCAAAAACTAATGATTCTGCTTAATTTTGCATTTCGTCAGACCTCATCTGATGTACTGTGTCCAATTCAGGTCACCACACTTTAGGAAAGGTGCAGTCAAACTGGAGCACGTTCAGAGAGCAACAAGAATGATCAGAGATCTAGAGAACAAGGTCTCTGAGGAAAGATTGATGTGTAAGGAAAGAACTATGTGTGTTTATCCTAGAGAAGAGAAGGCTGAGAGGGTACAGGCTTATTGAACTTATTGAACAGGTTAAGGTCCAGAGTACCATCCGCAAGTGAAAACCATTGCCACAAAATGTAGCCTGGCCACCACCACTAATGGTAAGTGGCAGTGGCTGGACAAGAGTAGCCACTGCAGGAGCACCAGCACTAGTAAGTCTTGATGTACCTATCGGGGGGAAAAGGCAGAGTACAAATTAATTAATTAATTAATTAATTAATTAATTAATTAATTAATTAATTAATTAATAAGTAACTAAGTAAGTAAATCAGGACAAGGGGCAGATAATGTGCAGAACAGGGGAAGAACTGGGTGGGGATCAGGGCAGAAGGGGATGGCAGGACAGGAAGAGGGCAGTTGTCGCCAGCCTGCATACACCTGCCTGGGTCCTACCTGAGTCCAAACACCTATTTGGACATACACCAGTGAAATAGTCGGTACAAATCTGAGTAGACCCAGTGGGACAATATAAGCTTACCTTGGGAGAAGAGATCAAGTGCTGCCTTGAACAGGCTTCCGGGGCGGGGGGGCTCAAAAATCCCCAGTGGGATGCATCATGTGCCCTGCTTGTATGCCTGCATCAGCAGGGTGAAATACACTGGACTGGGCTGTTACTGCTGAATTTATCTTTATTCTGTTCATTGTTGGACATTGCTTGGAGCATTTCTGAAAACTACAAATTTTTAAAAAACCTATTTAAAAAAGTAAAATATCTGGAGATTTGCACCGGATGGCCAGATATATGTTTGTTGTGTTGTTGTTGCTCATAAATCTACTCAGCAGAGTCCCTGGAGTGTAACGTAATCCACCGCACCATTTTTGCTCATGTTACCCTTTGCTATTTTAGCTGCATGTGAAGGCGATGTTGCAGCAGCCAATACATATAGCAATGGATTGAAAGCTAACACAGGTCATTAAACGTTTAGGGTGCTCTGCAATTTGTTACTTCTCCCATTAGCTCACTGACGGATGAGAAGGACTCTCCAGAAGTAACCGTCCATTAGTACTCAGAGCCAGCAGGCTGGGCTGGAACTTTTCCACTGTCCCCCAGTAGGAAAATATTGACTTCTCCAAGGTGAATCACATCATCCAACGCAGTTCAGTGTTTCTCACACTTCCCTGAATTAACATTACAGTCTCAGACAAGTTCTCTGCCAAAAGGTCATACGCAGGCCATAGAAAAAGACACAAATCATACTTCTGCAGAGCTTCTCAAAAATGGAAAAAAATGAGAGAGGAGAAAGTGAAGACAACACAAATAGTTGAAGTGTTTGTGCACAGTTGTCATATGATAAGCTATCTCCACTTTGTTTCTTACTTGTCTGTTGAGTCTTGATTATGGAATTCAAGCTCTGCATAAGTGTGGCAACTTAACTTATTTATTTGTTTATATTCCACCTTTCCCAAGCCAAAGCAAATGCCCAAGGTACCTTATATAGCTTATATCCTTTTGTTCTCACAACCCTGTAAGGTAGGTAATTGTTCTAGGGTCAGTTTGAGGAACTCATCTCAGATGGAATCCTATACAATGCGGTTATCACATCTGGCATCAGGGAATGCCTTCCAGGCTCCAGTTTCATGTGGGTCAACCTATAAATAGCAACTCCTTCTGATAAAACCTTTATCAGCTTTTTTAAAGTTTCCCATCCAAAATTCCTTTCTTGCTTAGCATTATTTATTTATTTATTTATTTATTTATTAATAATATAAACAGCAACTCCTGATAAGACCTTTATCAGCTTTTTTCAAAGTTTCCCATCCAAAATTCCTTTCTTGCTTAGCATTATTTATTTATTTATTTATTTATTTATGAATAATATAAACAGCAACTCCTTCTGATAAGACCTTTATCAGCTTTTTTCAAAGTTTCCCATCCAAAATTCCTTTCTTGCTTAGCATTATTTATTTATTTATTTATTTATTTATTTATTTATTTATTTATTTATTAGATTTGTTTTTCGCCTTTCTCCCCGAAGGGCACCCAAGCCAGCTAACAATAAAATATCGACAATAAAATTCGGTTAAAACAATAAAATACAATTAAAAACAATATAAAACAACCAAACAGCAGCAAAAAAAAGATCAGGGATGGATGAAGACAGATTAAAAACATTATGTTGCCTCCAATGCTTTTTTAAATAAAAAGGTATTTAGGCCCAGCCAGAAGGTTAAAAAAGAGGAGACTGATCATAATTCAAAGGGGAGGGAGTTCATAGTGCAATGTTCAGTTCAGGTACAGAAGAATGCAGGGCCACCAGAATGGTCCCAATTCAGAATGGTCCCAATGGCTAGAAAGTGGAGCTCAACAGGAGCTCCAGAAGGCAGCCTCACCCTCTTCCAAAAAAAAAAGAGAATAAAACAGAGGCTTAACTATAAGGTGATTTTTTAATATATAAAATATTAAAATATTAAAATCTATTTGATAGTATTAATTAATATTGATCATTAATTAATTTTGATTACGGTATGTGGTGTCAAAACATTTGTGGACCTCAGATGCCAAGCAATCTAGGTATGCCACTGGTTTACTATGCATCCAATCAGGGTGAGCATATATTAACCAAAAAAGAGGATAAAAGCCTCACAAAATGTAGTACATTCAAGAAAGTTGTAGGACATGACAAAATAAAAAATAAAAACACTCATATACATACATACATACATACATACATACATACATACATACATACATACATACACACACACACCACCCATGGAGGGTTAGAAAACAATTATATATATATTGCTTTCATGCTTTCAATTATATATATATTGCTTTCATGTGGTTAATTTAACCACTGTATCACTTATTGGTAAATTTAAAACTATTACATATAATTCGTTATACATAGGCTGCAATCCTAAAGACACTTTCCTGGGAGTAAGACCCATTGAACACAATGGGGCTTACTTTTGAGTAGACCTGGTTAGGACTGTGCTCATAATCTATAATTTCCGTGAAAGCTACATGCTGCCTGCTCATAAGGAAAAAGAGGACAATAAAGATTTTTTTCCAGGACACTAGGCTAAAATCTATGACATGTCCTGGAAAAAGATAATATATGGTCAATCTGCATTCAGTGCAGCTCAGAAGAAGGATGGAAATCTCTGCAGAGTTATAGAAATTCTTTTACCCTAAGTAAAGCCCAAGCCATCCCTATGAGATGTTTCAGATCTGTGCCAGATATTGAGGTGGTGCACATCCTGAAAGCCTGTATTTGGAATGGTGTTAGGATATGGTGGTGGACTAGATGTGAAAAGGAACTCATTGTTGCAGTGGAACATGATCCAATGTGACTCCAAATAAGACTCATGCAATTTTAGGTTGCATTAATATTGCTTCTGACAAGTAGTATTCTGAATAAAACTTAGTGCTTTGCATCCCCTTTAAACTACACATTATTTAGGCCATACATTGAACATTGGAGTTAGAAGGGCATTCACTGTCCGCTGGACATATTGATCAGCTCACCATAGTACGAGTTCAAACAGTAATATTTCTCTCTCTCTCTCTCTCTCTCTCTCTCTCTCTCTCTCTCTCTCGGAGAAGTGAAAGGTGTGAAAAATGCTGTCAGTGTACCAGTGAAGTTAATGAGCAGCCAATCTTTTTATACTTTAATCCATAAATAAACATTTCTTCCTTTGAACTTCATTAAAATTGGATGTGTTTTCATTGTAAAATGCTCCAGTTTCCCTAACATTTAGACATAGAGAGAGATGGTTCTTGCAATTAATTTTCCTCTTTAGGAGCAGTGGTGGTCGAAAGCATGCAGAATTTATGCCAAAATGTAAGTAAATAAGAGTCATACCACTAGACATGCTGCTTATATCAGGAATTTCAGATCAAGAGGATAAGATTCATTCCTGCTGCTTAAACAGAATGCGCCAAATTCCTCCTTGGAGCAATTCCCTTGCCGTCAACAGTCTTTATACCTGCGTTGAATTTGGTCTTTTTCTAATGTTTTATTTGGTAATAGCACTTGATACATCAAATTTTAAACTTCCAGAATTTTTTTCTTATGCCACTGGCTAGAAAACAGTGATATGCCAGTTCTCAACAGTATCATCAATCAATTTTGCATTAGGGACGGATTAAGAAAAGGTCAGCAGTCATTTAATCTATCGCAACATTCTTGATAATATTACCCCAGGAACAGATTTTAATTAAATCAGAATGTGTTGCTCATTAGACACAGGCCTCTTATGTGACACACCCGACAATCCAGAGTAACTATGGGAGCACTTAAGAGCCATTACATGCATGTGTAGTTATTGCACCACCTAGTGAAAACCTATGGGAAATTCATATTGCAATCCAGAATAAATTGTTCTTAGTTACTCTGCATTGTGCCCTAAAGGCCCAAACCTATTCAAAAAATATGCTGGCATTGCATAGATATTGGTGCAAAGTCTTCATATTGTATACCTGACTAGCAGGTGCAGGGATGGAGGGCAGATAATGAAGCCCAAGGCATGTCCTACTAGTGCAGTCAGTCCAGCAACACAGCCAACAGGAAAAACTATGGTATCACACACATATTTCATTCCTTCTACCGACAATTATGTCTACGCTCCACCGTATTCTATGTTGCAAGTTGGTATGAAAAGCCCAACACAGAACACCTGTTGCCTGTGCACGTAAATAGCTGGCAGAGAATGGAGGATACCCATTGCAGCCTCTGAGGCTGCAATCCTAACCACAATTTCCTAGGAATAAATGCTATTAAACACAATGTGTATCTGGCTAGACATGCTTAGGATTGCACTGTGTGTCCTTCATCAGGGGAAGAGGATGACAGTCCCCTTCCCTTAAGGAGGTGGTAGTAACAAATGCCAGGGATAGAATCATAGAATCATAGAGTTGGAAGGGACCTAGTAGGTCATCTAGTCCAACCCCCTGCCTGCAGCAGGAAATCCCCCTAGAGAATCACCGACAGGTGCTCGTCGAGCCTCTGCTTGAAGATCCCCAGTGAGGGAGAGTCCACCACTGAGACTGGCTGCCCAACAACTCATGTGAATTTCTGCAAAAGACTGCAGAAATTGCATAGTTGTAACTGTTCTTCTCTCTCTCATGAGTTTAAAAAACCCATATATATATACAATTTACAAATCTGCAGATGTACCTAATATACAACAATTAGTCAAATCTTACACTCATCTTTTTCAGTTGAATTAGTCTCCAAAATCAGGGTGCACATTAGATTAGATGGTGCATTTGATTTGAGTAAATACTTTCGAGTAAATATTTTGATTATAAGTATAGATCAGTATTTAGTTTAATAGTTTACTAAATTGTAATGAAAAATGTAACATGAACCTATTGTTGTATAAAGTAGTGCAATTAGGTAAAAACCATAACATAACTCCATTGTCATATTATTATTATTATTATTATTATTATTATTATTATTATTATTATTATTATTATTAAATTACTAATTGTTGTATGTAGTAAAATCAAATTTTTAACTTGCTTCGCAGCTGTGCCTTACAATTGCCAGTAAACATTTTAAAAAATCTCAAAAAAAGCAGGCCTTCCTCAGTCTTGAAAGACTATGGTATCGTGCTTGGCGCTGCATACGCTGCATGCAAAGCATGAAAGTCTGGGTTGGATTGTTATGGAGGATAGGCTGTTACCCAAGCAGCAAATCCCCCCTCTCCATGCCGCTGAATTAGTCCAATGGAAAGGCAGAGCTGATATGATTGGATCCAGCTGGCGTCGCAGAGCTGGGCTAAGGACAGGAGCTCACCCTGTCTTGTGGGGCCGACCCAGGAATCGAATCCTGGCCTGCTGGTTAACAGACACAGCATCTTTACTGCTTGCGCCACCCACAGCCCACTTAAAAAAAAATTTTTTTAAAGATCTCAAGACTTTAAAAATAGGGGTGCATTAGATTCTAGTAAATGCATTGTATACATCTGTTTAAATAAGATGAGGGGCTGAATATGCATAGTGTAACACACCACGTGCTAATTCCATCACACATGTATTCAATTCTGTCTCCAAAATACTTACCAGATCGCCAACTGCATTTGACGTCAGATTTGTAAGCAAGTCACACAGGGTGTGAACAAGTTCCTGTGACTGTATTTTGACCAATGGCTTTTTTGCTGGTTCCTTTGACATATTCCTGCCATTTCTTTTTGCAGAAATCAGGACGTGCTACCTGGGGAGAGTGAAAAGGGGAAGTTCAAAACGACGGTAGGGGGACTCAAAATGGTCACAGAGGCCAGAAAAGAATGTGACTTTGGCAACCGGCCGATGTGGTGATGTCCAGAAGCCTGCCCTCGTCATTGTGAATACTGTCACATCTCTGGCTAGGGTTGCTTGCAGGGTCTGAAATTAAAATAATTACCTTTCTCTCTTTCTTCCTTAGTCTGGGAAAGCTTCAAAGGTGTATTCGGTGGTGGTGACCCCCCACCCAAGCATGAGGCACAGAAGCACCTGGTGGGTGAATAGACTCAGGCAACTAACAATGCCATTTAGCAGGAGGGAATATCCGCTCAGAAATGTTCCTCTGTGCCTGAATGACTCAGACTCCTGGTTATAGAATAAAAGCTGACTTTTCTTCCCCTCCTCCCCATCAGTACTGATAGTTCCAATTTGCTGGAGGTTGTTATTAAATGTATATTGTGGATCTAGCAGGGGATCTGAATTGAACTGAATAAAAATGTATTTCAAAGTCCTGATATCCTCCCCTGAGGGTCTACAAAAAACAAACAGTCTCCTATGTCTTAACCATGGGGACTATTTTAACTTAACCATGGGGACATGGACTATTTCCCTGTCTCCTTGCTTTATACGGGACATTGCTTCAGCTACTGATGAATGAGGCCGCTTAGGCTCAAGACACCTCTTTTAAGTCTGTTGGAACATATCTCGTTATTTTGTGAAGATACTCCCTCCATATTGTAACCTGCTTGTATTTATGCATTTTACAGCATCCTCTAGTCAGTATGCAACTATTTAGAAAATTCCGTTATGAACGTAAGACAAGCCTCCACTGGATCAGGCCAAAGGCCAACCTTATCCAGCTTCTTGCATCTCACAGCAGCCTGGTGGCAAGTTGGCATCATAGACGGCCTGCCACAAGAGCAAAGCCTGACAGCGTTGGCATCTCTGACTGGCACTACTGGCCAAAAGTAGTGGGCTGTTACTTGCTCTGTTGCCACCAGAGGCCCAGTCAACAAACTAAGGGCACAATCCTAACCGATTTAGGCCAGCACAGCCTCCCCATTTCTGTTGTGGTGTAGGGAGGCTGATGCATGTCTTTGCACTGGCCTAACCTCCCAGGAGTGGCGCAGAAGTTCCTTATGGCATGTTTGTGACATCCCCAAGCTAACACAGGATTTGCGCTGGGATTTATAATGACCTAACAGGGAGTAAGGTTTGAAGTCTGAAGGACAATTTGTAGGTACAGGTCAGTGATGGGATTCAAATAAATTAACAGGTTCTATGTCCTAATAACATAAATTACAAACAGGTTCTATGTCCCATTAGTAACTGGTTCTCAACCAGGCGCTCATTAGCAAAGGGTTCTATAGAACCTGTGAGAACCCCCTGAAGCCCACCACTGGTACAGGTGCATATTTCTGAGGAAAAAATGTTTAGCTCTTATAGCGGGATGCTTAAGAAGGTGCATGCTGGGCGTTAGTTACCACAGTATAAGTGAGGCATTATCAGCTCATCTGAAGAAGAGCACTTATAGATTATATTCAAGTGTACACTGAATGTATTGATCCAATTTCTTTTCCAACCAAATTTCCTGTATTGTTTTATAGGCCACCCAAGGGGGAAAAGATTTCCATAGTTCCTCCTGCTACTGTGTCTTGGAGGGGTTTCCAGGGTCTCATACATCACTATAAAGATCATGAGTCCCATGTCAAAAATGTGGAAGGCTAAAGAGTAAATTCTGTAAAACAATGAATTGGCAGGGACTGACATCTTTGTGACAGGTTTACTACAACCAGCTGTTTAAAACGTAGCGTGTGGGTATTGAATTCTCCTTTCTTGTTATTAGTTGTTAGTGGTGGGAACCAGGAAATCCTTACTCCCATGGTGAAGGTAGGATATTCACCAGAAAAATGTGAATCCGATAGCTGCTTTATGGTACAATCCTAACTGATTTAGTCCAGTGCAGCTCACTTATCTCCCCATTCTTGTGGTGATGTGATGAGGCCAGCATATGTTTGTGCACTAGCCTAACCCTCCCAGGAGAGGCACACAAATGCCTTACAGCACTTTTGGGACACCCCCAGGGCCAGAACAGGACTTGTGCCATGACCTATGGTGAGGTTTAGCTCACTATAGAAGGGTTTAAAAAGCAGCACCTGCCTAAATTCCATCTTCTATGCAGTATTTAAAGGTAGAGGCACTCTGTCCACCATTCTATATGGTCACCCTATCTATTAAGCAGTGGGACTCACTCCTGTGTAAGGGGGCAGATAGCAGCCTGAGAGACTGAGGCTGCAATCCTAAAGAAACTTTTCCTGGGAGTAAAACCCATTGAACATAATAGGGCTTATTTTTGAGTAGTCATGGTTAGGATTGTGTTCTAAGAGTGCAACCTGAAGAAATTTAGGCTGGCCTAACTCACCTGGCCTTTCTTTCCATGATGGAGTGGGGAGGTCAGTATAAACCTGTGCATCGGCCTAACTTCCCCAGGAGTGTGGCAGAAGTCTCTTACTGCATTTTGTGACACTTTCAGGTCAGCACAGGACTTATGCCAAGGTTTAGGCCAGTCTAAATGATCAGGATTGCAGCCCTAGTGCAGTTTAATTAATTTTATTTTTATTTATATTTTATATTTTCTTTATTATTTTATTATATTAAAGGATCGTAATCATTTTATATGAATATTTTTTGGGTTGTGAAACGAATCGACTGAGTTTCCATTATTTCTTATGGGGAAATTCACTTTGATAAACAAGCATTTTGGATTACAAGCATGCTTCCGGAACGAATTATGCTTGTAAACCAAGGTACCACTATAAATTCAATTTTGTAAAGTAATTCTGTTACTTCAGTTAATTCTTATTACGCAGCATAAGATTTAAGTTGGATAAGATGGTATTTTATAGATGGTAAAAAGTACTAACTGGAGTGGGGGGAAGACAGAAATGTAGAACCAAATCAATCAGGATGAAGGCAGGAAGGAAAGGACTGTAAAACAAAGCCAATTGTCCACCAAATATGTCTTGTGGTCAACTGTAAACTACTAATTTGGACAAGATATTTCAGGGAAGATGTCAAGGCTTACCCTAAAATTAACTAGGCTGATATGGGGACTTCTAACTTCAGCTCATGTCAAGATCTGAGTTCTCTTTTCTACACCTTTGAAGTAAAATAGAGATGTTCATGAAACAAATTCCCTTTTCTTTGGACATGAAGTAGGGGGGATAGAAACCCCAATCCCACTTTAATTGGGAATAATCTAGATTTTGAGCAGGTCTGTTCTCATTTGCCTAGCAGTTGTCTGCACAAAGACTACACATGCTGGCAGGAAAGACATGCATTGAGCAGTGTGGAGGTGGAACAGGTTGGTGGAAGGGTGGGAAGGGGTGCAATGGGGTGAGGAAGGGAAGCAACAGGAAAGTAGAAGTGATTCAGCCCTGGGATGGGTGGCAGCCGTTCATGCCATATCCTATCACCTTTCCTGGGCCTGATCATCTTGAGCCAGTTATTTAGCTCATGCAGTTCTGAGTAGACTCATTGCACATGCTGAGGCTTACCCCGGGGTAAAGTGAAGAATATCCCCTTATGTTGAGGATGCCTGCAGCCTTCCAGCTTATCCCATAGAATGCAACATGGCCTGCATGCATCAGTACAGGGGGTTTTGGTAGGGTTGTGTTAGTTAATTATCATTTAATATCAAAAAGCACAAATATGGCCTGCCAAGGGCTTCCTGGTTTTTTTTTTTCAAAGTTAGGCAGTGCTTGATGCACATATAGCACAATCCTAATCCCCAGTTAGGTCAATTTTAGGCCTGACACAAGTCCTGTAATGGCCTGGGGGTGTCGCAAAAGTTCATAAGGAGTGCATAAGGAGTGGCAAAAGTGCAGAAGGGGGGGCTAAGCCACTGCATAAATATGTGCTGGCCTTCCCGCACAATAGTGGAAGCAGAGAGATAGGCAGAGGTGTACTGATGGTACTGCGCACCCATGGTATGGATGATAGCATGACACCATGTGACACTTCGCAGCCAGCTGAAGAAACCCTCTGGTAGCTGCAAAGGTTGCTCAGCAGCTGAGCTGCGCATGTGCTCTTCACAGCCAGCTGGAAAAGCACTCTCCAGCTGGCTCAGAAAGATGCATGTGTGGCTGCAGCTTAGCCACATATATGCCCTTCCGAGCTAGCTGTAGAGCGCTTCTCTAGCTGGCAGATAAGGACACTGGGGTGGGGGATTGGGGAAGTGCATGAGTAGGTGGGCGCATATGTGCCCATGGCATGAGACACCTCATGCTACAAGTACATCAGTGGCGATAGGTGAGTTATGCTTGTCTAAATCGGTTAGGATTGTGCCTAATGGACTTTATCAAACTTCTTGAATAGGGTATGGGGAATTCTCTAAAATCAAAAAGAACATGATGCTGCTTGTGATTAGCTCCACACAGAATGGACCCAAAATGATGACAACATTTTCTAGGAAAGTTGAAAGTGATGGATATATCCCAATGCCCCAGATGGCAGCCAGGTGGTTTCCGCCACAAAATGCAGGTGCAAAAAGTGCCACATTGCTTCGTTCTAGTTCCAGAAGTTTCTGACAATCTTTTAAGAATTGTGCATATTCCATGATAAATGTAACAGGCATCAAAGGAGATATTTTAGAATGCTTCTTTTCAGTGGAGTGAAGATGTCACCCTCAGAGCAAAGTCAAACAGTGCTGTGGCTGCTCCTGAACTGCACTCATTTTAAATGGTTAATGACTTTGTGTGCCTGCAAAGAGTCATCCGCACCCGTGAGTCATTCTGCAATGAATGCTGCCTCATTGTTCCATTGTGCGGACATAGCAATTAGTGGTTTTGTAGGTGTATTGTTTGGGATTAATTTTTTTTCTCACTAAAGGAATCTCTCTTGTATTTGCACACAGTCAGCTCCTTCTGGATGGGAGGGCCCGATATTGCCCAAAGGATATCTGGAAAGGTAGAATATATGCTCAGCCATAAACATTTTAAAGTGCTCTGACATCATTCCACAAATACTTGGAAATGGTGTTCACCAAACCCAGGCTGATGAAACAGAACAGCTGAAGATCTTTGTCCTGTCTGTGGGCTGACTGCTTTCTCTTAGGCTCAGCCGACATGTACTAGTTGACAGACAGGTTGGTTTAAACTCAGACCTTTTCTATCTATCTATCTATCTATCTGTCTGTCTGTCGGTCTGTCGGTCTGTCTGTCTAATATTGAAGAGTCACTGACTGACTGGCTGGCTGACTCACTCACTCACTCATGAACATTCAGCCAAAAGTGCTGGACCTAGAAGCATGAAATTTGGAGAGGGTGTTCCTTCCGTGATGTAGGCACCCACTAAGAACCAATTTTGAGAAATTCAAACCAGGAGGGGGTGAAAAGGGGTGCAACATGTTTTAATCTCTATACTTAACACTGAAGAATCACTGACTCATCAACACCCAGCCCAAACCCCTGGACCGAGAAGCATAAAATATGGAGAGAGTATTTGTTCTGTGATGTAAGAGCCCCTTGATTGGTACCCAGAGATGCCTTTTGCCCAGTGTTGTCCACTGGTGCCCATATAAATATATATGTGAATCTTTTCAGTGCTTAGGGCTTCTAAAGGTCTTAATCTGGCTCTGCCCAAATCCCATTATAGTCACAGCCTCAAAGGTGTGGTACTTTGCACTTAAGACACAGATCATCGCATTATCTTTCTTTAATAAAAACTGAACATGTTAGCACTGTTTCAGATAGTTCTTTATAACATCAAAGCATTTATGTCAACTTCTAAATATCTGTCAAACATATTGAAAATATGTCATCATAAAATATACATTTGTTCCATTGGCTAATAAAATATTAACCATTAAAAAGCTAGCAATAATTTAAAGGGTTAGACCAACATTCCAGTTGCTGCAAAATACATACATTTTTCAGTGTAGATCCCTCTGTCCTTGAATGGCTGGATGGACTGGACATTAACATCTGATTTACCATGTCCATGTATTGTATGCCATACTCTAAACAAATAAACAAACAAAAATCCAAAGTACTCATATATATTGTTTGGCAGCCAGATCTTATAAAAACAGCTGCAAATCAAAAAGGGTGCTATCAGTAAGGGGGTACCCACATGCGTGTCACTCCAGATACTGTTTCGAACACAGGCCCAGGTAAACCTGACTTCTTTTGGGATATTTTGATGGAAGCCAGCTTTACACTTCATTTTGTAAAGCCAGTGGACCTGACTTCAACAACGGAGATCTCCATGTGGAGAGTAGGTCTACCCAAGGCTATGAGTGGCCAAAGGGGCAGGACAGTGAGAGCAACCCACTCTAGTTGTCAAATACACTAGGTAAAGTAATCAGTTCCTTTGTTCAAACCCTATAATTATTCCAAATACATTCATGGTGTTACCATAAAATGCCAAAGAAAGACAAGACCTGGTTTTTAGAAAAGTGCATCTCGGACTTTTCCTAGCTGTAGTGAGATTTTTATAGATGTTTAACAGATCAACCGTCAAAACAGCCACAAGAAACCATGAACTTTTAACAAGCAATCTGTAATGTTTAACTGATTTGCTGAAAAGGAAACCAAGTCCAAAGGAAAATTCCTATAAAACTGCCAGTAAGCCTCAGAGTTTGTTTTTGTTTGTGAGGATTACTGCTCACACATTTCCTGTTATGAGACTTCCTATAAGCAGCGCTTAATGTGAAACATTGAGTAAGGACTAAGGAAGGGACATTATTTCTTGATTTAAGCCAAGGAAGGGTAAGAGGTTACTTCCGCAACACGAGTGGCACCAAATGTCGTTCTTGAATGTGTGCAATTATCACCAACATTAAGTTCAAGTTGTAGTGTGTCGTCTAGGGAGAGGCAGTATAGTACTGGGCCCACACCCAAGGGTAGGAAAACAGGGTCAGTGAGGTTTCCAGATGTCTATAAGATGTTTATGGGAACATAACTGGGAAAAAAACAGCACTTTGAAAATACCTGTAAACTAGTGTCTGTTACAATCCATTTCCACTAGAGTCTTCCATGCCTGCTGTTTCACATTCTAGCCTTTGTTTCTATGGATGGTTTTTAGCTTCTGAGGAAAAATTAATCAATTAATTAATTCCATATAATTAATCTGTGGAACTCCTCACCACATGATGTGGTGATGGTATCTGGCCTACATCACTTTGAAAGGGGTTTGCACAAAAATGCCATCACAAGCCATGATGGATAAGTACGACCTCCTGGTTTTAAAAGTAGAATTCCAGGTGCAAGTCGGGTTGCCATAATTCTCTTCCACAAAATTGGGACAGGACCCTCTATCCCGTTTGCCAGTGAACACAATCCCCCAAAATCTGGATTGTCTCTGCTTTTCAGGACATACGGCAACCCTAGGTGCAAGGAGTGGCAACAGGATGCAGGCATTTTGTGGTCATGTGTGCTCTCTGGGGAATCTGGTGGGCCACTGTGTGATAACAGGAAGCCTTTGGCTGGACCTAGTGATGCCCACCTAGATGCTAGTATACAGGACCTCAGTTTGTACCCAGAGATTCTGGAAAGAATAACTGACAACAATGGTTGCTTCCCATATAATGCAAGGATCCACTTTGGCCAAATGGAAAGCCTTCTCTTCAACTGTCCATGCTGTTTTGTCCTCACAGCCATTGTAACCCCATGTCCCCAGAGAAGATTTAACCTGAGATGTTGATTGATACAACTAATTTGTTTAACCCCTGACAAAAGATTTTAATGCACCAAAGATTTTGCTAGCAACTGTTTCAGTCAGTCCAGAACTATTGTCCCTCATCTTCCACTGACACATTGCTCATAGCTAATGTCATAAGGTTGTGGGTATACATGCTGAAGAGCTGGGGTTGGCCACATCAGTTGCCACCCATCCCAGATGTTTCTTTAGCAACCACTGTTTGGGTTGAGAGGAACTCTGGTAATTGGGTTCTTTCCAGACAGAAGAAAGGGTGTTGGAGGATACCCTTTTCTTTAGTGTTCATGATGGCCTCCTGTCTGTGTAACAGTCCCAAGTTTATCACACTGACCTCAACAAGAAGGGAAGATCAAGAATATGGGTTGTGCGCCTTACATCGATGCATAGGGGGGGGGGGCCTCACAAGATCACCACACTTCATTTTTCAGTTTGTAGTACCTAGTGGAGCTAATCTATGCTGCTCTTGCTTAATTCCTCCTGTATACAATTTTATAACTACAGTGGTGCCTTGTAAGACTAACATAATTTGTTCTGGAAGCACACTTCTCTTACAAAGCATTCTTTATGCAAAGCAGATTTTCCCGTAGGAAATAATGGAAACTCCGACGATTGGTTCCACAACCCAAAAAATACTCATAAAAAGATTAACTGTATGTAAAAATGATGGCAAAACACTGTAATCAAATTCAAAACATTGTAATATAATACAGAACACAATTACTGTAATATTAATTTAATATTTTAATTAATTAAAAATACAAAAATTTAATTTAACATTACTAATTTAATATTTTAATTAATTAAAAATACTCATATAAAAATATTAACTGTATGTAAAAATGATGGCAAAACACTGTGATCAAATTCAAAACATTGTAATATAATACAGAACACAATTACTGTAATATTAATTTAAAATATACTGTAATATACTGTACAGTAAAACAAAAGAAAAACCTTTATGGCCAAGAATGACTAAGGGCAAAATCCAGAGCAGTTACGGGTCCACTTATGTTACCCTCTGGTGTTATCTTATGGAAAGTCACCTTAACTGCTCCGGAGCAAAGGGCTTAATTTGACCTTAGGATATGGGCCTAATTTTCACAAAAAGAGTCACTGGTGTATTTTTGAGCAGGTTTAACAAGGAACCTATCTAATGACACGAAGGGCGCAATCCAGAGTAACTATGTGGAGTCCTTGCTCCGGTGTAAGAACAATTTGCTCTGGATTGCAATATGAATTTCTCATAGGTTTTCACTAGGTAGTGCAGCAACTATGGGTACACATAAAGTCTCTTACTTGCTCCTGTAGTTACTCTGGATTGTAGGGTTAATGTCTCCTTTAGAGGATTTCATGGAAATGTGACATTGCATTGTCATTCAACAGATTCATCGCTCTCACTGCTACAGCCTTATTTTGGTGGTGCTTTTCTACATTTTGCACAATTTCCCAATGTTTACAAACATCCTTAATCTCATTTGATGTGAGGGAAATTCTTCTCCTCCATAACCTCTTGCTGTTGCTCATGATGCAGATCCATCAATTTTACAACAAATTTTCATTGTAAAACTGTCTTACAAGGCGCTGTTTGTCTTACAAGGCAGAATTCCTTAGAAATTTTAGTTTCCCTACAATCCAGAGTAACTATGGGAGCACATAAGAGACACTGCGTGCACCCGTACTTACTGCACCTCCTAGTAAAAACCTATGGGAAATTCATATCGCAATCCAGAGTAAGTTGTTCTTACACCGGAGCAAGGACTCCCGATAGTTACCATAGATTTCGCGCATTGTCTTACAAGTCATTTGTCTTACAAGGTACCACTGCGTTACAATATTTATAATGTATTTAAAATGTTTTAAATTTTGCAATGCAGTGCCGTGCTCGTTTTAAAGATGGAAATCAGTTTCCAAGAAATAGAAGTTTAGAGTCTGAGGTGAGATCTCCTCTTAGCATTCTGAAAAGTAATCTACCATCAATGTTCCAGATTATTTTGCCTGAAGCCATCCATTTACGTGAAGCAAAAAACCGAGATTTACAGTGTCCCCAGACAGTTGTCTAACAGTGTACAGTTTCAGGGAAAAGAATTCTGTCCAAATTAAAACAGTGAAACCTATCTAAGGACCCAAATTCTTGGATCGCTGCTAGCCAAAATATGTATATTCCTGCACAATTTTTTTAAAGGCTGTTTCCACTCAATATGAACTCAGCTATTCTGACTGGCAGTTGATTTACTGTTTTCTCATATTTTAAGGCCCCTCAAGGATTACAGCTACAATCCTTCCAACATGTTTAATTATTCTTCAAGCCTCTGCATTAACCTTTAGGATAAAAACGTGAAATATTATCTTTCTTCCTCCCCGCAACCCCTTCGTGGTTTGAAAGACAGAGTTTTATTTGTATTCACTTATTTTTTTTGTCATTTAGAAATAATCACCAGCCTTGGCCCCGAGGTGAAGGCATTGTAAGAAATATTAGCAGCAAAGTATTTACTTAAGGACTGTGCAAGGAGATTCACTTTTCCCTGCAATACCTTCCAATGGAAACCTGGAGTGGAAAAGCTTCTCACTTACATCCCAAGCCTGCCCCAAAACTCATCTTCCAGGCCTGTTCTTTTGCTTTTCTTCCAGGCTGAGAACGAAAGCACAGGAGAAGGAAAAGGCTCATTGTTATTCTGGTCTCTGGAATCTTACCAACGCCAACAAAAACATCATTATCGATTTAAAGCATAAGGCTGCAATCCTAAACACACTTTCCTGGGAGTAAGAGCCATTGAGCACAATGGGGTTTACTTCTGAGTAGACATGGTTAGGATTGCAGCCTTAGTTGGGGATCGGAATAGCAGAATTTTTCCCTCCTAAGTTTTGCTTGGTGCACACTCAAGCAGGAAGTATTGTCTGAATGAAGCAAAAGCTAAAATAAGTGTTTGAGTGAGCAAGATGGGGCAGCAATGATAGTTTGTGTCTGCTCACTTTCTCTCTCCATAAAAACGTTTTGCACCGATCCACATATGAAGCCAATTGCTTTAATTGAGATGCAAATCAACAATCCAAAAGTAACTACAGGAGCACGTAAAAGACATTTACGTTGACGTAGTTACAACAACACCTAGTGAAAACCTATGGGAAATTCATATTGCAATCCAGAGTAAATTGTTCTTTCGTCAGAGCAAGGACTCCTTGTAGTTACTCTGGATTGCGCCCTTAGAAAGCTTACAGTGCTTCTATAGAGGGCAACAGAGGGGATGGGGTTCCCCATTGCAAAGTGGGGTTCCCAACAACCAGGCCTTCATATCTCACCAATAGCATGGCTAAGAGGCTGCAAAGGGAAGCAATTACACCAGGCAACAAAGTTTGGAGGGTGGGGGAACAAGCTGAACTTGATGCTAGTCGCCAAAATTGTGAAAACTTTAGTAAAAATGAAACCAACATATTTTTCTACCTATTTTTTTTGAAAAGGTTCCAAAAATGTCATCGTATTATCTATTTTTTAATTATTGATTTTTCTATATTACTATCATCATCATCATCTATATTTAGGGACATGCAAACGCTGAGGTTATTTTTCCTGAAAAGGGGGTGCTTAGAGTGGAAAAATAACCTCATCTTTTGCAGGTCCCTCTCTAGATCATCCATCTTTTGGTAATTTTACGCTGGATGAAATGAAACAAACCATGTAAAAATATCTATATTCTACCAAAATGAATGGCCAATTAATCAGAAAACCTTTTTTCTTAATAAATTAAATTTTTTATTTTGTCATGGGAAAGTGTTACAAAATCTTTGACCTTGGGTAGCAGAATCCTTAGCTACACAACTTGTGTCACAGGCACTCTTGTTTCCTTACTCCTTTGTTCTTCCTAATGAGCAAAACTGATTGTACCAAAAACTGTTGTCTAAATCTGCTCATAAGGAAGGATCCTTTAAACTTTAAACATGAATTAGTGCTTGCCCTCTTGAACAGGTCCACTGGCAAGAAGGTGTCTATCAGAAGCTATCTGATTCAATGGGCAAATCTCAATGCTACCCCATGGATTTACACAGAAGTAAGCATTCTAGATTGCTTTTTCAAGTGGAAAGGATGTCCATGGCCACTTTCTACTCCAAACGCCTCTCTGCGAATGCTGGTGACAGCTACCAGTCGGAATGTGATAATAACACAATATGATGGAACTTCATGGGTCAAAGGAAACAGCTGGTGCTGCAGACACTCTCTGAGGCTTGCCAAGATGACAGCTCCAATATTTTTTATTTCAGAGCCAATACTATGTATGTCTGCACAGAAGTAAGCCCAATTATATTCAATAGGGCTTACTTGCAGGAAAGTGTGGATAGGATTGTAGCCTTCATGGAATTCATGCAATTCCTCGGGATTCATGCAATGCAATTTTACATATGTCGGCCCAGTGGGCAGGGGGGTTTTGCTGCTTGGGTAACAGCATATCCTCCATAACAATCCAACCCAGGCTTTAGTGCTTCGCATGCAGCGTATGCAGCGCCGAGCACAATACCATAGTCTTCCAAGACTCACGGAGGCCTGCTTTTTTTTCACCCAGCAGTAATTTACCACAAACTTGTTGGAGCAAATTCTCAACTTGGCATGCACATTTTTACAGTATAAGATATGAAACAGGAAGTCTAGTTCAGAATCTTTTACCTGCCAGAAATGGTGACCATACACCATAACTGGAAAAGGACAGCCAAGAAAATTGTAGGACATAACAAAATAAAAGCTAAAAACACTCATTTATGGCTTTCATGTGGTTAATGTAAACACTATATTACTTATTGTTAAATTAAAAACTATTGTGTATAACTTATGGCATATTAATTAGAAGAAGGCTACATGCTGCCTTCATGCATACTACTCGCATGCATGTTACCAGGAAATGAAGGACAACAAAGATTTTTTTTCTAGGGCACAAGGCTAAAACAGAGGACATGTCCTGAAAAAGAGGACATATGTTTTCCATTGCCAGGAACCTTAGCAATTGCCCCTCTGTGTCCATCATATGGAGATAACAGTAATGACTTGTAAGGGCCATATGTATTCTGGGCCATTCTGTATGCTATCATATGACAGCAGTGACAAATTCACTTTATGCAGAGGGCTTAAGGTAGCATTCAGGGAGCCTGCTGAGGGCCATAAATGACATCACTAAGCAGAAAATGACATCATTAAGCAATGGTCAAAAGTAAGTAATTTGTTCTTCCAGAGACACTCATTAGCTGCAAATGACAGAACTGAAATGTGCAAAACTTATTCATATTTTCAATATAGGACAGAGCCCAATTATCATGTTGGGAGATCCCAATTATAATGGGGACTGGTTAAATTGCTTCTAGGGACAACATTCAGCCTGTGGGCCTTATGCATGACACTCCTGCTCCAGACTATGTAACTGTTATTTTAATAATACAGTGGTGCCTCACATAGAGAGCTTAATTCATTCCAGAGGCATATTCTTTAAGTGAAATGCTCTTTAAGTGAAGCAGCTTTTTCCATAGGAAATAATGGAAACTCAGACAATTGGTTCCACAACCCCCAAAATATTCATATAAAAATATTAACTAGATGTAGAAATGATGACAAAACACTGTAACTGAATTAAAAACATGTATTCAATGTGCATGATCCTGTGAAGTCTACTTAGGCTGCAATCCTAAAGACACTTTCCTGGGAGTAAGCCCCATTTAACACAATGGGGCTTACTTCTGGGTAGACATGGTTAAGAGGCTGCAATCAAAGACACTTTCCTGGGAGCAAGCCCCATTTAACACTATGGGGCTTACCTCTGAGTAGACATAGTTAGGAGACTGCAATCAAAGACACTTTCCTGAGAGGCTTACCTGGGCTGCTGCTGGAGGTTCAAGGTGGTCACTGAGGGCACTTGGGGGTAGTTAGGGGCAGCTAACCCCCAGTTAGAGGCAGCAGCACTGGCCGACAGCCCTTTTAAAGAGCCTACATGTGGAGCGTCAGGGCTGCAAAGCACGCATGCCCATAGCGCACTTGCTTGTTAAGTGAAGCGGAGCTTGTTATGTGAAACATGATTTCTTGGAAATTTTTGCTTGTTATGTGAAACGCTTGTTAAGGCAGGCGCTAAACCCTAGTTAGGCCAGCATAAGTTCCGGTGCAAGTCCTGGGAAGTGTCACAAAATTGCCATAAGGCACTACTGTGCCACTCATGGGGGGGTAGTGTACAGACATAGAAATGTGCCATTCTCCCCATGCCACTATGGGAATGAAGAGATGGGTGAGCTGTGCTTGCCTAAATTGGCTAAGATTGCATCCTGGGTTATTATCGCATCTACCATGCATAGCCAGGATATGGTAGCGATGACAGTTGGAGATGTTTGTTCATCATAGCTAATGACTCCCTTTCTAATTCTGTGATCCAGAAACCATATCTTTTAACCTCAGATGTGTGTGGCTGAGTTTCCTCAATTGGAAGGAAAGATAATCTATAATTATTATTTTTTTGCCATGTTTTGCTAGGGAATCTGGAAAGCGGCTCTTGAATCACACGGTGCAATCACTTGAGTTAGCCAAATGTCTTGAATTAATCCCACATGTTACTATCCTTAAAAACTGACTAGTTGGTACAAAGACACCACTTTTGCATTCACCTGTGCCTTTAAAAATGTTTTGCCAAGTACAAATCTCCCCAGTGAAGCTTTCTGTTGTACTGTGTGCTGTTATCTTTAACCACCTGCTAATTATTGTGGATCAATTTGCTGTGAGAGGGACAGCTAGCGGGTTCACAAGCTTGCCACCCTAATGAAAACTTTTCAGAGCTAAGCCAGCCCTGACAAGCTCTGATTCAAAATAAACCTCAGTGTGGCTTCCAGAAAGCCCTACAACGAGTGACCCATTACTCTATAAATTAAGCATTAGGAGATTATGGTCTTCCTAGCTCCAGCACCTACACAGTTTCCTTCCTAGCATTAAAAAAAACTACATGGAACAGCTTTCTCAGTTTGAGAAACCACCTGTTTTTACCTTCTGCCAAATTATGTCACATTTGAAAGTATCTCATCCTTGCAACACAAATACGAAGGTTTTGTATTTTGTATCAGCCACTTGATAGCAAACCTTTCTTTGCAGTTGCTTAGCAGCTGTAAAACACAACATGAATGCTGTTACACACCAAGTAAATCTGTCATGTTAATTACGAAAACGGGAATAAGAGCTAGAAGGTTCTGGAAACACTTTTTTTGCTAATGTGTACCTCCAGAGATGTTTTGAACACAGAAGGTCAAAAAGTGGGCTCCTCAGTTTGAAGACTGAAACAGATTTTTTTTAAGAGTGACAAGCCCCTGCAACAGGCTGGCTGGTCTCCACTTCAAACTCTGATCCAGAATAGTGGAGCCTGCCATAGAGGAGGAGGAGGAGAGGAGGAGGAGGAGAACAGATACTGAAGCTGAAGCACCTCGTGAGAAGGAAGGATTTTTTGGAAAAGAATCATAGAATCATAGAAACCTAGAGTTGGAAGGGACCTAGTAGGTCATCTAGTCCAACCCCCTGCCTGCAGAATCCAACTGACGTTGGGGAAAATTGAAGCAAAGGATGAGATGGTTGGATAGTGTCACCGAAGCAAGGAACATGAAATCAGACAAACTTCAGTAGTGGAAGATAGTGGGGCATGACATGCTGCAGTCCATGGGGTCACAAAGAGTTGGACAAAACAACAAAAAGGCACACTGTGCTGCCAGTGGGTGATCATATGTCATAATAGAAAAAGAGGACAAGAGCCCACAAAATATAGGTCAGCCAAGAAAAAATGTACTATATCTGTATACTGTAGAGTATATATAAAACTGAAAGATCCCTGACTCATTCACTCACACCCAACCAAAACCACCAGATCTAGAAAAGTGAAATTTGGGGAGGGTGTTCCTTCCATGATGGAGGCACCCACTAAGAGCTGGTTTTCAGAAATTCCAACCGGAAGGGGGTAAAAAGGGGCACCATGCATTTTCATCCCTATACTTCAAAGAATTCCTGACTGATTAACGCCCAGCCCCAACTCCTGGACCTAGAAGCATGAAATTTGCTTCTAGAAGCATGAAATTCTTCTGAATTTCATGAAAGCCCCACTGATTATAATAGAGCTTACTTTAGAGTAGACATGCAAGGCTAGATCTCTCAAGTTCCTTTCCATTGCCTCCTTTACACAGAAGTGAGCCCCACTGACTGTAATAGGCTTACCTCAGACTAGACATGTATAGGCTGGTCTCTCAGGAGAAGCTAAGCAGTTGCTGGTGGAGTGCCAAAACCAACTGTATCCCAGCTGGGACTATTTTTTTGTTTGTACTGCAAGACAAAATTTATTAGAAATGTTTGCTTGTCTTCCAAAATGCTCTTAATCCAAGGTTTACTGTAATTTATTACATATAATTTATGAATTGCAAGAATATTACATGCTACCTACTCACAAGGAAAAGGTGGACAATGAAGATTTTTTTCCAGGACATGTCCTGGACATGACCAAGACAAATGGTCATTCTGGCCGTTCCTAAATAATTTGAGCAGTGATCTCTCAATGGGAGCTCAATCAAAACTTGGCATCCATCAGTCTTGAAAGACTATGGTATTGTGCTCGACGGTGCATGCAAAGCACGAAGGCCTGGGTAGAATGATATGGAGGATATGCTGTTACCCAAGCAGCAAATCCCTCCTGTCCTCGCCACTGAAATAGTCCAATGGAACGGCAGCGCCAATATGACTGGTTCCAGCTGCATCGCAGAGCTGGGCTAAGGACAGGAGCTCACCCTGTCTTCTGGGGACCCGGGTCTCGAACCCTGGCCTGCTGGTTAACAGGCACAAGCACAGTGTCTTCAGAGAACCATTTCATCTTGAGGGTGAATGAAGTTCAGGAAACAAAGTGTTGGCCTCACAACAGGGAGGCTGGATTCAAATACTCACTCAGGAAGTTATGGGTAGTTTAAGGAAAATCATGACCTGTCAAGATAGCCATGATGATAAAAATAGGATGATTTCTCTCCCCAGAATTCCCTAAAGGAAGAATGAGGCATCAATGAGGGTATTGCTCCTACCTGTAGGTTGAATTTTCATTGTGTTTTTTCATTGTGAATTTTCATTGTGTTTTCAATTTTCATGTTCATTGTGTTCTTTTCTGTGGAATCATGTGCAAAGCTAAAAAGTAACAATTTCAGGTCACCCATGTGTATCTATAAAATATCTGCCAGTACAGCAGGCCTCCATCAGTCTTGAAAGACTACGGTATCGTGCTCGGCGCTGCATACGCTGCATGCGAAGCATGAAAGCCTGGGTTAGACTGTTATGGAGGACAGGCTGTTACCCAAGCAGCAAATCCCCCCTCTCCACACCACTGAATTAGTCCAATGGAAAGGCAGAGCCAATATGATTGGATCCAGCTGGCGTCGCAGAGCTGGGCTAAGGACAGGAGCTCACCCTGTCTTGTGGGGCCGACCTGGGTCTCGAACCCTGGCCTGCTGGTTAACAGGCACAGCGCCTTAACTGCTTGCGCCACCCACAGCCAGTACACTCCTGAGTGTATTAAGACCCATTAGTTATTAATTAGCTATTTTTCCCCATTTTCTTGTAAACCACTTTGTGAACTTTTTAGTTGAAAAGTGGTATATAAATACGACAGACAGAGAGGCAGGCAGGCAGGCAGGCAGGAAGGAAGGAAGGAAGGAAGGAAGGCTCGCTCAGATCTTGTGCACTGGCAGGGTGACCAGATGCCAAACCCAAAATTCCTGAACCCCAAGGCCAAAATTCCTAATCCCAGGCCAAAATTCCTACCCGCTGAAAAAAATTGCCAAAAAATGTACTTTTTGTTTTTGTTTTTCAGTTTTTTGACCATAACATTTGATAGGAAGGAGATATCTCCAAACTGATTTTTGCATTGGATTCTGCTCTTCAATCCGAATCCAACGACATATGGCAGGATGGGGTACTGTGCACTATTACAAAGTTTCAAAATGAAGCCAAAATGTAGGACAATGATGCCAAAATGTAGGACACCTGGACAGAAGACTAAAAATCCGGACAAATCCGGATGAGAGATGAAACAAATCCGAAAAGAGATGAAACAAATCACAGTTTCCCCCGACATCTGTGGCAGTGTCACCAAACTACTTGCGCTCCATTGTTCTGCTGGGTTGAGTAGCCTCACCTCACTAGTGTGTTTGATTTTACCTCAGAGTTTCTCCAGATACAACCTGTTCCTTTTGTTGCAGTCTCACCTTTCCGGATGATTCAGACTTCCTTCCTGCTAAGAAACTTTATTCCTTCCAAACACTTTAGCAAATTAACCTTAACCTGAGAAAACAATGCATCTCCTGAAAGGATTTACAAGACAAAAGCGCCTCGGATTAATCTGTCCTCCCCAAGACAATCCCTGTTTTTTGCTTTAGTTTGGTCTTGTCTACGGCTCAGGAAACAAGCTTGGTTGTTTAATTGCTCTCTCCTTAGGATTTTGTAAGCAGCTGAGGAGAAAATTAAAGCAAACAGGAGGTGTGTTTTGCAAGGGCGAGGAAGCTGTCAAGCAACACCTTCACACTCTTCCAATTCGAAGCAACTAAAAGGTGGAACAAACAGTGAAGTCTTCTGAGTGAACCTTCCAGATAGATTAGAGGAGGCCATTTCCTCACCTTCTACAAGTTACTGAATTTGTTCCAAATGCGGGACCCCAAATTGCCAGATATATGGATTTAAACCTTCTCCTAGGTTGAATACCTGTGGTGTCAAACTTCTGGCGATAGGCCCGTTCATACTCATACCCTACAATCCAGAGTAACTACGGGAGCACATAAGAGACATTACGTGCACCCGTAGTTACTGCACCACCCAGTGAAAACCTATGGGAAATTCATATTGCAATCCAGAGTAAATTGTTCTTACACCAGAGCAAGGACTCCCCGTAGTTACTCTGGATTGCGTCCATAATCAGAGATGGGATTCAAAGAAATTAACAACCCGTTCTATGCCCATCTGGCAGTCACTTTTAAATGGCTATTTTTAAACTTTATATGTCGTTTACAACCGGTTCTGTAGGGTAGGTGCAAACCTGCTGGAGCCCACCACTGCATAGTGTTGTTTGTTCAGATTGTTCAGAACTTCAAAAATCTTGAAAAAAATTCTCTTGGGATTTAAATTCTGGGAGATTAGGCCACACGCAGGTATGCGCCGGCATCCCCACACCACCACAGGAACAGGGAGACAGGTGAGTTATGCCTAAATGGGTTAGGATTGGTCCTCAGCATGCATCACTATTGATGCTATTTGGTCCACATGTTTGACACCCCTGGTTTATCTGGAGAGTAAGAGCCAAGGGAAGAAGCTAATGTGCCAAAACAATGTGATTCAGGTTGCAATCCTAAGAGCGCTTTCCAGGGAGTAAGCCCCACTGAACTCAATGGATGTTACTTCTGAGTAGACAGGACTGTTCCTGCATGGTTTCTGCACTGTTATTCTAGTTACCAACTGATTGTGATCATTTGAGTGGAAATGCCATCATGCGCTGCTCCCCGCATGTTGCCTTCGAATTGGAACTGAAATTAGGGTGCTCCTTGCCACGTTTTTAAAGCCTTTCTTAAAGCCTTTTTAAAAGCACTGCTGTCAGAACAGCCCAATATATGTGCCACTCTTTGTTTTGAGGTTTGCAGGATTTTTTTAAAGTATAATGGGCTACAATCCCATACACACTTTCATAAGATATGTTTAGGACTGTGTTCTAAGTCCCATAGAACAGACTGCTTAGACATTCTTAGGTTTGTACCCATACTTACTCAACACTCATCTTTTTCAGCCAAACATAATGCACAAATCCTATGCATGTCTACTCAGAAGTAACTCCCATTGTGTTCTGTGGGAATTACTCTCAGAAAAGTCTGTTTAGGATTGAAGATTTAGGGTGCAATCCAGAGTAACTACGGGGAGTCCTTGCTCCAGTGTAAGAACAATTTGCTCTGGATTGCAATATGAATTTCCCATAGGTTTTCACTTGGTGGTGCAGTTAACTATGGGTACACATAATGTCTCTTATGTGCTCCCGTAGTTACTCTGGATTGTAGGGTTAATCTCCAAAATCAAGGTGCGCATTAGATTCAATGGCACATTAGATTTGAGCAAATATGGTATTTTGATTATAAGTATAGATCAGTACTTAGTTTAACCATTTACTATATTGTAATAAAAATGTACATAAACGCTTTGTTATATAAACTGGTGAAATTAGGTAAAAACCATAACATAAACCTATTGTCATATTATTATCAAATTACTAATTGTTGTGTACGGTAAAATTAAATTTTTCAGCTGCTTTGCAGCTGCACATTACAACTTCCAGTAAACATTTCAAGTCTAATAGGGCTGCGTATTAGATTCGATGGCGCATTAGTTTCAAGTAAATGCGTTATTTCATATAAGCAAGTTTTCAAACTGTGAATATTTCACGCAAATCGTTTTTGACTTCCATACTGGCACGTTTCCTAATTATGTACATGCACAGTCATTCATCCCTCAGCAAGCATACAAATTAATGAGCCAACTACAGCAGTAACAATAACAGCAGCACCTCCCAGACACTTATTTATAATGAAGTCAGGACAGCCAAGCAAGAGAGGTTTTCAGTAACAGTTTTCAAGTCTAAACTTCCCTTCTTTCTCCCACTTTTTCTTCCTGTCCTGGTTAACAATTACTGTACTTACAGCCAAAGCTGCCCTGAAGCAGAACAAGAGCTAAACTGCCAACATAGAGGCGTAGATTCCCAGTTAATAATTTAACTGCAGCAAGTTTGCAGGCTATTCAGTTCCACCATCTTCCCTTTCCTAGCAGAAAAAAGAAAATTATTCTTCAGGAGGGAATTTCTTTAGGAAACTTCTGCTGCAGAGGAAGAAGGTTAGACTTGTCTTCAAGCAAATTCAGATTACAGTATCCCAAAATGAATCTGAAATAAGTATTAAGTCTTTTATGGAATGGTTGAAAAGTTTCGTCTTGATCCATAGCATCTTATCTACATATATAAAAGAGAAAAGTCACTCACTGACTCACTGACTGACTCACTCACTCATCACCGCCCTGCCAAAACCGCTGGGCCTAGAAGCATGAAATTTGGGGTGGGTGTTCCTTCCGTGACTGAGGGGTGCACTAAGAACCGGTTTTTGGAAATTCCAACCGGAAGGGGGTGAAAAGGGGCGCAACGCGTTTTCCTCCCTATACTTTGCATTGAGAATTGCTGACTCAGCAACATTCTGCCCCAACTGCTGGGCCTGAAGCATGGAATTCTGGGAGTTCCTTCTGTCACCTGAACACCCACCAAGAACCATCTGGAGAAACTTAACCCTTTAGGGGCTGAAAAGGGGGCAACGTGTTTCTGTCCTATACTTAACATGGGAGACTGACCAACATCCTGCCAATTCGGTGCTCAGTGCCTGGTGCACTGGGGGATGTTGTTAGGAGGAATAGGTTGCACTGTGGAGGATGCTGCGCATGGGGGAAGTTGCACATGGGAGGTTGATGCGCATGGGGAAAGTTGCACATGGGGAAGTTGCGCATGGGAGGTTGATGCGCATGGGGAAAGTTGTACATGGGGGGTTGATGCGCATGGGGGGAAGTTGCTTATGGGGAAGTGGCGCATGGGGGATTGATGCGCATGGAGGGAAGTTGTGCATGGGGGTTGATGCGCACTGGGGAAGTTGCGCATGGGGGAAGTTGCGCATGGGGGGTTGATGCGCATGGAGGAAGTTGCGCTTCGGGGGAAGTGGTACATGGGGGGTTGATGCGCATGGAGGGAAGTTGTGCATGGGGCTTGATGTGCATTGGGGAAAGTTGCGCATGGGGGTTTGATGCGCTTGGGGAAAAGTTGTGCATGGGGGAAGTTGCGCATGGGGAGTTGATGCGCATGGGGGAAGTTGGGCATGGGGGTAGATGCGCATGGGGGAAGTTGGGCATGGGGGTTGATGTGCATGGGGGAAGTTGCGCATGGGGGGTTGATGTGCATGGGGGAAGTTGCGCATGAGGGGTTGATGCACATAGTGGAAGTTGTGCATGGGGGAAGTTGTGCATGGGGGTTGATGCGCTTGGGGGGTTGATGCATATGGTGGATGGCATACGTAGGAATTTTACTCCCGCAACACGGGTATGCTTTTTGCTAGTTTATCATATTTAAGGTACAATCCTGACTTAGACCACAAAGAATTGTCCAGCTAAGCTGGCCTAAGGTAGACAATATCCTTTGTTGACAGACCAAATCCTTGGAGGCCTTTAGGCTGGCCTAACTACTGCTGAAGAGGTAGCAGCACAAGGGCAGTATGCTCACTGGGCTGTGAGAGTTGTGCCATCTTCTGAGATGG
This sequence comes from Cryptoblepharus egeriae, assembly GCA_030015325.1. Lineage (NCBI taxonomy): Eukaryota > Metazoa > Chordata > Lepidosauria > Squamata > Scincidae > Cryptoblepharus > Cryptoblepharus egeriae. The sequence continues at coordinate 12,831,241 of JAREYC010000004.1, forward strand.
GCTGTTGTAGTTGTGCCTTATCCTGAGGTTAAGAGGCAGGAGTGGTGTTTAGGCTGGCCTAAGACTTAGAACATTTTATTTTGCTTCCATTTTTACTCTGGCTTATAATTGACCCTCTGGTTCAAGTCAGATTTATTCCTACTCTTGAGATGGCTTAAATTGGAGGAGCTGTGAGGGGGCACGTCTGCCCTGGAAACAGGCTCTGGATACAGCCTAACTGCACTGTTCTAGGCCATGCTGAAAATGCCCTCATCACACCCCTGCTGAGCTGCCGAGGCTGGAACTGCTAAGACGGTACAGGTCCATCTGACTTGGACCAGCCTAAGTGGTCTTATACCAGCTCAAGCCTTCTCTGTGCAGTTAGACTGGCCTGTCTGGCATTAGGCTGGCCCAAGTGCCAGATAGGCTGGCCTAAGTGCACTTCAGGATTGCAGCCTTAGTTATTTTGAAAATATAGGAAGAGCCTTGCAAGTTCAAGTCAAAACTCTGTCAAAATAATCCAGACTTCTGCTTTCTACACTGGCCAACCAAAGTTCACAAGTGTGAAATGAAGGCAATAGCCTTCACTTACGTTTGCTCCCCTGTGACTCACAGTGGAGCATTGCCTTGGAATACAGATATTTGATAGGGTAAACAGTCAATCATAGACCTCTCCTTCACATATTCACCCATAAGTTAGGAAGATCTTATCCAGCTAACTTGCAAAACGTTGCCTTATTGCAATTTTCAGTGAGAATTCAAAAATAGAATTCAATAAAAACCTTAACGTGGGAGGTAACTGTAATGCATCTTGAGCCCTGGGAAAAGAGCCAAGGATTGGAGGTTGAAACAGTCCCCAGGTACCAGTGGTGATAGGTATGTTCTAACTTCCTCTCTTTTGACCAAACATTTTGGCAGGAGGGCCACGCCATCTCTGACACTGTATTAGGGGCCAGAAACATGATTTAAATTCCAAATTTGAATAAATTTGCATAAATGTACATATAAATACTGTAGATAGATAGATAAAGTGTATTTGAGACTTGCCAAATCCAGAGTAACTATCCCTACAATCCAGAGTAACTACGGGAGCACGTAAGAGACTTTATGTGTACCCATAGTTGCTGCACTACCTAGTGAAAACCTATGGGAAATTCATATTGCAATCCAGAGCAAATTGTTCTTACACCGGAGCAAGGACTCCACGTAGTTGCTCTGGATTGCACCCTTAGTGAGCACGTAATAGATATTATGTATAGATATTATGTGCACCTGTAGTTACTGCACCACCCAGTGAAAACCTATGGGAAATTCATATTGCAATCCAGAATAAATTGTTCTTATACTGGAGCAAGGACTCCCCGTAGTTACTCTGGATTTCGCCCATATCCAGTGGATTACAAGGCTTGCTCAAGAGCCAGATGGAGGGGTCTTGTCGCAGGCCACAACTCACCATGGGTCAAATCTGGCTCTAGAGTAATACTCTAGACCAGGAGAGTCAAAGATAAGGTCCATGGTCCAAATGCAGCCCCCCCCCCCAAAAAAAATTTATCTAGCCCCTGTTATAAGTGGGCTTTCTCAGCATGATAATTGGGCTTTCTCATATCTTGAAATTTCACATTTTCTCTTCTGTCATTTGCAGCTAATGAGTTCCTATATGAGAACTCTATATGAGAAGTGCTTATTTATGGCTTTCTGCTTTTGATGCCACTTCTGGCCACATATGCCACCTCTGCTTCTAACAAAGTTAGCAATGTGAGAGCTAACTTTGGCCTGCTGTATGAAACAAGTTTGCCTTCACTGCTCTAGACTGTTCACTGAAAAGGAGACCATGAAACAAAACCTATAGGGTTTTCAAAATGTTTCTTAAGAGATGATAAAACATTTATTACCTATCCTATTATCTCCAAGCTCTTGGCTGCCAGGGTTGCATCACACTCTTGCTCTTATGGTGGTCCACAGTGGGTCAATTATAAAATGCAACAGAGACATTTTGTGCATTTTCTTTACAATAGGAGAAAAAATACGTGCAATATTTGGAGCCACAGGGCTGCTTGCCATCTCTCAACAAGTGTCACTTCGGATGCAATCCAGAGTAACTATGGGGAGACCTTGCTCCGGTGTAAGAACACTCTGGATTGCAATATGAATTTTCCATAGATTTTCACTAGATGGTACAGTAACCATAGGTGTACATAATGTCTGTTATGTGATCTCATAGTTACTCTGGATTGTAGGGTTTATCTAACAGGATGAAGAAGAAAGGCAGTATTAGAGGAGAAGAGGAAGGAGTAAGTTATCCTTACGTACAGTAGGCCCTTCACTTCTGATGGTTTGGCATCAGTGGGTTTCAGTATCCACTGGTACTGAGCCTGCTGCTGGAGGGCCTCCTGGACACAACTGGTGGTTGAAATTGTCTTTTATTTAAATATATTATAGAAATATATAATAAATAAATATATAATGCAATATATAAGTACATGGATACTGTTAACAACAATATATGCATACTAGAGGTCTTCCGGAGTCAGGGCGCTGCAAAAAATTTATTTTAGGATATCTAAGCACAGCATATCAGGTTGTAATTTATTAATGACAGGAAAACAGATAGAACAGACCACCAGAAAGGAGGGTGAGAGCCTGGAGTTGAAGAAAGAAATGGATGATGGAGCACATATTCTTAATATTGGTGGTGATCATGGTTTCACCCCGAATCCAGTAACCATTTTTTTAATGAGGTGCTAACAATCTTGCTAGAAATGTTTCCCTCCAAAGTGCCAGTTCCCAGGATTCTCTCATCCCTAGACTATTAAACCAGTTTCAAATCAGTAAAGATAAGCCCAGGAGACTAGCTATCCTCACCTTGAGGAACATTCCTCCTTTTGGAACACAGGAAATTCCTGCATTTCAGCTGTATGGAAGGGAAAATAAATTCCACAGCTGTGACTTTTCTTATGCTAGTGCTGAAGTGTCAGGAGCAACCTCTGTAGACCTTCTGTAGTCAAGAAAGCAATTAAAAACACATAAATAATGCCACTGCCACATATAGCAAAATCAAACAGATAAAACAAGTTCATGCTTGATGCTTCCTTCTGGCTGAATACAGTCACCTCTTGCAATGCTCCACCCCAGTTTTTCTTGAAAAGTATGTGATAACTGCAGAGCCGGTCCATCCCTGAGGCCGACTGAACCAGTTGCCTCAGGAAACTGGGAGGACAGTTCCCTCCACTCACCATCCACTTTGCTTCATTGCTTTTTCTCCCCATTTCATATCTCCACCATTCTAGCCCAAAGCTCTTTACACCCCACACTTCCTTTTCAAGTCCCAGGATTGGGAAAAGCAGAGGCCAACTCACCAAGTAATGCGGGGGAATGTTTGGTATATAGTTTCAGACATCTTCACTGCCGTTACACACTGGGTTGATACTTAGAACTATCTGCCAGCACCCCTAGAAATCTAACCTGGTCTCAGCTCTGTACACTTTAGCCTGTATGTAAAGTTTTGATTCTTTGCTCCAATGTGAATGACTACATTTACTTGCTACATTTACTGCCATTATTTTGTCTAGTCTTCCAATTTGGAGAGAATGGAAGCTCTTTAAATCTGGAGCTTTTCACAGTCTGTTCTTACCAGCAAATAGTTGCAGTTCACAAAAAAAAAAAAAGTTGCATCATATAAACTTTTCCTTGAGAAGGGAAAAAGTCCACAAATTTATCACTTTACATATGTGCTTCTTTGAACAAGCCACACTTTAAATACTAGTAATAAACACACATCTGTCTATATAATCAGCACCATGGTGTATTGTTAGCCTTTGATTCAGTCCCATAATTAGTAGCAAACACTAGTGGGTTTTTTCCTTTAAGGAAAACCTAAAAAGACCATCACTGCAAATCAAATTAACAGTTTGATTAGCCAAACAGTAAAGCCATCACTCAGATAGCACACTTACTGGTGTCTTTGATCAGTCAACAAGAGGAGTCCTTTATTTAAGTGCCATAGATTTCATTAGCCGCCGCCTCCTCTTCTGATATTTGCAAGATTAAAAGAGATTTAGGAAAATTTTGAAAATGGGCAGAAGAGCAAAAAGCAAAGTCTTTGGTCACACGCTATGGAAGACTCAGATTCTCATAGGCTTCAATCTGACCCATTGATCAGATTAAGATTACTATTAAGATTACTTCTTAATAGGCTGAGCATTACCTCTGAGCTCAGTGCATAGGATGGACTCACAATTGGATTTTCTATCATGAAAAAACTGGAAGTTATCATGTTTTGTGACAGTTTTATAATGCTCCACAATGTAGTTCTGCTGGTTTCAATCATGTATGTACCTCCAATTTTTTTAATCAACACCCAAGTGTCATTTTGTGTTGAAAGCTCTTCATAAGATAGCTTCCCAGAGGCCAGCTTTAGGAAATCCCATATCTAAATCTTGACAGTGCTTAGAAATGTATCACCTACCTACCAAAAGCACAATGGTAAGCAGTCACTGGGTGTGGAATTCCTGATCTTGAATGCACGCTGTCAACAGACCCTTGAATAGATACATACCATACACTATTTGCATGAATGTCAAAAATGCACCATGGTTGAAGTTGATTAATGCAAATACCATCCTCAATGCTAGGTGACCCTCAAGGGGTGCCAAGTAGAGGACACAGATTTTGGGCAAATTGTATATGAAATGTTTTTCCTATACAATACACATTAGTTTCAGTAGAGATGAAACCATTTACAACACATAAGGAATTTCTCATTTCCAAGATAGTGAAGACTAGTGGCTTCATCTTCCACATGCAGCCTTGTGTCACTATCAGAGTTATTTCATATGATAGAATAGAGAACACAAATTGGACCACTAGATGGATAAAGTAGACATGTCAACATCTAAAAAAAGTGCAGTAAGGTATTTTGGTACCATGCTCAAGGGGGGTTGGAAAGCCAACCCTCCCAACATCACCAGGTGAATTATGTGGGTCTAAATTGGTTAGGATTGGATTCTCAGAGAGTCCTAAAATCCAGGTGGCATGTTTTGGAGAGAGGAATAGTGCTTTTAGGGACAACCTGTCAATACCCAACATCTTTCCATCTATGTTCAGGGCACCTTCATGCGCTACCTTTACCTTTTTAGTTATACATACTAGAATTTAACATACTAATGCGGCCTCCTGTGGAATGAATGTTTCAGGTTTATGAACACATGTCATAAAAAACCATTTTTAATATTAAGTTGTGGGACAGTCTTCCCCTTAAAGGTGCCTCCAACAGCAGCTGCCTCCAAAGTGCCAGTTATAATTAAATACCTAAAAAAAAACCACATGTCACTGTTAATGCATGGTGAGAAAAAGCATCACACCCAACCGAAACCTCATATGGCTGTGCCGCTCAGTGCCAAAAAGGGTCCAATTCTCCTTCAACTGCCCTTTGGAGATCATGAAGGAAGGGAAAAACCTTTTCCAATGCCAGGAAACCCCAAATGGAGGAAATGTATATTGCAAAGGAAGCCTGAAGTCTGAAAAAAAAAAATCTTGATTAAATTTCCATAAACTGTTTGCTGTAAAGATATAGCCAGTCCCAATATGAAAAAGCTATTAAAACAACTTCTGCCTTTTCCTGTCGTCCCCCCCAACCCAGCCAGGCTTCCTCCCTTTTCTGGAATTTTGCTGATTTGCAACTTCTTCTCTTGCCGTTTTTCCTCTTTCCCCCCCACTGTGGATTGCTATAACCCATGGCTCTTGTAAGAGCAAATACTTAATAATAAGGGACCTCAAACACACATTCATATCAAAGACCCAAACGCTGGTGAAATAAAGTTGCTAAAGAAATTAAAGTATGACACAATGACACAACTGTATGGTTTGCATTTATTACACCCATGATGATTTTGGAAGGAAGTGAGCCAGACTCCTACAAATTCTTGAGATCAGTAAGGAGAAATATTTTTTTTAATGTTACCCCCCACCCCCAGCTTTATACTAAAGGTCTGAAACTGAACTGTTTAGGAAACTGTTCCTAAAGCATCCTGAAATACTCTTCAGTTAACAAATAATATTTTACTACCAATCTTATTTCACAGGGAGTCTCAAGCTTCTAGTCGAAAGACTTGCCTATTGTAATGCTTGGGCCAAGAGTCACTATTTTATAGAATGAATAAAATTTCTGATATTCCATTTTATAATCAAAGTTTTTCAAAGAGCCAGCATTCTGTGGTCCAAATACTATAAAGCAGCCACTTTCAACCACTGTGCCATGGCACACTGGTGTGCCACAAATAGTCTGCAGGTGTGCCCTGAACATAGCTGTGCCCTGAACACACCTGCAGTATGACTACAGCTTTTGGGGATCTTCAGTTTAGAAATGAAGTGCTTGAGAAGTGACATGATTGAGACATACAAAATTATTTTCTCAGTGTGCCATGTGTCTTAAAAGGTGAGAGGCTCTGGGTTACTTCATACAGAGCATGATATAATTTTCAAAAATAAAAAGAAGTACATTAATTTTCACAAAAGTAGCTTCTCCAGGATATCATTTCCTGGGGTATCATTCAACTGCAGACTGAATCAGAGCAGAAACTAAAAACCCTTATGGATTTTCCGTAGACCAGCTGGATCCAGGAGAACTCCAACCTGCAAAGGTGATCTTCAATGGCCACCCAGATGCCACAGGTAAGTCTAGCTAGCTACAGTATTTCGTTCATCACTGGCATCCTTCAGTCTTGAAAGACTATGGTATCATGCTCAGAAATGGAGGTCCTAAAACAGCATCTTTTATGACTGAAAAGGCCAATTCGAGAGTGGCAATCCCTTCCACACTGAGGGCAGATACACAGTCTGTCCCATGCCCAGCCCCCAGATTTTGTTGTTTCTGGGAGTGCCAGTATTTATATACCTGTTTTAACTGAAAAGTTCACAAAGCGGTTTACAAGAAAATGAAAAAAATAATAGCTAATTAATAGCTAATGGGTCCTTGTTCCAAAAGGGCTCGCAATCTAAAATGCAAAAAAAAAAAACACACACACACACACCAGCAGAAGCCACTAAAACAGACATTGCTGGGGTGTGTAGGACCAGTTAGTGTCCCCCTGCTAAATAAAAGAGGAACACCCACTTGAAAGAGTGTCTCTTCCCCATTTAGCAGGGGTAGATGTCTACTAGAGGGAGATGAAGGCAATACCATTCTCCTACTATAGCTCTCTCCCAGCAGCTGGTATACAGGAGCATGACTTAGAAGCTGGAAGGAGCATTGTGCCAATTCCTCTGTGAAGTTGTCTAATCCCCTTTCACTCTAAGATAGTGGTCATAATATTACAGAACAATAAGATTTTCCTAGATTACCTTTATTCCCTTCAAAAAAGCACCATGCTCATGTAGATAGATAGATAGATAGATAGATAGATAGATAGATAGATAGATAGATAGATAGATAGATAGATAGATAGATAGATAGATAGATAGATAGATAGATAGATAGATGTTATTATACAAAGATATACACAACCTGTGGAAAAACAAGCCACTGAATGCAGCATGCAAGATCTGGATGAGCTCTTTTCAAGAACCTGAGGACTTCACCTTCAGTATGGAAAAGGCAGAATTGCAAGCATGTCCCTTTTTTCATCAGTGAAATGCTGGAGGGGACACAGTCCACATGGGAGGCATTAATTAATATGATGTGTGACTTTCCTGATCATGTAGAAGATACATTTTGATCTTGGCTAAACTGTTTTAAATGAATAGCAGCTTCAGCAGCTGTTGTAACAGCAGGGAACTGCAATCACTGCTGGACTGTCAAACCACAAGAGCTGCCTATAATCCTGCCTCTGTTTTTTTAAATCCACACAATGCAAATGGTCCAATCCTACCTAGTCTGGTTATAGTGGTACACACCTGTTCCGTTGGTGCTGACTGCCATAAAGCAGCTGGCGACAGGCCAGTTATAGTATTTGTTCCAAAGCAAACAAATAATGCTACCAATTGTGGTAAGGGGGGAGGTGGAAGGGTTGGAGAGGCCATTAGAAAGCATGGAAGGTCCACAGGAATGGGGCTGGTAGGGGCAGATCAGAGCTGTGATGGAGGCAAGAAGTTAAGCAGATTGGGTCCAGGGAGGAGATGGGTTTGGCATCCACCATATCCTAAGTCCTTCTGGTCCTCCTGGACCTGATCTCATAGTTTAAGTCCATGAAGACTTATTCCACTGTTTCAAAAGTAGCAAAAGTAGACCCCCTCATGCCACAGAGGTGCCTCTGTGGCACAGTAAACCCTGCACCATTCACTTACCCAGAGGAGTAGCCACTTTGGTACCACTGAATGGACATTGAGAGGAACATGCTTGAGCTCAAATACACCCATAACTGTCTGCTCTCAGGCATAATAGAACAGCTTGGCATTCATACACATACAGAATCCAACTACTCTATCATCTTTACAATACCCTTGTATAGATGGAAAGCATCCATTGTCTTCCTCTTCCAAGAAGCTGAAGCAACATTTCCTTCCATTCTCTACTCTCCTTGCAAAATATAAAGAACTGGTCTTTATTAGGTGTAGTGCCAGTTTAAAGCCAACATTGGGCACAATCCAAACAATTTTAGGCTGATCTGATTCACATGGCATATCTTTCTGTGGTGGTGTGGAGAGGTTCATGTATGGCTGTGCAGTGGCCTGACCCCCCACGAGTCAGACAGAAGTTCCTCTCGTCAATTTTCTTACACCCCCACATCAGCACAGGACTTATGCCAGCCTAACTGGAGGTTACGTTATATTCTAAAGCAGGCCTCCATCAGTCTTGAAAGACTATGGTATCGTGCTCCACACTGCTTACGCTGCATGCGAAGCACAAAATCCTGGGTTAGACTGTTATGGAGGACAGGCTGTTAGCCAAGCAGCAAATCCCCCCTCTCCACGCCACTGAATTAGTCCAATGGAGCCAATATGATTGGATCCAGCTGGAGTCACGGAGCTGGGCTAAGGACAGGAGCTCACCCTGTCTTGTGGGGCCAACCCGGGTCTCGGACCCTGGCCTGCTGGTTAACAGGCACAGTGTCTAAACCACTTGTGCCACCCACAGCCTTAGGTTATACCCATTTCCCTGAGAATAAGCCTCATTGCACCCTTTGGAACTTATATCTGAGTAGACATGCATAGGATTGGACTCTCAATGTCTGTAACTAAGTGAATCACTAGTTATTTGACGGCACTCTCATACTTTTACTTGTACTCTCACTGTTGGCTTATTCCCATAATAATCATATTGTGTTTGCACTCATATCTGACTCTCTCATCATTATTAATATTTGATATAGACTGAAGAGCACATGGTCCTCACATATTTTGGGCATATTTTGTACATGTTATGACACATGTCCCCAAGTAAGTGTGGTAAAAAAGGGGTACAGTTCCCAAATCATGTTTTATCTGGTTCTGTTAACTCATCAAGCAAGATCTCCAGGTCAAGAGGTAGCAAGATCTTACTACATAATATGGATTTTGATGGATCAGACAACTTTCAAAGACGTCACAAATGTCACAAGTGGCGCATGACAGTTACAGCCTTCCTCCAGTATTTGGCCTTCAGAGGTACATTGCCTCTTTTCATGGATGTTCTATTTAGCAAGCTTGGCTAATAGCCAATCATAAACTTATCCTTTCTGAATTTGCCCCAAGAGTCTTAAAATTTTTTCCTTTTTTGTAATGGGATAGCAAGATGGTGATGTTTCAATTATACGCCTTCATAACTGAAAACACCTGCAGGAACAAGGCACTGCTGTCTGGTTGTTGTAAACCAGAAGTGAGATTCAATTTCCCACTTTGTAGGAAACATTCTGTTTTCTAAGTCAGATTTTTTTTCTTTTTTCAACTCATCTATTAAAAATATTGGAAGTGTCCCCAAAGAGGTCTGTAAACACTCCTTCTATCTGGGATGATCATCCTCTTCCACCGAGCGCACAGCTTCGGGAGGGACGCACATGGAGCGGTGAGGGAGGAAGGAGACACCCGCCTCGCCAGCCAGATCAGCCGAATCAACCCTGGCGATCAATGGGGTGACAGATGTCGCAGCCAGATCGCCCTCACATCCAATGGTCTGTAAACCATTTCCACTTGAGACTGCATCCAGATCTCTGCCTTACGGTATTCTAGCCTACAAACCAAAAGATCACACCAGGATTAAACGGAAGGGGTCAGAATTTTATTCCAAGCTCGATTCTCCAAGGGGTCATGCAAGTGCATTCCTTTTTAGCACCATAATTATTCCTGAACCATCCCTGACAGATTAGGATCTTGTCTAGTCTTTAGTCATAAGGATAAATTGCACACAAACATCTAAGTGATCCAACAAGTTTGCTTTCCCAAGGCTGGAAAGATCATTAAAAATTTTCTTTCTATCACACTTTGTGTTCTTCCAGTGGGAGTGTTGGTCTGGTCACTCGACACCTCTCATCCTGTGCCTGGGAAAAAGAGTGGACAGGATAGCAGCAGGAATACTCACACTGCAAGCAAACAAACAAGAATTAGCCGGTTGGTAGTCAGAAAAGCAGAGGCACCGACAATCTGAACCCATCTAGATGAGCTCCCAGACTGGCAAAGAGGCAATTTCTTCATCTGCAAAGAGGCAAGTCCGGAAACTCATCATGGAAAGACAAAGGACCCTGGACATATTTAATATTAATCATCTTCATCATCATCAACACCATCATCATCATCATCATACTTTATTTATATCCCACCTTTCTCCCAGGAGGACTCAAGGCGGCTTAGAACATTATTGTTGCTAAAAACAGTAACAATAAAATCAATACATTAAAATCAAATAAAATCCAATCCAATATTCAAACAATTAAAAACAGACATCTTAAAACATTACAATACATCTGTGTTAAAACACAGATTTAAAACACTAATTAAAAACCATATTAAAAGAGTGCACAGAAGTGTGGCCAGAATAAAAGACCAGTCCATTAAAAGCTCAGAAGGCTGTTGTAAATAAAAATGTTTTTAGGCTGTTGTAAATAAAAATATTTTACAACGTTTTTTAGTTGTAAATAAAAACGAATATTGAACACATTCTTTTTGTTTTAATTGCAAAGCTGTTCACTCCCCTCTGCAAATCCACCTGTGTGAGGCAGGCTGAGATCCACAATGAAACAATGAGATTCCCTTAGCAAGTGACACAGAAGACATCGTACTTATGTTCTGAAACCTCCAATGATTAAAACAAATCAGTGGATACCAAATCAGTGTGATACCGACATCTTGCTCCTCTATTTTCACCTTGGATTGGATTGGTAATATAGGCCAGTGTTTCTCAACATTTCTCCTCCAATGTATCACTTCACATGGTCCACCTATTTGAATTATCAATGGATATAACTGGTGACGAAATCATCACCAGTTATTTCTGGGTTGGGAAGCCATGTGCAGCATACCCAACAATCCAGAGTAAATACAGGAAGAAATAAGAGGCACTTACTCTGGATTGCTCTATGCATTTCCCATAGGTTTCCCTTAGGTGGCACCATAACTACGCTGGTGTAAAACTTCCCATAGTTACTCTGGATTATAGCTATATGCTGCAATCCTAAAGACACTTTCCTGGGAGTAAAACCCATTGAACACAATGAGACTTACTTTTGAGTAGACATGATTAGGGTTGTGTTCATAATCAACAACTGTAAGAGGCTCAGGGTGGAAGAAAGGGTTTCTTTTGAGCATGGAAAAGCATAGTTTTGCACTCTGTTTCTGAACTGAGTCTCTGACTGCTTGTCACGCTTCCCATTATCTCGGGGGGGTCTCGTTCCGTCCTTCCCCCCAGGGATCCCATGGGGAAAAGAGATTTCTGTATCTCTATCATCATCCTCAAAATCACTCATCATGGATACTTCAAAGGAAGAGGCTTGCACAGGTAAGTCTAACACAAGGTTCTCTTTACTGCAAAGTTGCAGCACGAAAGTGTATTGGTTTCTTAAAGACACTTCTTTGTTACAGATTCAACCACAACTCAGGGTTCACAGACCCCCTTCTCTCTGCCAATTTAAGATAACTCTCAACAGGTAAGGAATAACAGATACTTAAAGTCTTTTCTTCTCAACCCTCGGGAGGTTGGGATTAGCAGGTCACTCTAACCCAGCATTTCTCAAAGTGGGGGTCGGGACGCCTTTGGGGGTCACCTAGAGCTTTCCTGGGGGTCACCTAAAGACCCCTGGTGCAGGGGGCCAGGTCAGGCTTGCCAGACCTCCGGCTGTAGCTGTGCGAGCACTGGGGCTGACTGACAGCCTCGGGGCCCAATCCTATGCATGCCTACTCTGAAATAAATCCCATTATAACCAGGGGGGCTTTACTCCCATGTAAATGTGGATAGGATTGCAGCCTCAGGGCCCAATCCTATGCCCAACCCTCTGAAATAAATCCCATTGTGTTGAATGTGTGCATAGAACACACATTTCATTTGTAACAATGAAAATACATCCTGCATATCGGATATTTACATTATGATTCATAACAGTAGCAAAATTACAGTTATAAAGTAGCAACGAAAATAATTTTATGGTTGGGGTCCCCACAACATGAGGAACTTATAAAGGGGTCACTTATAAAGGCGTTAGGAAGATTGAGAACCACTGCTCTAACCAATCTCTTGTTCTCTTTCAGAGTCCTCTATGGCCAACGACAGCCCTTCCAGCCTCTGGGCTTCGTCTTCCTCCTCTGACTCTCCTTCTGCGTCCTCCCTCTTCCACGGCAGTTGTCTCTGCTCCTTTGGCATCTCTCCCTCGCTCAAATCTCCCACCTCGTCCACCCTCCCCCAATAGCTGGGCTCAGAGCGCGGGAGAAACTTTACTCCTCCCCTTGCATACCACCGAGGAGAGGGACCCACGGTGATTCCCCTCCTTCACCTGTTTCCACCCCTCCCTCGGTTCTGCAACTCCACAAAATCCTTTATGGACCACACTTCCACCGCATCAGGGAACAAATCAATGTCCAAGGGAAGGTAACAAGGGCATCTGTGGACATAAAGACTCTCGCCCATATAAACCCCCATAGGCTCCATATTATATCTCTCGTAGTCTTCCCAGGCTATCTCACCACACTGCTGTTTGTTGCGTTACATTCCTTGTCTTGCTATGGGCAGCAGGTATCCAGGGCTCCCATGAGTACCACCAGACATCACCACAGGAACCACTGGTAGTACTCATACCACTAGTTGAGAGATACCGGTAAAAATTTATGCCACATTCAGCCACTAGAAGGAGTAAATATTGAAATCTAATTGTATGAAATATAATTAACCCATTTTTGGCTAGTGTTCCATTTTTTGCAATTCAAAAAATTACAACTGCAGGAATAAATGTGTTAAGTGGCAGTTAATGCCTTAAAAGCAGCATGGCATGCCTTACCATGGCAATGTGGGGGGGCAATAAATAGCCAAAGGTAGGAAACTAGATTTTGATGCATTTTTTGCTTGTTACAACACATTTAAAGTGTTGCATCATTATCAGTGGTGAATAAAATCAGTGGATACCTTGGTCCTACTTCTACCAAGAAATAAACTTTGTACAATAGGCTCTGTTTTCCAAAGTCAGATCAAAAATTTGATATTCTTTCTCTGCATCTGGTCTTGCCCACTTCCAACGTGGATAAAATGGAATCCTGCAACTGCACAACTGCAAATGTCACGACAGGCAATTTAAAGGACTATGCGAAAGGGATAATTTCTAGATTACTCCAGAAGCAAGAGGAGTTCTCAGAAACCACATGCACCATCTCAAATAGCAAAGATCCTTTCAGTTACCCAAGTGGGGAGGCACCCTCTATAAGCATCAATGGAAATGCAGCTAAAATGCGTATCAAACAAGACTCCTTGTAAATGGCGTTGTGGAAAACTGATAAGTGTTGGCGTCATTCCAGGCCTGTTTGAGATGCTCATTCTTTCGGGATTTACAAATGAAGATTTAGCGCCTCCAGTTATGCAAACACTTTCAAACCCAAAAATACTTTTTTTTTTCAACCTCCACAAAAGACTGTTTGCTATCAAGAACGCTGCCGAAGTCCAGCTCGTGGCTGAAAGATGCCAAAAGAAATTGTTACTTCTGCGTCTTGGCGCTTTTGTGTTTGATGCTGCCTGTTGACATGTTAAAAGCGCAAACTGGAAAAGGATGTAAGTATGCAAATAGTTTTGCAAGGCACATGAAATAAAAATGCACAGAAGCATCAAAAGACAAATGAAGACAAATGAAATCAAACCCTTTTCCAATGCATTTTCAATCCAGGCTGCAATCCAGTATGTTGTGATATGGGATCACTTCTGCAAACCTAAATTACTTTGCATACTTACCCAGATGCAAGTGTTATTGATCTCAGCAATACTGAAGATCTTCTTCAATAGAGGTAAATATCTGGTAGGAACTTTGGGCACAATCCTAACTTCTCAGCACTGGCATAGCTATGCATGCGGGGCATGTGCTACCATCCTGCATTGGGGGCATCACTGAGGCCTTCTCAAGGTAAGGCAATGTTTGTTCTCTTGCCTTGGAGTTGCATTGCCCTTGCCCCAGAGCTGGAAAAGGATTGTGCTATGTGTGCTTTATCTGAACAGTATCCAAACATACCAACCTATCCAAACTTCTGAACGTATAGGACAATATCCAGACAGATGCTACTTTTCCTAGCATGAATGCAAAGTTGTGTAACAAGTTGCCTCTGAAGTATTTGTGACTGTCATGTACCCTAGTGAAGGTCCAGGACCTATATTAGGAAAATTGGAGCAAACCTAGAAACGGACATTCCAATATAACCACTTACCACGTCTTGCTTCCTTGTGGCCATAAATGCCAATTCTTTGGCAACTGGAATGTGCTGTTCTTCAGCCATCGGCAAGAGACATATATACTTATCTCAACCAGCATTTCTCCAGTTGAATACAAAATATCCCTTGGCAATTTGTATTGCTTAATACTTCTAATGAGTGGGTGAATGTTCTGGGAAGTTTTTCAAGCAGTTCAGCATTCAGGAATCTAATCTGAGGAAACCCGGGCTTGCCATCAGGAGAGAATTGACATTTGAGGTATGGCTCACACCCCCAAAACTCAGCTGATTGAAAAACATTACACTTGGCAGATAGAAAATAGAACGTATTTTCACATGGAAAGGAAATGGCCCAGGCTTTGCTGTGTGTCACTCTCTCTGTAAAAGATATCCCTAAGGTTAGGACATAATGGACACTTCTTCGGACCACAGTAGTTTAGGATGTAACAGTGTTGCATACTGAACACCACGGAAAACAACTTTGGAGTGAATTAATTCAGGGATGTCCAATTTTTTGGCAGGAGGGCGGCCTCATCTCTGCAACACTGTGTTGGGAGCAGTAAGAAAAAAGAATCAATTTACATATCAAGTTGAACAAATTTTCATAAATGAATTAGAGACAGAACTTATGAATGAATGAATGAATGAATGAATGAATGAATGAATGAATGAATGAATGAATGGGTTCAAATCAGTTCATAACACTTTCTAACACAGAGAGGGGTGATCTTCAAGCCAATTCATAATCACTTTCATACACAGTGACAGGAGACGTGTACAATCTTTCCAGCCCTCACAATACCTCTGGAGATCATCCAGAGAATTACCAGGCTTGCCTAAAGGCCGGATGAAGGGGGCTTGCTGTGGGCCACATGAAGACTCACAGCAGGCCACATCTGGTCCCAGGGCTGGGGTTTAGCAGCCCTGAATTAGATCATTGGTCCATCTAGTTCAGCAAAGTGCATGTTGAATGACAGTGGCTTTTCACAGTTTCAGATGGGTTTTTTTTCCACCTGGTGATGTCCAGAATTAAATCTGAGACCTTCTGCACACAAAGAAAGTCTTCTACCATTGAGCAGTGGGAACACCCCTGCCATCAGTCTAGTTGATGCTTCACAACATGTCCCAACTAGAACTTTAATTCTAGTTAAAGTTTAGAACTTTAACTAGAACTAGAACTTTAATTCCAAGGAGAAGCACAAGGAGCACAAGAACCAACGAGAACTTTAATTCCAAGGAGAAGCACAATCACATCAGAAGCTTGACATTGCCTGGGTATGGATATGTTTAACGGGGTTGCAGAAGAGTAGAAAACACTGATGCTTCTTGTTGACTACAGTATTGCCCCTTCTAAATCCCTTTCAAAGATTGCATATGTTGGAAAATAAGACACAGTAAGGACCTCCAAAAGCAGAGAGGAAAACGAGACTGTGGAAAACGAGGAAAACGAGACTGTGGTTTACAATTCACAGTTCAGAACTAATCAAAGTCTAAGCCTGAATTTCAGTCTGAGAGTGTCCAAGGGATAGATACTATAGCAGGGCAGACTAGAACTCATAGCCACATTCAAATAGGCAAGACCACTTGAGAAGGATCAAGAGGAAGCATTGACTCATCAGATCATGATGCTCAAATCATGATTCTTGTTGTTTGTTTTCTAAATCCAATGATAAAGCAGGCAGGAGGGAGCCAACAGAGAAACTGTTGCCAAAAGCAATGTACACTGGGTGGTAACCAGCTTGTAACTTAAGCTTCACATTGTTGGCTACAGTGGAAGAGAGAGTCAAGAGTACGTCCTGGCAGAGGTTCTAAATTTTCCTTTCAGTTGCTAGGAACAAGCACTTTATTGCCGAGATGACAGGTTGGTCACCATTAACAGACCCCATCTGTACATGGTTGCATTACTGAAGCAATCCATTAGCACATCCAGAAAGATGGCGCAATTCCCAGAGACTGTCAGTAGTATGTGGATAGGAAAGGCTCTTGGTTCACATAACTAGTACCTCTTCAGGCAGTCTTTCTCACTAAGGAGGTACGGGACATGGTATGTTCAGCAGTGAGCACCGATTTCCCAAATTATAGCAGTCCACTAAATTAAAATGGAGCATGAAAATCTCTCCACTTTATGCGCAGTTGATCTGCAGAACTCTCTACTGCCAAAAATGGTAAAGAATCCATTGCATACATAATTTGTACATAAGTTTTGGGAAGATAAGAGTATCAACCAGCCAACAAATGGGAGTGGAGGGGGAGGATTGTGAAGATGTTTCTGATAGAAAGCTTGCAAGTCAAGACCAGGCAGCCCTACAGACAATAGAACAACAGGCTTTTGTTGAAGCAGCCAATCTGTGTTTTATGGCCAGTGGCAATGCTATATGAACCATATGGTTCATGTGTGCAGCCGATAAAGAGTTTGCACTCCTGCCTGAAGTCAGAATGGCAACACACACCCCACTTTGGCATTTTTGAGTTGCACAAAATGCAACAGCTACAGAATCCAGTCAATAACCAGAAAAGATGAAGAGAATGTGGTCCTACCTTCAGGGACGTTAGCCTCCCTAGACATGTCCTCCTTGATGTCAATGGAGGTCTAACTAGGATTTTAAGTGTACAATTGAAGTCCAATCATCCCTTCGGACTTCCATACTTCTTTCTTCCCATCTTAGAGAAAACAAGGAACAAGGAGCTAGAATATATTAGTGGAAAATTCCAAACACCCCACAAAATTCAATGTGGGAAACAATGTGCTGTGTTAAATAGTAGCAAGTAAAACTGCAAATTAAAAAAAATCTCTACCAGGGTTGGCGTGTGCTAATTTTTGGTCTCCCACTCTCAGTGTTGTGAAATCTGAATATTATTTGGTTGCATTTCATAGAATCATAGAATCATAGAGTTGGAAGGGACCTAGTAGGTCATCTAGTCCAACCCCCTGCCTGCAGCAGGAATTCCCCCTAGAGCATCTCCAACAGGTGCTCATCGAGCCTCTGCTTGAAGATCCCCAGTGAGGGAGAGTCCACCACCTCCCTTGGCAATCTCTTCCACTGCCGAACCGCCCGAACCGTCAGGAATTTTTTCTGGATTTCCAGCCGGAAACTCCTTTCTTGCAGTTTGTACCCATTGGTTCTGGTTCTGCTTTCAGAAGCAGCTATGAACAAATTGGCCCCTTCCTCCCTATGACAGCCCTTCAGGTATCTGAAGAGGGCAATCATGTCTCCCCTCAGCCTCCTCTTCTCCAGGCTGAACATTCCAAGTTCCCCCAACCTTTCCTCGAAGGGCTTCCCTTCCATCCCACTGATCATTCTTGTCGCTCTCCTCTGGACTTGCTCCAGTTTGGCTGCATCTTTCTTCAAGTGAGGTGCCCAGAACTGAACACAGTACTCAAGGTGAGGTTTGACCAATGCAGAATAAAGAGGAACTAGAACTTCTCGTGACTTGGAAGCTACAGTCCTCTTAATGCAACCTAAAATGGAATTTGCCTTCTTTGCAGACACATCACACTGCTGACTCATGTTCAGCTTGTGATCCACGGCGACTCCAAGATCCCACTCACATGTTGTGCTGCCAAGCCAAGTATCCCCCATTTTATACCTGTATTTTTGGTTTTTATTGCCCAAGTGCAGAACCTTGCACTTCTCCCTGTTGAAATTCATTCTGTTTGTTACAGCCCAGGATTCCAGTTTATCCAGATCCTCCTGGAGGTTTCTCCTATCTTCTGATGTGTTTGCTACTCCTCCCAGTTTGGTGTCATCTGCAAATTTGATCAGGCTCCCCCGTATCCCTTCCTCCAAGTCATTGATGAAAATGTTAAAGAGAACCGGTCCCAAGACAGAGCCTTGGGGTACCCCACTTGAAACCGACCTCCAGGTTGACACAGAACCATTTACTAAAACCCTTTGAGTGCGGCCATCGAGCCAGTTGCAGATCCACCTAACAATTGCCTTGTCTAGCCCATATTTTTCCAACTTCCCAATTAAAATGTCATGTGGGACCTTGTCAAATGCTTTGCTGAAGTCAAGATAAATGACATCCACAGCATTGCCACTGTCCAGTAAGCTCGTAACCCGATCAAAAAAGGAGATCAGATTTGTCTGGCAAGATTTATTCTTGGTAAATCCATGCTGGGTTGTTTTGATCACGGAGTACTTGTCTAGATGTGCACAAATTGTGCGTTTTATGATTTGCTCTAATATCTTGCCCGGGATTGAAGTCAAACTGACTGGTCTATAATTTCCCGGGTCTTCTTTTTTCCCCTTCTTAAAAATTGGGACTACATTTGCCCTCTTCCAGTCCAGTGGCACTTCTCCACTCCTCAAGGATTTCTCAAAGATGATCGACAAAGGCTCTGCAAGGACATCTGCGAGTTCCTTAAGAACTCTAGGATGCAGCTCATCCGGTCCAAATGACTTGAATTCATTTAGGCCAGTTAAGTGGTTTCGAACCAGTTCTCTGTCAATCTTAATCTGCTGTTCTGCACCATCCATGTTTTCATTACCTCTTAGGGGATGTAAAGACATCCCCGAATCAGTCAATGATCCCGCACCCCCATTTGCACAGCCCTCCTTCTGTGAATAGACGGATGCAAAGTAGGAGTTGAGCAGCTCCGCCTTCTGCTGGTTTCCAGACACCTGCTGTCCATCCTTGTCCAAGAGCAGCCCCAGCCCCTCGTCTCTCCTCCTGTTCCTTTGGGCATATCTAAAGAAGCTCTTTTTGTTATCTTTGACTCCCCTGGCCAGCCTCAGCTCATACTGAGCTTTAGCATCCCTGACCCCCTCCCTACATGACCGGGCTACCTGCCTGTACTCTTCTCTGGTGGTCTTTCCAGTCTTCCACTCCCTATACTTCTCTTTCTTTAACTTCAGCTGATCCCCAAGTTGCCTGTGGAGCCAACCTGGTTTTTTCAGCATTTTCCCCCCTTTCTTTTTTATTGGAATTGTTTCTGACTGTGCTTGTAGAAGCTGCCTCTTAAGGAGCTCCCACCCATCTGGGGCCCCTTTCCCCATTAGATCATCAACCCATGGGATCCCACCTATGACTCCTCTAAGCCTGTTGAAATCAGCTTTCCTGAAATCCAACATATAAGTTTCACTCTGCACTCTTTTTATTTCCCACATTATTCTAAATTCCAGCAGCTCATGATCGCTTTCCCCTAAAGTTCCCACTATGTTGACCTGATCAACCAGTTCTTCACGATTTGTTAAGATCAGGTCAAGGATGGCCCCTCCCCTTGTCGTTTCCTCCACCTTCTGGACCATGGAGTTATCTTCCAGGCCCATCAGGAATCTACTGGAGCTTCCATGTTTGGCTGAGTTTGTCTCCCAGCAAATGTCTGGGTAGTTAAAGTCCCCCATTACTACTACCTCATATTTCCTTGCAATGCCTGCCAGTTGCTCCAAGAAGACATCGTCTACTCCTTCTCCTTGGCCTGGCGGTCTATAGTAGATGCCCACCACAATGTTTTGTTTCTTGTTTTCCCCCCTTACTTTTACCCAAACACACTCCACAGGGATATCCGGACCACTCTCCTGGATTTCAGAGCAAGTATATATGTTCTTGACATATAATGCTACTCCACCTCCCCTTTTGCCACTTCTGTTCCTCCAGAACAGCTGATAGCCTTCCAATTGTGTGTTCCAGTCATGGGAGTCATCCCACCAAGTTTCAGTTATTCCTATCAAATCAAATTTCCCTTCACTTGCTAAAAGCTCCAGCTCATCTTGTTTATTTCCCAGGGTCTGTGCATTTGTGTAAATGCAACTTAAGCCCTGGAGGTTGCAACTCAATGCATTTCCCTCCTTTTTTGTAAGGCCAGGCCCCTCTAAAGATTTTTGAGTTACAGCTGTGCCCTGGCAATTTCCATCCAGAGCATTTTCCTTATTCCTAGGTTCCCTTTGGACGTAACCCACCCCCTTCTTATTTAGTTTAAAGCCCTCCTGATAAGGTTGGCCATCTCCCGTCTGAAGACACTCTCCCCCAACCCGTAAGATGTAGTCCATCCTTTGCTAGGAGTCCTTCCTCAAGGAAGTTCATCCTGTGATCCCAGAATCCAAATCCTTCCCGATGACACCATTTTCGAAGCCAGCTATTGACCTGAAAAATCTTGCTATCTCTCTGAGGACCTTTGCCAATTACTGGGAGGATGGATGAGAATACCACCTGGGCATCCCCCAGGTCCTTAATCTTCCTCCCCAGAGCTTCATAATCCCCAACTATCTTTTGACTATCATTTGACTAACCCTACAATCCAGAGTAACTATGAGAGCACATAAGAGACATTATGTGTACCCATAGTTACTGCACCACCAAGTGAAAACCTATGGGAAATTCCTATTGCAATCCAGAGCAAATTGTTCTTACACCAGAGCAAGGACTCCCCATAGTTACTCTGGATTTCGCCCTTGGTCTCTGTGCATCTCTGTTGGTCAGACCTTTCTCTTAAGATAAATGATTGGTTGGAGCTCTATCCCTGTGTTTATGTTCAGGTTATCCCAATGGGAGCAATAGGTGTCTGGCTCTGACCTTACCAACATTTTGCATCTTTCCTCCTGCCTTCTAGCCACCACTTTTTGGTGGACCTTGGCTATCTGGGAAAAACCCAAACAGAGCCTGTGATCCTAAAATCTGACCCATGGACAAGGATGCCTGAGCTTGGACCAGTTTTAACAGCCAATGTTTTTCCACTTCTTGCATCACCATTACCACTTGATGGTGACTTCCCAATGACTTTCCAACCATAAGATTGAGAAGCCTCCTCCTTTTCTAGAAGCTGGTGCAGCTCCTCTTTTCTTCTATGATTAGACAACATATCAGGTACTCCTTGATTTCCTGCTCCTTGATTTATATTGGTGCCAAACGTGGGCAGGAACATAAGAAAAAATCTGCCGGATCATGCCCAAAATCCATCTGTATCACACTGTGGCCCATCACATGCCTCAGGGAACAACACACAAAACACCTATATCCTTAACTCTCGTGCATCTGGCATTCAGAAATAGTCTAGTTCTATAAACAAGTGTTTCATGTGCAGAGGTGTCATCAGACAACACTGGCTCTATGGCTTTAAAACAGGGATGAGCACACCCCCTAGAGTCAGTCATGACTAGCAGAGCGACCTGCAGGGGACACCTTTACCAACAAGAGGTTCCATACACTCATCATAGCTTGTAACCTATGATGGGCTTTTCCTCCTTTAACATGTCCAGTCCCCTTTTATAGGCAGCTAGGAGAGACACCATCACCACATCCTGCAGCAAGGAGTTCCACATAGTACCATAATTACATTCTGGGTCAAGAAATATTTTGTCTATTCTAACTCTCACAACACTTAATTTTAGTGGATGTCTGAGTGTTGTGCGAGCAGAAAAGAACATCCTCCATCTATTCCATGCATAATTTTATGTCTCAATCATGTCCATTCCTCTCCAGGAGTGTTTTTTTTTTTTGCCATGGTCAGAGGATGGCCTCTCACATTCCCACTTTAGAGATTCTGCAGTAAGTGAATTGAAGTGAATTAAGAAGGTTCCTTCAAAAGGATCTCCTCTATTCATGAGCTCACACACTGTACCCTAAATATTTCTCTTCCTTTGCCATGGCCTGCACATCCTAAACCCCATACATGCCACTTCCTCCCCAAATATGCTATTATAAGTTGCAAAGGTGTATGAAAGTGCAAAAGATGCACATCTGTTTCCATTTCCACACTTCACAGCACAGCCTGGAGGATCTGGGCAGTGTCCGTGTCTTCCAGCTGTGCAGCAAGACCATCCCATGTCTCAGTCTACTCATGAGCCAGGCAAGACCACTAGGGAGATACTGAGAGGGACCAAACAGATGAACTGGGGCTGGCCTTGAGAAAGCTCTTCCTGGAGCCTCGTGTTCTTTCCAAACATGCATTTGGCCGCAACGTCTATTCTGCAGCCTTCCTTTCATCACGCCAGGAGTCTGTAGGCGACTGAGACTTATCCTTTAAATTGATCATGCTATCTGGTGACATTTCAAGGAAGCCAATTAGCAAGACAAGATTACATCCGAGGGTGCGGTCTGAGTGTGCACCACCCGGGGGCCTAAAAACAACCACCACCCCCAACTGGAAAATATCATATTAACGTGATGAAATTCTGTTCCACTTATATCCAATACATGATCAAAATCCATTGATTTTTGATGGCTGGGAATGGTAACTGTGCATTAAATCAATTTCATTCCACTTGGTTGGGATTGTGTTTTGTGTTTAAGGTTTGTTTGCTCTTTAAAATCTTATGGCATACTCAAAAGTCTTCATAAATTCAGCTGCTTTCTAAGTAAGAGAATCCTGACAGTTTTAAACTGTTCTGTTGGCAAGTATCAAGAAACATATTTAACAAGTGACAAGGGAAGGCTGTTGCAAACGAAGACTATTGTGGTTGCTATGAACTAACTTTGTTTATCCCAATAAATGGGTGGGGGAAACAGGAATGATATAATTGGCAAAACAAGAAACCCATCTTGACCCTTATATAGTAACCATGCTTAACTCTTCATTAACACTCCAATTATTTTTTCCCTAGTACCACTGCAGACTCAGGGTGACCAGATGACAGGAATTTCCCTGACAGAACCAAAGATGAGGCCCTGGAACCAGAAATCCAGGTAGAGACCTCACCGTCAGAAATTTGGGGGCCTTTCCAGCCATTCCCTGGGATTCTAGCCCTTTTAGGCTGCTGCAGGGTCCACTGAGTCTCTGAGGCTGCTGGTTAAAGGAGGGGAGAGGAAGGGAAGGGAATTATAGTTTCCCCCCCTCCCCACGCTGAAGCCTCTTTCCAAGCCATCAGTGGAAGAACTACATCTCTCAGTATGTATCGCACCAGATTCCCCAAATAGCTCCAGCTACCAAATGGCTGGGAAAATGTCTTTGCTTAGCAGTAGCTCCCATTCCCTGCAGAGAAAAAGATCTGGAGGGGGAACTCTGCTTGCTGTGCAAAGGAATGAAGGAAGGAGGGAGCTCAGCTAAGGCTGCTAGAGAGGAGAGGAAGGAGGCAGCCTGGAAGTGGAGCTGCTCTGAAACTTTGCAGTTCATTTGGCTTTGGAGAGAAAGAATTAATTTTTAAGCAGGGTTGCCAACTGTCCAGACAAACCCAAGCCTCTCCTGCTCATATTCCTTTGTAGATGGATCCACCAATATATACTTTGCACAAAAGAATGCATTTAATTCACAACAAGGGCTTGAGTTGCTCAGGTTTGGGGCCTTTCATCCAGCTGTCAAAGCAAAAGAGTAGGGGCTGGGTGTAAAGTTGGCAACCTTCTCAGGGTAGGAAGGGGGAATAACTCCTGGCTTCTTAAGTTTTAAGCCTCCAAACCCAGTTGTGTCCACTCAAAAGCATAATAGTCAATGGAGTGTATATTGTGTAAGGGAGCAAAGGAAAGGAGGCTGAAAGACCAAGTCTCTGCATGCCTGCCTGAGAAATGATGGCTGCTTGGGTCTTATAAACCTGTGCCTTTTTGGTTGGTGTCTGGTCGATTGCAGTGATATTTCTGCAAAAATTAAGTACAGGAATGCAATATGAGTGTTTATAGCTTTATTTTAACATGTGCTACATTTGTCCTACATTTTTGGGGGTGTCCTACATTTTTTTAACCGGGTTGGAATTTTGGCTTGGGAGACAGGAATTTTGGGGAACGGAGTGGGGGGAATTTTGGATTTGGCATCTGGTCACCCTGCTCAGGCTGCAATACTAAAGACACTTTCCTGGGACCAGTGGTGGGCTTCTGGGGGTTCTCACAGGTTCTATAGAACTCTTTGCTAATGAGCACCTGGTTCTGAGAACCAGTTATTAACAGGACATAGAACCTGTTGTTAATTTAGGTTATTATGACACAAAACCTGTTGTTAATTTATTTGAATCCTACCACTAAGACACACTGAACACAATGGGGCTTACTTTTGAATAGACACGGTTAGGATTGCGCTCTGGATCAGTATAAGATCCAGTTTCAAGTACGTCAGCCCTCAGCAGTGGCATCCTAGAGGGGGTGCAAAGAACTATATTTTGCATGGCATTCACACCCATTCCAGGAGTGGGAGCAATTTGCCTACTTTTTGCTCCCATCACTGGAATGGATCACTGGAATGGTGAGGACAAAAGGGCTGCTTGCACACCACAGTGAGGATCTCCGCAAAACTTAGTGCTTCGCTTCCCATCAAACTGCATGCTTTGGAATTTACATGCTTTGGATGCATGCTTTCACATCCCCTCTAGCATGCTTTGGAGTTCAACCTGCTGAGCCAAGCTTTCTATTGTGTTGAATACCTGGTCTTGCTCCAGCAGGCCAGGGTTCAAGACCTGGGTTGGCCCCACAAGACAAGGGTGAGCTCCTGTCCTTAGCCCAGCTCTGCAACGCCAGCTGGATCCAA
Organism: Cryptoblepharus egeriae; assembly: GCA_030015325.1. NCBI lineage: Eukaryota > Metazoa > Chordata > Lepidosauria > Squamata > Scincidae > Cryptoblepharus > Cryptoblepharus egeriae. The sequence continues at coordinate 12,856,406 of JAREYC010000004.1, forward strand.
TTGTATTGGCTCTGCCTTTCCATTGGACTAATTCAGTGGCGTGGAGAGGGGGGATTTGCTGCTTGGGTAATAGCCTATCCTCCATAACAATCTAACCCAGGCTATCATGCTTCGCATGCAGCATGTGCAGTGCAGAGCACGATACCATAGTCTTTCAAGACTGATGGAGGCCTGCTGCCAGGTGGCAAGTGCCCAGGAGTCCTGCAAGTACCACCAGACTCCAGCACCACAGATGATACCTGTATGACTGATTGTTGGCACACTAATGTGGCAATGCTGAACTAGGTGGATCAATGGTCTGACTGAGGTCAAAGCAGCTTCAAGCACAATTGGTAAAGCAACTGTGTGCATCTGGTGGTGGGAGAGCCTTTGATAAGGGAATAAAATGCTCACGGAGTACATGATTAACAGTCACACCAAGGCTGCAATCCTAAAGACACTTTCCTGAGAGTAAGACCCATTGAACAGAATGAGGCTTACTTTTGAGTAGACATGTTTAGGATAGTGCTCTAAGAATCAACTTCATTCATGAACGTCACTTGCAGTCAGCTGTCAGGGACAATATTTTAGCGTCAGCCGGGAAACCCTGGCCTTTTTTTAATATGCAGGCCAAGGGCCAACCACTCCTCTGTTCCATTCCACATCAATTCCTTTAACTCACCAGGATGTTTTCAGCCTACAAGTTTGAGTTAAATATTAACAATCTTTGTTAGTATCTCCACTACATTTTAACCGAGCAAGTGAGTGCCTGAGTTTAGTATTCAATCAGGTGTGAGAAAAACACTGAGCACAAACAGGATCCCTACTTCCCATGCCTCAAAACTCAACATACTGGCTTGGTCAGAATTGTACCTTGTTGGCAGGTGGAATGATTTCAAGTAAGTGTTCTTGACTGGAGACCTAAAACCAGCAGTGGTGTGACCCGGGATGCTCTCCAGTGCTGCCTCGAGCTAGCCACCTCTGCACAATTCAAAGAGAGAGAAAAATCAGTATGTCCTGCCTAACATCAGATACACTCCTGCCTAAATCTGAGGAGAGCTTGAAGAAATGGCAGACTCAAATCCTTGAAAGGAGTTTTCAAACTTTCCCATAGGCAGTACACAAGAATTTTATACCACCCTCCACTTTGATGGCCTGTCTAGATGGTCCCTTTAACTGGTGTCCCATTTTTTCATGGAGGCTGGGTTGCCTTTGCTGGGCTGAGCTGACCATGTTAATTCTAACTGCTACAGTACACAACCTAGTTGGATGGATTTTATGCTTGCAGCTGTAAAAACTTTATATTTTGCTTTATAATTATATTAATAATTAATAATAACAAATAATAATATAATATTATATAATTACGGTATATTTTTAAAGTTTGTTCTTCATTCCTTTGTGACCCTGAGGGCAAAATCCAGAGTAAGTATGAGGCGTCTTTGCTCCGGTGTAAGAACAATTTACTCTCGATTCCAATATGAATTTCCCATAGGTTTTCACTAGGTGGTGTAGTAATTACGGGTGCACATAATGTCTTTTATGTGCTCCCATAGTTACCCTGGATTTGGGGGTAAGTTAGACCTCTTCCTGGGAATATTTCATATAAAACCACTCTATAAACTTGGGTGAAAAGAAAGTTTTTGACCCTCAATTTTTCAACCTGCTGTAAGAAGTGAGCAACTGGACTCTGGCTTAGGGTAGAGCATATTCTTTTATATGCAGAAAGTTCCACACTCAGTTGCCACCATCTCCAGCTAAAGAACCACTTTTCAATTTCACTTTTGGATTTTTTGTTTCTTTCTTCTTCTGAAGCAAAAAAGAATGGATTTTTCTCCTTAAAACATTATCTCCCTTTTACTTCCATGTAGCACTTTTATGATGCTGATGTTCTAAAGTTCCCAGAAATCTAGCAGATGGGATTTTTCTATGCTGGTTGTGTCAATTTAGTTTAAACCTCAAAAGTCAATATATTAGATTTGCTGATTCTCCTGACTTTTGGAACCTGTGAAAAGGTGAACGACCAATTAATAAGTGGGACTCTGCAGAGTTTTGCAGGTGTCCTCGGTGAACGTGAACCATTGGCACTGCAAAATGGAAGACGACAGGGAAACACGGTTGAAGGGGATTTAAGAACCAAGCCTCTGGATTGCCTTGAAATCCCTGATGATTAGCAAAATGGACCAGGTAAGGTTTATTTGCACAACGCCAGGGTAGTAATCTTTAAAGCAAACAGGGGAACTTGTCAGACAAGCAAGAACAATGGGCCGTGTTAGCACAACAATTTGTTTTGTTTGCAGAGTACCAATCAGTCTATTTGTTACTAACAACATACTAATTATTCCTGCTAATTACATGCAAAACATTAATTATCACCTATATGTGGAAGAGAACCCCTCAGGTTCCGGTGACAAATTAATTACTGTGTTTGCTTTCAGAACAGCTTCTAGACCGTCCCTGTTTATCACAGAAATAAATTGGCTTAGCAGGAAGGGTGTCTCTCCAAAGATGTTCCCTTCCCCCCTGCATTCACAAATGGAAAAGCAGGTTTAACAAACACTGTACCATATTAAATTTCCCTGTCTTTTAGCTTTCCCAGGCAGGTAGCTCCTCAGGAGCAAGGATATTGATTTTATAAACTCCTAATCCTTCTAAAGTAGAGCACATACTGCGGCTACTTTCCATTATGTAACTGCTTTCATAAGCACAGTGCTGAACTAAAATATACTTTGCAAAAAGAATGGACTGAAAAGATGAGATGAAAACACACACAAAATGCACTCCATTGAGTTGGGGCTCCTATTGCATCCCAGAAACTCCAATGTGATCATGAGACACACACACACACAGCTTGAATTGTATCTGATGAGTATTCTTGGTGCATTCAAAGAGAAGTGCATTCCTTGTTATACACATGGATATGCATGGACACACAAACACACACACACTGTATTTACTCGAATCAAACACTCACCTTTTCCAGCCCGTCTCCAAAATCCGTGAGCACATTGGATTTGATGGTTAATTTGATTTGAGTAAATGTGGTTATAAGTATGGGGTGCGCATTAGATTCGATGATGCATTAGATTCGAGTGGATACAGTGCTTCAGTCACAAACCAAATTAGCTCAGTCAAATTTCCAGCTACAAAGCTGCCATTTTCTTCCAGCCTTGCATACTATATATCATTGTTTATGCTGAAAGCCCACCATAGTACCTCAAATTAATTAATGTGAGTTTTTATTGTCCAGAATAATGAAATAGTTGATGTTCCTGGAAACCCTGTTAAAATCAGGATTGCTACTGATTCCTGAAGATTCCAGGACAACCTGGAATCCTACAGACACAAACTGCGATGATATACCTCCCAGTGTGTAGCAGGTAGGAGTGCGATCCTAGGACATATCCTCCAGACTCCCCAGCCTGGGGTACCCCCTGATCTGCCCATTGAGTATCACCACCACCATAATCTTTGGGCACAATCTTTTAAAGAAACAGATATGAAGAAACAGCCTATGACAAAAGTGCCTCTGAACATGTTAGGAGTGCGGTCAACTCACCACAGTACTTAGTATTTTTGAATAATACCATTGTGTTTTATTTCATATTTCATTTAATATGTAATTTCATACAGAACTGAAACAAACCATGTTGAAACATCTTTATTCCATCAAAGGTTGTAGCCAAAAAAACCAGTAGCCACTCAAACAAGCACATTGGCCTTCTTTGCCTCTTTCTTCGTGTCTCACAGGCAGATTTCATGAAAGATCTTCTACAACCAACAAACACCCTGGAGACATCAGCCCTCTCCCTATTCATAAAAGGAAAAGTTCAGAATCTGGATGAATAAATAGATGACTTAATTAATAGAGACTATCATGGAAAGAGTGGCGCTGAATGGGCATGACAGGCAATGCTGTTCACAGAAAGGCTACCATTCATCAGAAGATGGAAAAAGCCTGCAGAGGAGATGGAAAACGGGACCTTAATTTTGAGGAATCTTCCATGATCTGAGGATCTTGCTTGTCAAGGTTTTCAGGGTTCCTAGAAATGCCCAATTACAGGTTAGCAAAGAGAGAATCCTACATGTGTGAGGAACCTGTGGTACGATGCGGGGGTGCTGGCAGAGCTGAGTCACCAAGCAAAGCCAGGGCAGGCAGAAATAGTGCTGTCAGACAAATACCCATATTTTCTTGAATGTAATGCACCACTGAATCTAATGTGCATCCTAATTTTAAAAGTCTTGAGATTTAAAAAATGCTTACTGGTGATTGTAATATGCAGTTGCAAAGCAAGTGAAAAAATTTAATTTTACTGCATACGACGAGTTACCCAACAATAATAATATGGCAATGCACTGTTTTTACTAAGAGCACAATCCTAACCATGTCTATTCAAAAGTAAGCCCCATTGTGTTCAATGAGTCTTACTCCCAGGAAAGTGTCTTTAGAATTGCAGCCCAAATTATACAACAATGGGTTTATTTTTGTTACAATACAGTAAACTGCTGAACCCAATACTGACCTATACATATAATCAGAATACTGTGTTTATTCAAATCTAATGCACCATCAAATCTAATGCACTCCCCAATTTTGGAGATTAAATTTGGCTGGAAAAGGTGTGTGTTAGATTTGAGTAAATGTGGTATTTCCAAGCAATTCTTCAGCTGAAAAAAGAAGCTTTGATCCTTCTTCCCACTGAAAGAAGTCAATGGCCAACATGGCCAAACGGTGTCATTCCATCTAAGGCAAAGGAATCATTTATTGCTCAGAAAATATACCAAGATAATAGGCTCATCTCATCCCAAGGTCCTGGTAGCTCCCAAAACCATGTGCCAAAATTCAGCAGAAGAAAACAAGTTTATGCAAACATATTGCATGTATGTTTTCTTGGGCTGAACATCCAGGAGCCAAGACTTCCCAAACAGCTCCAGTCTAATTGACTTTAATAGCCCTGATTGTCTGTTCGGGAGACGTGGGTCTTAGCCCACCCCTCATCAGTCATGAAGAGAGTCTCCAAAGATAAGATTTCTCATCTTTATTTCAACAGGAAATAATTTTCATTTGCTTCTTTTTGCATAGTGCACCTTTTGTCACCTTGGAATTTTCCAGTGCAGAAAGAACTTGCAACACCCTGAAGGAAAACTCACAGCAAGACTGTGTGAGATTGTGACATAATTTTTCCTAGCATGAAGTTCACATATAGCAGGGTGTAGTGAGAGTAAATGTAAAATAATTATCTAAGATGGGAAATATGCATGAAGATCAAATGCAACTGAAGTTGTTACTACAAATTTACTTATGGTGTTACTCCCATACCACTCCTAAATGCCACTCTGACCTCCTCCACGTACTATAACCACTAATGGCCCAATCCTAACAGGACCTCTGGCAGTGGATCATGCAGTAGGACCTGTTGTAGTGGCACAAAAGCCATGACACTGTCATGTGCTTTGCATCAGTGGCACAAACAACCAGTGACTCTGCATACAAACTGAAAATGTGGACACCAGTGATTTTCAACCACTGTGCCAAGACACACTAGAATGCTGGAGAAAATCATTTATTAGGAGAAACAATGGGGGATGTGAGCCCTCCACCAACAGCGTGATATGCCTGGGCAATTGTCAAAAAACTGAAGTGCCTTGACAATTTTAGTACTTTGTCAGTGTGCCGTGAGACAAAAAAGATTGAAAATCACTGACCTAAATACTCTTCCAATGCATGTTAGGTGGGGAGAGGTTTGGGATCAGGGATTGGGATCGGTCAAACGCATAGATCTAAAGTGGCAGTTGTAGTGCTGATATCCAACCCAACACTGCTTTTTGGACCTACTTGACTGACAGCACAGAAAGAATTGGCATCATTTCAAGTATACCTATTAAGAAGAGAAAGTCCAGTCCTAGCTGTAGTGGTATCTCTGAGGTTCTACCAGGAGAGGAAAAAAATCCACCCTTTTATAGGGTGGAAGCTGACACAGTCAATGGATAAGGAAAGGGTGTGAGAGGAGGAGGGCGTGGGGAGAAAGATAAGAAGTTCAGTCTTGGGCAAAGTGAATTTGTGATAATAAAGCTACTACCTGCACGAAGGGTGGTAAATAGTATGGATTTAATTCCCAGAATGGTGGTTCTCCAGGGAGAAAAGGAGGCATGGAGTTTAGAAAGAAGAGATTATATCACTCAGATAGGAAGTCCCAGTTTTGTACTCTGGCATGTTCAGTTAAAAGGAACTATGATAGAAGTCAGACTTAGACCTGGAAGATCCAGGTTCAAATCGCTACTTAAGCCATAAAGCTTCTTGGGTGACATTGGTTCAATCACATCCCTCTTGACAAATCTTCAAGGATTCTTTTTTGAAAACAAACATAAGGGGAAAATTATGGACACCATTCGGGCAGACCGACCCTATGGTGCCAGCAGTGCCAGGAGTACTACGGTGCCAAATGGCTGCTGTTGTATTCTAATCACTGAAGGCTACCACCAGCAGACCCCTGATCTAGCCAATTGGTAGATGATAGTAAAAAGTTTAAGATGGAACCATTTTTACTTCACATGACAAGCAAAAAGGATTCAGGATCCTGGACTCAAATGTTCTATGAGTGATTTGCCATGGCATTTTCATCCAGCATAGAGCCTAGAGATGTCTGAGAACTAATTTCATAGCATGTAAAATATGCAGCATGATGCTATCTGGATGGTGGCTGCTGTGACTGCTTGTTTAAATGCTGAATGTATGTAACCACATCTGGTCTTCTGTTTATTCCTTCTATACTTAACAAAAGCCTGGGAACCAATTTGTAATGACTGGCAGGATTGGGAAATCATTCACCCATCCCTGGTTCAATAAAGTAGTGCCTGTGCTATATTTAGTAGATGGGTGTCAATTCTATGTGTGGGATGAGCAGGGGAGCCACAACCCCAGCTCATTTATAAACACCTGCCGCATTTTTCCCACCTACCAGCTTCTTTCTTAAGATATTGCAATGGGTAATAAATAGTCATGATATCAACATTAGAGAAGTACTTTTCACAAATCATCTCCGCCACATATGGTCAAGACCTGAGGCACAAGACATGTGCATTGACTAGCACATCATCAACACATGCTGATGGGCCTCACGCACCTTGGCTGTACATGAGTTCAGTGCTTGACTGCCAAGGACAGCACACAATGCTGAAAAGGTCCACGCAGCAATCCTAGCCATACATGTACATCCCATTGGTTTCTCACTTCACTCCTGCTCCCCACCTGCTTACAGTAACTGGCCGCTGCAATCCTAATAACACTTTTCTGGGAGTAAGCCCCATTGAACACAGTGGTTATTACTTCAGAGTAGACATGCATAGGATTGCAGCTTGAAACATATTGCCTACCTGCAGCAAGCACACTGACCACCTCATTTTGCACTAATTTGAGATCCTGAACTGTCTTCAAGGTCAGCCCCAGATAGAGTGCTTACCACAGCCTAACCTTAATGGACCACAGTGGCCATAATCCTGCACAACATTCTCTTTGTGTGTTTGCTTCTGAGTGTGAACAACATTTTTATTTTAAAAAAATCACTAAATTTCATGCAGGCAGAGACGGCAATTCACACCTTTAAACATGCCAGAGAACATATGATGAAATAATTTCACCACAGTCCAATCAACAATGTCATAATAATAGGGAAATGTAAAATTTTTAATGCAAGGTTATGCCTTATAAGCTAGGCCTTTTCCACCCAAAGCTCAAATAAGAGCTATCGGTTGCCATGAGAGCTGCCTGTTTTTAAGACAAAATAAAACATATGATTATTTGCATACATTTACATTTGTAAAAAGAGCGCCATCATTCAAAGCAAACAAGGCTTTGTACGGAGACAAAATTGCAGTATATGATTGACAGGCCAGGACAAAGGCCAATTGAAAAGTTTCTCCATTCACTTCCCACTTTTCTAATGACAGCAAATCAGGCCAGGACATCATGGGTTTTTCTTTATGCCAGCTTCATTTCAGTGGTAATTCTTTCATTTCTTTTATTCATATACTAGCGAAAAGCGTACCCGCGTTGCGGGAGTAACATTTTCCTCTATGCCATCCCCTCATGGCACAGAAACACCCCATGTGCCACTTCCCCCATGCGCATCATCCCCCCATGTGCAACATCCCCTCATGCACAACTTTCCCCCATGCGCATCATCCGCCGATGCGCAACTTTCCCCCATGTGCAACTTTACCCCATGTGCAACTTTTCCCCATGCGCAACTTTTCCCCATGCACATCATCCGCCGATACACAACTTTCCTCATGTGCAACTTCCCCCCTGCGCAACTTTTCCCCATGCGCAACTTCCCCCATGTGCAAATTTCCCCCATGCGCAAATTTCCCCCTTGCGCAACTTTCCCCATGCGCAACTTTCCCCCATGGGCAGCTCCCCCCATGCACATCATCCCCCCCATGCTCATCATCCCCCATGTGCAACTTTCCCCATGTGCACCATTCCCCCATGCGCACCTTCCCCCCATGCTCAACTTCGGGGAATATGCGCCGTGGGGTGATGTCATATGGGGAAATGTTACTATACACACACACCCACACCCACACCCACACCCACACCCACACACACCTTATAATATAGAAAAATGCAATGTATGTGTATGTGAAAATATATGTACATGTGCTATATGTATGTGCCCACATATATATATGTGTGTGTATCCAGCACTTTCATTGGAGACAAAGGACACACAAGTTCATTATAGCCCCTAGCACAATCCTCAGAGGTTAACTTAAAAGACAATGCTGACATCATAGTGAGTCCCCCACACCTCACCCCAGTTTGTTAGAACAAATAGGTCAACATTTAGTGGAGAGATATACATCCTTCTCTAAACCAGTCCTGCATCAAGGCATGTCAGTATGCATTCCTGTCCAGGGCTGTGACAATAGTAACACATCCTTTCAGCCTAATAGGTCCTGAGCTCTCTCCTTTGTCTGCTGATTAACTGCTCCATTCAATGACCGGACCACTAATTGCAGGCTCCTTATAGTTCCCCTACATTACTGTAAGAATTAATGAGACACAATTACAGCTCCCAGAAATCCTAGGCCCAGCTCACTGCAAAGCACTCCAGCCGAATGAGAATTCCCAAGAAGAAAGGGTGAAAAATCCAGCCCATTGTTCACCAGAAGAACCTTTTTTGTTAAATTTTGTATTTATTTGAAGCTGTTTCATAATTAGGTCTTCAAAAGTTATGGGGAGAGAGTGAGAGCAAGAAAGGGGGGATTAGGGGCAGGAGATACCTTGAGAAACTGTGTTCATTGGCAAAAATTAGAGTCAAAGAGGCATCGGACATTCTGATACAGGGAGGAGCATCATGAACCCTACAGAGATACATCTAGACAAACTCCAAACATGTTATTTTTAAGACTTTTTAAAAGGGATTATGGCTGTGGGTGGCACAAGTGGTTAAGACACTGCGCCTGTTAACCAGCAGGCCAGGGTTCAAGACCCGGGTCGGCCCCACAAGACAGGGTGAGGTCCTGTCATTAGCCCAGGTCTGCGACGCCAGCTGGATTCAATCGTATTGGCTCTGCCTTTCCATTGGACTAATTCAGTGGCGTGGAGAGGGGGGATTTGCTGCTGGGGTAACAGCCTATCCTCCATATCAATCTAACCCAGGCTTTCGTGCTTCGCATGCAGTGTATACTGTGAGCATGATACCATCGTCTCTCAAGACTGACGGAGGCCTGCTTTTTTTAAAAGGGATTAGATGGCAGGTCTACTCATGCATTAGGAACTGGTAGAGAACCAAGAAACAGAGTGGGTATCAATGAGCGCCTGTTTCTGAGAACCGGTTACTAATGGGACATAGAACCTGTTGTTAATTTAGGTTATTAGGACATAGAACATTGTTAATTTATTTGAATCCCACCACTGGCCCTATTGTGTTCAGTGAGTCTTACTCTCAGGAAAGTGTATTTATAATTGGAGCCTTAGCTACATCCTTAAGCTACAACAATGAAAGTGAATTGAGAAGTTCACTTAGGTATGAGTATTTATATAAATAAATACTGCAGCTTAGTGATCAAGTACACGATTTACATGGTGAAGGGATCTGGCCTCAACTGCTGTAGTCACTGAAGTCAGTGTGCCAGGGCAATGCACATGTCACATCTAGGATGCATTCATTATTTTGTAAAACAGCCTAATTGTTAGGTGCTGTATAAAAATTAAGAGCAACCCAGACTCTGCCCACTGGCTTACAATTAAAAAGTGCAGGCACAACTCATTAATGAGGAAGAGAAAGGGAAGAAAGATCAATCAAGATAAGGCAGAGGGGACAGATGTGATTTATGGAGGTGTTTGAATATGGAAACCAAGGAAAAGAGGAGTCTGTCAAGACATTCCACTGTTAGAAACCTGCAAAGGAGAAAGGGCACACCTAGCCAGCTCCACAATGCTCTGAAAAAGATACAGCAGAAAAAAATAGTCTTTCTTAACAGTCCTATTCAGGCATTTAAATACTTAAAAAGATATACCGTATTTCCCGGTTTATAAGACGCACTTTTTTTCTTCCCAAAGGGGGGGGGAATATCTGTGTTGTCTGATAAAGTGATAGGGCCAATACTGGAGCACCTTACTCCATCATGTCATATGTCGTTGGATTCGTATTGAAGAGCAGATCCAATGCAACAATCAGTTTTGAGATATCTCCTTTGTATCAAAAGGTATGGCCAAAAAAGTAAAAATCAAAAATATAAAAACAAAAAAATACCTTTCTTGGCAATTTTTTTAGGAATTTGGGGAATTTTAGGAATTTTTTTGTAGAAATTTTGCCCTGGGGGGTAGGAATTTTGGACTTATGGTTCAGGAATTTTGGGTTTGGCATCTAGTCACCCTGGCAATCCTGACCATCCTTCCCTGGCTTGGAGACTTGCACCAAAGTAGACATGCACAAGACCTGGTCCCTCCTGCTCCATGCCTGTGCCTCCCTCACTCTTCCCTATGTATCTAGATCCCCTCACCTTTCCCTATCTACCCCCTAAAAGAACCCCCCCAACTTACCTGCCTTCTTGGACTACTTGCAATGAGATTTGTGCAAAATATTGGTGTCTGAACATTCGCAATGAGATTTGTGCAAAAGTTGCAAATCACTGACACTAGACATGATGAGTTTTGGAGGTTACCAGAAAATTAAAAGAGTGCTTGAAGCTTAAAGTCTTTCCTCATTTGTTAATGACAGTGATAATGGTTCTTAATACCACTGTTGACTTTACATGAAATATTATTCTGCTATATTTTATTAAATATATTAGTACACCATTTGATTCAGAATTTTTTTTTTGTTTTGCTCCTCTAAACTTTGGTGCGTCTCGTGATTCGGTGCATGTAATAAGCCGGGAAATACAGTATATGTGAGGCCATCCTTGGCACTTGCCCACCTAACCCTACCCCATATTTCAGTTTCTGGACTGGGTTCAGTATTCATCACTGTAGACAAATGCTGATAGTAGAGAAGGCAAGGTGGAAGCTAATATGCAAGCATCATAGGAGAGATCCTATGATGATTCTGAATCATAGGAGAGGTTGGGCCCACTGGCATAGCTAGAAGGGGGCAATAAGTCTTGGAGGGAGCTTCACCTTGTAGAGGCCTGATGCAGCCTGAGGTGTGCTTCCATGCAGTCTGCAGCAAGTTGCCTCCATCCAACCCAACAGGAAATCTTTAAATCTTAGCTCTGCTCCCCTCACCTCTAGAGGTTATTTTAAGGGCTGGGAAGGCTGCATACACCTCCTCTCTCTATCTAAGAAAATGCTTATGAACTTGTTTGGAGATCTTAGAATCATAGAATTAGAGTTGGAAGGGACCTGGTAGGTCACCTAGTCCAACCTGCAATCCCCTGAAATCCCCCTGAAACCAACCTGAAATCCCCCTACAGCATCCCCAATAGGTGCTCGTCGAGCCTCTGCTTGAAGATCCCCAGTGAGGGAGAGTCCACCACCTCCCTTGGCAATCTCTTCCACTGCCAAACCGCCTGAACCGTCAGGAATTTTTTCCGGATATCCAACCGGAATCTCCTCTCTTGCAGTTTGTACCCATTGGTTCTAGTTCTGATTTCAGAAGCAGCTATGAACAAATGAGCCCCTTCCTCCCTATGACAGCCCTTCAAGTATCTGAAGAGGGCAATCATGTCTCCTCTCAGCCTCCTCTTCTCCAAGCTGAACATCCCAAGTTCCCCCAACCTTTCCTCGTAGGGCTTCCCTTCCATCCCACTGATCATTCTTGTCGCTCTCCTCTGGACTTGCTCCAGTTTGGCTGCATCTTTCTTCAAGTGAGGTGCCCAGAACTGAACACAGGACTCAAGGTGAGGTCTGACCAATGCTGAATAAAGAGGAACTAGAACTTCTCGCGACTTGGAAGCTACAGTCCTCTTAATGCAGCCTCAAATGGCATTTGCCTTCTTTGCAGACACATCACACTGCTGACTCATGTTCAGCTTGTGATCCACGGCGACTCCAAGATCCCGCTCACATGTTGTGCTGCCAAGCCAAGTATCCCCCATTTTATACCTGTATTTTTGGTTTTTATTGCCCAAGTGGAGAACCTTGCACTTCTCCCTGTTGAAATTCATTCTATTTGTTATAGCCCAGTATCAAAGTACAGCCCAGTATCAAAGAAAGTATCAAAGAAAGTATCTGTATGAAAGGAAGAAATTGTTTATGAACTGATTTGAATTCAAGTTCTGTCTCTAATATATTCAATTTAAGTAAATTTATGCACATTTATTCAAATTTGAAATGTAAATCAATATTTTTTGCAGTCCCTGACACAGTATCAGAGATCATTTGTCTCTCTTACAAAAAAGTTTGGACACACCTGGTCATAGGAATGAATAGTCTGTCCTTCTTCTAACCTGGCAGAGGAAAAGGAAGAGGAAGAAACCATTCATCACTACAGACAGTTGTTCTAGAAAAGGGGTCTCCAAACCCCAGGGGCCAGATGTGGGTGAGACGAGCCTCTATCTGGCCCACCGCCAGCTTCTGATGCTCTAACTCAGTTGACCAAAATGGTGGGGTGGAAAAAATGGAGGTCCATTTACATGTGTGCTTTATTTCTGTGACGTGCATTGGTGCTTGCAGAAATCCTAGAAATTTGAGCCCGTTTATTCACTAATTTAAGTTCCGCTGATTTAAATTTTAATCTAACCTGTTGGTTTAAATTTTATATTTAAAATATTTTTCTAGCCCCCAGCATTGTACCAGGTAGGTGAATTTTTTATTTTTAGGAGACCCCTTTATTTTTAGGAGACCCCAGCCCTAGAAAAAGAGCTGCAGAATTTTGCAAAAGAGTTGCTGTGTCCCATACCGCTGTGTCCCAAACTCTTTATGGCACACCTGTGGATGTTTTGTAGCACACTAATGTGCCACGACACACCAGCTGAAAGTCGCTGCTCTAGGAAGTTCTCTCGTTTTTGTATCCCATTGATGCAAATGATTGAACAAGCTATCAGTTGACATTCTGTACATAAAATCCAGGCGTTCCTCAGTGTCACTGTTATTCTGTCTCACAAGCCATAGGTGTGAGCAATCTGCATGTATAACCTCTATCCAATAGCCACTCAATAATAAGAAGAATGCAATAAAAAAAAGAAGGCGGTCATCGTGGTTGTCTTCAGGCCATCTTCAATGGCATCAGTGGCCACTCTCTAGCAAACTGGTCTGCTACTCTCGGCAGATTCGGCTGCCGAAACTCTCAGAAAATGGCTGTTCCCTTCTGATGCTGTTATTCACAAGCTGTCCCCCGCTGATCATCATACATCATTCCCCGCTGAGCCTAAATGCTACACTCAGAATGTGACACTCTTGGAAGCAGTAGGCAAAATGAGCTCCCCACAGAAGATAGTTGCACCTCACTCATCACACACTCCAGCTTGTCAAGGAAGCACCACTGAGACCCCACCAAGTGAGCACATTAGCAGCATTAAGAGTGCCTTCCAAATTGGTTGGTACAGAATGTGGACGGGGCAGGCTACATCTAAGAAAGAGGACAATTAACTACCAGTGGTGTAGCTACAGAGGGGGATGCAATAATATTGCAAGCACCACAGCGAACAGGTAATTGCAAGGTGCGTAAGCGGCCCCTCTGTTGGAGCCTTATGGGCAGCAATGGTAATTCTCCATTTGAGACTTGGAGGGGTGCTTATCCAGCAAATTGTGGCACCTGAAATCCCACACAATCCCCTATTGCTATGGCACTGTGAATTACCACTGATGGATCCACAAGCAGAGACCATCTTCAGTTATCTCAACAATTCAGAATTTGTTTCATATATTAACTAACATTTCAGCAGCGGAATAAAATTAAGGGCACAGATCCAGGGCTCAATTGTACAACATTACTAGTCTAAGACCAGTGTTAATCCTCCAGTGAACACATACAAGCAAAAAAAAGTGGGAGGAGAGGTTAGGAAAAACCCAAACTACCATATTTAATCAAATCTAATGTTCACTTTTTTCAGCCAAATTTACCCTACAAACCAGAGAAACTATGGGAAGAAGTAAGAGACACTGAATCTGGATTGCTCTATGCATTTCCCATAGGTTTCCCATAGGTGGCACCATAACTAGGTCCCGTAGTTCTTCTGGTCTGTAGCTTATATTATATTAGATGGTGCATTAGATTTTACTAAATACAGTTTTCGATTACAAGTAAAGTCCAGTTCTTAGTTTACTACTGAAATTAAAAAATAAACCCATTGTTGTATAAAGTAGTGCAATTAGGTACAATCACAACAAAAACCCATTGCCGTATTTTTATGGTCATATACTGATAAGTGTATGCAGTAACATTAAATTTTGTACCTGTTTTGCTACTGCACATTACAATAATCAGTAAACATTTTTTTTAAATCTCAAGCCTTTTAAAATAGGGGTGCAAATTAGATTTGATGGTGCATTATTGTGGGATCTCCCTTGAAGGTAGAGATTGGAGCAAAAGTAAGTGGCCACATTCAGGAAGATATACTTCAAGCCCAAATAAGCCTACATGTGCTTTCAAAGAAGCCAGAGAAACTGAGAGATCACAACTGATATGTTTATTGCAGAATTGTCTGCATGGAGTTTGAACGTTCTCCAACCCCAACCCTATTTCCAAAGTGTGTGTAGGTAGCAGGAGGAAAGGGCAGGAAGGAAAAATACAAGCATCAGTTGTAATGTGATGGAAACCTTAGAGGTTTTGGAATGAACATTGGCACAGGTGTACAGGACAAAACTGTACACTTCATGTTGAAACCTAACATTGGCCTTTGCGCCCATTTTCAAGACAGAGCAAGTAGGAAGCCTCACAAGTGCCATGATTTATTATGGGAGCACTGATTCTGCTGGATCCATATATATAGAACCTACTTTCCATAACCATAAACATGTTGTGCCAGGCCAACGCAGATGCCACATTCCATTGATTTCAGCAAATAGGTTATGCACAAGCTTCACCCTATTCAACTAAAATGAAAGGGATCTTGACTTTGGCAAGCTTTTGTGCACAAATAATATTTGCTCATCGTTCATCCCATCATGGACCTCTTAAAAGAATTTAAGAGAGGTGGATAAAATCTGGAGTATCTAAGTATCTGGAGTATCTGGATTTAAGAGGGGGCAGAATCTGGAGTTGTCTCTGGAGTATCATTAAGATCCCTGGCCACATACAGCTCTATTCTGCCCCCTTCACCCCTGCCTGGAATGGATCCAAGGAAGTGAGGCTCCCTCCAAGAGTAACTGCACTGCCCCCCTCTAGCTATGCCACTGTTAGGGCATTATTTTGAAAAAGGTTGACTTCCACTGATAAAAATAAATGTACTCTTGTCTGTGGAAATTCTTGTCTGCATGGTGAAACTGGCATTATCTTGATGTCTGCTGATAACTACCAGATCCTGCCTGCCTATTTATTTGTTCCACAGATAGCGACAGCTCCTGCCTCCACCCTGTTGCAACTGCCAGCCTCTATCATCGGAGTAATGAGATTGTGGATCTCCTTTCTGCCTTCAAACCAGCCTTTTTATCAGCTCACAAGTTACCAGAATAAGCCTCTGGAATCAAGGATTTGAGTATTGGAGACACACTCCAAGACACAAGCCTAACTTGCAGGTTTTGGAAACACATGATTTCTGGGGAGAACTTCCAGCTCTGCCTACCACCTGCCTGTATTGGTAGGTGCCTCTGCCTATATACAGACTCACTGTATAGTGAGTCTAAGCAGTAATGCACACAGGTGCACCTATCTAATGTTCTACCACAGAGTTATACATTCTCCATGAAAGCCACAAGCCCTATGCTCATACAGTGCTTCCCCAATATTCTTCATGCAGGTGCCACACCAATATTGCAGGCATTCGTATTTTCCTGATTTAGCACGTCTCTAGTGCACAATGTCGGGCAGTATTACAGACTGAGGAATTTATAGATTTACCTTCCAGCTCAGAAGGTAAATGAAACAGAGTATCCTTATAAATAACAGTACAATCCTAAGCATGTCTACTCAGATGTAAGTCCCATTGTTTAAATGGTATTTTTCCCCAGTAAAGTGTGATAGGATTGCAGCATAAGGCTATATACAAATTCCTATATACACTTTCCTCGAAGTAAGTTCCATAGAACATTATGGGACTTACTTCTAAGTAGACATGCATAGGATTGCACCCTAAGACTGCAATCCTAACTTCCAGTTAGCCCCAGCGTAAGTCCTGTGCTTACCTTGGGGTGTCACAAAAGTGCTGCAAGGTACTTCTGCCCCACTCCTGGGGAGGTTAGGCCTGCACACACATACACAGAGTTCCCCACATCTCCAAGGAAAGATATGCCAGGTGAGTTAGGCCAGCCTAAATTGGTTAGGTGTAAGAAACCCTAACACAGTGATTCTCAAACTTTTAGCAGGCGGACCCACTTGTTATATCAGTGGTACCTGGACATTTCAGCCTGGGACCCCTTTCGAACTTAAAAATCTGTCTGGGACCCCCTGTCAAATTTGCCAGGATGTGACAGCATTGTGATTCGAGAGGTCCTCCATGTCTATTCAGAAGTAAGTCCGATTGTGATCAATGAGACTTACTCCCAGAAAAGTCTAGTGTCAGATTCCAACTTTGCAGATCCCACCCTCTTGTCACTCCCCTGACCTAAGATTGCAACCCCGAAATGGCGTCATGACCCACACTTTGAGTACCACTGTGTTAGATAGATGTTGTCATGACCAGATGTGGTATCATCAAGCAGGAAGTGTTTTAACAATCCTGTGTAGGGTGTGATCCTACACACACGTAACCATGAGTAAGTCACCAGAGTTTTCTTCAGGGGATGGGGACATTCAGAGTACACTTCTCATTGTTGTTTAAAAAAATGCAAAAATCTATGAAAATTAAAACCTATTTTATTTGGTTTTTATTATTTGACAGGGAATGCATGACAGTGGCTTTCTCTACTGACACTATAACCACCTACTGAGTACACTTTTAAATCGATTATAAGTAGAATGTAGATTTTTGAATAAAAACACATTCTGCATTTCTATCATTGGAAAACACTGTAATCCACAAAAAATAAAACTATTTTCTCCTGGACCAGCATTTTGTGCAATGTTAATTTAGATTTTCAAATGAATTCTTCTGATTTGATTGCCGCTGCAGGTATTAATGGGTAGAGGAATTCATATGAGAATCTAAACTAACGTTGCACAAGATGCTAGTCCAGGCAAAATTTGTCCTCTTCCAAGGCACTTGCTGTCTGCAATAATTTCACATGCAAATTGACCTGTTTTTCAGGAACACTTTTCTGATTTCACAACCCCTCACTTCAGGGGACAGACATGGAAGCACCAACATGTCTCCTGTATTTGAAACTTCAGCTGTCAACCCTAGTAATGAGAAACAGTGACAGTCAATGTGTTAGGCACACAGAACTTGATGCCATTTCCTTAAGGCCAAGCTAAACAGTGATATTCAAAAGAGCGCCAGACGTTCCTGCACATGCTGAGATTTCTCAAGACCATGAGAGGTTCCCAGGCTGAATTCCAACCTCATGTCAGTCTCAGTGCTAGCTTTACAAGGCTAAAGGCCGTTGATGTTTTCAAGGAGACTTGAACCCCAGACCCTTGCTAAACGTCTCCTCCATACATCTCCGTTTTATCCCACCTCCTATAATTGTTCTGAAGGAGAGGCCACTTCCATTGCACATTCAGGTGCCTCCAAAACATAGTGCTTTGAACCCCCTCTAGCTACACCACTGACTGTGCGAATCCCCCTGATGTTTCCTACAGAACTAAACCTGCAAGTAAAGTCAGTAAAAACCAGTCCCATGTGCACCTCAAATCCATTTCTCTTTAGGATCAAAAGATGGGGACAACTTTAACTAGGGTTGCCATATGTCCCAAAAAACAGAGATAATCCTGATTTGGGGGCATTGTGATCACATACTGGTAAATGGGACAGAGGGTCCTGTCCCAATTTTGTGGAAGAAAATTATGGCAATCCTAACTTTAACACACTTTGGATCCAATACTACTGAACTTTTTAGCACTGATGCAGTCACAGGTTAAGGGAACAAATATTGCCTTAACTTGATGAAGACTTGATGACTGCCATCCTGATCACAGGATGCAGCACCAATGTTGTCACGGCTGAATCAGGGCTGGGAAGTTGGATAGGATTTGGCCCAAACACGCCTGATCAGTGATCTTGGAAGCTAGCAAAGGGACCAATTTATCCTCCCCTGGTAGTGGATGGGTGCTGTCCACCTTTCCTTGCCACGGCACAAGCCAGATGAAGCTTATCCAATGTAGCTTCAATGCTGAATGAAACCGTTACGTTGAGAAGTGGCATCAAAGGAGCTCCAGGTGCTGGATATGGAGTTGGGAGTTTATCGCCATCATATTTTGCTTCCACCACCCTGAATGACTGAACCAGACTGGGCTAGATAGATGAGCAGTCTTGATCCACCCCACTCCCAGCCACGATCTTCTGATACAATAAGCTGGAAACAGAGTAGAGTAGAGTAGAGCAGAGCAGAGTAGAGTAGAGAGACAAGTGACTTGCCCAAAGACACGAACTCAAAATGAAGCAGAGGTGTGGTCTGAGCCTCAAACAACAAACCTAATTATTATTTTGGGCAAACAACTGCAGCGATGCCATATGACATACTCTGAATTCCTTTTGCCACCCCCAAACTTCCCATGTAGAACAAAAGAAAAAGTACACTATGCAAAAACAAAAACAAAAAAACCAAGCAATGCTGCTGTCATTATTTCACAAAATTAATGTATAAAATTCACAGCCATGGGATGCAGTGCAGCCTTGACTGTAAAGGATTAAGGCTGCAATCCCATCCTGCAGTTAGGCCAGCCTAATACCCGGCATAAATCCTGTGCTGAACTGGGGGTGTCACCAAAGTGCTGTCAGACACCTCTGCGCCACTTCTGGGGATGGGCTATGCCAGTGCATATTAGCCATAATAACTGAATGGAACCACCTTGCTAAAGGCCCGAGATTCTGAATGGCAGACATGCAATAGGAGATAGCCAGTGCCGCTATAAGCAGCGGACCGGGCTAGATAGATGAATAATTTTGGTTCAACCCACTTCCAGCCAGGATCTTATACAATAAGCAAATCTGTTTACCATTTCCTTGCCCCCCTCATACTGCAAATGTCACTATCTTGACCCAATCGTTTCCTTCCAGCCCTTCCATCATTTCCCTCTTTGGGAGCTGTGAGTTAGTCTGCCTGCTGAACCTTTGACACAGCATCATTCCATCATTGTGTTTCCTTGCCCACATCCCAGTTTGTGACTGAGCTGAGACTGGGACCAGAGACACACCCTACAATCCAGAGTAACTACGGGAGCGCATGAGAAACACTACATGTACCTGTAGTTACTGCACCACCTAGTGAAAACCGATGGGAAATTCATATTGAAATCCAGAGCAAATGGTTCTTACACCGGAGCAAGGACTCCTCGTAGTTACTCTGGTTTTTGCCCACAATTGCTGCACCAGCGGCATAGATAATTATCATGAAGCCAGGCGCAAAATTCAGCCTGTTGCCCTAGATGTGATGTCACAACTAGAAGTGATGTCATGTCCAGGCTTTTGAAAAAAGAAAATTGGGGGGAAACCCAAATCCTTCTCCCCAGCAGCTCACCATCCACTTGCTCTTTGCCTCCCTCCAGCTAGTGGCATCACTAAGGCATTTATCTGCTATTTGGAGTAAAAAAAAATTTGTGGTCCCCTACCCTCCAAAAAACAAATTCAATTGTAATTAATTAAGTAAATAAATAAAAGTGTGCTCCTCATTGGCTTTAGACACTGCGCTGCACCAGCTTCCTCTGCAACCACACTGGACAGGCTTACAAGGTAGTCATTAAGGATTACTAAAGCCAAACATAAGGCAAAACCCAGAGTAACTATGGGGAGTCCTTGCTCCGGTGTAAGAACAACTTACTCTGGATTCCAATATGAATATCCCATAGGTTTTCACTAGGTGGTGCAGTAACTACGGGAGCACGTAAAGTCTCTTACGTGCTCCCGTAGTTACTCTGGATTTGGGGGATAGAAAAAGGACATAAGAACATCAGGTGAAATGGGATACATCAGGTGCTGGGTCAGGCCAAAGGTTCCTGTAGTCCAGCTTCCTCTATCCCATTGTGGCCTACCAGATGTCTCAAAGAGCAGACAAGACAACAAGATCACATCACCAACCCCTTGCATATAGGATTCAGAGTAGCCAACTTCTAAAAATGAATTACTTTATTTATTTATTAAAGAAATTAAGCTAAAATAAATTTAAATTAAATTAATAAATTAAATTTAGTAATTAAAATAAATTAATTTTCTAAAGTAACTAATTTAATTTAATTACTGTATTTATTTTTTATTTATATCCTGCATTTTTTATATACCGGTATATAAAAGAGGTATATAAATACTGTAGGTAGGTAGGTTCCTGAACGGAAGGCTGCATGTACCTCCTGCATGTCTTATAATCTGTGATGGACTTTTTATTCCATAAATTTGACTGCATAAATTTTCTTTTCTTCCAGTGCATTTGACTGTATAAATTTGTCCAGTCACCTTTTAAAGGCACTTAGATCATCCTGTGGCAAGGAGTTCTATGGATTGATTACATGCTGGGTAAAGAAATATTTTTTTGGTCAGTTCTCACAACACTCAATTTAGCGGAAGTCCCTTACATGTGGGAGAAGTAAAAGTATATCCATCTATCCACTCTGTCCATCCCATGCATAAACGCACAACTTTAAAAATATTTATTAGTGGTATAAAAGTGTTGCGTATTTGTTATTGGTCTCATAATATGGTAGTGTATGGCTGGCTTTGGATGCCTGGGATTAATGTGTTAGGTGGATAGCGTTTTTGTTTCAATCTCTTTGGAAGTCTAATTTTAATGGTAATAAAAACATTCCATCCCAGTTGCTTGATGGCAGTGCTTTTAGAAATGCAAAGAAAGTTAGCATCCAGCCTTCCCAACTATTCTTCCTTGGGGGAAAAACCTAACCCAACAATGCTGGGAGTGACAGGAGAGAGGCGGGAGTAATCACAGGGCTGTCAATCAAGTTTTAATTGAGTCTGACTCAGTTATACACAGCAGCATAAATTGGATTTAAGGGCAGTGGTGGTTTACTTTGGGAACGGTGCCGGATGGGTCCCCACTGTTGTGGGCTTACAGTATTTTAAATTACTGTTGGAAAAATCAAGCCATAGTTTACTGCCATCTCCCATGGGATACTTGAAAGAAGCAGTATGGACAGTTCTGGACTTCAGATTAACTCCTTGCAACCTCTTGGGAAGAAATAATTGGGTAGAGTGCTCATTTCAAAGGACAGCATCCTCCATCTGCCTTAACTCTCCGTATAGGGGAACAGGCGACTGCTTCTAGGTTTCCTTCACGGCACAGAAACTGAGCAGAGGAAGCAATCGGATTGACGCTGAATTGTAAACCTTCTAAAAGTGAAGAAGTGTAACGGGGAGGGGGGGGGAATAAATGACTCCTGCCTGAATTTTCCTGATCACAATATTCCCGATTCTCAATGTGAACATGTTCATGTGTTACAAAACAACCCTGAAAAATTAAATTGGTGGTATCCAACACTCTGCGCTTGTTAGTCAACTCATGCCACCATGTTCTGGCTTACTCTGGCCTCACACTCAGGAGTATATTCCTGGGTGGAGAGCAGAGTTCTGGTACTTCCATAACAGGAGTGGTGACCGTAGAGATGCTTCCTTTGAAACTCACTCAAAAGTCTAAACAAAAAAGAAACTGATTAAAAAAGAACATCAGGCTCAACAGGAGGCAAATTGAGAAATTTGCATAGGGACATAGCTTATTAATGATTGGGAGTCCTGAGGAGCCATTAGTGATTTGTCTCTGAAAAAGGCTTTGCGAATTTTAGTTGGAAAAAAGTATATAAATATTCTCAATAAAAGATGATGATGATGATCTTCTTCTTCTTCTTCTTCTAGTTGTTCCCGCATGTTCATCTTCCTAGCATTGTTCACTGCTTAATGATGCTGATGAAGCTGTTTAAACCATTAAGGCTGCAAACCTAACCTCCAGTTTGGCTAGCCTAAGCCCTAGTATAAGTATTGTGCTAACCTGGGGGTGTCACAAAAGTGCCTTAAGACACTTCTGCGCCACTCCTAGGGGAGGGTTAGGTCCGTACACAGACGTGTGCTTGCCTCCCTACATCACCACAGAATTGGGAAGACTGTTGAGTTGTGCTGACATAGGTTAGGATTGCACCCTATTTTTCCTAAGAAACATTATGGAGCTCACTTAACATAAGGCTGGAACCAGTGGTTGGCTTCAGGGGGTTCTATAGAACCCTTTGCTAATGAGCTCCTGAGAACCAGTTACTAATGGGACATAGAACCTGTTGTTCTAAGCTCATAGAACCTGTTAATTTAGGTTATTAGGACACTGAATCTGTTGTTAATTTATTTGAATCCCACCACTGGTTGGAACCTGTGCAAATATACCTGGAAACAAAAATTAATACAGTGGAACTGTTTGGAAAAAAAATAGGCTAGCATGCTAATAAAATTGTCCCATGCAGGTTGCCCAGCTGGTTGTGACCAACTCTGAAGTGGGATGACCAGTTCATCATTACAAGGCTGAAGAACCAGCATTGTCCAAAGATGTCTCCATAGCCATGTGGCCAGCATGATTAAGCACACTAATGTTGCATGGCTTTTCTTTCATGTTATTCTTTCATCCCATTTTTCCATTTTTATACACCTGTTTTAAAACAAACTCTAAGACTGTGGAATGAAATGAGCTAGATCTTCAAAGGAACTGTAATTTGTTTCAAAGTAGATATATATGGTTGGAAAACACTCTTAATGGGGAAAGAAATGAAATGGAGGTGCTATCATTTTAATGGGGCATAGCAGCAAGTAGTGGCCTGCCACAGCCCTGCACACTACATCACGGATTTCATTCCCAATACATGTTGAGTGACAGTATGCCAAAAAGGGAGTAAAGATGCAACAGTGTTTCCTGATGCAATCCCTGATGCACCACAGCTGACAGGTGTGCAGGATTCCCAGAAGCATCACCAGTGCTCCAATAGCCACATGACTCATCTCTGGCTGATTTGGCAAAGGAATTTTGTTTGCCTCATTTTGTTCTTCAATGAGCAGGTGGGGGGGTGAGATGGGGGAAATTGTGGTCAGGACTATGCCTTGGGGGAATAGAAATAGTCTCACCATTTTTTTCCTATACTGTGAACTTTCTCTAAAGGGGAAAATAAGTTGGGGAGGGCCTATTTAATTCACCATATTTACGCAAAACTAACATGCCACCCCCACTAATGTGCACCCCCAAATTTAAAAGACTTAACATTTTTTTAAAAGGTTTACTGGTGATTGTAATGCACAGCTGCAAAGAAGGTGCAAAATTTAATGTCACCACATACAATGAGATAACAATAATAATAATCTGACTGGCTAATCAGACTGACCCGGGATGGACTGGCCGAATGAACAGGGAGGGTGGTGAACTCCTCTCTGAGGGAGCGGGTGTTGCCTTCTGCATTAAAGCAGGTGGTGGTGGTTCGCCCCCTTCTGAAGAAACCCTCGCTGAACCCTAAAAACCTAAACAACTATTGGCCAGTCTCAAACATCCCTTTTCTGGGCAAAGTGGTCGAGCGGGTGGTGGCGTCCCAGCTTCAGAGGGTCCTGGATGAAGCTGATTATCTGGATCCCTTCCAATCTGGTTTCAGGCCAGGATTTGGGATAGAGACTGCCTTGGTCGTCTTGGTGGATGACCTATGCCGGGGAATGGACAGGGGGAGTGCGTCCCTGTTGGTCCTGCTGGACCTTTCAGCAGCCTTCGACACCATCGACCATGGTGTCCTTCTGGGTCGGTTGGCTGGGTTGGGGATTGGAGGCACTGTTTTGCAGTGGTTCCGCTCCTTCCTGGCTGACAGATCCCAGAAGGTGGTGCTGGGGGATGCTTGCTCGGCACCCTGGCCTCTTCGGTGCAGGGTGCCACAAGGTTCCATTCTATCCCCCATGCTATTTAACATCTGCATGAAGCCGCTGGGAGAGGTCATCCGGAGGTTTGGAGTGAGGTGTCATCAGTATGCCAATGACACCCAGCTCTACCTCTCCTTTCCTCCTGAGTCCAAGGAGGCAGTTGAAGTCCCGAATCGTTGTCTGGAGGCAGTGGGGGACTGGATGAGGGTGAACAAACTGAGATTAAATCCTGATAAGACAGAGGTTCTCCTGGTCCGGAAGTCCTCAACTCGGGTATTGGAATATCATCCTGTTTCTGGAAGGGGTTGCACTCCCTCTGAAGAAGCAGGTTTGCAGCTTGGGGGTTCTCCTGGATTCGCAGCTGCTCCTGGAGTCCCAGGTGGCGGCTGTGGCCGGGGGAGCCTTTGCTCAGCTTCGGCTGATCCGCCAGCTGCAACCATACCTGAGTCGCTCGGATCTGGCCATGGTGACCCATGCCCTAGTGACATCGAGACTAGATTATTGTAACGCGCTCTACGTGGGGCTGCCTCTGAAGATGGTCCGGAAGCTGCAATTAGTCCAGAATGCGGTGGCCCATGTGGTTGCTGGGGCTCGTTGGTTCGACTCTGTCGGGCCACTGCTTCAGCGACTACACTGGCTGCCCATTCGTTTCCGGGCTGAATTCAAAGTGCTGGTCCTGACCTTTAAAGCCCTAAACTGCTCGGGTCCAGGGTATCTGAGGGACCGTCTTCTTCTGTACAATCCGACCCGTCACCTAAGGTCATCTGAGGGGGCCCTACTGACTGTGCCTCCCCTAAGAGATGTGAAAGGTGTGGTGGCCAGAGATAGGGCCTTCTCAGTGGTGGCACCCCGGCTGTGGAACTCCCTCCCCTTAGAACTGAGGAAAGCTCCCTCAGTACAGAGCTTCAGGCGGAGTCTTAAAACTTTTTATTTAAAAAAAAAGCATTTTAAACAGGGCAGGGATTGGGGGCAGTTGTATTATTGTTTTATTTTATTGTTTTAACAAATGTCTTTTAGCTTGTTTTTAGTTGTTCTTAGTCTTTTTATTCATTCTAATTGTATTTTAATTATGTTTTAACCTGTATTTATTAGCGATTTTAATGGTTTTTTGTTCTTCTCCGATGTTAGCCACCTTGGGCTCCCTCTTGTAGGAGAGGAAAGGTGGGTATGTATGTATGTATGTATGTATGTATGTATGTATGTATAAATAAATAAATAAATAAATAAATAAATAAATAAATAAATAATATTATTGAGTCCCTCTGGGAGAAAGAAGGGCTATAAATAAAGTTTATTATTACTACTACTACTACTACTACTACTACTACTACTACAATGGGTTTATATTATGATTTTACTTACCTAATAGGACTACTTTATACAATAATGGGTTTATGTTACATATTGAATTACAAACAAGAAACTGTTAATCAAAATACGGATATATTTATAAGCAAAATACTGCATTTACACAAATCTAATGCACCATAGAATCTAATGCACACCCCGATTTTGGAGACTGATAGCACAATCCTAACCTTGTCTACTCAAAAGTAAGCCCCATTGGTTCTTACTCCCAGGAAAGTGTCTTTAGGATTGCAGCCTAAATTTGGCTGAAGAAGGTGAGCATTACATTCAAGTAAATATGGCAATTTCATCTTTGCTGATCCAGTGGCTGATCAAGTGCTCGCTGCATTCTATGGCGGGATGTAGGTGGATGACCAAATGGCCTGGGAAAAGTAAATAAAAAATATAATAAATAAATAAGACTATCTGGTAGCAAACGGATCTCTTTTGGACCCATAATAGCTACTTTGCTGGCACAAGTTCTGAGAGGCAAGAGGTGTGTTGGGCCAGGAAAATGAGGATATCATCTTGGTGTGCATTGCCACTGTTAGGATCCACCCCATATGTCATCCTGCCCTGCTACCTACCCTGTTCCACCCCACTCACGCTGGTAAACCTTTAGCTTACCTACCTCAACATAGCATCCAGCAGCTATTACTGCATATGCAGGGACTGGAACATTGATGGTCCATCAGCAGCGCACCATTTCCAGTGCCACAGAGGCACTTATGAGTTTCCACCACTGTAAGACAGGGTGAGCTCCTCTCCTTAACCCCGCTCTGCGACACCAGCTGGAACCAATCGTATCGGCTCTGCCGTTCCATTGGACTATTTCAGTGACATGGAGAGGGGGGATTTGCTGCTTGGGTAACAGCCTATCCTCCGTAACAATCCAACCCAGGCTCTCATGCTTCGCATGCAGCGTATGCAGCGCCGAGCAAGATACCATAGTCTTCGAAGACTGATGGATGCCAATGCTATAACTGGCCCATAAATTGGGATGTAGTTCTGTGCTGTGAAGGTGCTATTTAAATACATTGTTACAGATCAGCAGATTCAACCAAGTGATAGAATAAACTTCTCTTCTGCAATGTGTGCTTCATTTATCATGTAGAAAAAATAAAGTGAGTGCAGGGATTCATCTGATAGGAGTCTGGAATTTTCCAGGTATTTGCTGTCTCCAACTCTCCCTAGTAGCTCCCTAGTAACATCAAAGGGGAGGAGGTTCGAAGCCCCCTTCTTATCACAGACATGTCAGTGTAAACACTGTAAAATTATATTTCCATTAGTTAAAGACAGTAAGAGGAGAGAAAGTGAGAGGACTGCCTTGTTTCCCTAGAACACATAAACTCTTATAATTAAACTTTTCACCTTTAGTCAAGTAGCTGTCTATATATTCCTACACAGTGGGTGGTTTGCTCTGCAGACATATTGGCTTGAAACATTAGACCAAGGAGAAATTATTGAATGAAATTCATCGCTGGATTTAACCATGCATGGCTTCTCATTTATATATTTACTAGCAAAAAGCATACCCACGTTGCGGGAGTAAAATTCTCCCATATGCCATCCCCCCATATGCCTCAACCCCAGATGTGCAACTTCCCCACATATGCAACTTCCCCCTATGTGCATCAACCCCCCATGTGCATCAACCCCCCATGTGCATCAACCCCATGCACAACTTCCCTCATGCACATCCACCCCCCATGTGCATCAACCCCCCATGTGCATCAACCCCCATGCGCAAATTCCCCCAATGCGCATCAACCCCCCATGCACAACTTCCCCCATGTGCATCAACCCGCCATGCACAACTTCCCCCATGCGCAACTTCCCCATGCACAACTTCCCCCCATGCGCAACTTTCCTCCATGCGCAACTTCCCCTCATGCACAACTTCCCCTCATGTGCAACTTCCCCATGTGCAACTTCCCCCAAGCGCAACTCCCCCCATGTGCAACTTCCCCCCATGCGCAGCATCCTCGCCAGTGCAACCTCTTCCTCCGAAGAGGAAGTTCAGTCAGTGCACCAGGCACTGAGCACCAAATTGGCTGGATGTTGTTCAGTCTCCTATGTTAAGTATAGGACAGAAACACGTTGCCCCCTTTTCAGCCCCTGAAGGGTTAAATTTCTCCAGATGGTTCTTGGTGGGAGTTCAGGTGACAGAAGGAACTCCCAGAATTCCATGCTTCAGGCCCAGCAGTTGGGGCGGAATGTTGCTGAGTCAGCAATTCTCAATGCAAAGTATAGGGAGGAAAACGCGTTGCACCCCTTTTCACCCCCTTCCAGTCGGAATTTCTGAAAACCGGTTCTTAGTGCACCCCTCAGTCACGGAAGGAACACCCACTCCAAATTTCACACTTCTAGGCCCAGCGGTTTTGGCAGGGCGGTGATGAGTCAGTGAGTCAGTCAGTCAGTCAGTCAGTCAGTCAGTAACTTTTATTTTTTACATATATATATAGATTCCTCCTCACCCTCCCTGCCTGCTAGCCTGCTCCCTAAAATATCACTGGTTTGCTCATATAAAGGGCCCCCATTACCTTCGGTAGCATAGGGCCTCATCCTAAATCCAGCCCTGTACACAATTATAAACTCTGCTGGTTCAAGGAGAAAGAACAAGGAAACAAGGAACAAGAACAAGGAAACAAGGAACTTGGGGCTGTTCCTTTAGCAATGCAGTTCAATGAAGCTGCAGTTCTAGCCATGTTTTTTTGGAAGAAAGTCCACTGAAACCAGTGCAAATTACTGCACGTCAAAACCAGATACAAAAAACCAGATCAGTATGGGAGCCCTAAGAGTGGAGGAAATGGGGTAACAACAGGCATGGGGAGGCAAATTGCATCCCACAAGGAGGGCAGGACTGACAGTGGGTCCCCTTTCTTTCTTTCTTTCTTTCTTTCTTTCTTTCTTTCTTTCTTTCTTTCTTTCTTTCTTTCTTTTTCAATATGGACTGTGCCATATCATACACACATTCCAATGACCTCTAATTGATCAACTGCTTGACACACACAAAAAAACTTTTTTTAAAAGAAATGTAGGATTTTTTTTCTTCTGATGAATACGGTGAAAAAGTATTTTCTAAAAGGAAACATTATTAACTCTCTGCCTGAACCAAAGCAGGTACCAAAGAAGATTTCCAGCAAGTTTCTAGCACTTAATAAATGGCAACTCCACTTAAGACATAAATTAACTGTTAAAGGGCACAATCCTAACCATGACTACTCAAACATAAGCTCCATTGTGTTCAGTGGGTCTTACTCACAGAAAAGTGACTTTAGGATTGCAGCCCAACTCTGTATTTTACTCTACAGAGTTAACAGAGATACCAATTCTATACTTGTCTACTCAGAAGTCCTATTATAGTCAGTGAGACTTAGGGCAAAATCTATCTATCTACAGTATTTATATACCGCTTTTCAACTGAAAAGTTCACAAAGCAGTTTACAAGAAAATAAAAAAAATTAATAGCCAATTAATAGCTAATGAAATCCTGTCCCAAAAGGGCTCACAATCTAAAATGCAAAAAAAGAAAATGCAAAAAAGTGGCAGAAGCCACTAGAACAGACATTGCTGGGGGCGGGGGGGTGTAAGGCCAATCCAGAGTAACTATGGGTAGTCCTTGCTCCAGTGTACAAACAACTTACTCTGGATTCCAATATGAATTTCCCATAGGTTTTCACTAGGTGGTGCAGTAATTACGGGTGTACGTAAAGTCTCTTATGTGCTCCCATAGTTACTCTGGATTTGGGAGTAACTCTCAGGAAAGTATGGATAGGATTGTAGCCTGATACCATTAACTGAAAAAGCCATGAAACCAAGAACAAGATTTGCTAAATCAGGATTTCAAATTTTATCAGTCCACATGCTCTATCATTTAAAAAACAAATAAATAAATAAAATAATAAATAATAAAATGAAATAAGAACATTTCCTAGATACTGACATTTCTCACATTTAATCCCTTTAGCTAAAAGAACAGGGTGAGAATGTAGCTCTTCCTCCACTCCTTTTAAAGAGGTATTTCCTCAAATAAAATGCTTGTTAGCCAGTTAACTTTTCATTTGCAAGCATTAGCTGTTATTTGCATAAGCTTTCCAGTTTCCCTTTGTTTCCAAGAGCAGGAGGCTGTTTAAGAAGTCCTACCACTGGGATCCACTGCTGATAGCCCCAGGGAGCAATTATGGGGCAGAGGTTGGCCTCTTCCCCATCTTATCATTTAACACACTGGGCTAAGCAGGTCCGCTCTGCACTGCGATTTGACCAGTACTCTGTCAACAGTTATCATTCTGTGGAGAAAATGGGGAATCAAAGTCAGCAGATGAGGGATTTCAATATTAAGGGAAAGGATGGAAAAGCAATAGGGGGAAGGTATTTCCCCAAATACACTCTTAGGCTGCAATCCTGATCCTCCATCAGCTTAGCACAAGTCCCAAAACAAGTCATGTGCTGGCCTGGGGGTGTTGCAAAAGTGCCATAAGACACTTTTGCGCTGCTCCTGGGGGAATTAGTCCAGTGCTGATCTAAATATGTGTCTCCCCTGGCCACTGTGGAAATAGGGAGATGGGCAAGTCAAACTGGCCAAATTAGTTAGGATTGTGTCCTAAAACAGCAATATGATGCACCTGGCAGAATGTCCCGTTTAACATGTCCCAAGTAGTTCGTGGAGTTTGTACCAATCCTATCCAGGCCTTCTGGTGGCAGATTTTCTGATTTTCTGAAAGCCACACCACCATCTCAGCACGCATGGGATCCTATACACCTTTCCTGGCTCTGGTCTGCTCCAGAGGCTTCTCAGACTTACACCAGCTAAATAACTGGCATATGTTTGATCCATAGGAGGCCAGGCTGGCTATATTTACTCTGTGTTGGTCCTGTGGGCAAGACAAAAACCAGTGAGTTAAAGGGCGGGATATGAGGGGGAAATGTCCTAACTACAAGAGCTAGAACAGTCTGCCTCAGTCGGGAACAGTCATGAAAACCTCACTGGACATGTCAAGCAAAGGCTGAATAGCCACCTCTCAGGGATGCTCTGCAGGAGTCACATGCACGAAGAAAGTGCTTGGACAGATGTTCTCTAGGGTACCTGCTAATACCGTATTTAATATAATGCACCATTGAATATAATACACACCCCATACTCATAATCAAAATACTGTATTTACTCAATTCTAATTAACATCAAATCTAATGTACAACCTGATTTTGGAAACTGAATTTGGCTGAAAAAAGGTGAGCATAATATTTGAGTAAATACAGTATTCTATGGCTGCAATCCTAAGTATGCTTTCCTGGGAGTAAGCACTATAGAACAGTGGGACTTACTTCTAAGTAGACACCCTTAGGATTATGCCTTATGATTCTTAAATATGATTCTATGATTCTCTAAGTATCAACACTGAGTCGGGGCATTCATGGATGAGTACTGATGATTTGCACTTTATGAGCCTATTCCTATGCATGTTAACCACTTTCTCCATAATGATCTGATGCTCCATTGAACCCAATAAGGGCATCATTCTGAGTAAAGAGGTGCAGGAGGATCAACTGCATAAGACTGCAATTCTGTGCACACTTTCCCATTGATCACTTCCATCCCATAGAATTGTAGACCTGTGGAACTGCCATTTACAACACAGGTTATTATGATAGCCTTGCCTCTTAATCGTATGTCTGTTCCCTTGGAAGTTCCACTAGCACAGTGGTTCTCAATCTTCCTAACGCCGTGACCCCTTTATAAGTTCCTCATGTTGTGGGGACCCCCAACCATAAAATTATTTTTGTTGCTACTTTATAACTGTAATTTTGCTCCTGTTATGAATCATAATTTGAATAGCCGATATTCAGGATGTATTTTCATTGTTACAAATGAAATGTGTGTTCTATGCACACATTGAACACAATGGGATTTATTTCAGAGTAGGCATGCAGAGGATTGGGCCCTGAGGCTGCAATCCTATCCACATTTGCATGGGAGTAAAGGCCCCCTGACTATAATGGGATTTATTTCAGAGCAGGCATGCATAGGATTGGGCCCTGAGGCTGTCAGTCAGCCCCAGTGCACGTGCAGCTACAGCTGGAGGTCTGGCAAGCCTGACCTAGCCCCCGTGCACCAGGGGTCTTAGGTGACCCCCAAAGGGGTCCCGACCCCCACTTTGAGAAACGCTGCACTAGCAGGATACATCTATGAAGGAGCTTGGAGAAGGAAGCAAACTGTAGCATGGAATTTTCAGCTGAAAGCTTGCCCATTAGGGTTGCAGTCCTAACCAGACTTACCCAGAGTAAGTTCTCCCTAACCAGAGTAAGCCCCATTGATTATAATGAAACTTGATTCTGAGTAGACATGCATAGGATTTATTTACAGAATTTCTATCCTGCCTTTCTGGACAGGTCAGTTCAAGGATTGTGTCCTTAGGCTGCAACCCTACCCACGCTTACCTGGGAGTAAACCCCCAATTTACTACAATGGGACTTACTTTCAAGCCAGAGAGCCTCCTGGGATCAGAGCTTTCTCTCTCTCCCAGATGGGCCCCACCTGATGCTGCCGCCTTGGTTCTCCTATCAGTAACTGATAGGAGCAATCAGTAATTGCTATAGTATAGTAAGTATACTTGCTGAGTATAGCTAGAGGGGGGAAGCATTAGGTTGCAGGAAACTTGATTCTCCTGTCTGGAATAGCTCCAAAGGGGGGAAGGGAGATGGCAGACTGACCATATATCATAACAAAACAAGAATAATCCCCACAAAATGTAGGACACCCAAGAAAAATGTAGGACATGAAAAAAACAAAAGCTAAAAACGCTCATATGTATTGCTTTCATGCAGTTAATTTAAACATTCTATTACTTGTTATTATTAAATTCAAAACTATTAAATATACAGGTGTACTTTGTCATCCACTAGGGTTCCACTCCAGAATCCATAGATTTAAAAAATGGAAAAATAGATTTAAGGACCCGATTCCAGGTTTCTTGCTCCTCCATTGCACCTAATGGAATAACATAGTGTCTCAGTATCTGCAGGGATTTGATTCTGGGACTGAAGAATGGAATAATTGCTTATATGACTGTCTCTCTACAACAGTAGAAAAGCAGTTTTTATGACTGAGGTTTGCAGTACCCTTTTGTGTTGAGTCAAATCTATGTATTAAAAAATCCATGTTTAACAAGGTTGGACTTTAAATAAAAATTGCTTTAAATTAATTAATTAATTACTTTATTAATTACAAGAAGGCTACAACTCGCATGCTCAAAAGGAAAATGAGAACAATGAAGTTTTTCCCAGGTTATAGACTAAAAAAGAGGACATGTCCTGGAAAAAGAGGATACATGGTTATTGTCTTGGAGGATGAGTCCCCTTGCACAAAGCGGTGAGGCTCCCTGCCAAACTTAGTGCTTTGCACCCCTCTGGCTACGCTACCACTTTGGGGCAAGTTTTCCTTAGGTCATGGGTTTCCAGGCATTGGTTATTGCCTGCATGGAGCAGGGAGAACATATCCCATGACCAAAAGAAGAGGACAACAAGGCCCCTCCAAAATGTAGTAGTAAACACCATTATAATCAATACTCAGAGTGATCATTTGTTATAATCACAAAAAAAGGTCAAGGACCCCCCTCAATGTAGGACACCCAAGAAAAATGTAGAACACGACAAAATAAAAGCTAAAAACACTCCTATATATTGCTTTCATGTGGTTAGTTTCATTACCTATTATTACATATAAAATTATTACTTATAATTTATTATATAAACTGTAATTTATCAATTAGAAAGAATTTTACATGCTGCCTACTCAGACAATGATGTTTCTTTACAAGGAAACAAGGCTAAAATTCAGGACATGTCCTGGAAAAAGAGGACGGATGGAGCACAATCCTAACCATGTCAACTCAAAGGTAACCCCCACTGTGTTCAATGGGTCTTACTCCCAGGAAAGTGTCTTTTTTTAGGATTTCAGCCATGGATACACCTGGCAGGGAGACGTTGCCCAGCCTCTGCCCTGCCACCCATTGCGCATCAATTAGGGCATCATCACCCCATTGGAAAAGGAGGGCGACCCCCTGGGCTGGCTGGAGGAACCTGCCTGCCTGCCCCCTTCTCCTCCTCTTCCCCGCCTCCCCAGCCTCTTAAGGTGGCCTGCCTTGGAGGGAGAGCAGGGGGGCTGCCATCTCCCCCTTTCAGGGTCTTGAATAGGCTCCTTCTCACCTGCCTGCTCACTTTCCCATCCCAGGTTCCTGCCTTGCTAGCCACACTTGCCTGGGAGTAAGTCCCATTGACTACAATGGGGTTTGCATCTGAGTAGACATGCATAGGATTGGGCTTTGAGGCTGCCATCCTATCCACACTTTCCTGGGAGTAAGCAGCTCAAGGTGACCATCTGTCCCCTTTTTCCAGCACACGTCCTGGATTTTAGCTTTTTGTCCTGGAAAAAAATTTCAATGTCCCCCTTTTTTGTTTGTAAACATTATTTTTAATATTGTGTTAATTGTTTGTGTGATAAAGGCAGCAATCATAAGCACACTTTCCTGGGAGTAAGCTCTATAGAACACAGTGGGACTTCTAAGTAGACACCTTTAGGATTGTACCCTTTGTTTCCCATCTACTCTCACACATGTGGCCCTCTTGCCAAAAAGTTTGGAGACCCCTGAAGTCTAGTGATAAAGAGTGCTATATTGCAACATTGACACTTATAAATTAGGCAGCAACCTGTAGGACATCTGAAAAGTTTGGGAGCCACTGTAGGAGGGAATAGGATGAAGGACAAGGTGGTGGGTTGACAAGGGTTTCCCAGAACATGTACATTTCAATAACGGTCTTGATGTCTCACATCATCTCAAAGAGGTTCAGGAAAATTTAAGTATGAAGGGCAGCAAGGAAGAAAGCAGCACTTGAAGGAGCAGGAGCCAAACACCAAACTCTTTGGTAAATTGGTGATATTTCCCAATACCAGCATAGGATTAGAGGATAATTTTTCATAAATGATTGGAATTTCATATTTTAATGAAGTTTTATAGTCATTAAATCACCCATCACTCCTGCTGTGGAATCTGCATGATTTTCACTTATCAAAGTTTGACTGTGCTATGTTGAAGAATGGAATATATCCCTTTAGTGATATCTTTAAAAAAACAGAAGGGCACACACTCCCCAAAGTCAAGCACTTTGTAGTTCCATTAATTTCAGTGAGACTAATTTAAGCATGGGCTCTGGTTGGATTCTGGCCAAGTATTATAACCAAAGCTTCAGAGACTGTTTTATTTGTTCTTTACCCATATCCAGACTTTCAAAGGCAGACAAAATTGCCCTTTTTCTGTTACCATATACATAACCTTCCATGGTTACTCTTCTTTTAAAACGCAACCTCATTGACAGTGAGATAGCAACTAATAAACTGTTCAGTATCTACATTATCTATTCCCATCCTTCATTTATTTTACAGTCTTATATGGATCACTTTTAAGAAGAGAGAGAGCTGTAGGTTTGAGGATAAAGACTTGTTTAATGGTCCTCTGGAACACTGTTTTCAGTGTGTCAATTTAGATCAGGAATGTAGCCAGAAGTGTTAAATCTCTGCTCAGATTTTCCATAGTCTTGAACCCATTCTCAATAAAATGGGGAGCTGAGAACCCAGCTCTCAATAAAAGCAGGACTGTCAAGTTTAGTTTGTGCTATGTTCCTAGTCCTCATGGATAAATACAGATGTATATAATAAAGAAAAAGAACTGTCAAGTTTAGTTTTTACTGTGTTCCTAGTCCTCATGGTTATATATTCTCACACACACACACACACACACACACACAGGTATGTATAATAAATTAAAAGGACTGTCAAATTTAGTTTTTGCTATGTTCCTAGTCCTCACAGGTATATACAGGTAGGCAGATACATTCTGTTACATCAGCAATTTTCAACCACTGGGCTATGGCACAGTGGTGTGCCATGGATGGGCCACTGGTGTGCTGTGGGATTTTGGGAATACAGGTGTCCTTCATTATCAAATAGGGTTCCTTCAGAACCTCCTATGGGTAAAAAAAAAGTCAGTGTATAAAGAAAATAGAAAAATAGGTTTAAAGATCCACTTCCAGTTTTCTTGCACCTCTACTGAGCCTAATTGAATAAGGTAGAGTACAATCTTATTCATGTCTTCCCCTAATAATGTCTTCACAGGTAAGCCCCATTGTTTTCAATGGATCTAACTCTCAGGAAAGTGTCTTTAGGATTCCAGTTGTAGTGTCTCAATATCTGCAAGTGTTTGATTCTGGGACTGAAAAATGGAATGATTGCTGGCATGACTGGCTCTCCACCACTGTAGAAAGCAGTTTTTTAAACTGTGATTTGCAGTGGCCATTCATGTTGTATCAAATCCATGTCTTAAAAAATCAGTGTAGAACAAGGTTGGACCTGTACAGTGGTAGGATTCAAAGAAATTAACAACAGGTTCTATGTCCTAATAACCTAAATTAATAACAGATTCTATGTCCCATTAGTAACCGATTCTCAGAACCAGGCGCTCATTAGCAAAGGATACTATAGAACCTGTGAGAACCCCCTGAAACCCGCTACTGGACCTGTAGTAATTTATTAGTACAATTTGGGGTTTTGAGTACCATTCCTGTAGTATTTTATGTCTTGTCAATGCCAATCATATTGGCTCTGCCTTTCCATTGGACTAATTCAGTGGCATGGAGCGGGGGGATTTGCTGCTTGGGTAACAGCCTATCCTCCATAACAATCCAACCCAGGCTTTCATGCTTCGCATGCAGCGTATGCAGCGCCAAGCACGATACCATAGTCTTTCAAGACTGGCGGAGGCCTGCTACTACTTAACGGTCAAAATACTGATGACTTTAAGAATTTTGGTACGTTGTCAGTGTGATGCAAGATTAAAAAATGGAAAATAACTATGTTACATATATTGATACTTGGTTTTGTGGCAAAAAAAGTGAGAATTAGGGATTGGGCCAAAACAGTTCTGGGGAGAAGTGGGTCTTCAGGAGGGAACCAAAGGAGGAAGCAGAAGGAGCAACTGGTAGGATGTGCATAAAACAAATCACATTTACTCCACCTAACAGCAGAATTTACCCAATAAAACTCTTAGCCCAATAGTCACCTATTAGCACTAATTGACCTGTTTAAACAAGGACATCATAAACCTGGCAGGAAAGTAAAATTGGTGCCTCAAATGACCTGGTGAGGAAGAAGTAGCAGAATTTGTCCCGGCTGATCCCTGAAGCCTGCTTTAGGATGGTTATTTTCAAGACAAGACATATGGATGACTTCAAGACAAACTGTAGTTGGAAACTCCAGCCCAAATACTGCAATCCAGTTTTCCAGAAACAAATAAAACAAAAAAAACCAGGCAATTTATAAAATGAGTTGGCTGAAAAAATTGCTTTTATTGCAAATGAAGAGGGAAGCTCCAAAATCAGGAAGAGGGAAATTGACTGTTGCCAGTGGCATAGCTAGAGGGGGTGGAAGGCAATATGTTTTGCCTCCTCCATCCAGAGTGGCTCCAAGGGCTTGCTGACTGCAGTGAGGGTCCCTGCTGAACTTAGAGCTCTGCCCCCCCTTCAGCTATGCCACTGGTTGTTGCCACTTTCTGTCTTGACTATTGCTTGAACAGCCTTGATTAATTGCTTACCTGCCAAAGTGTTAGGATTGCAGTTCTACCTATCCACGCTTTCCAGGGAGAAAGCCCCATTGAACACAATGGGACTGACTTTGAAGTAGGCATGCATATGATTAGGGGTTCTAATGCTACAGTCGGATCCACACTTTCCAAGGAGTCAGCCTCACTGAAACTTTTGCGGAAACATGTATAGCATTGGACTCTCAGGCTGCAATCCTTTCCCACACTTTTCTGGGAGTCTGCCCATTGAACAGAATGGGACTTACTTCTGAGCAGGCATGCACAGGATTGGGTTCTAAGGCTGCTGTTCTACCCACACTTTCTTGAGAGTCACACTCCTTGAATACAATGGGACTTACTTCTGAGCAGGCATGCACAGGATTGGGTTCTAAGGCTGCTGTCCTACCCAAACTATCCTGGGAGTCAGCCCATTTGAACACGATGGGACTTACTTCTGAGCAGGCATGCACAGGATTGGGTTCTAAGGCTGCTGTCCTACCCAAACTATCCTAGGAGTCAGCCCATTTGAACACGATGGGACTTCTGAGTTGACACTGAGTTGATAATCGAGCTCTAAAGCTGCACTCCTATCCACACTTCCCTAGGAGTCAGCCTCATTGAACGCAATGGACTTTCTTCTGAGTAGATACATATTGGATCGGGCTGTGAGTGTGCAACCCTACCCACACTTTTCTACGAATTAGCCTTATTGAAGATGATGGGACTTACTTTTGAGTAGACATGCATAGGATGGGGCTGTAAGTCTGCAATCCTATCCAACCTTTCAATGTGGAGGGAACACAACAGGACTTACTTCTGAGTAGACACACATGCGAGTGGTCTGTTAGCTTAATGGGAGGGGAGGGAATTCCCCCACCATCATCACATTATAAAAAAGGCAGTGATTCTCCCAGCATCACCTCTCCACCCTGGCTGCAGACGGAGATCCACCTTAAGCCAGGCTGCTTGGCTGGGACACCCCCTCCTCGCCCAGAGCTGCAGTGATAGGTGGACCAGAGAGGCGAGGAGGAGCCTGGCAGCCTTGGGTATAAAGAGCCCTGAGAGCTGGGAGGTAGGATCGGTGCCCCCGGAGCTGGAGAGAGGCTGAAGTTGTGCCAAAGGGACTGTCTGTGCGCAACCAGGTGGCTTTCGGGGCGCACCCAAACTCTCCATCCAAAGGATCTGCAGGGACCTGGAAAGGGCCCCGATCCCCAAGGAGTCTGTGTTTTTTTTTGCCCGGATCCTCTCCTCCTTAGGGACCCCCTGGAGTGTGCACCATCGGGGCAAAGTTGGGCACCACCATCAGCATCAAAAGAAGCGATGCGCGCCGTGCGCTTGGAGAGGTACTGAATTTATTGAAAGCTGAGATCCTCTCCCTGTTGTTGTTTTCCTCTCCCTGGGAGCTGAGCTGCACTGATCGCAGTGGGACTTGCTTTTGAGTAGGACCGGGCTCTTGAGCCGCCCAAAGGGAAGGGGCTGCCTCCTTCCTTCCCTTTTCCCTCCTTGGAAGGAGGCAATCGGTGCGCTTGGAGTGGTGGAGGCGCACCAGGGCGCGCAGATCGGAGGCTCCCCAACGTGGCTGCAGCCAGTGCGCCCTCCAGCTGAGCATGGAGCACATGAATGCCTCGCCTCTGCTGCTGCTGCTCTTCCCATTGTGGTCCCTGCTGTTGAACACCAGCTGGGGCGCATCGGCTGCTTCTGCTGTGGCTTCTGCTGCAGCCGCTGCTGCTTCAGCCTCCTCTTCCTCCTCCTCTTCTTCCTCCTCCTCCTCTTCTGCCAAGGAGCTGTCCTGCCAAGAGATCACAGTGCCACTATGCAAAGGCATCGGCTACAACTACACTTACATGCCCAACCAGTTCAACCACGACACTCAGGACGAAGCTGGATTGGAAGTGCACCAGTTCTGGCCACTGGTGGAGATCCAGTGCTCTGCTGACTTGCGCTTCTTCCTGTGCAGCATGTACACTCCCATCTGCCTGGAGGACTACAAGAAGCCACTTCCCCCCTGCCGCAGCGTCTGCGAGAGAGCCAAAGCAGGTTGCGCACCACTCATGCGCCAATATGGCTTTGCGTGGCCGGACCGCATGCGTTGTGACCGCCTTCCTGAGCAAGGTACACCGGACACCCTGTGCATGGACTACAATCGCACGGACCTCACAACAGCAGCGCCCCCTGCACCTCAGCCCAAGCCGCCACAGCGCAAGCCCGGCACCGCCAGAGTGCCCGGCCCACCACCGGCCCCTGGGCCACCACCGCGTAAATCCAGCCGGCCTACACCCTGCGAGCCCGGCTGCCAGTGCCGGGCACCCATGGTGCAGGTCTCCAGCGAACGCCACCCACTCTATAACCGGGTGAAGACGGGCCAGATTGCCAACTGCGCACTGCCATGCCACAATCCCTACTTCAGCCCGGACGAGCGCGCCTTCACTGCCTTCTGGATCGGGCTATGGTCCGTGCTCTGCTTTATCTCCACTTTTGCTACTGTCTCCACCTTCCTCATTGACATGGAGCGCTTCAAGTACCCCGAGCGGCCCATCATTTTCCTGGCCGCCTGCTACCTTTTTGTCTCGCTGGGCTACCTGGTGCGCCTGGTGGCTGGCCATGAGAAGGTGGCCTGCAGTGGAGGAGCACCCACTGGAGCAGGGCCAGCAGGCACTGCTGGGGGCGCTGCAGGGGCAGCTGCAGCTGTTGGGGGCCGAGGAGCAGCAGGGGGTGCTGCGGAGCTGCAGCCAGACCTGGCTGTGGCCGAGCATGTGCGCTACGAGAGCACTGGTCCTGCTCTATGCACTGTTGTCTTCCTGCTGGTGTACTTCTTTGGCATGGCTAGCTCCATTTGGTGGGTCATCTTGTCCCTCACCTGGTTCCTGGCAGCGGGCATGAAGTGGGGCAATGAGGCCATAGCTGGCTATGCCCAGTACTTCCACCTGGCCGCTTGGCTGCTGCCCAGTGTCAAATCCATTGCCGTGCTAGCACTTAGCTCTGTGGACGGGGACCCCGTGGCAGGCATCTGCTATGTGGGCAACCAGAGCTTGGAGAACCTGCGGGGCTTTGTGCTGGCCCCCTTGCTCATTTACCTGGCCATCGGCTCCATGTTTCTGCTGGCTGGGTTTGTATCACTTTTCCGTATCCGGAGTGTGATCAAGCAGCAAGGGGGCCCAACCAAGACACACAAGTTGGAGAAGCTCATGATCCGCCTAGGACTCTTCACGGTGCTCTACACAGTACCCGCAGCCAGTGTGGTGGCCTGCCTCTTCTATGAACAGCACAATCGCCCCCGCTGGGAGGCCACCCACAACTGCCCCTGCCTACGGGACCAACAGCCTGACCAGGCTCGCCGCCCAGACTATGCTGTCTTCATGCTTAAATACTTTATGTGCCTGGTGGTGGGCATCACCTCTGGAGTGTGGGTCTGGTCAGGGAAGACTTTAGAGTCCTGGAAGGCACTTTGCACCCGTTGCTGCTGGGCCAGCAAGGAGACCGCTGCTGCAGCGGCAGGGAGCATTGGAGCCATGGGTACCAGCGGGGGCATGGTGACTGCTGCTGCTGTGGGAGGATTGGGTGGTGGAGGGGGTTCCATGTACAGTGATGTGAGCACTGGCTTGACGTGGAGATCAGGCACCGCCAGCTCTGTTTCCTACCCCAAACAGATGCCGCTATCACAGGTGTGAAAGGGAGAATGGGGCAGGACTCCAGCTAGCCACACTACTCTCTTCCATAAACTTCCTAATGGCCCCCCAACATGCAGAACAATGCAATTGCTGGACGCCCAAGTGCCAACTCCCTCAACCTTCCTCGCCACTCATTGCATTGATGGGTAGGGAAGCCCAATATTTCAAGGCACCAGCTTCTGTTGGGCAAGGGGGTGTGGAAGTCTGACAAGGCAAGGACTGTCTCAGCTGCTTTTGGACTTGCAAGGGAGATCCCTCCTGGTTGTAATGGGCTCCATTGCTTAAGTGTGCACTCTCTTCCCCACTCAATGACAGCATAGAAAAATAGCTGTCTGATAGGATTTATAAGGGTTGGGAGACTTAATTTTCTTTTTTTAAAAAAACTGGCAGATGCCTTAAACACATTCAAACCATGTCTTAATTATACGCCCCAAGTAAATACGGGTTTCATATGTTAAAGGATGTATTTATATAATTATTTGGTACTTTGTACAAAATGTGTAAGATATGTATATATCCAAATGCTATACAGACTGTACATTTCTTTTGTAAAAAACAAACAAAAACAAAAAACAAAGTTTAGAGGCTGACCACCACTGCTTTCTTCCAGGAGCAAATATTTGAGTATTCTATTTTGTCAATAAAATGATGATAAAGTACTTGCTTGGGAGGGGAGAACTTTCCTTGTCACTACCCTGATGGTTCTTTTGTTTGATATTGGGTAAGGCTGCAATCCTATGCATCCTTTCCTGGGAGCAAGCCCCATTGAACATAATGGGAATTACCGTACTTTTATTTAGACCAGTTTAGGATTGGGCTGTAAGTGTGGAATTTGAGTTATAATCTTATTATGGGAAAATCCATGAGAGCCTTCAGTAATTTGTACAGCAGT
The DNA here is from genome assembly GCA_030015325.1 of Cryptoblepharus egeriae. Taxonomy (NCBI): domain Eukaryota; kingdom Metazoa; phylum Chordata; class Lepidosauria; order Squamata; family Scincidae; genus Cryptoblepharus; species Cryptoblepharus egeriae. Next base: position 12,898,438 of record JAREYC010000004.1, read on the forward strand.
AGGTACTGTCAGGAAGGTTCAGGGTCAACAGTTGACGCTCTACAGTTATTAGTTATACTCACTGGCTAAGCACCATTGGCATCAATGAGTTATTGACAAACTAATTGAAGTCCAGTTCATTCTAATGGGATTTAGGTTGCAATCCTAAAGACGCTTTCCTGTGAGTTAGACCCATTGAACACAATGAGGCTTTTGAGTAGACATGGTCAGGACTGTGCTATGTGTCTTGACTAAGTTTCTTTGGATAAACTCCAGTAGTAACAGGAGCACTAAAAAGCTGCAAGGCTTACCTGGGAATAGGTCCCATTGAACTTGATGAGGTTTGTTTCTGAGTAGGCATGCATAGGATGCCTACAGTCCCCATATTGGTTATCTAGAATGACTCCACTGTGGAGGAAAAACTAGTCACTGAAGTTGTAGAGCTTCACTTTTTAAAAACATTTGCAGAACTTTTCTTTTTTCTTTTGCATTTTTTCAAGCTGTAGAACTTTTTAAAAACATTTTTAAAAACCACACTTCCAAGGTTTTAATCCCAATTGCTTTGCTCACCATAAATTTAAATGAGACTCCTTTAGAGCAAGTGCTTTCTATACCATCATTCCTCTTAAGCCGTGGCCCCTGTCATAAGAAGATAAACAAGGACAGGGCATTAATCTCTCACATGCTTTGTTATGACTTCTGCCAAGTGAATGTTACTTCAGGAATGTGGGAGACATACATGCTCCAATGTGTGTGTGTTGTCCATGCTTGTTTGGGGTAAGCACCTGCTTGCTTCTGCGGCAGGCTGAAACAGAAATGTTGAAAGCTGTTTAACGATGGAAAAGTAAACTGAAAATCAGCAAGGTTATATATGTCTTTTTAAAAAAGAAAATGCATTTCAGGCCAGCCTTAACCTTTCATACTCATGTACATCAAATATCTCCCTCCTGGGAGACAGAGATTGTCCTTCTGTCAAGGCTAAAGCTAATTGATTGGAGTAGGAGCTGCAGAATTAACAAAATGCTTTAGGAAAAAAAAATCTGAACTTTTTACCTGTCTACCCCAATGGCTCAGAACATCTCTCTCTTTTTTTAAGTGAAACTAAATGAATAGGGTTAATCTGTAGGGATCTTGGCTTCTTTTGAGTTTGGCAAAAACTTTGATCTTTTCTTCTCTCTAAATGGTGGTGTATAGTAGTTGTGTGTGTTTTATAAATTCCCCCTCCTGCCCTGTTCCTCTTGTTGTAGACCAATTGGCCACCATGGAGTCTCAAAGTTCTTCAATTAAAGGAATGTGGGACTTTTTTTTTAAGGAGTTGTAACAGTTAGTGAACACCAGAGGAAAAAAAGGGGAGACAGCCTTTTAAACAGCCTCTCCTGGCATTGTTAGCTAGACTGCAGGCAGTAAGGCCCAAGGTTAGAGTATTAATGGTGCATGTTGGGGGGGGGGGGGATAACCCATGAATACTCTACAGGTGGTCTACTTACAACTGCCCCAATTTAAAACATTTTTCTTTGCAGAACAAAAGTATTCCACAACTCCTCTCTTGCAGAGAAGCTAATTGAACCAAAGAACTATGAAAAACTAGGATGTGAGGGTTTCTTTTTTTCAAGTCATCAGCACTTGAAATCCCAGCACTGTCCTGTGGGTTGTGTTGTGTGTGTGTTTTTAATCATGGTTTCGGAGCATAAACCAAAAGATCTTTTTATATTGTGCACGATATATTTAGGACTACTACTTTGGTTAATTTCCAATAATTTAAAGTAAGTTGGTTTGGTTGTCTGTTTTGCAACAAACAGTGCCCTGAGTAGCCTGTTTCAGGGCTGGCTGCCGTTTTAGTGAGTGACACAACCATATATTGAGAGAATAATGTGGTGGTTTGAAAGCACATAAATCCAAGTAGATAAATAGGTACCACTTCGGCAGGTAGGTAACAGTGTTTGGTGTTTAGTTGCGCCAGCCACATCGCCAGACAACACTGGCTCTTTGGCTTTGTACTTGGGATAAGCATCGCTCCCCAGAGTCAGTCATGACTAGCAGGGCAAAAGTTATTTTAGGGGAGTCCCTCAGGTGTCCCCAGCTAGGAATGTCCTGAAATGGGGATAGGATGACAGTTATTCAAAACAAAAATAGATGATACCGTCTTTTAATGTTTTCAAATGACTGGCTATCCGAAATTTGCCTCCACTGCTGGACAAACACATGCACTAGACCAAGAGTGGCAGCCCCTCTCCCCACCACTCCAATAATTGAAGTGATGGAAAAGGGGAACTACAGTTAGAAAGTAAGAGCAGAATCCTAACCATGTCTACTCAAAAGCAGACATGGTAGACAAAAGTAGACTCAAAAGTAGACATTGTGTTCAATGTATTCCTTACTTTCCTGGAACACACTTTACATTGTGTCCAATGTATTCCACTTTCCTGGAAGTGTCTTTAGGATTGCAGCCTAAGTTTCTTTTTGTGTCTTATCCAGCAGAGCTTAGTTGGCTCTTGTATGATTTCAGCTGCTTAAGCAGGACACAACCTGCTGAGGTAAAATAGCAGAGTCAGCAAAAACATGGAGTGAGGGTGGGGAAAATGAGGAACTTGCTGTTGCTTTGACTTGTCAAAGGCAGCCAGTAGTTTACTAGATGTATGCTTTCTAGCAGTAAAAATGTTCAATGTATCTAGACAAATGTTCTAGACTTCAATGTATCTACTTTGCAATGATATCTGAAGTAAAAACTGTAGTAAAACTGTACTAGATGCTCAAAACATCCGTAGCAAAACTGTACTGGATGCTCTTCTCAAGAACCATTCATAATACTAAGTTTTAGAGCAGCAGTTTTTGACTTTTTTCCCTCACAGATTTATATAATCAATATGTCTATAAGCACAATCCTAACTATGTCTCCTCAAAAGTATGCACCATTTTATTCAATGGGTCTTACTCCCAGGAAAGTTCTTTAGGATTGAAGCCTATGCCTCATGTGATGTCACATATATCTTTTCCAGGTTATGTGACTGGTACCGTTATAGAGAAACTATCTGTAGTAATAAATTCTTTCTCCCTCTTCACTGCAGATAGTGGCCCTAATAACAGAACTGCAATACCCCCCAAAAGATTTTTCATCATTTTGGTGTGTTGTGGGAACACAGTAGTTCAATGTTCTGTGGCACACCAGTTGAACATTGCTTTTATGTAGCTGGAAAAATGAGAGACACCATGAATATTAGAGGTTTTTGTACACTGGAGAAGCAAATGATATGTTTCTTTTTGGATTATTAGGTCGTGACAGGTTAGCCATGTTCAACCACTGTGGCATGACACACTGGTGTGCTGGAGGAGTTTGGAGATACAGGAGCTATATATATGTGAACACTCCACCAACTACATGGTATACCTTGTCAAAAAATTGATGGTGCGCTTGATCATTTTAGTACTTTTTCAGTGTACCAAGATGAGAAAGGTTGAAAATACTGCTTCAGAGATTAGCAATCTGATCCATCAGTGGGGACTCCACAGTAGGTTTTGAGGCAGCAAAGGAGGAGTTAATGGAAAAATTTAGTTAAGTAGTACTGAACAGATGAGTTTTCTTTACCTGTGTGAAAACACATGTGTCAGCTATACATGTTTTGAGTTAGACTTCAATGTATCTACTTTGCAGCGATATCTGAAGTAAAACATACAGGTTTAGGGTCTCCGTTACTAACTGCAAAACAAACTTTTTGTTCTCTCCCCACAATTTTCCTTTTAATTTTTCCTTTGGGAGTGGAAGAGTAAACAATGCACATGGATGAATGCATAGAAAATAGAAATAAATTTGCAGCCCTGCTGGAGCGCATTCCTCACACTTATAATAAATCAGAGAGGTAAAATTAAAATTTCCCTACAAGATTGATGAGTCTTAAGATCAGACTTCACAGCTATTCAAATACTGTCAACATGTGTCATGCTGCAGAAAGAAATGCCTGGTCATGTTAAGTATGAAAGGTTCAAATTATGCTTTAGTGACAAGTTGCAAATACAGTACACCTAAAAAAACCTAAACAGAAATTGCATAGCTAGAGATACAAAGGAAAGGAAACCCAGGCATGATCAGTTAGGCAGTAGTGCCACCCTCCGGCCAAATATGAAATTAAACAAAGCAAATGACAGTAGGGTGTTCCAAAAAAGATGCACTTAATTCTCTCTTCCACAAGGTAGCTCTCCTGTATATGTCTTACTTTGGAAAACTGTCAATTACAAGTGTGATCATTCTACCCGGGTATATTTTCCTTTATATGCATGCACTGGAAAAGTGGGGAAAGATGTATTTTTTTAAACATAGTATCCAGTCCAATCCCAGAGTATCCTGATCAACTTCAATGAAGTTAGTTGTATACAGGTAAGAACTTGTTGCAATCAGAGATATAAACAGCGACTGTGAAGCACTTTCAAAAGTAAGCTAGAAATAAATTTAAAAGGCTATAAAGTGATTTTTCCATGACAGTTTTATTTTAAGCATCCTGTTCTTTCCTGTGAAGTTGGATTTTTTTCAGCCTTTTAATTCTACTTTTTATCACTAGATGTGGCTGTTGTTCAGAGCAGTGGACAGCAGTGGCCCCACAAGGCTGCTCTGGTAGTTGCTTCCCCCTCCCGAAAGGCAAGTCAGAATTTTAACTATGAAGTGTACTTACTTCTTTATGAATAAATATATTAATGCTATAGCATTTTGTCCCCACAGTGGCTCTACGGGCAGTGTGCAGCAATTACACTGTATCCCCTGCTTTCTGAAGGTTCATTTTCTGACAATCCACGCCTTCAACACCTTTCAGATATACCCAGAACTCATTCATTAAATGCATGTTGCACATTTTCAAACTCCTGCAGTTTTAAAGGCCAAAATTGCCCTCCCCCATGTTGTAGCTCCAGGTCTAATCCCATTCAGGAAGGAGTTAATGTGAATCCATTTATAGAAATCTTTGTGTGGCCACAGAAATTTGCAAGATAAAAGGGACATTTGCAATTTGCTAGCTAAAAAAAGCACTGGAAGCAACACAAACTAAAAAGATTGGGTTCCACTTTTTAATGGCTTTCACTTTTGGATGATACTCCAGTCCCTAACCCATCCAAGAAGTGGGGGATGCCTGAACCCAACAAAGATTCTCATGGTTGCAGGACTAAACACTGAGAGTGTAATCCATTCAGTTAAGGCTTATTTATGAAGAGTTAGGAGTCAGCAGGGCCAACGCAGAGGTATGCACAAGATCCAGACCATGTACCAGGCCCATATATTTGCACCAGATGATGGAAGGCCAGTCTAGGAGTGGGAAGATCTAAGTAGCCTCTGAGGGCAGGCTGGAGTTCAACTTGGGATAAGGAAAAAATATCCTCTTACCCTTAGGTGACCACCAGCCTGAATATAACCTGCACTGGATACAGTGCAGACCAGTCAAGTCTGGCTCTTCCTTGGCATTGGGCTGCAAAGCACCAATACAATGCAAATAAGAACCCACTTCAATCCACTAGGTAAGAGAACTGCTCTCCACCTCCATTTGTGATCCACATCAATACTGGAAAGTTGAATAGGATTGGGCCCTATGACACAATAACAAAAACCATAAATATTGCAAATGGAATAGATAACAGAAACAGCAAATAAAGCAGTAACAGGCCTCAGAAAAGTTCTCTGTGATGTTGATTCACGCAGGTTTACCTCTCTAGGTAAATGACCGCTATCTGTGATGTCTTCTGCTGGCCTAAAGATTTTTCTTTTGGGGGATGTTTAATATCACATTTAATATACCCTACTTTAATTATAACATTCCAAGAAAACAACACTGGCTATATAAATTTTGAGGTCCTCATAAAAAATGCTACTAAAATCTCCTATTTACTCCTGGCAACATTTGGGAATTTATATATTCATGTGCATATGTGTAGGTATGTGTCTGCGTATGTATGTACGTACACACACAGATAGAGTATAATGCATTCCCCCCCTTTTCATTAGGGACAATGATTCTCATCAACCTCCTTTTGCTCCAAATTCTGATTAAAGAGGGCCACTGGTGAGTGTGCATTTAAATTTTTTTAAAGCATTAGAGTAGAGGTGTCCCATATTTTTGGGAGGAGAGCCACATGGTCTTTGGACACAGTGTTGGGGACAAAAAATGATTTACATATAAAATATGAATAAATTAATGTATAAGAATGCATTAGAGACATCTGGAGGATTACAAGGCTTGCTAGAGGGCCAGATTGAAGGGTCTTGCTGTGGGCCGCATTGAGACTCACTGCAGGCCACATACGGCCCCAGGCTGGGGTTTGGATATCTCTGCATTAGAGGGTAAGTTAAAAGGATGGAGGTTCTCAATGCTTGTCCTTCACCATACCACTTTATAGTTTTGACTTTTTTAAGTATCACCAGAAACAACAGCAATCACATCATTACAGCAGTCACAGTTACTTCTTATTTGGAAGGAAAGACACAATGCAACCAACACCAATAAAAGGCACAGGGTGGAAAAGATGGGGTTTTTTTAGCATGGGAAATGCTTTGAAGAACCCTAACACTGTTCATTGTATCTAATTCCCAGTTTGACTGCTGAACAGCAGGTATTTTGGGGTCCTATGCATACACCAGATGCCACCTCAAGTACCATGGCTGGTACCCATACCACTGGTTGAAAAACACTGATCTAGGATATAGGTCAAGGTGTTTGTTTCTGGTAAGTAAGCTAGTATTGCAGCCTAAATGAACACAATGGGAGGTGTAAAATAACAGTTCACAAACTCCTCTAGATATTATGGAGTTCACTAAAAAGCTGCTTTGGGTGTCTTTTTAAGAAGAGAGATGGGAGATATAGTTGATGCCCTTCCAATTATGATAATTATCCTACCATACAATTGCTGCATTGTAATAAAGTCATTGCCCTGAGGAATCCTCACTGGGGATCAGAATTTCCCGTATACACAAAATAATTTTGATACAGCACTTGTTTTTCCAAATACACATGTTTTCTTTATGCTTACCAAATATGCATTTACACTTTATGCTTACCAAATATGAGCAGTCTGAAAAGGCAACACTCTGAGCACTGCCATCAAAAGTATGAGGCCAATGACTGACCTCAACTCCAAACTAAACTGAAGTGAAAAATCAAACCAAAACAATGGACTGAAGCAGACCAGAGCTAGAGGTAAAAGTGCCCAGAAACCCTATGAACATGGGCCTGAATGAGTTGCAGGAAAAGCAAGTTATAAATAGAATGAATTGAACAGAAAGGGGATCTAAAGTACAATTTAATGCTAAGTGGCTGGATGGGAACCTGCCTAGTCACTCCCAGCAAATTGTAGGTTTTATGTTATTCATCGCCTTGATGCACTGAACCATGTGGATGAATGATGGGATATAAATTCATTAAATGAAAAACCCTATTTACTCAAATATAACATTCCTGTATAACGATACAGGAGACATGCACAGGCCTTTTATGTTCTCATTTCTCATGAGACTGAGCATGAACTCACCAAGTGACAGCAGGGACTTGATGCCCTTTTTTATTTAATATTCAGTGAGGAGTTTTGATAAACAGAAATTTGCTTACTTTTCCATCACTTTCTTCCCACTGATGATATTGCCACTAACATTTGGATTGCTTGCTTGTTGTTGTTACTTATATCCTGTGGCATGTGCTCCCACCCTGAACCAGAAGAGTCTTTGGCTGCAATCCTAGACACTTTCCTGGGAGTAAGACCTATTGAACACAATGGGGCTTACTTTTGAGTAGACATGGTTAGGATTGTGCTCTTAACGTGCAGTTGTTAGAATGTAAAATTCAAATAAAAACACATGATATCACTTTCAGCATTTTTTATTTGTGGAAAACACCGAAATCTGCAAAAAATGAAGCCATTTCCACCTACCTGTATTAATGAATGTTGATGAGTGCACCCTTCAAAAAAGTTTCCTTATTTTTAAACACAGTTTTTAACATAATTTTTAAACATAATTTTAACACACTCTGTATTCAGCTTGAAATATGTGCCAATACGATACATAACACTCAAAATGGAACAACTTCTATATAGCCAAGCCACATCACACACACATGCAAGTTTCATAGGAGGAATCAAGACATCATGAGCACACATTCTTACAGCCCAATCCAGAGCAACTACTCCTTGCACATAAGAGGCCTTAGGGTGCCCTATCTATCAATAGGGTGGAGCAACTGCAAGATGCTCCAGCCCAGTTACTCTGGAAGAGGCTTAGGGCAGAGCAAGGCAAGATAGGGTGCCCTAAGAGAGGTGGACCTGCTCTGCCCTAACTGGGGCAGCCTAAGCAGCTCAGAGGAGGCAAGTTGAGGGCAAGTTTTGCATTGCCTAGGGCAGAGCAGTTACTCTGTATCCAAAGCCTGTTTCAAGGCAGAAATGTCCTCTTCCAGTTCCTCAGAGATATACCACCTCAGGAGCAGGTATAGTAATGAATAGACCCATAGGGGTCCATGATAAGGCCTGAGTAAGAATGGTAGTGTTGACCAAAAATCTGAGTTCTTGGCCATCCTAGCTGCAAGCCCTGCCTCTCAACCTCAGGATATGGAACAACTACGGCTGCCCACAAACCTCAGGATACAGCAGGCCACTCCGAGCATCCATCTTGCACTAGAAGAACTGCAGCTGTAACTGGTTGTGGCTGGGCTTCCTTATAATGTAGGCACCACAGCTGTTCCTTCTTCAGTGTGATCTGAGGGGGGTCTACTCAGGAGCAAGCCCTCCCCAGCTATCACTGACTTAGCATGCTCTGGAGCAGTTAGGGCAGCCCAGGCTTCCTGACTCTCTGGATGCAACATAACGTTTTGCTCTGGATACAGAATAGTTAGGAGAGAACAGTTAGGGCAGAGCAGGTTGAACTTGCTCTGGATTGCGCCCTTAGTTCCTTTCATGAAAATGATATAATTCTTTTTTTAAAAGACAATCTTCTTGCGCAGAGTACCACAAAAATGGGTCAGAAGTTAAACTACAGATGATGGCTGCTTTCTATAGCATCAGATCCATAAAGCACAGTATTCTCAGACTTTCTATAGCATCAGCTCCATGAAGCTCAGTATTCTCGGACTGGAACTCTACAGTGATTCAGAGCAGGAGTATTTTGCAGCCCTGCTTGGAGATGCTTAGATTTTATGCATACAAAGCTACCATCCTTTCCCTATGATCAATGAAGCTATGGCACTAACAATGCTCATTCACCCTACAACATGTTCCATGGAATTGTGGTTCTGTTGGCTTTGCCTGAATGGATTGTTTGAATTTGTGGGTTCACTCATACTAAAAATTACTGTCTTATGTAGTTTTTAATCATGGGCAAAGCAGTTCAATGGTAGACCAGGTTCATTTCTTAGTATCATCACAAATACAAAAGTAAGTAAGCAAACCACCTTAGAAAATGGTAAGCCAACTGGAACAAACACATAGGGTTAGGCAAATGAATGATCTGATTCAATAGAAGACTTTCCTATAAGGGAGTTAGTGTGAAAAATCCGGGAATGATGCCTGGATTTTATGTCTTCCAAAGTATTAAAAGTTGGACTGTCCTAGTCTAGGATGCCAAATTATAATACCACATCTTTTGGTGTATTCTCAAATCAGCAATTTTCTTTTTCATCTCATGGCATACTGACAAGGCACTAAAATATTGTCAAGGCACACTATCTGGATTTGACAGGCACACTGGGATCTTGCTGGAGGCTCACATCTCCCAACAGTCCTGCTAATATACTGTATGTTCATTCCCAAAATTAACATGGTACACCCACAGGCCATGGCACAGAGACTGGAAACAGTTGTTTCCTATGTCTGTCCTATGTACTCCTATGTCTGTCTACTCAGAAGTAAGTTGCCTTGTAGTCAATGGCTTACTCCAGGGAAAATGTGCTTAGGATTATCGCCTCTGATATACAAAATAACCAGTTTTATTTATTCTCTCCTTTCTCTTAGGGATAAATCCAGAGCAGTTATGGGTCCACATCACCCTCTAGTGTTATCTTATGGAAAGTAATTTTAATTGCTCTGGGGCAAGGGGCTTAATTTCACTTTAGGATATAGGACTTAAGATGCTTTCTGCTCATGCTGGAGAGTACAATGACTGCCTTCCGATGCACTTTTTGTAAAAGGTTTATATTTATTTCTGGACTAGTCAGTCTCTAATAACAAAATAACTTCTGAGTGCTAAATGTCTACTTAAGTACAGTGGAAGAAGATTAGGTAGAAGATTCTTCCTATGTTGCAGATCTCTTCAAAACTGGTATCAACAGAAGCTTCATAACAGATGAGCCTATCTAACAAACCATGCTCCATTCTTTACACCCATTCAGATTTTTTAGTTTTAGAGCACCCAGCACTGCTACAGACAGACTGGATGTCAGAAGCCTTCCTCTCAAGAGTGGAATAATGAACAGAGGGTTTGGTGCAAACGGAGCATGAATGAATCCCATGGTGACATCCATCCTGGGACTTAAAAGTCAAGGTTCCTTTGGGAGAGGATGACTGTTGGTTATATATCAATTGCTCACTTGAAACCTCTTGTTGCTGAAGAGGCCCCGCTTTGCCATCTTGGTTCACAACTGCAGCATATGATTTATTGCTGTTACTATTGAGGTTAGAGTTGGCAGCTTGCTGGGAAGTCAACTGGGATTTAAAAGGTCCTTCTTTGACCTCAGAGCCAAGAAAACAGGCGTGCCCATTGCTACAGCTATCAGTGACAGGGGTTTTGCTTCCTCTCCTGTAGGGCAAACCAGGACCACATTTTTCCTCAACCCTGAACCTTTCCAAGAGTAGCTTGTTCCTGCCATTTCTTACAGCATTGGTTCGGAAAGCAAAGACCAGATCAACAAGGCTAAGAAGAAACGAGCAGCCACTAAGTCCCCAGATGAAAAGGATCATGATGGATTTCTCTGTTGGCCTGGAGATGTAGCAGTCAACAACACTCGTACAAGGTGAATGGTAACAGGAGAAACGTCTCGGCACAAAGAAGCCAAAGAGATAATAATGGCCAACTCCAAAGCTGGCTTCTATCAGCAGTCTCAGAAGAAGCTGAACTATGTATGACCCGGAAAAATCGGGAACGTCCAAGTCATCTGATTCATAGGTGACTCTTTTCTTTACTGTTCCTTTAGAGGGTTTCTTTGGAACTTTGTGTCCTGTTGCATCTTTGATCTCTTTGTACCTACGGTAAGGCAACGAACGTGACTTCATAGCCTTTCTGGCCACATGGTGCAAAATATAGACACCAAACACGGTATATGGGAGCAAGACAGACATGGTCTGAATGAGCCAGAACCGAAAGTGGGAAACTGGAGCAAATATATCATAACACACGTTGGAGCATCCTGGTTGCAAGGTGTTGCAGATGAAGCGCTCTTGCTCATCTTGGTAGAGAGGATACGCAGCCAAGAATATCACTATCAGTCTCAGAAGAATCACAAGAGTTAACCAAATCTTTCCTGGAAAAGAAGAGTTGGAGACATCATCAATACAGGAAAGAATCAAAGGCAAACATCATACCCTTAAATCTCATAATTCTGGTCAATCAATCATTATTACTAGGGCTATTATTATTAGAGTAGGCACAACTCTAACTGCTGTCCAGAGGGAATTTCTCTATTCCTTCTGTGAATCTTGGAGGGAAGGGGTAATCTTAATCTTTTCCCTTTCTTTGTCCTTAGAGTGTGTTTTTTCTCTTCAGACCACCTCTGACCAGGTTCAACAAACCTCTTGTTGAAATGTTTGGCAAGTCCTCTGTATTGTTATTCTGTCTGGATGATAGACAGAAAAAGGGGGATCTACCATATTTCCCAGCTTATTACACGCACCGGACCATGAGACGCACCAAAGTTTAGAGGAGCAAAACAAGAAAAAAATATTCTGAACCAAATGGTGTACTAATATATTTAATAAAATATAGCAGAATAATATTTCAACCATGTAAAGTCAACAGTGGTATTAAGAACCATTAACACTGTCATTAACAAATGAGGAAAGACTTTAAGCTTCAAGCACTCTTTTAATTTTCTGGTAACCCCAAAATCTCATCATCTCTAGTGTCAGTGATTTGCGACTTTTGCACAAATCTCATTGCAAATGATCAGACAACAGCATTTTGTACAAATCTCATCGCAAATAGTCCAGGAAGGCAGGTAAGTTGGGGGGGGGGTTCTTTTGGGGGGTAGGTAGGGAAAGCTGAGTGGATCTAGATAGATAGGGAAGAGTGAGGGAGGCACAGGCATGGAGCAGGAGGGACCAGGTCTTGTGCATGTCTACTTTGGAGCAAGTCTCCAAGCCAGGGAAGGCTGGTTAGGATTGCAACTGTGCCAGGGTGACCAGATGCCAAACCCAAAATTCCTGAACCCCAAGGCCAAAATTCCTACCCCCAGGGAAAAATTCCTACATGCTTAAAAAATTGCCAAAAAATGTATTTTTTTATATTTTTGATTTTTACTTTTTTGGCCATAACTTTTGATAGGAAGGAGATATCTCAAAACTGATTGTTGCATTGGATTCTGCTCTTCAATACGAATCCAACGACATATGACGTGATGGGGTAAGGTGCTCCAGGATTGGCCCATCACTCTATAAGACGCACAGACATTTTCCCCCCCTTTGGGAAGAAAAAAAGTGCGTCTTATAAACCGGGAAATACGGTACCTTGCATATAAGCATTTCCCAACAAATATACACATGCATAAATGCAGCAGGTAATTAACAAGGATAATTCAGAACAATATAGTATTGTTACAAAGTTGAAAATACGATTATTTCAACTCCAGTTCTTCTACAGGATGAAACGCTGCTGAAACATAACATACGTATTATTGGGTGTCGATGACCTATTGGTACACTGACCCTTGGCTGTCCCTATGCATGTCTGAAAGATCAAGGAAAATATGTGTAGCAGCCAAGTTGTCAATGAGCACAATATGCTGCAGCGCCAAATGTTTACTACCTTCAGATATTAAAGTGGGCGTCTCCACAACGTCTACTTTTTTTGTACACAAGGGAATTTGTAAGTGTCTCAGCTCTGATCTAGATATGGTCCACTCCAATTCAACTGAATACAAGGCACATACATAATTCAGCCAATGCAGGAGAAATCAGTTGTCTGCATCAATTGAAAGGGCTAAAACTAAATTTCAACATGCTCAGCATTGCATATACGCAACATGGACCAAATATGTACAGCTATGGACTGGGCAAAAATCACCCTTTTGTTCCAATGGACAATACCATGCCCTTCCTCCAATATTTGTATTATAAGACTAAGAAGAATACAGAGAACTAAGTAGAATAAAAAAAATAATAAGAGTACCAACTAGAATTAAAAGAAGAATATTGCTTGGTTCTGGTAGGAAACTGCACAAGATATACATGGAAATTCAAAGTGAACAGTTCAGTCCCAGAATGGCTCCAAGGAGGAAAGGGGGCCCTTGTACTCTCCAGTGAAGCTCCCTGAAAAACTCAGTATTTTGCATCCCATCTACCTATGTCAATGTAAGTTAATACCAAATATGTCACCAAGATTTGGTGTCATGACTCACTATCCCATTAACAGCTTTGTACACATTAACAGAATCATTAAAAGTATCAGGACATTACAGATATATTAAGTACATTCAAAAAATACATACAATACAGTATCTGAATGTTGAAGCGTTCAATTTTATCTAAATAAAATTGAAATTGAAATTGGGGGCTTCAGGGAGGTAGAAACATCCATCCAAAGGAATTGTAGGTATGTCCTAACATTTCTGTTTATCTAACATCCGGAGGCTTCCACCCATCTTTAGCTCATGCCACTAGAATTTGCACAAAAAAAGTGTATAAAGCAAACATCCTTCCTTGTGTAAAGTACATGAAGGATTATCAGAGGAACAAAATTGAAATTTGGTAAGACTAGCGACCTTTTGCATGGAGATTTTTGTATACCCCTAGAACTATTGATCATCAGGTCCAAATCTCCATCACAAGACTACAAGCAGGAAACCTAAGCATAGAGAAGCTGGGACAATGGAATCAAGTTCAACATTTTGCTTCAGCCCTAATAAATTTGGGAATATTAGTAATCTTGTTGAGGGCAATCTGTACCTACAGTATCAATTTACAAAGAACAAAGCTATTATCCCAAATTGCAGTGTAAAGGATGGGAGGTACATGATTAGTATGTACCATCTTTTAAATCCTTAATGATAAGGATTTAAAAGATGATAATTGTCATTAATAATCATTTGGTACTAACCCAAAATTAGCGTGAGGTCTAATAAAAAAGCACATTATAGCACAAAAAATTGCACATCATAACAATTTACACCATGAATCAACACCATGAATCAAACGGGAATCAAATCAGATACAGTGATACCATGGTTCACTAATTCAAAACACTTGTATATCAAAGCAAATTTTGCCTTTAGAAATAATGGAAACTCAGACAATTCATTCCACAACCCAAAAATGTTCATATAAAAATGATTACAACACTTTAATATAATACAAAATAAAGAAAACATAAAATATAAAAAAAACAAATTAACCTGCACTAACCCCCAAATGCAGAGTAACTACAGGAGCACATAAAGAGACTTTACATGCACCTGTAGTTACTGCACCACCTAGTGAAAACCTATGGGAAATTTATATTGGAATCCAGAGTAAGTTGTTGGAGCAAGGACTCCCTGTAGTTACTTTGGATTTTGCCCTTAATCAGCCCCCTTTAAGCAGGAGTAAGCCCCACTGATTATAATCAGGCTTACTTTAAAGTAGACATGCAAGGGTGGGTCTCTGAGGCTCCTTTCCATTTTCCCCCTTACTTATGCGTAAGTCCCATTGACTGCAATAGCCTTCAGATAATACATGCATAGGCTGATCTCTCAGGAGAGGCTGAAAAGGTGCTGGTGGAGTGCCGAAACTGGCTATATCGTAGCCAGGACTATTGTTGCTTGTGTTGCAAGACATCACTTGTATATCAAGACAAAATTTATTAGAAATGTTTTGTCTTGCACAACACTTTCAATACAAGGTTTTAGTGTATTTTAACTGGAAGAATATGATGTTTCTTTTTACCCTATTAGTATGTACTTTAAAGTCTGCTGTAAAAGCACATGAAGAATCAAAAAACCAGGGCTGGCAAGAGATCCAAAAGTGCCACATCCAGAATAATACTATTTTCATTTGACTTTTCAGATTCTGACTGAGCTCTCATGGACAGTACAAGCAACTCATGTTCTTACATTTGCCATAGGCTAGCATTTAGGGCACTGCATTAAATACATGACGGAAAATACAAACACAACCCTGTGCATAAAGTTACTTACTGTATTAGCAAAATCCTCTACCAATCAACATTTTTTGTTTATAAGGAAAAGTTTAAGAATAAAACCAATAGCTTCTGGAAACAACCAAATAGTTTAAGTCCTTGGAAAAATGAAGATTTGTTTCTAAATACTCACCTATGATTGTCACATTGTAGTTGAGCGCAATGATGAAAAAGCCAATCAAATCCCGGCATTCCATGTTTGAAGGTTGTAGAATCTCTACCTATTGAAGGCATATGGAGGAATCATCAAGCATGTTCATAATCAATCTAAATGGAGATGGCAAAAAAACTGGGGGGAAAAGATATATATATTTAGAAAACTGGGAGAAGGAGCAAGGGAAATACAACTGCTAATGGTCAGAGACAAGGCAAGCTGTCCTGAGGCTAAGTGCAATGAATGCTTCACAGACCTATTTGCTGCTCTTACCTCTGCCCTGACAACTGCAAGAGGACAAAAGCAACAGGAATAATCTCAGCCATTGTTGGCTATTCTTACCCTCCAGGGGCATTCCAGCCTCCTGAAATTGCTGGGATAGTTCAGTGGTGAAAGAGAAATTGAGGAGTCAAAGAAATAATAGAAGCAGCTTTGTTTCCCCAAGTGATAAAAATGGATAACACCAGGAAAGTCGATACCGAACACCGAGTACAACGTCCTCTGATAGTTTCTCCACAGCAGCCCCAGTTGCAAAACTCTGGGAAATAGATATATCACATCCTAACAACCCTGTCACACTCAAGTACAGCAGTTTCCAACCTTCAGGAGTCCGATCAGAGACCAAAAATTTGAATCACTGTGGACCACATGCAACCCCTTCCCACACCCAGCACAAAAAGTACAATTAAAGAGTTCTTAAGATGTTTTATGTTGAGAAAAATGTGTGGCTCACTGTTTTATGATGCAGCTACAGGCAGCTGGTTGTCTTTCTTCTCTGGTGATCTGTGGTGAAGTGTCTCCTGAGCAAGCGTTCTCACCAGTGTGGAGTATGGGCCACTCACACCCACAGCTGACACTTTGGTGGAAATAATAGGAAAAAATCTCTCCCTTCCCCCCGATCTTGTGGACCACTTATCAGCATGTCGTGGACCACAGGTTGGGAACCTGCTCTAGTGTAACCAAGAAATAGAATTTGGTGTGTCTGCATGAATTTGTTTACTTTCTCCTATACATCTGATTGATTCTTATTCATTCCTAGGAGGCAAAGTAGAACATACTAATAGACAGCATTGAATGTACCCGGGCCTCACTCCAGAGAATCTATTCTTTTAATTCTATGCAGAACACAAACACTATATCTCTACTTTAGGCATGGCACAGGTGGCACAAGTGGTTAAGACACTGTGCCTGTTAACCAGAAGGCCAGGGTTCAAGACCCAGGTCCCCACAAGATGAGGATTTCCTGCTACAGGCAGGGGGTTGGACTAGATGATCCACTGGGTACCTTCCAACTCTATGATTCTATGATCTTTCCAATATACAAGACTGTCCTGGGGCTATCAACCATGCCTGGAGTCTACTCTTTGTAAGGATTGATACTGTACTAATCCTGCCTTTTGCATGAGACACAGTGGCTGGTCACAATCAAAGCTGCAGTGAAATTTAAGGACTTGTTCCATTTCCAGGGGAAGCTTAGATGACAGAGGTGTGGAGCTTAAAAGAGCATAGTGGCAATAGGTTACAATTGAGCGAGGCACATTTTAAGTGTTTCTCCAAATTCAGATTCTATATACCTAGAGAAGTAGAATTTCAGGGAGGATTTCACTTAGTTTCTTAGTTTATGAAGAGGAATAGAAACATGCCTCAAGTTTATTTAAAATAAATACAAATACTTTTAAATCTTATACTTGCCATGATTAACATTAAGCATTAGGCATTAAGCGTAAGATTAACATTAACATTGAAAGACAAAGTGTACATTCATATTTTCAAGATATGGGAGATTATCATGTAGTTATCATGCTAGAAGCCCATTAGCATGGGAGATGGATAGATTGCTTCTAGGGGCCACATTTGGTCCATGGGACTTGATTGTTACTCCTGGTATATATTAATGATATTTCACTAGTTAGATCACAAAGGCCAACACTTACTGTTGTTCAGCATTCACAAAGCATTCGTTATTTTGGTGGCACATATCCGAAACTTACTAAAATTTACTAAACAGTTATTGAACAGTTTGAAGGCACAGGCAAAACCCTCCAAGCTTATAAGAGTCGTGTACACATTCTTGAGTTTCTCCACTGGCCGTGTCAAGAGACAAAGCTCAAACTGTTTATTCACAGCTACTGAATGGGCAGGCTGTTTTGTTTTTCATCCATTGGAGACAGAGAGATAGAAGCACGATGACCACTGAGAAAAACTGGCAAGAAAAGCTAAGTTCACTGAATAGAGAGGCTGAATGTCAGCTCAAGCTGAGACCAGATAAATGATAATGGAAGGACGGAGTAGTAAGAAACAGGGTGGCTTGCCAATGGGGTAGTGGCAAACATCTTTTTACTTGTTCTGACCACAACAGGAACTGCAGTTGAAGCATTAACAAAGAATATTAAGGACATTATTCAAATATATTTTAATAAGTTCTACCTTTCTGGAACATTGCACATTATCTTTGCACATTATCCATCTTCAGGCAGTGTCACCGCAGATGCCAAGTCTCTTCATCCTCTCTAAAATCTCTACAGCATTCTACCCTCCAAAGATTGAAAATATGAAGCTGTTTTCACAAGACTATCAACCCATAATTCTGGGCTACAGTATTATTTATTCCTTCTGGCACTACTGGGACCCTATCCAACGGCATCCAACTGTGTGTGGTACAACCATTCCAACAGGTAAAGTAATCACAAAAGGTTTGCAAGGGGTCATTTTTTCCCCTTACTTTGGGGTTGCATTTCAGCTGCACAGGTGCTAGAGAGTTGTCTAGGGTTAGGCCTCAAGTAATCCTTTGCAGCCCCAGTATGCAAGATCCTTTCAACAGGAGATTTTGAGAACTGAACCCTAAGGAGCTGCAGCAACACAATCCCAAGGATCATTCCTCTGCATCATTCCTCTTGTCCTGGAGTTCCTGCCAAAATCTGGGGAGCCCTGCAGAGGACTTAAAGGGCACCCCAAGGCTTGGAAAGAGTGAAAGTTCCAGCTGCAAAGGAACTGAAGATGAACTGGATTCTAAAACTTGAATAAATTAAGCTAATTTACACAAATGAATACTTTTGCACTGGTGCTGTTTTGCTTGACTCCTGGTTTTGCTTGACTTCTGGTTCTGCTAGTCATGGAATGGGCCACGAAGATGTATAGGAAACAAGCCTAAACTCCAATCACTGCAAGTTTTGTTCAGCTCTTGTCAGGACTGCCCACTCAGTACAAAGCTCGAGAGGAATCTTGAAATGCTTGAACTTGAAGCCCTAGCGGTACATCACATGAGCCACTACATCATCAGGTCAGAGCATCTTGGCATTTCCAGATACCAGGTACATCTAACCACATAGGCTGACCATTAAGCTCTCTTCAACAGGAAGGTCATCTGTACAAGCTGGGACTTTGCCTGGTCTTTCATGGCTATGGGGTTGGCTCTCATTCAGTGCTATCAGTACTGCAGTTCTGACCATCACACCTATGGCTTCCAATGTTCCACTAAACTTTGTCTCAGTATCTTCAAATATATCATTATAGACTGCAGCACCAAGCACTTTCAAACTTGTGCCACCTTGCATATCCTTCCTTTAGGATGGAAAAAAGGCAGGGTAAATCGAATAAATAAACTTTAATAGCTGTTGTGGCACTTTTTCTGCACTTCCAAACAAGTCACATCATACACATGACTGCTATACCGACATCTGCCTCACCAAGACAATTTATTTGGGCCCTTAAGATTATGGCTGTAATCCTAAAGACACTTTCCTGGGAGTAAAACCTATTGAAGACAATGGGGCTTACTTTTGAGTAGACATGGTTAGGATTGCACTCTAGGTGAGGCTATTGTGCAAAGCCTTAATTGGGTAAAGTATTATTTGTGGTTAATTGACATATGGGTCAATAAAGCTTTGGTCCTTCCAGTACTTATCCATCCTGAAAATTCTCAGGAGTATAAAAACTGAATAGAACGTAGATATTACATAGATTTTAAGGTCTTGCATACTGATCAGAACTTTTCTGCAGTTTTTGGCAATCATAAGACCTAAATAATAAAAGGCTTTTTGTCCAATATACGGAAAATTTTCCTTTTTTAAAAAATATTCAGAGTCTATGCAAAATATATGCTTAATAAAACCCACATTAACAGATTTCTTTCCTTTTTTAATTTTTAGTGCAAGAAACATAACCAAGTTAAATCACAGAATCAGTACTAATAGAAGAATATCGAAAATTCTCCTTTACAGAGGTAGAGTCCAGTGCACAAGGCTAAAACGATATTCAATAGTCTAAACAAGACTGAGCCAGGTTTTACGGAATCCACTTGAAATTTTAAGTATCAGACTGTATGTACATACATACAATAAATATACTATACAATCTTTAAAGTTGTTTAATAAACCTCACAAAATTAATAGTAGATGCATTGAGAACTTTACATAATGCAAACCTTCTGTTTTCCTTTTTCCCACCTCAAACTGCAAAACAACAAAGTTCTTGCTAGGAAGTCAACTCCCAAAATCTGTTTTGCTAATTGTATTTGATTTTTACAATTCATCAAAAAATCATATTTATATTTGCAGTTCAGTTCTGTCAAAATCCCACTTTTTAAACCTTACATTTTCTTTTTTAAAACAAAAAAGATACTTTTAAAAACATTCTATTCATGAACAACAAAGCAAAAAGGGAGGGGAAAAAGCTCAAAAACTTGGCCTGATGAAATCAGGGTTTTGAAATATTGGCACAATAATTTTTTTTAAAAGGAATGAGAATAACTGTGTAGTAGATGTCAAGATGTCAAGTAAAATACTTTTGCTTAGTTTTTAGTAGTTGCCTACTACTTAGTGCTTTACCCTTTTAAGGCAAATAGCATAAACAGGGACGCGGTGGTCTGATGTTAACATGCTGGTCTGAAGACACATTTGGAGCACATTCACAGCACACCAGACTTTGTCACTCTAGGGCTCCTTCAAAAGCATGGAAGGTTTCCCAGGGGAAGAAAGGTACTCCCACTATGTACCCACAACAACATGGAGTACATAATAGGAATATAACTGGTTTCCATGCATGATTAGTGGAAACCCCAAGAAAGGACATGTGCTCACAGAAGAGAACACTTTCTGTTTCTGACATAGCAGCTCTTTGGAGTAAATACCAAATAAGCAGCTGTTCAGTTTAAAACATAGCCTCCATCTTTGGCAGTGTTAACTGTTGCAGAAAATACCAAAAGCAGAGTTGCAGGTTCACAGGAACAGGTCCCCACTTTGGTGCTTTTCTGTCCTCTGACTGCAGCATTTGCCAATGATAAGGCAGTCCTCCACTCTTCACTATAAAACCGTGCCCTTGCATGAAAAAGGTAATGTTGGAAACTGGAAATCAAGTCAATAATTAATAACTAAGGGTTCTTAAGGCTCAATGGAGGAATGTTCACAACTCCTGGAATAGGGTTCGCCAAAATCAGTGGAAGCCCCTTATGAGCACATTGCCAAGAATTTCTCCAGCGCAAACCTCCAATAAAATTAATTTGGGAAAGACAGCAGCACAGCTGTATGAGGACTTGTGCAGAAGATGTTCCTGGGGAATGTGCTTCGTACTTTTTTGGCTCAAACGGGGTAAATAAAGCAAGTTGAATACAGAGAGGTTGAGTGCTGACAGTGGTGTAGCTAAAAGGTTGCAAAGCAGTAAATCTTGCATGTGCTTTAATGTTCTGGTCAAGCAGCCCCTCCCTTTGCTTCCATTTTGCTCCCATTGCCTAGAACGGCTCCAAAAGGGAGAACCTACTTGCGTGGCACATACATGCACATGCAAGATGTAGTGCTTTGTACCCCTCTATCTACATCACTGGGTGCCACTATTTTTCTGTTTCTTGCACAGGGAGAGAATTCATGGAATTCGGAGATTTGTGTAATGCAGAACCGATTTTGGTGGCTTCTTTGTTATGTAAAACAGCATCTTTCTGAAATGTGCAAAGTGATTCAAAAATGCTCTTACAGAGCACAAGTATCTTTAGAGAGATGATGGTTTACTTTTTTTAAAAGGTTTTTAAGCTTTATATCTCATTGTGAAAAGCAAAGGGGGAAACTAGCAAACAACAACAAGAAAAAGTACAGTATAATCAACAAAAGCAACAAAATTTTGTTCACAGTTTGCATTTTGTTTAAATTTCTATGAGCACCTACACTGAAAAAATGTAATTTTTTTAAACAGTTGTTTAAAATTTTGAAATCTAACCTGTGACAAATACTTGGTAAAATTAATATAGTTTTCTTCTTCCATGGACCCTTTTTCACTAGAACAAAAACTTTTTTTTAGTTATTTTTCTATTTTATACAAACAGATTGGTTTCCATTTAAAGTAAACATATAAAAAACTTGAGGCTATTGCTTGCAACATTGAACCAGAAAGTGAAGGATAACAATGACTGGACCATATAAAAGGAGATGCTCACTCACTCTCTCAAGGTTTGCTAAATAAATCTATGGAAAAACTTGCAGAAAGGACTGCCATAACCAATGTAAATTTCACCTCCTTGGCCCAAGTTTCACTGTTGCCTTCCAACAATCATTTTATAGTAAGGAAAAATTAAACTCAAAAAAATGTAGAAAGGCACATGCAGCCACATATACAATGAAACAGCCAGTATTTATGATGCAGTTTGTGGGCGGCATCGAGGAAATGGCTGCTATAAATTAAATAATAATTAAAAAATAATGAAATTAGGAATGATCACCTGATCTTCTGGTATACTTTTGGTTCAGTACTATCAAATCAAGTCAAATGTTGTTTTTTTAAAATATAATAAAGGCATACAAGGAACAGAATATGCATAACAAATTATGTGGAGAGCTGCTAATAAAACTGATTATAAAGAAAAGCGCAGTGCAGGGAAGAATAAAACAACCAGTGCTGTCTGATCCAAAGGCTTGTGCTACTGTAAATACGGCCTTCGTACTCTCTGCTTTACAGAAAAGGAAAAGCAACTTGGGCAAACAGCAAGGAGGAACGCAGAAACCCAGAAAAACTGATCAAAGATACTGAAGAGAACATGAAATACTTCCAACTCTTTTCTTCCAGTGCTCTTCCAAGCTTATCTTGTGGTTTTTATTTTCATGCCATTGTTTCTGCTGAAGACTTTTTTTAATGGCCTACACTCGTTGGCTTCTGTTCGGTTCCTCCTGTTTCCAACTCTTTCAAGTGCATGTACTTGCTTTTCTTCAGAAAAAGGACAGTCTGTAATAAGTTTAAAAAGACTGATTTCCTTCTAAAGTTCTTTTTTCAATATTCTGATGTTTCTCTCCAATCCTGTATTTATTCTTGTGTGCTACACAACAGGGAGGCACTGTAAAGGCAGGTCTAAAAATAAGAAAAACCAAGGGGGAGGGAGAACTAAACACACACCACCCCTCCCATCCTAAGTTGATGATAGGAAGAGTACTTTTGGAGGAGTATCTCAGGCTTCAACGTTAGGAGATAATAGCAGGAGACCACCTGACTACAGTCAGATTGTCCGAACTGACCGACCGTTTCCTTGCGGATTTCCTGAAGTCCTTATATTTGTCTTCACACAAGCGAGAGATGGCCTGCAGGGAAAAAGGATGAAATAGGATGCTCAGGCACATTCAAAAATACAAATTGAACCAAATAAAAGAAGTAAATCCTCCCAAGAGTGTTGCAGAAATGCTTTATGGCACTTTTGCGATACCCCAGGACAGGACTTGTGCCGGGACTTATGCTGGCCTAATCACGAGTTAGGATTGCACTGAGCGTACAATCTGTTTATTGGGACAGTGGAATATGAGGGAGTTATTAAACACCTGGGAGAACCCAATAAGGATTAGTGGGTTGAGTTTGATTGGGGGGATTGATGTGCATGAGAAGATGTTCTGCAGCGGAGCGTTCTGCATGGGGAGGATTGAGGCACAATGGGGGGTTGATGCGCATTGGGGGTATGGGACACAGAGTGGATGGCACATAAGAGTGTATTTTACTCCTGCAACATGGGTACATATTGGTAATATTGTAATAAAAATGTAACATAAACCCATTGTATAAGGTAGTGCAATTAGGTAAGAATCATAACATAAACCTATTGCCATATTATTGTCATATAACTCATTGCTGAATGGAGTAAAATTAAATTTTACACCTGCTTTGCATCTGCGTATTGCACTCACCAGTAAACATTTTTTTAAATCTCAAGCCGTTCAAATTCAGAGTGTGCATCAGATTCAAGTAGATGCGGGTAGATTTCATTTCAAAAATTTTCAAAATGTTGGACTTTTTCAAAATAGTGCACAATAAAGAGAGGACAATCTACAGTGTCCATGAAGTGCAGAGATCAGAGGTCTCACCTCAAGTTTATATGCTCTTTCCCTGCTGAGGGGCTCCAACGGAAAGCTCAAGTTGTTTGCTTCTGCCAGGGATCGCAAGTCAAAATAATACTTGGCATAAACACTAGAAGGAACATTGATGTTGAACTGCAACAACTCAAGAAACTGTCGCTCCAGCTCATTCCTGAAAAATAAATGACAAACACATGGATGGATTTTGAGCCTGCTCTTGAAACTCTCACCATATAGGATTATAATTTGTTTGGGCTTGTCACAGATTTATATGCATGAACTCCAAGGAAACAAAATCTATATATCAGGGGTCTCCAAGCACTTTGGCAGGAGGGCCATAAGAGGGGGCAGATGGTGCACGGGGTCAGTGCGGATGGTGCATGAGGGGTATTTTACTCCCACAACTGCAGGTAACTTGATAGTGCTTCATAAACTTATTACAGGCATCTCCTGTAAAGCCAAGTTACTTTCAGTTTGATGGAAATTTCTCCACCGAACTCCTCCAAATGTTTATTAGATGCCATCACTGTGTTCCCACCTGAACTTTTATCTAACACTATTTCCACTGCACGCTTTACCACACAGTATGGCAGCTATCAGGCATAAATTGAACAGCAGATGCTCAACAGCCAGTTCAGGGTGAATTTTTAATTTAAATTTAAATCAGATCATGCCTTGGTTGCTTGTGGCCTGTTGTTAACCCACAATATACCTCTGAACATGTTTACCTGGAAATATGTCTCACTGTGTCTAATATAGCTTATTCCCAGGGAAGTGTGCACTGGATCATAAACCTAATAAACAAGTTGTCCATTTCAATCAAGTCATGAGAACTATGGAAATATTTGAATTTTATAGACACCTTCATCATATTAGAAAGAAATCACACTTGTCCATACATGCATAAAATTGAAACAGCACAATGCACTTACATATCCTCAACTGTGATATCTTTAAGAATCTGACAGTAGTCCACATTCCACACAGCCTGGTCATCCCAAACTTTTGATGCTAGTAGGATCGCACCCAGTACAATTCGCTTCCAGTTTGCTGGACAAATATCTATTTCTGCGTATGTTAAAAGTCTTTCAAGATATACCTGAAAAAGATACATTATTGATAAAAGATAATCCTATTTCTATAGCTAATAGAAATCAGTTGGAAAGACTCTTGAATAGTTTTCAGAATGGACGTGAGTGAGTGAGTCTTTATTGGCATAAGCAGAATAATATAAAACTAATTAGATTAAAAATAAGATTTACAATAAATACATTACAATAAAATCAGTCATAGACCATGCACATAAAATAAATCCCTATAAAATCCCACTGCAATCTAACTGTATTAGTTTACAGGTTGTCCTCCTAAGAGCTTGTGATTATAAAAGCAAAGTGGGCAACCCTATTCAGGACCTCACCCCTCTCTGATGATAAGAGCACCCTTAGTACCTCAGTGTTGGACCATCCACAGAAACATTCCAGAGTTGTTTCTGACGCTCAAAGGAGTGTAAAGGACAGTATAAAAAGGTATGTAAAGGACAGTATAAAAAAAGTATGTTAGTGTGTTTCTATACAGTTAAGCAAGCACAGAGTCTATCAGTGCAGGGTATTCCCTTGTATCATCCCCATGTGAGAGTCAAAGGAAGGGCACTGCATCTTGCCAGCTTGTAGGCTCTCCTTATCATTGGGTTGAGCGATTGCAGCAAATACGATGGCATTCTAACCGGCTGAATATGTATGTGAAAATATAGCGGGCAACATTTCGCTTTTGCTAAACAGGAGAGTTCCTGGTGTTCAATATGAAGTATTCAGTCTTTAATATGAGTTAATGAGCCAAACTGGTACAAGTCCAGAGGAGAGCAACAAGAATGATCAGCGGGATGGAAGCAAAGCCCTACAAGAAAATTTGTAGGGAACTTGGGATGTTCAGCCTGGAGAAGAGAAGGCTGTGAGGAGACTGGATTGCCGTCTTCAGATACCTGAAGGTCTGTCATATGGAGGAAGGGACTCATTTGTTCATAGCTGCCTCGGAAAGCAGAACTAGAACCAATGGATACAAACTGCAAGAAAGTAGATTACAGTTGGATATCTGAAAAAAAATTCCTGATGGTGAGGGCAGTTCGGCAGTGGAACAGATTGCCAAGGGAGGTGGTGGACTTTCCCTCACTGGGGATTTTCAAGCAGATGCTCGACAAGCACCTGTCGGAGATGCTCTAAGAGGATTTCCTGCTACAGGCAGAGGGTTGGAGTAGAGGACCTACTAGGTCCCTTCCAACTCTAGGATTCTATATGCTGCCAATTGACCCATTATTCCAATGACGTCTACTATATATCAAGGCCTAGGAATCTTAGCTTCAAATAAAAGTTGGCAATCTCATGTGGAAGAACTGAATCTGTAATTAACTGGAACATTAAACTTTCATTGGTCACACTGACTAGAGTACTAAGCCAGAATTTAACGTTCCTGCTCAGTTGAGAGGGTTTAGAGCTGCTGACACTTCACAACCAGTAAGACACATTTTTCATTTTGGCTCCTGTTCCTCAGTTGCCATTTCCTCAAAAGGAAAACTACACCAATGCCTTTAATTAACATTACTATATAGTAATTTTAAAAATATGACTCGCTTAATAGTTTTTATAAAGGGCTGCCTCATGATTTTAACATGATTTAACATGGATATATCATGATTTTAACATGGGTCAAAGTTTTGAGTTAACCAGCTGACCTGCAAACACACTCTGAAAACCAGCAACTGTTAAGGGACAGAGGCTTTTTATGGCTCAGCAGGAACAAGAGGGTTTAAAAAATCCTGATCACACAGTTAAATTACTTGCATTCACATTTACCCTGTTCTGACATCATAATGAACATGGGCTTCTGGCCATCCATTTCCTTTCCTTAATGGGTGCTTTTGATCACTCCATTTGGAATGGAAGGAGAACACCCCTATGCACCTTGTTATACAAGAATGGCAAAATTAAAACAGAGCGAGGGAAGGTGGATTAAAAGTGGGTGATACTGGCAGTCAGCAAGTGGCCAGATGTTGTGAGAAAGCATTCATGGTTGGAACCCACGCAGATGCCGAAATCCACAAATAATGAATCCACCGATGAGACACTCCAGACCACTCCAGGGTGCAGAGGTCTGAATACAACTGAAGTTGTGCTCCAGTAATGTCCAAAGGGTGCTCTTGCCTCAGGAGAAAGAAAGTTGGATGGGATTTCGGCATTGTACAAACTATTACTACTGATTACTACTGATAACTTAGCATACAACGGTGCAGACATCATTGAGATACATATTCTAAAAATCAATTGACCATATACTTATTTTAGTAGGAGTACTCCTCCCAACCCCACTAACCACAAATATAAATTATTAATGGCTATTGTAACCAGATACTACTAGAGTTCAAAGAAATTAATTGCCCTCATTCTCCATATGATAGCTTGTTCCAACTTTAGAAACAGAGCATAAAAACCAGATTGCAAGTACCGTATTTCCCGGCTTATAAGACGCACGTTTTTCGCCCCAAAGGGAGGGAAAATGTCTGTGAGTCTTATAGAGTGACAGGGCCAATCCTGGAACACCTAACCCCATCATGCCATATGTCGTTGGATTCGTATTGAAGAGCAGAATCCAATGCAACAATCAGTTTTGAGATACCCCCTTCCTATCAAACGTTATGGCCAAAAAAGTAAAAATCAAAAATATAAAAAAAAAATACATTTTTTGGCAATTTCTTAAGTGGGCAGGAATTTTGGGTTTGGCATCTGGTCACCCTGGCACAGTTGCAATCCTAAGCAGCCTTCCCTGGCTTGGAGACTTCCTCCGAAGTAGACATGCACAAGACTGGTCCCTGCTGCTCCATGCCTGTGCCTCCCTCGCTCTTCCCTATCTGTCTAGATCCCCTCAGGTAGATTTCCCTACCTACCCCCAAAAGAAACTCCCCAACTTACCTGCCTTCCTGGACCATTTGCAATGAGATTTGTGCAAAATGTTGGTGTCTGATTATTTGCAATGAGATTTTGCGCAAAAGTCACAAATCACTGACACTAGCGATGATGAGTTTTGGGGGTTTCCAGAAAATTAGAAGAGTGCTTGAAGCTTAAAGTCTTTCCTCATTTGTTAGTGACAGTGATAATGGTTCTTAACACCACTGTTGACTTTACATGACTGAAATATTATTCTGCTATGTTTTATTAAATATATTAGTACACCATTTGGTTCAGAATATTTTTTTCTTGTTTTGCTCCTCTAAATCTTGGTGCGTCTCAAGGTCCGGTGCGCGTAATAAGCCGGGAAATACGGTACACTGTCAATAGCACTTTACTGCCATTGACAGTAAATAATATAATTGATCCATAGAAAATTGCGGATCCATAATTGATCCAAAGAAACTTGTCATCTAAACTACAGTTCAAAGCTTCTTGTACTTCCTTGATTAAATATTCCCAGAATCAGATTCAAGGGAATAATGCCCAATCAAATTCCCAAAAGGAAAAAATTCCCAATCAAAACAGCAGTTTTGCTTCTGCTGGTATTTCCAGACTCACCACAAAGGGACAATTATCACCTATGCAAATGTAGTAATACAGCTTTAGAAATTGTGGATAAGAATCCAATTACACATGTTTGAATCTAGGAAATCTAGTAGGGGGAAATATTTTTTTCTGAAGTATTTTCATTTTCCAAGTCACAAGAGTGCTCCTGCAGGGAGTATGGGCAGGAAGCCTTGAGGGAAGACGGTGGAAAATGGGACTAAAGTGGAAGAGCAAACTAGTAATGAATCCAGTTCAATTATTACATTTAATAATAAAGTTTTCTTCATATAGTAACTACCAAGAAGAATTATTCATATGTGCTAAATAAATTGACAGACATACTTTTCTAACTTTGATTTTAAGTTTTACAACCTAATAAAATCTAGCAATTGCACAGTGAAACATTTACACAACTGCAACTAGGGCAGAGATAATCATTGGCACAATCAATTCAATTCACAAGTATGCAACAAAGGTAAATGTTTAATGTGTAACTGCACGTTTTGAAGAGTCACTTGTCAGCTGTTCTGAAACATTCTCCTTTATTAAAACCTGAGACACAGTTTCACCTATAACTGTGATCTGAGTCACTTGGCATTATCATGCCATGTCTATATTATTCATAGTTTTAACATCCGCAAGGAAGAAGGAGAGCTTGGTCAGAATGTTCTATTCTCTTTGAATTAACCTTCCTACAGGGCTAAAGAATGCAAAACAACTTCTTTCACCAATATTTCAAATTTCTGTCACATTTTATTCCCCGGATAATTTAAATAACACCATCACAATTGGGGCAACAGTGGCACCTCCTGGCTATGGCTGCCTAGGTGTGCCATCAAGAACTGTTCCTTGTGCCAAGCTTGGCACTCACGCCATGGGTTGCCTACCATTGGTCTAGCACCATTTTGGAGGAAACAACTGAAAATATGATCACTTGAATCACAATTTGACTGTGGTTTGGCTCTTGATTCCCCCCCTTGATTTACATCTTCTCATCCCAATAAATTGCTCCTTTTGTGCACTTATATCTTACTCTCTCACCTTTTGCAATGCCAGTCACCTCTAGAATGCACCAGAAGTCAAAGATCTTAGAAACACCTGGTAGCATGTAGAGGTGGATATACGGGTATCACTGAGCAAGTGGGGTAAAAATACATGTGTGTGAAAGGGAAACAGGAAAGGGAGTACATACACATAAACCTCCCAAGAGGCTTGCCATTGTAAGCGGACACTAGCGGGCATGTGTATGAGTAAATTTGTACAGCAAGTTCAACTGCATTGTTAAAGGCTAGGTCCCCAGAGACATATAGCAAACTGGCTGGCAAGCCTCCCAGATAAAGCAGACAAAGGGCCCCAGATCAGATTGCAGTCCACAAGACTGCACAAAGAAACCCAAGGATGATGCAGAGAGCTCGTTACTCAAAATCCAAAATCTCAAAGTATTCAAACTCAATAGAATTAAGGGTTCAACCTTATGAAGAGGAGAACAGCAGATAAACTTACACCAACTATTAGTTCTTCATGCTAAAATGTACCGGCATGTTATAAGTCCTGGGAATGATTTCACAAGGCTTCCCTACAGGGCTTTGAAATGGGTTAGAAATATATTAGACACGGTTTTGAATCCTGCAGTGCATAATCTTTTCTGTTACAAGCCACAGAATAGAATCCATCTAGGTGTTCCTCAGTTTCAAAATGTAGAACGAATCCTGTTCCGTTTAACGTTTGTGGGAGCTTAAAACCCTGCTTTTGGACTTGGGCTGAAAACCAGAAGTTGGGATTAAAGCCCCTTTGAAGGCCTCTAGACAGGGTCTGCTGCAACAAGGGGAAGGTGGTGCCACCACCACTGGCAGAGAGCAATCCAGACAGAGAGACCACTCTCATGGGTGGAAGGCTAACTAGTAGTATGAAATCTTCCTACACCCTAACTAAAGAGAGACCGTTTTATTTTCTCTATTGAATGCCATAGATTATATGTAAACCCAGATTCAACTTCTTGTTTGGCCTGTAAGTCCCTAAATACAAATTTTGCTCTCCAATTCATTTTGTCATTGGGGAGACAATCCTACACACCCATACTATATATAAGGTATCTAGCAGTCTTGGGTGGCACAGGACCCTAATTAGAATTAACAATGTTTTTATTACTATATCATTAATATTAAACAGAGATACTTCTTGATAGATTTTTTTTATCTTAAAAAAAGCTGTGTGGGTTGTGATAGATTGTCAGTTCAAAAAATGGGTCATCATACTAAAATGTTTGGGAAGAACTTTGGGAATTCTTTCTGCTCTCTCTAATAAACCAAGCTCCCTACTGAGCCTCCAATTCACTGAACCAAGCCTTCTACCAACTTCACCATCTCGGGTACTACTAGTGCTACCTGTACTAGTACTACCTGTACGGATTGAGCAACATAGATCTAATCTCCTCCACAACCACTGCATGGCTTCTTTTCCCACAATACAGAAGAATAGCACATGATGCCATCCTCTAGAACGGGGTCTTCAAACCCTGTCCCAGAGGTTATAGGCGGCCCTCAGTGAGCCTCAATGTGGCTCCCAGCAAGACCCTTTTATCCAGCCCTTGGGCAAGCCTTGTAATCCACTCCAATACATTCTTATATGTAAATTTATTTAAATTAGAAATATCAATTAGTTTTCTCACCCAACCCCCCAAACAAAGTATCAGAGATGATGGGCCCTCCTGCCAAAAAGTTTGGAGATTCCTTCTCTAGAAGCATGCAAGACTAAATTGTCATCCTGTACAAAACAGACTGACTTCAAGCAATTACACAGTTACAAGGAAAAGGCTTTAAGCATTTTATGCAAATCACCTTTTCTATCCTAGTCCCCACCAACAACCCCTCAAAGAGCAGTCAAAGAGCTGCAATGGTCTGATTCCAAACTCCCATCTACTTCCTGAAGTACCCATTAGATCTTATTTTTAGTCAAGTAACCTTTGCCCTAAGCTATTCGGATGGTTCACTGGTCTGGCATGCCCCAGCAAGACACGTACAGTGGATTATAGTTATACAGCCTCACTTCACATCAGACTCAAATGTGTGCCAGTCACTCACACAAACCCCTGTGCATCCATCAGCTCTTATTAATGCCCTTGTCGGTTTCTGACAGTTGTCCAGGATTGTCTGCTTGAAGCATCAATGATTTACAACAGCCTGACAAAAATGGAAAGGTTCCAGCCTTTGACATCCACAGAATGCCAACACTGCCTCCAGCATCCCCCTAAATTTGTGGGTTATATTAATCAATCAGCATAGCAGCCTGTAACACTATCGCTTGTGCAAGGCCAAAATATAAAGCCAGGCTAAGCCTTCTTTAAATAGATTACTGTATACAACAATGGTTACAGTCTGCTGGGCCTCTCCCACAAACTTCTCTACATTTTTGTGGGCCATACTGCACAGGGCACCTGGTATCTTTAAAAGGAAACTATTCCACTATGGAAATATCACAATGAGGGAAGAAAACATGCAAATATTTTTAATAAGTAGCAACTGATCTGTAGGCATTATATCCTGTACAATATTGGGGGTCACCATTTTATGGCCAGTTATTACTGAAGGCTTTCCATTGCTTGTGCTTTTATTCCAGGTAGTATGTGTGCTTTTTGCCCATATGACTGACACATACACATACCCTACAATCCAGAGTAACTACAGGAGCACGCAAGAGACATTTACATCTACGTAATTACGGCACCACCTAGTGAAAACCTATGGGAAATTCATACTGCAATCCAGAGTAAATTGTTCCTGCACCAGAGCAAGGATTCCCCGTAGTTACTCTGGATTGCACCCATAATTGCAACACCAGAGTGAATTATTTACCCTTCCAAATCATTCTAACCTTCTGGCTGGAAATTCAAGTTTTTTCAGATTTCTGTGAGATCCAAGTCTTAAAATTAATTGTGTAGGAAAGGCAATGGAAAAAAAATTAAAAACCCATCATATGCCACAACTATTAACATCATATCCACCCACCATGATTAACATCACACCTAGTTTAATCCACAATATGAGAATGCTCATCAATGGACTATACAAATGAGAACTACAGCCTAAATTGAGCCTCTCTTTAGAACAGCAAAACCAAATAGACTTCCAGTTGTGATAAATCAGAGGAATAGCAAAGAGGGGAAATCCAAAATATCCTAAATCTTATGAGAGCAAACCAAATGGTTTTGGGCACCGCAGTTCAAACAGCACATACTAAAATAAGACAAGGTGAAGGCATTTTAGAAGGCAAGTCATATACAATACCCAGAAAGACTGGATATGTTTAGCCAAGAGGAGAATAATGTTCAATATAAATAAATGTCAGAAGAAGGAAAGCAGTTCTCTTATTCACCAAAGCAAGAAAAGAAAGACATAAGAACCCTGCTGAATGAGGCCAAAGTCCAGCTGCCTATAACTCAGTGGCCCACCAGATGCCTCCAGGTGCACACAAACTAACAAGAGACCTGCAAGAGGCAATGAGCTTAAAGCATAAAGTGTAGTTACACTTTCTTATGTATTCAATACTAAGTTTGTGATGGATACTTCCCAAATACAGTCATGAAGGGCCAAATATGGATATAGACTCAGAGTAGGAAAGGACCCAGTAGGTCTTTCGGACTACTGCATGGTACAAACTTGGGATACTCACCAGAGTGACAATGGCACATTCGGCAGTCAACTGAGCAGCACTGAACAACGTCCGAACAAAACGGTAAATCTGCTTCTGCTCCGGATCATGTTTGTCATAATCTGGTGGCACTTCGGATTTCTGGGGGAACAACATTGTTAAAATGATGAATAAACTACAAAAAGGAGGGGAAAGAAAACAATACGGTAAAGGCGGGGGAGAAGAGGTACAGCCCACCTCTTAAAAAATAATAATGAGGGAGTCATATGAGGTTTACCGAAAGGGGGTGGAGGTTTTCATCAAAAATATCTAGGAGCATCCTGCCATCTGTGTCCCTAGAAATACAGAAAGAAAGAAAATGTGATAACCAACACTTTAGAACACAGAAGGGAGAAAGTACGTGTTTATCAGAAATAAGGATTCATTATTGACAGAATGGCTTATTCTGTAACTTCCAGAAACATCTGCATGAAAAGAATACAGGGCATGGCCAATGGTATGGATCCTCACAACACAAATCTTGCCCAGATGTGAGGGCCAATGGTTACATTCAAAGGAAAAACATTGCTGAGACGACCAAAACATGTCTTCATACACATGTTACTGCAGTGAAGAGGGAAGGCACCACAGGATGGGGTCCCATATTGGGGATCCAAGCCAAAATCAGTCTTAAAGCATTTAAAAACAATTTTGACCTTGGAGAACTATTGTACAATAATGATAGCTAACAGGCAGTACGTCAGCCAAGAGATGCTTGGACAGAAATAGTTAAAAACTGAATATGAAATAAGGAAAATCCCTTATACTGCAGTGAAAATTCAGACTCAAAATAGCAAAATGAATAAAGAGAAATCAAAACATTAGACTCATAATATCCAAAAACAGAGCCAAACATTATTACCTACCAGTAGTACACTGACGTCAAACCCTCACATTATAGTAGGGTCATCCAAACATCAGCAAAGGGAGTAGATGTAGCAGTAGAAAAATGCTGCCAGTGAGTGGACATTACTGTTCCTCCAGGTCACCATGTGGACTCCTAGATTGGGAGACAGGGACATTCTGGGCAGTCGTATCCACCTGCCATCTTGTTACACAGCTTCATGGGATGCCAGGCAACAGACAAGAATGCCCAGAGATTCCTTGTCCCCTGTCTAGGAAGAATACATGCAACAACCAGGTAGAACAGTAAAATGTGGAGTTTGGGACTCCATACTTACTGTATGGAGTTCAGGTTCAAATGTATCCTACAGTATGAGAAATACTAGAGAAAATTAGAAAATGTTTCTTTTTTAATTTGGGGTATGAATCACAAACCAGCATTCCAGCTAACAATTTTCTTCTGCAAATCAGGCAAGGATGCTGGCAAAGTTGTGTGTGCAAATTTAATGTTGCAAAAAATTTTTTACATCCCACCAAAAATTGGCTCTCAACCTATTGGTGGGCTCCAACCCACTTTGGAAAACACTGCTATAATGAGGAGTGTTTAGGAGTAATTGGAGGAGGAGTAATTTAGAATATGTTTTCTAGAAGAAAAAATATATACTTTAATTCCACAAAACTTATACTTCAGAATGTATAAACCCCAGAAAGCCTTTGAATTTTTTAAGAGGGTACACAGATAACAAAATGGAAAGAACAAGCTTCTATGTGTCCTAAAAGCCTAAAAGTCTTGACTAACAGCAGACTCTTCCTGTCTTTGATTAGTCACATATACATTTAGCCTTGCAGCTCACTCTCTCTCCAGAATATGACATTTACACCTTGATCATGCACATGTCGGTGAGGGAGCTCACTGCTGACTTTATTTTACATGCACAGAAATGGGTTGAATCATAGAATCATAAGAGTTGGAAGGGACCTAGTAGATCATCTAGTCCAACCCCCTGCCTGCAGCAGGAATTCTCCCTACAGCATCCCCAACAGGTGCTCGTCAAGCCTCTGCTTAAAGATCCCCAGTGAGGGAGAGTCCACCACCTTCCTTTGCAATTTGTTCCACTGCCGAACCACCCTCACCATCAAGAATTTTTTCCGGATTTCCAACCGGAAATGGCAGTGATTTGTTCAAACTTTTCAAACAAGTCTAACTTGAATAGTTTTCTCAGGACCAAGTCTTAGCAATTGGGATTTGGAACTAATAAGGTTGGAATTAATTGGAATTAATAAGAAAACTGTTGAAGTTTGAACCCCACTTTACGAGGCAGTCAGAGGCACACACTTTAGAACGTAACTGCATATACACAGC
Source organism: Cryptoblepharus egeriae (assembly GCA_030015325.1). Lineage (NCBI taxonomy): Eukaryota > Metazoa > Chordata > Lepidosauria > Squamata > Scincidae > Cryptoblepharus > Cryptoblepharus egeriae. The sequence goes on from JAREYC010000004.1 coordinate 12,933,656, forward strand.
TCAGTTGCAATGGGAGAAGATGAAGAGGTTGCTTTTATTTTTGGTTATGGAAGCTTAACCTTTTAATTTCTTATGATTCAATTCATTTTCCTTTTAGTGCTTTATACAATTTTTTAAAGATTGAAAACAAAACGTTTATTTTATATTGCAAGTTATTTTTTATTTATATGAAACTTCTTCTGCAGTACCACCCAAATACAGCAGAGGGCAAAAGTACATTGTGTTGTGCATATATGACTTCTGCCACTGACTCCTTGGTCGAGTGATTTAAAAAGTTGTATTTTGCATCAAACACAAATATACAGAATAATAATGAAAATAAAATAATGAAAATTTTAAAGGAAGGGAGGCACTGAGTAGGATCCAATACACCTGCTATTGATCCATGAAATACACCTAAGGGTAAGCTTAATAATGAATCGGCAAAAGAATTTAAGAACTCAAGTTTTCACATTTAGAAAATACACATTTTCTAGGACTTCTAGTTTCCAGCTGCTTCCCACGGCAAATCCAGAACATGGTTATTAGAAATTTAGTCCTACCAAGACCTACTAACAACTCACAATTCCATCTTCAGTGTAATTCTGAAGAATTATCCATGTACACCCAAAATCAGGTTAAATTCTGCACCCTTGCCCCATGAATAGAGGTGTTTGAAAACTATGCTGTTTTATTTTTCTCAGAAGTTAAGCTCACTGTAGCCTGTAATCCTATCTTACTCACTGGAAATAAACAGCACTACTCTGTAACGTTACTAGGGTTCATGTCACCTGGTGCAGGAAAACAGCATGTCACCCCCATGTTAGATCTCCTCCTATGCAGTGGGCAGACAACAATCCAGTAGTGGGCATAGATGTACCAATGCTCTGCCCCCTTTTTTGGGCCATACCTAGACAATCCTCTATTTTTATATGAGGGAGACTGCTTTCTGGAGCATATGCTGAGCTACACTTCATCGGATTGGGACCATTCTGGTGGCCTTTGTATTCCTCTCTGCCATACCGGAACATGAGCAAAGGCATGTTTGCATACTCAGGAGTAAATGCGAATAACTTTGACACCTTGGATGGGACATTAGATTGCCCCAAACAAAATCACTTAAACTTGCTGGTTTTTATGATAGGCAATACTATACAAAATGTATAAGTAGGAACAAAACATTCCTTATTTTAAAAAAAGTGAAGTGGATTATCCCAACATTTACGTACCTGTTCTTGATGTGATAATATATTGCAAGAGCTACACTGTAAAACAATATACAAAGTTAGAGCCTTGAACAGTGATTGAAGTCTATATTTCAGTCTATATTTGAACAGTCTAAATTTCAAGATAGAACTTGATTTCAACCTATTCAAGCTCTACAAATACAGTAAAATCATAGTTGCCCACCTCCCTAAGTTGAGCTATTTTTCATAGATCAGACATACACCATATGCACACAATAGAAAGTCAACCTCACTATATTGAGCGTCTATAAGTTGAACCTTGACCAAATGAACCTTAACATATAATTAATACTTATTAATTAGTTATAATTAATTATACTTATTAATTAATTAATCACTTATTACTAAAGATGGGAATCCAGTTTTTAAAAAAAGATAATTTGTCCATTACAAATGAAGTTGAAAACTATTATCTACATAATTTTGATAATAATCTTTTTCCGAGTTACAGAGCTGTGAAAGAAACCACTGGCACAGCTTCCTAAAACCACTAAGGGATGAAGTTGCCATATTTCAGGATTCAACAAAAAATTGCTTTTCTCTAGTCTTACCTTGGAATCCAACAAATGAATGCCCTATTCTTAGAAATTCAAGCCTCACTCTTAAAAATCTGTTGAGTTACACAGAGACTTGGGAGGCACCTGAAGTTTGAGGTGCAATGTATAAAAATCATTATGCAGTTAGGTATTAGATTATATATTTGAACAGTTTTTAAAAAATTAATTTAAAAGTTTTTTTTCTTTTTTCCATGATACATGATCAGGATTGTACTAAAGTAGTAATGCTAATACTTTATGTACTAAGAACGTTCAAGTTTAGCTTTCTTGCTACAGAATACATATTTCCCTTAAACTTTAGAGATTTCGTGTTGCTGAAGACACTCCTTTTTAATATTTTTGCCAGGATTATGATACACAAGAATAAAGCTCCAGTGGAAAATAGGCAGAAGGTGTTATTTCAATTAATTCTGAAAGGCCCTCCTCCTCCGTTGGGGACAACCAAGACCTTTGGCAAGTGCAGCTGTTAATCCATCAAGAGAATATAAAGTACTATTCTTTTAAGATTAAGTTATTTAACATATATGCTAAGGTAAAGGTCACTGGCAGGTTGCCCTGCCAGCCATAACTGGCTACAGGTTGCTATGCTGTCTATACAGGAACCAGCCACAGCTGTTGGGTGCAGATCTCATCCCCAATTCAAGCTGTGAGCTGGTGCAGATGAAGACATCTCCATGGTCAGGTGGCCAAGCATGTCTGAACAGAATGCTGTTTACCTTCCTACTGAGGTGGTACCAATTTATCTACATGCATTTACTTTCAAACTGCTTTATTGGCAGGAGCTGGGCAAGGGCTGGGAGCTCACTCCGACTTGTAGCACCCTCAAACTTCAGACTGCCAGGCATCGTGTTTTAACCAGCTGAGCCACTACAGCCCTTGTAACATATATTAACTTAAACGCATCCTTCTAATGCACCATACGTATATTAACTTAAATGCATTCTTCTAACTCTAGAACTAGTGCAGTTGGGGGATATGTATTTTTCCAACATCACCCATTTCACTAGACATTTTTGCATTATAGACTTGTTTCCTCTAAGGCCTTTGGTTTATTCACTATCCAAGTGTTGTTCCAATAAATGAGAATATAAATACATTCTTATCATGAATGCTTTTCTAAACTCCAAAAGAAAAACTGCCCTATCATGGAACCACTCAAGAATTTGCCTGTAGGCGACCATGGGAAAGTCTAATTTTATGCTCCTTTCCTACCAGCTGACATAATTATTCTTCTAGTTCTTATCCACAAAATCTGTGAGTATAATTCTCAGCATTTCTGTAGATCCCATGCAAAACTTCCAGAAGATCTGAGTACCCAGATAGCTTCTCCCTTACAGAGAGACTTTTATAAAAGCAATCATTTGGAAAGAAACAAAACCCTGCACAGAAGAATGTAGCCATACCTACCATTTAATTGTATACTTGAGGTTGGGCTGACTGACTGTGCTGTCATCCAGGAAAATAGTGGAGCAGGAACTGTATTTCCTTCTCAATTGACCAGGAGGATGCTGGAACACAGCATACAAGAGAATAATAACAGTCACATAAAACAAAAGCACTTCTCTTTCTTTGACAACACAATTGAGTAAACAGTTCCTCTTTGTCTCTTGCACATACACACACGTCACACTCAAGTCAACAGGAGTCAGGAGGGAACCAGAGGGCTTTGATTGGGTTACCAGATAAAAATGAAAGTTTGAAAATGTATTGACACTCATTTTCTGAGCCCTTTGATATTTTATATTAATTTGGCATATTCTGACGATGTCCCCAATCTGTCTTGAGTCTTCTTGTTCCTATGATGATGTGGGGAGGTAAGCGCATATCTGTGCACTAGTCAAACCCTAGTTAGGCAAAAAAGTATCCTTACATGAGTGGCAATTTATATTGCTCGGGGGAGCACAGGACTTATACCGGGACCTAACAGTGCAATCCTATTTATGTCTACTCAGAAGTCTTTAAGTTGTACTGTGCTCAATGGAGCTTACTCCCAGGAAAGTGACCTTAGGACTATAGCCTAAGGGCGCAATCCAGAGTAACTACAGGGAGTCCTTGCTCCTGTGTAAGAACAATTTACTCTGGATTGCAATATGAATTTCCCATAGGTTTTCACTAGGTGATGCAGTAACTACAGGTATACATAATGTCTCTTACTTGCTCCTGTAGTTACTCTCTGGATTGTAGGGTAAATCACATATGCGTGTTCAGTTGTTAATAGGCACCTGTGCCTCAACTCCTATCAAAGGCTAACCAAAGGGGAACACAAGGCCAGCCAGATAGCCCTGATCAGACTCAAACACACCTTCCTGAAGGATAAAACAGCCTCAAAGCTAGGTGAGTACTGACAGAGCATCGTTTTTAAATGTGGACCCTAGTGCTAAGAACTTTGGGAACCACTGATATAGAAAATAAAAGACTGATCCCTTTACATGGTTTTTTGTCAGTCTATTTTCTTTTAAAGAACACCAAGAGTATGGAAAGTGCCATGAGAGTATGCAGAGATAGGCCCAATTTATTACCAACTAAGCACTATGTTGTATATTCTCAATCCCACAAGTAAAGGGTATATCTTGAGAGTATAGCAGCTATCTGTCTCCACCAGAGTATGTTTTCCTGGAAATGAATGGCTATGAGAAGCAGAAAGGTATGCCCTCACAATCACTATATCATACCATTTACTGCAATAATTCGCCAGGCAATTGACAGAGAAGGATGAAAAACAGGCCTATTAACAGTACGAACACACCCAAGGTAATCCACACCAGTTCATTCACCAAGGCGGCTCTCCATACCTAAACAGTTCTCCAAAGACTGCAGTTGATAAATGTGTATGTGGTGAACCAGGGACAGTTGCAGCGAGCGCTAAGCAAACCATAAGGTAGAAAAATTATCCTTGCCCACCCTTGCAATAAAGTGGGTTACAGGCAATACCCACTTTATTGGACGGGTTAGGGACCGGAACACCATCCAAAAGTGAAAACCATCAAAAGTGGAACCCAATCTTTTTTAGATTAAAAATGTTGCTACCAATGCTTTTTTAGCTAACAAATTGTAAATGCCTCTTTTATCGTGCAAATTCATTCTGCCACACAAAAGATTTATGCAAATTGATTCTCACTAACTCCTTTGAGAATGAGATTAGACCAGGAGGTACAACACAGGGGAGGGCAATTTTGGCCTTTAGAACAGGAGAGAGGTTGAAAGAGCAGAACATACATTGAATGAATGAGTTCTGGGTATAATTGAAAGGTGTTAAAAAAGTGGATAGTCAATAAATGAACCATCAGAAAGTGGGGGATACCTGTATCTCAGTGAGACCAAAACTCGGAACATGGGCAACAGAGGTGATTAATGGCTCTGTTGAGTAATCCCCTCTGATATCTTGGCCACATCTTTACTTGGTCGCTCTCAGAGGCACAGCACATACCCACTAGCTGAACCAGGGGACCAAAGCAGTTCCGTATGCATTTGAGCAGCTTGTGTCCTACTGAAAGATTCTGCCAGGGTGGCTGCTTGCCACTCTTCACCATCTTCTCAGTGAAACAAGCCCTTTAATGAATTGAGATATTTGCTTCCAGCTTCCACCCCACCAAAAACTTTCTTCCTCCTGGTCTTGGAGCAACCTTTACCCTTCTTAGCCCTCTTCAGACCGCTTTCAAAACACAAGGGAAAGGACAGGGAACTTAAATTCTTAGATTCTTAAACCCCTGCCTCGGGGCATAATGTGCTCTGTCCTTTTCTGCCACAGCAAATTTGGATCTCTGAATATTGCTGTGGGTATAAAGCACACAGCCTCACCCCTGCCTCTTCCCTGAACTTTCCAGCTCCTGCTGTTTAGTTCTGTTACTGCCTTTCATTTCCATTTTTTAATGCTCAAGCAGCTCCGATGCTCAACAGAACGCCTCTTATCAAAATCAGAACAGCTTGTGAGCCAATATGTCATTGTGAAAAGATGAACATGTACATGTTCAGAAGCTCTTGTATGTCAGTTTGCTATTTCTTCTTAATTCCTGTGCTATTAAGTTTTAACTCAATCTTAAGAAGGGATTATTTATTTTGCTATATTATTTAAAGGATTTATGCTCAGCTTTTCCCATGCCAACGCAAATGCCCGAGGAGGATTACAAAGCTTTAGTTCCTCCCCATCTTCTGTCCTCACAGCAACCCTGTGAGGTAGGCAAGGATGAGTGAATGACTAGCCCAAGGTCACCTTGGCTTCATGGCCAAAGAGGAATTCAAACCTGAAACTTCCAGGTCTCAGTCCAATTCCCTAATCATAACAGTTAAAAAAACTTACATAATTTAATTAAAAGCACTCCTTAAAAGTTACAGGCCACAGCGTCATTCACAAATATGATCTACTTTATGCATGGAGGCACCCACATTTGAAGACTGCTCTATAGTTCAAAAAAACCTCTGGCATAAAACATTTTTTAGATTGCAATCCTAATCTCCAGTAGGCCAGTTTAAGCCTCGGTATAAGACCTGTGCTGACCTGGGGGGGAGGGTGTCACAAAAGTGCTGTAAGACATGTCTGTATCACTCCTAGGAGAGGAGAGGCTTCGGTCAGTGCTCAGATATGTGGTTGCCTCCCTACATCAACATTAGAATGGGAAGACTTTCTGATGGTTCATTTTCTGATGGATCCGCCTTTTCTATACCTTTCATTTAAACTTAGGACTCATTCATTCAACACATGCTTAACTCTTTCTACGTCTCTATGCTGGTCTAAAGGCTAAAAATTGTCTTCCTCGATGTTGATTTGCATGTGACATAATGATCAGCCCATTTTTGACATTTCCTTATGACTTTCTCCAGTAAATAACCACCATTCAAATACATAAGATATTCATTGGTCACACATGCCTTTGTTCATTTTACTGTAATTTGTTCTGTACTTTGGCTATGTATTATTTAGGCTTTTGCAAGTTAAATTTTATGTCTTTTTAGTGACCATTTTGCATTTGGGTACCACTTTTCAACCGTTTTATCTTTTGGACGGTGCTCTGGTCCCTAACCTAGTGATTTTCAACCTTTTTCATCTTATGATACACTTAATAAGGCACTGAAATTGTCAAGGCACACCATCAATTGTTTTTACCATTGATAAGGCACACCAGACTGTTCAAATTCCCCCAATTTCCTTTTAATGAATGTCAATCCCCAAATTCCTGTGGCACACCTGAGAACTATCCATGGCACACCAGTGTGCCACGGCACACTTGTTGAAAATCACTACCCTAACCTGTCTAATAAGTAGGGGGGGGGACGCCTGTACCAGCAAAACCTCCAAGCTGCCCTCTTAAGATTGCACCAGCCCTCTTTTCTTGGTCTTTCAGCTGCCTTACCTCCTCCTTGCAAATCGTTTATCCCCCTGCTTGGGACACCTTATTCCTCACTACTTGTACTGCATTTTTGACACTACTGTCGAGGTGAATAGGATGAAAAGGAGTGTTTCTGACACAACCTCTAGTATAGCTAGCTGTGGCCATCTTAACTAAACCAAGAGGTTCAGTCCATGTTAAGGAGAAAAGAAATAGAGCCATCCTTGAGAAGACCAGCACTTTATTTTTTTAGTGTATGGCAATTACAATTGCTGAGAAATCCTTTTGTGAGGTCCAGCTCTCCGGTATCTTTCAATCAATGAAAAGGACTACATCTCACTCTCAGTGGGTCTTGAGTCAGAAAAAAATAAGTGGAGATAAAAAGCATAGATCAAAAGCAATAGCAAGCAAATGGAAAGAAGTACTTTGCAGAAAGCTCCATTGTCTGCTGTACATGAAAGTAAAAAAAGACACTCATTGCTAACACTTCAAGATTAAAAAACAGGTGCAAGGAAAACATGGTCTCCAGCTTAATGCGATTTAGACAAAATTGCTCCTTTCTGCCAAAAGGAAGAAGTGATAGATGACAGATATATTAAACAATCTTCCTGCAAAGAGAGACTTTTGTCCTCTGTATACCAGTAAAGATGCTCAAGATTTGACACACAGTACTAAGTATATCTTTGCAGGAAGCCAAGTTAAAGGAAGGGTAATAGGTTGGGACACCTAAATGAAAGTTTAGTAGGCATGCTTAGGGTTAATGGTTAAAAAAATGGATGTTTTGGAAGAAATCCAAAAAAATGTGTATAGTTAGTTCAGAAGCCCAGATTACAATACTCAAAGTCATTAGATCAGTGGCTCTCAAATTGGGTATCAGGACCACCTTGCAACCTAAGATCATGGAAGGTCACACAAGAGAATGGGATCCATTATCTTGGAATTGAGCACTGAGCTTTCCTGGGAGCAAGGCTGCAATCCCAGCTGTACTTTCCTGGGAGTCTCATGCTACAGCTAGATTGGGAAGTTGTCAGCAGCCCTGAATAAACTGTACTTTGGATCTGTAACAGTAAACAGAGCTATTTTTACCATTTTCCTTCACTTTCCTTTTTCTTTTTAAAGGGCATTCTGAGTATCCACAGATAACCAAAACCATGATACAGACACTGCTGAGCTGTACTTGTAAACTGCAATTTAAAATTAATACCTCAAAAAATGGAAGGATTTGTATTTGAATAACTAAACTCATTCATTGTGAGGCTGGCTACATGTATTGACTGAATCAATAGTAGTGCACAAAACACAGCTGAAAATAGATCACCAACGTCATACAAATAAATTCAGCCATAAAAATCCTAATACTAGCAGCAAAAATAATTGTCATGGGCAAAGATACTTTGATGTTATGTGGACTTTATTTACTGATTATGTTTTTTAAATCTATACAGTTTAAAACACTTGATCAATTTTTACTATAAAACTTCTTAATGAATAAGATGCTTCAATTAACTTTTTACAAACTGAAGCCCCAATCCTATCCAACTTTCCAGCAGCCACAATGCAGCCCCCCATGGTAAAGGAACAAATGTTTTTACCTTTCATGACTCAACAATATCATGGTGCACACATGGCTGAGATTCAGGTGAGCAGTTGGACTGGGCTGAACTAGAATCAGGCTGCAATTCTAACCCCTAGTTAGGTCAGCATATGCCCCCGAAACAAATCCCGTGCTGGCCTGGCGGTGTCACAAAAGTGCAGAAAGGCACTTCTGCACCATTCCCGGGTAGAATTAGACCAGTGCACAGACATGCGCTTGCCACCCTACATCCCCACAGGAACAGAAAGACTAATCAGTTGTGGTGGCCTACATTAGGATTGTACCTTAAGTCTTCAGAATCAGTTTCATAATTCATAAGTTTCATAAGTCTTCAGAATCATAATTTCATAAAAGCATGAAACTATGGCTTAGAAGCAGCATCAATTGATTATTTTATATTATGATTATCTATAGGAAACTGTCACCTTTGACATAACTGACTACATAGCCAATGTTCACACAATGTTAAGATGGAAATCTACATGTAGTAAACATAGGAAAAGTGTCATATGTACTAAAGTATTTCAGCTATTAGCCTAGAAAACTAGCACAGATGTCAGTGGATCAAACTGAGTTCATCTAAGGTAAAAAGAGGCCTTTAGCAATAGTAACATGCATGCAAAATGAAACAGTGTCACCACAAAAAGTCTGGAAGAGAAAAACCACTGACATGTTTCCTATGGGAAGAGCCTATACCACTTCTGGCTTCAGTCAGAAAACCTAAGCCTTTTAGCTCTCTAAGGGTGCAATCCTAACCAATTTAGGCTGGCACAACTCACCCAGCATCATTTCTCATGGTGGTGTGGAGAGGTTGGCGCATGCCTGTGCACTGGCCTAACCCTGCCAGGAGTGGGGCAGAAGTGCATTATGGCACTTTTGTAACACCCACTGACCAGCACAGGATTTATGTTAGGATTTATGCCAGCCTAACCTTATGCTAGGATTTATGCCAGCCTAACCTTAATTGGATGCAGGCTTCTTTTTTCCTCTCCTCAGCAGGGTCAGGCATTTATTTATTCACCACTTAAAGAGCAATACTGCTCCTTGGAAAATAAAAATAGATCTTGCACATGACAGAACTAACTTTCACCTGTCAACCTCAGATGGCCAAATCAGATGAAATAAAGTAGACAATACTAGAAAAATCAGCATTTTCCAGCTACTTCTTAAGTCAAACAGAGGTGTCTTTCTTCAATATTGTTCTTGTGACAAGAATATAAGTTCACAACTGGGCTTGTACATTTGAAAGGCTTGAGTTTCTTTAAAGGTTTTTTACAACCTACTGGATATCTATTCAAAGAGTGCAGAAAAAAAGAATGAAAAATAACTGGTATATAACGACCTAGGCTGCAATCCTAACTTCATTAAGCCAGCCAAAGCCCCAGTATAAGTCCTGTGCTGACCTGAGGTGTCACGAAAGTGTCATAAACCACTTCTGTCACTCCAGGGGGAGGGTTAGGCCAATGCACATCACATGTGCTTTCCTCCTACATTCAACAGGAAGACCAAAGAGTTGTGCCAGCCTGGGTTAAGACTGCACCCCAATACCTAAAAAAAGCCTATGGATTTAGTTTGAAGTAAAACCCACTTTTGTTCCCATTAATCCACAAACTACACAATAGTTTCAGGCATATCATCTCTTCCTTATCTCCTATGTGCGGCTACAAAAAACAACAGGGAAGGACAAACACACATTTCATGCACTACCTTGAAGTCAGTGTATAACCTAACCCACATCTCATTGCCTAAGTCAGAAAAAGTCACAGGCTTACTCTGGTTTATGCAACAGATTTCCATGATTCACTGAAGTACCTTTGGCTGCACCTTTAAGATAACCACTTTCCTAGCAAAACAGACCTTTAGCCTTCAAATGTGTATTCAAAACATGCGTTTCAGCCAGAAAGAGCTTGTTCACTTACGTGGTTTATATAGAGGCTCTTGCGTTTTTCTCTCACTGCAAGACACAAAGATATATAGAAATGTCACATAAGATTTAATTTGATGTCGAGTCACTTTTTGCAGCATCTATCATCAGAAAAAGAACAATAGCTTTGGAAAATGACAGGAACAAGAGAAAGGGAGAAATCTCTCTCAACTGTTTGTTTATGTTTGCCGATATGTTGGATTATGAATAATGGAGAGCTTGCCTCACGCAAGATGAAGCAAAATGTCAATAAATCTGGTTTGTCACAGTTAGATAGACCCACTTCCTTCTCGGTTGGATTGGATCTCAGCTGCCAAGATCCAAAAAGCTTTCAGTGATTTTGAATGGGATGCTGGAGGTATCAGGAACCACACTGCTTATTTGATTGGATTTTGATAAATGATTTTAAGTGAGTTTGGCCTAATTTGATAAAATTAAGGGGTTGAAGGAGGAAAGAAAGAGGACGTATAGCAGATGGATTCAAAATTAGAAAGAAAGAAAGAAAGAAAGAAAGAAAGAAAGAAAGAAAGAAAGAAAGAAAGAAAGAAAGAAAGAAAGAAAGAAAGAAAGAAAGAAAGAAAGAAAGAAAGAAAGGGAAGTGGTGTCTAGAGATATTTCAAATAGATGAAAGGAATATGTTGAAAATATAGTTGTTAGTGAAAAGTTGGATAAGTTAAGTATGTTTCAAAGGGGCTTTTTAACAGGGCAGAGGTTGGGGGGCTTTGGTTTTATATTGTTTTTACTGTATCTTTTAGCCTATATGTTTTAATTGTTTTTACTGTATTTAATTATTTATGTTTTTAATTGTGTTTTATGTTTCTGCCGCCTTGAGTTGGGCTAGACAGCCTGAGAAAGGCAGGATACAAATTTTTAAAATAAAAATAAAATAAATAAGTTAGAAAATTTAAGTGATTAAATTTATGGCTTTGCTGTTGTTGTAATGTATGAATATAATTGTTTTTCATTTTGTTTTATAAAATTTGAATAAAAATATTATACTCACAGAAACCACACTGCAAACAGTCTGTTTTTCCTACACGTGTGAACATTTTCCCTAAGAAATCTGGGACAAAATGTAGCGATACACAATGGAGAAGGTGGCCTCCAAAACCTAGCATATCAATTAAAACCATCCCCTTCAAATTGGCAGTAGGAACTCTGTTAAAAAATTGTTTTCTCATTAGGAGGAAGAGAGGATGCTCTTCACTAATTGTGTGGTGCCCTCTCCACTGTTGGCAGGCCAGACTGGACTGATTCTCCTTACTGGGAAGGCACCACCTCTCCCCAGTCTTGTCCAGCCTCACTGGTCGCAGGATGAAGTAGCATCACTCGTCCGGCCTCAATGGTAGCAGCTCCCTTCTCCTTCCTTTATCTTCATTTTCTGGCTTCTCTCCCCCTTTTTCTCTGCTCCTCCTTCATCCCTCTTGCCTCCTCTGTCTGCCCAGCATCCTCGGACACCAGACTCAAGCCTGCAAAACGCCAGCCAGGGCATAAAAGGGGGGAGTCTCTGTACGCCCCTTGCATCTTGCAGGGACTCGCAGACTATGCTGACTCCCACCGTGCCAGCTCCCACCATGCCGTACCGGGGCTGTAGAAAGCGCAATGGAGCACCAAGCCATAGAAAGCGTGCTGGAGCGTGGCAGCCAGCCTGAGGTGAGGGGCGAAGAGCAGAGAAGGCAAGCAGCAACAGCAGAGGCACAGTTTGGTGCCACTCACAGCCAGCGACACCGGCCCTGCTTCCTGTGCAGCCTCCTGGTTTGCGCCCCAAATCGGATTTGTGCTACCCGCGGTGTGCCAGATCTACGAACTGCAGCAGTGTACTGACCGCGAGACAACCACAGCAGCAGGTTCTGGTGCAGCAACCATCTTGTCTTCTTTCCAGGCCTCCAGAAGTGCCATTCTGAGGCATGGAGGGAAACGGACATAGCAATGGGGGATCCCAGAGTGGACACAGGCTTCTGGGGGAGGGAAACCGGGCACCATGGTGTGCAGGAACAGCCCCTCTGAAATGGTCAGAGGCTGTGAAAGATGCTTTGCAGGAGCAATGGCAGAAAATGCTTAGCTCCCAGCAGTCTTCCAAGCACTCTCAAGAACAGCATCAAGTACGAGTAGTCCCCGTCGTCTCAGCAATGATCCTGATCCCAGTTTCTGAGAATCACCTCAGCAGCCTAATCAGGGCCTGTCTGAGGGATAGCTGGGGCCTAGCTGGGGTGGAGCCTGCCTAAGGGCTGCTCGAGGCCTTTCTGGGGCCTGTCTGGGGCATGGCCTGCCTGGGGCCTAGTTAGGCTCTTCCTGAGACATAGTCAGGGTGGGGTGGGGCCTGCTTGCTTGAGGGCTGCTCAGGGCCTGCCTGGGGCCCAGTTTCTGAGAATCACCTCAGCAGCCTAGTAAAGGCCTGCCTGAGGGCTGCTTGGGGCCTACCTGGGGGCTAGGCGGGGCCTAGCTGGGGTGGGGTCTGCCTGAGGGCTGCTCAGGGCCTTGCTGGGCCCTCCCTGTCTGAGGCAGGGCCTTCCTGGGGCCTATTCAGGGTCTTCCTGGGATGAGACCTGCCTGCCTGAGGGCTGCTCAGGGCCTCCCTGGGGCCCAGTTTCTGAGAATCACCTCAGCGGCCTAGTAAAGGCCTGCCTGAGGGCTGCTTGGGGCCTACCTGGGGGCTAGGCGGGGCCTAGCTGGGGTGGGGTCTACCTGAGGGCTGCTCAGGGCCTTGCTGGGCCCTCCCTGTCTGAGGCAGGGCCTTCCTGGGGCCTATTCAGGGTCTTCCTGGGATGAGACCTGCCTGCCTGAGGGCTGCTCAGGACCTGCCTGGGGCCCTGTTTCTGAGAATCACCTCAGCGGCCTAGTCAAGGCCTACCTGAGGGCTGCTCAGGGCTTTCCTGGGGCCTGCCCGAGGCAGGGCCTGCCTGGGGCCTAACTGGGGTGGAGCCTGCCTGAGGGCTGCTCGGGGTCTGCTTGAGGCCCTCTTTCTGAGAATCACCTCAGCGACCTAATCGGGGCCTGCCTGAGGGCTGCTCGGGGCCTGCCTGGGTCCTAGTCGGGGCCTAGCTGGGGTGGAGTCTGCCTGAGGGACCTAGTCAGAGCCAACCTGGGGTGGGGCCAGCCTGAGGGCTGCTTGTGGCCTAGACAGAGCCTGCCTGGGGCCTGGTCACAAGGGGGCTGTCCATTATCTCCCTTGTCATCTGTCACCTCTAAGGCCACTACACCCACAGTGGCCTCCCAAACCACAGGTGTTGTTCATTTGTACAGAGCAAAGGGACAGTTGGAGAGACTTCAAAGGACAAGAGACAATATCCTTGAGTTAATAATTAGATATCAATTATAACCTCTGGCATTTTGATAGTTATTAAATAATTGAGTGAAGGAATAATTGTGATGACATGAATTCAGAGTGGTCATCATCCTTTTCTACTCAACCTCTAGAAGTGTTTTAAAAGTCTATTGTGGAAAAAGGACAAGGTGAGAAGGAAAATAAAGCCTTTACTTGCGTCACTATTTCATCTAATACCTGCTTTCAGGTTCCAGAACTACAGAAAACTGTTGCTGAAAAACTATGTTCACAATTTTCTCCATGTGTGTTTTAAAACAGAACGAGTATTTACATAAAACACTGACACCAAAGAAATCATCTCATTCCAAGTTCCACCCTGAATATTTTCTACAATTTACCTTGTGTAAATACTGTTCTTTTGCAGATTTACCTGCCCAGTGGCAGCCAATTAGTTATTTATTTTTTTAATTATATCCCTCTTTCCCATGCCTTTCCCATGCCAGGGAAGCTTACAAATATCACATTAAAAACATAAAGTACATAAAAAATAAAGTCACAAGGAGCAACTATTTAGACCACAGAATTATTACAGAAGCACACGGACAACAAAACATCACTCAAATGCCAGAAAACAAGTACATTTTGAGCCTTTGCATAAAGGCCAAGGAGGGGGCGTCCTAATATTATGCAGAACAGGGTCAGGAAAACATAAAGCATAATGATGTCAGGTAATTATACTAAGTAGAGCTTATGAAGGAGCAAGAAGTTACTCAACATGGGGTTGCTACTTATGGTTTTTCCTTGAAATGACATGATTTTTACTTATACATGATAGCTTCTGGGAGAAAATGCTTTCATCAATCAAGCTCAACACTCCAAATTGAATAAACCAACAGTAAATGAATCTCCCTCCATTGATTCCATCAAGAGGCACTCTTAAGCACACACCATTAATTTCCTGGGGAGGTGAAAATCCAGACTTAAATGACCATGAAGACTATGAGCTCCTCTGATCAATGAGCACAACAAATGTGTTTTTATTTTTAAAGCATGTCATCTACAAGAATGAAATTACAGAAAATCAACCGTAACTTTGGGGAATAAATGTATTTGAAGAGAGCATTAGTGGAAAACTCCCCTATTCTACTAACTGGAACCACCAGAATCTTCAAAAAAATTTCCGATAATGAATTTTTTTCTTGCTTTTTATAAAGTTATTGTTTTTTAAAACATGAACCTGTGTGGTCCAGTGGAAAGAATGCTACAACTTGATTCAAATTCTTACTTAGCAACTCACACACCTGTTCTTTAAAGACCTTATTCACCTATGAGAACATGTTCTTTCAAATATTTTTAAAGGATAAGGCCAAATTAGCCTACATGTGATACATGATAATATCTTCCCCTTATTTTTTGCCAACTGTATTGCTGAATGCTTTTAACTCATCATTTTAACTAATGCTTTTAGCTCCGCTGCAGAGTCCTGCACCATTCTTTTTGTTTGTTTGGAAACTCAGTTATTCCTTATCCATCTGGGACGCCTATTCTGCTTGGCAACAGTTTTCTTGCCCACTGGGTGGCAAGTGTTGGTCTAAACTCAAAGGATGGGATGAAGAAGCCAAGTGGGTTCCACTTCTCCAATTTCTTAACTTCATGACACTATCAATCCACTTCTCAAGATAGGTAACTTCATGACATCATCAACATAAAAGTAACGTATTTCCCAGTCCACAGATTTTGTTCTCTGCAAGATGCTTGAGTGGCCTAGGACTAGGGCTTTTTTAAAGCAATGCTTGTAGTTTAAACCACGGACTATCTAGCTCAGGGTTTCTCAAGGGGAGATACAGGTACCAGTGGTAGTATCAGTAGTAGTAGTAATATCAACAGGTGATGAATGAGGACACATGCTGATCCAGCTAGATTATGTGTACTGTTTTCCAGATTACTTCCTGACTTCAGACTGTAATCTCAGGATTTAATACAAGGATGCCTGGGGTGAGGAGGGAGGACTGTGGACTGAATGTAGTACTATCCCCAGCTATACTGGATGAGTGTTATTGAATGGTTAATTAACCTGTTTGATGAGAACTTTTCTTTGTGCTTTCCAGCTATGCCCAAGCATTTTCCATGTATAAGCATTCCTGGCTTATACATTTACTACATACTTTTCTTTTTCCATATTGTTTATTTCACTTTATATTAGATTTTCAATAAAATAGCTACATTTTGATCCTCTGCTTGCCTAGTTTATGTTCACAGGTAAGTCAGCGGATTGCTACAATTCTGTGTACTGAAGATGTTACTGTGAATCAATTTTTCACAAGAATCCCTGAGGTTCAGTGCTGTGTAAGAGGGATTTTTCCCAGACAGTCCATCTCTGGCTACTCTATATTTTGGGATGGTGGTAGAAAATAAAATTATCAAGGTTTTTTCCCCACATTCAGCTGCTGGGGAAAATGGGGAGCAGTGAGCAGTTTGCCTGCCACCCACTAGGCACTTCTGCCACTCCCTCCACATATATCCCTCCTTCCATCACATATGCTTTCCATATAGATGGAAAATACCACAAATACCATCATCTTCCCATAAATACCATCATCTGTATGCTATAAAAAATTGAAGTCAGACTCACTGACTGACCCATCAACACCCCGCCAAAACCACCAGGCCTAGAAGCGCGAAATTTGGGGAGGGTGTTCCTTATGTCAAATGAGCACACCCCAAGCACTAATGTTGAGAAATTTAACGCTTAAGGGGCTGAAAAGGGTGCAATGTGATTTTGTCCTATAATTAACATTGAAGACTGACCATCATACAGCCAATTTGGTGCCCGGTGCCTGATGCACTGGAAGGGAGGGTGCACGCAACGGTGGAGGTTGGCGCGCATGGGGGATGATGTGCAAAGGGGGATGATGCGAATGGGGGGGTTAATGCGCAATGGGGGATGGCGAATTGAGAGTATTTTACTCCTGCAGTGTAGGTACGTTTTCACTAGTAAATACATAATTGGCTAACCAGTTTATTCCGCTATTTGGTATCAACACAGAAATTTCAAACAGAAGACTACTTTTAATTATCTTGGCTTTTACTATCTGACCATTTATACCACTGTCAATATAAAATAAAATTCTACCATGATAGATGGGAATTCTCTATTACAATACATCATTTACAAACATTCATTGTTTCTTTATAATAGAAATGGATGAATTGTAGATAAACTCAGATTTGCAGTAAAAATTTCTAACAACCCAGCAGAATAAACTCAGTGATTCATTCACCATGAAATATCACCTGACAAAAAATCACTAGCACATGGCCATTGTTTTAGAAAATGGATTAAGTGTGTATCCATCAAGTTGTACCAAACCCTTTCGTGGTTCCTGAATTTTAAATTGCTAGAGCATAATTTTAAAAACAAGACTCTTTTTGAGTTGCAGATTATTTTGTTAATGCCACCCAAAACAGAAATAAATCAAAATAAAGATTTCCAACGTATTCATGAATAAGTTCTAATAACATCAAAGGCAGCCTGATTCTTTCTCTTTATGTTAAAGAGCTTGCTCTATAAGTGTCAGAATAATACTTTGATGCATTTTAATAGTGAGCTGATGAGAAATGGTGCAGGTGCCTCTGTTCCATTTGCCATCAGAAACATGCTGCAATCCTAATCCCCATTAGGCTGGCATAAGCCCCGGCATAAGTCCCAGGCTGGCCTGAAGTGTTACAAAAGTGCCACAAGACACTTCTGAGCCACTCCTGGGGCAGGGGTGGGCGAGTGCACAAACATGCACTTGCCTCCCTACGTCACCATGGGAATGGGTAAACGGATGAGTTATGCCAGCCTAATGAGTTATGCCAGCCTAGGTTAGGATCGTACCCATAATCTTACAATTGGGCCACAGGTATAGTATGAAACACACATGCAACTACATTTTGCTTTTCACCAATTATCTTTAACATTGGATGAAAATAATCAACTTACCATCTGTTTGAGATTTGCTAAGGAATATTGTGCTGGCCCGTGGATGATCTGAAGGATTGAATTCCATGTTCAAATCTTGGAAAAAGGGAGAACATAATGTTAAGAGAGGACTTCTTAGAGTAAAAAGGTTTCATTTACTATTACTATGCATTAATCCACTTTTAAGTAACCACTTAAATGTATTTCCTTACAACCCTGAATTATAGCCTCTACTCCCATAGCTACTGTATGTCCTTTTTACACACAAGTAACTCTCATTTATTACTGTTGTAAAAAGCATATTCATAGTAGATTGTTGAAAGTACAGATATGTAACTTTTCCCCAAATGAAGTCACATACCACCCTAGTATAAAATCTATATAAAAATAAAATACACATTAACATGAATGGGGACCCACTCATGACGCACAAGCCACTTGAAAACTGGCTTGTGACACACTATCTGAGAAACTCTGCTTTATGCTGACGTGGTACCAAAGTTCATGTGAATAGAGCCCACCCATGTGCAGGCCACAGTATAATTTGTGCAGAGGTCTCCTGTGGTGGAGAACCAAACAAGTGCAACTGATACCAAATCTAAACCCCTTATTGACATGCTTTGGATTAAAAAAAGGCAAATGGTCTTTAGAGCCTACATCACATCCCATTAATCTAAGCAAATGATGTATTCCATGACAAGGAGCCATCAATACATTTTAAACTCACTAATAAATCTCTCTCAGACAAGTAGCATGCAAAATGGAGTAAGATATATTTCATGAGGATTTCCAATGTTGAAACCCTCCAGGGAACAGAATATGAATGGGGAACCATTATATAACGGGACCTCCACCTTGGGCAGAATCCACTTAACTTGACTGAGTAAGTTTGTAGAAATGCAATGCCTTACCACATATTATTTTTTCCTGTGTAAATTTTAGATGCTACAACAACACCTGAAAAAGTAAAATCTAAGGTATCACCAACTACTTTTTAAAACTCAGGTACACTCATCAAGGGGTCAGATCTTGCTATAGTCTATTGAAAGTGCACTCTATAACAAAACCAGATAATCACAAAGAACAGCTCACATATATGCAATCCTTGCTAACAGGGCAGGCTCTTAATACAGATCCATAGATCAGTTGCAGAGCTGATGTGAATTTACAGACTCTAGGCTTACAAATACAACCGCCAGATGTTTCCTCAAGTTCATGCTTAAGGACCAAACAGGAACCATTCATCTTGTTTGGACAAAACTGCCACTAGTTTATACCTATTTAAAAACATAACTGCTTTTAGGGAAATGTTGCCAAGAAAATCTTCCTGGTGTGGTTTTGCCAAGAATAAAAAATCCTTGGTTCCAGCCCGACTCTATAATCTGGCCCCAAAGGACTAAAGGAGAATGGTTTTTGACACCATTAACCATGGTGTCCTTTTGGGGTGGTTGGTTGAGTTGTGGATTGGGGGCACTGTTTTACAGGGGTTCCGCTCCTTCTTGGCTGACAGGTCCCAGTTGGTGATGATGGGGGACTCCTGTTTGGCACCCTGGCCCTGGAGGTGAGGGGTGCTGCAGGACTCTATATTGTCCCCCATGTTGTTCAACAACATGAAACCACTGGGAGAAGTCATCCGGGGATTTGGAGTTGGGTGCCATCAGTAGGCAGATGACACTCAGCTCTATCTTGCCTTTCCACCTAAGTGGGCCACCTCTGTCGTGGAGTGTTGTCTGGAGACTGCTGGGATCTGGATGAGGGCAAACAAGCTGAAATTAAATCCTAACAAGACAGAGGTCCTGGTTCAGAAATCTTTGATGCATGTACTGTAGTTGCCTTGCTCTGAATGCGTTGCACTCCCCTGAAAGAGCAGGTTCATAGCTTGGGAGTGATCCTGGACTCACAGCTGTTCCTGGATGCTCAGGTGTAGCTGTTGCCAGGAGCGCCTTTGCCCAGGTTTGGCTGGTGCACCAGCTACGGCCGTACCTGTCTTGACTGAATCTGGCCACGGTGGTCCATGCCTTGGTGACCTCAAGAATAGACTATTGTAATGCACTCTACATGGGCTGCCCTTGAAAATGGTTTGGAACTTACAGCTGGTTCAGAACACAGTGGCTTGGGTAATTGCTGGAGCTCAGTGATCTGACTCCATCACTCCGCTGTTCCAGCAGCTGCACTGGCTGCCAGTTTGGTTCTGAGCCAAATTCAAGGTGCTAGTTTTAAAGCCCTAAATGGCCTGGGACCAGCGTACTTGAGAGACCGCCTTTTTCTGTACAACCCGGAACGTTCTCTGAGATCATCTGAGGGGGACCTGTTGGTTGTGCTGCAACGGAGAGAGGTTAGGGGAATGGCGGCCAGAAACAGGGCCTTCTCAGTGGTGGCACCCTCATTATGGAACTCCCTCCCCTTTGAATTAAGATCAGCCTCCTCTCCTTTAATCTTCCCGCAGGTCCTAAAGACCTTTATTATATATAAAAAATTAGAGTCCACATAATGTTTTTAATATGTCCTCTTCCACCCCAATCTGGTTTTATTGCTGTTTAGTTGTTTTAATTGTATTTTATTGTTACTGTTTTATCAACTGTTAGCCACTTTGGGTACCCTTCAGGGAGAAAGGTGGTATACTAAATCAATCAATCAATCAAATAAATAAACTGCTTCTTGATGACTCCTATAATGCTCTTTGCCAATCTTGCTAAAATTCAGAGTGATCCAAGTTTTTAAAAAACAGACAAGCAGAAAAATATGCAAAAAAGGAAAACAAATGAGAGGGAAGGTGTTTTGACATAGTTTTTAAGGAGGGAGAACTTTCTTAAACTCATTAGTAAAAATGAGGAAGACTTCACAAAAAGGATGAAGGCTGAGTATCCTAGCAACTTGCTGCTTCTGAGGAATTCTCATCAGATCTTTCCCGAGTGTGTAATGGGAAGCGCAAGTGTTTGTTGTCATTTGTTTAGGAATTATTAATTTAAAATGACACATAATGAGCTTCAAGGGCGTACAAAAATATATACAGTGGCGCCTCACATAAAGAACCTCACGTAAAGTATGTTTCACGTAACAAACAAAAATTTCTCTAGGATTCTGCTTCACGTAACAAACTGTGCTTCACGTAAAGAAAACATTTGTTGGCAGTTGGGGCAGACGCGCTGGCCGGCAGCCTGTTTAGAAAGCATCAGGGCTGCCTACCGCACCTGCCCATAGTGAAAGCAACACTTCCATGCTGTTCCTCCTGTGGCCGGGTGTCCACTGGGCAGAGGGAGAGAAGAGCAGTGGAGAAGAGGGAAGCAGCTCAGGGCTAGCCAGAAGGGAGCAGGGGAGAGAGAGGCTCAGGATGGAGAGAAGGAGAAAGTGGGGAGACACTTTGAAGGTGTCTTGGATTGCAGCCTCCTAACCACGTCTACCCAGAAGTAAGTCCCATTGTGTTAAACAGGTCTTACTCCAGTCTTTAGGACTGCA
Organism: Cryptoblepharus egeriae; assembly: GCA_030015325.1. Classification (NCBI taxonomy): domain Eukaryota; kingdom Metazoa; phylum Chordata; class Lepidosauria; order Squamata; family Scincidae; genus Cryptoblepharus; species Cryptoblepharus egeriae. The sequence goes on from JAREYC010000004.1 coordinate 12,954,966, forward strand.
GCCTAAGTAGACTTCATAAGATCATGCACACTGAATGCATGTTTTGAATTCAATTCCAGTGTTTTGTCATCATTTTTACATCCACTTAATATTTTTATATGAATCTTTTTGGGGTTGCGGAACCAATCGTCTGAGTTTCCATTATCTCCTATGGGAAAATCTGCTTCACGTAAAGAACATTTCATGTAACAAACATGCCTCCAGAACAAATTAAATTTGTTACATGAGGCATCACTGTATTATCTTTTGGAAGGAGTTAACTTATTTGAGAGGCAGGATGGTGCAGTGGTTATAGGGAGTTGAACTGAAACCTGGAAAATCCAGGTTCAAATCCCTCCTTGGCCATAAAGCTTCGTATGTGACTTGGGCTGAAATTTCAGCAGGCGCAGACAGTGCTGGCCACTGAGTTCCGTCTACAACTCCATTTCTAGATCAGTTTTAGAGGTTTCCATGGTGCTACACAGCCCTGAATATGCCAAGGACATGGAAACACATTTAGGATCTTTGCAGCAGGAGCAGCAGCTCAGCAGGCCTTTTCTGCACATACACAGCCCATCTCTAAGACTTTGTGAGTGTGCAAGAAGGCCATGCATACTAGAACCATCCAGGCACTAATCTACACAGAGATATCCAAAGAGCCAAAACTAGACTGGAATAAATACACACAGGATTTTCCAGTGCATGCATATGTGCACAGAGCAATCTAAAAGCCTTAACAATTTTCCTTTCTAGTAGTTTTGCTGACTACTATGGGTGGGCTGTGAGTGGCGCAAGTGGTAAGGCACTGTGCCTGTTAACCAGCAGGCCAGGGTTCGACACCCAGGTCAGCACCACAAGACAGGATGAGCTCCTGTCCTTAGCCCAGTTCTGCGACGCTAGCTGGATCCAATTGTATTGGCTCTGCCTTTCCATTGGACTAATTCAGTGGCGTGGAGAGGGGGGATCTGCTGCTTGGGTAACAGCCTCTCCTCCATAACAATCCAACCCAGGCTCTCATGCTTCGCATGCAGCGTATGCGGCGCCGAGCATGATACCATAGTCTTTCAAGACTGACATAGGCCTGTTTTTTTAGTTTTGCTGATTAAAAAACCACATCCACATCTGATTTTTGCGAACTTCAGTGGTTCAACCACTGGTTCAGTGGTTGAACCAGCGCACTGGTTCTTTGGTATTTACCATGCTTACTATGGTACCTCTCACCTGGTTCAAAAACCATTAAATAACTAAATAATAAATAGGGCTGCTGCAGTATCCTGAGCAGTGATTTTTAATCTTTTTCATCGCATGACACACCATCAGTTGTTTCTACAATTGACAAGGAACACCATGCTGTTCAAATCCCCAAGTTTTCCTAAAATGTCCCTCTCCAAATTCCTGTGGCACACTGGTTGAAGAATCACTGATCCTGAGTATTACACGCTACTGCTGGCTCTTCAGGTAATGGGAAGTCCAGGTAAAGGAAGTCCTGCAATAGGGCTATTCATTACTGCTGGCCTTAAACCTTTAGACCAGAGAAAGGTAAAAATCCCAAATAAAAGAAGTTTCCATACACTCTTACAAATATATGAAGGCACGAGCCATATTCTTTATCCCCACTGAAGTTCGCTTATGTTACCATGAAAGCAATGAGCAAGGAAGACTAATAGAACAACTTCATTCCTGATTTCAGATCTATCCCACTGGGAAGCCCTTTGAAATACAATTGAGACAGAGCCCAATGCTGCAATGCTAAAGACTCTTTCCTGGAAGTAAGAGCCACTGAACACAGTGGGGCTTACATTTGAGTAGAAATGGTTAAGAATGTGCTGCAAACCTTTTCTCTCAAGTACAAATGATCAAATAACTCCCAAAAGATCTGCTCAACACACAATGACAGAACAAGTGCCTGCCAATTCCTTTCTGTTCAACTAAAATGAGGAAAGTAAGAGGAAAATGTCAAGTGAACCATTCCAAGCTAACAGTCATTGATATTGCATTAAGGACATGATATGCTCCTGAAAACATTCACATGACAAAATAACACAATTTGTCCTTGTGGATTTAAGAAAAAGACCTACACAGATATTAGGCAAGACTGCAATGGAAGGAAGGAAGCATTTTTCTGGCTGGTGAATACGTACATGACAGTCCCAAGACTACAAAATTACCAAGGTAGTTAATTCCATCCTCTAAAGGACAAAAAGTGAAATTTATTATTTCACGTGGCTTTTGAAGAACATTCTGTTTCAGTGATCCTAAAATGTACACCCCGTTAAATTACTGAATTTATATCCTGCCATCCAGTGGAATTTTAGCATTATTTCATTTACAAGCTCTTCACTTCTTGTAGGTGTTTGATATTGCAAGTTAACAACCTTGTTCAATCAGAGGTCCGTAAGTTTATAAGAACAACCTCCACTGGATCAGGCCAAAGGCCATCTAGTGCAACTTCCTGTATCTCACAGCGGCCCACCAGATGCCTCGGGGAGCACATATGACACCTGCATTGAAGTGCCTTCCCCTGCATCTGGCATTTTGTCCACATATGTAATCCGTGATGGTCCTTCCCTCTAGGAATTTGTCCAAACCCTTCTTAGGCATTGAGGCTAGATGCCATCACCACATCCTGTGGCAGGGAGTTCCACAGACCAACTACACACTGGCTAAAGAAATATTTTCTTTTGTCTGCCCTAACCCTCACAACATTCAATTTGAGTGGATGTCACCTCTAGTTCTAGTGTTATGAGAAAGGAAAAAGAGCATCTCTCTATCCACTCTATCCATCCCTTGTATGCATAGTGCACAGTGCATGTCTATGCATTGGCCTATCCCCATCATGAGTGGTGCAGAAGTGCCTTATGCCACTTTTGTGACACCCCCAGCCAGGAATGGACTTCTGCTTGGACTTGTTCTGGCCTAACCAGGGTTTAAGATTGAGCTGTCCTTTGTTATGTCTTAATCATGACACGTAAATTTTCAACTGCTGTAACCTTTCTTTTTTGTATAAAATGCCATGGACTGTTACCACCTTTTCAATATCTTGAGTAGATAGTGGGCTGTGGGTGGCGCAAGTGGTTAAGACACTGTGCCTGTTAACCAGCAGGCCAGGGTTCGAGAGCCGGGTCGGCCCCACAAGACAGGGTGAGCTCCTGTCCTTAGCCCAGCTCTGCAACGCCAGCTGGATCCAATTGTATTGGCTCTGCCTTTCCATTGGACTAATTCAGTGGCATGGAGAAGGGGGATTTGCTGCTTGGGTAACAGCCTATCCCCCATAACAATCCATCCCAGGCTTTCGTGCTTCGCATGCAGCGTATGCAGCACAGAGCACCATACCATAGTCTTTCAAGACTGACGGAGGCCTGCTTTTTTTTAGTAGATAATGATTTGATTACCACCTGTCTGGTATGAAGACAGGGATGTGCAGTGTAGAGTCAGCAGGGGAAACAAAACTGTCATATTGTCCATGAAAAAGCATCACAGTTGCCCACCTGCTTCCACCTAAGGAGACTTGTTCCATGTGAAGACGCTTATATATGCTTTCTCAGGTATAAGAAAAGCCTCCTCGGTTGTAAATAGGCAGAGATTTTCCCAGAATAAAGGTAGTGTCAGCAAAACATGCTGAAAATCACTCTCATTCAGCCGAAGTTATTAAGACAGTAGAATGACAGGGAATACTGCAAAAGAGAAATCCTTAAGAAAATTTCTAAGTTTCTGTGTCAATTTGGCTTAAATTGCTATTTCTAGTGACCTCTGGATGAAGGCCTGACTATCCAACATAATTTCTTTAAGAATGTCGCAAGGATTACGGCAGATTGCGATTCTCAGAGCCAGCACAAGAAGGCCTGTGCCAGTTTCGGAGGATTGGAGGTTAGGATTGCGATGTACCTTATAATAACTCTTATCCACAGTAGTACCTGGAAAACATTTAATAAAGAAAGCCAAGTATTAATGTTTCTCTCTTGCATTTCAAAAACTCCACTGATATCTTGGAATCACTCAAAGTATTATTTTAAAAAATAAATTGCGGGGGGAAAAGATTAGAGTTGGTAATGTATCCTTTCATTCTCCTGGCTTTATTATCATCAAAGACTCCTAGCGATTTGTCAGCCAAACACAAATCATCCCTTCAGGAAATAAACCCATAAATTAGCCATGTGTCTGGAAGCCTGGAAACAGGCTAAGGTGCTGCAGATCCAACAGTCAGCATGTATTTTTAACATCCACATGAATTATTCATGGTCCACAGAATGGGTGAAACCAAATCCCGAGAGCGGCTGTTTTTCAAGAGCTGCTTAGAAGTTGTTTATAGGTCTGTCGTAGAATTTTCTTCCTTGAAGAGGTTTAAATCTTTGTGCAAAAGAAATATTGAAATACCAGTGCAGGAAACACTGTGCATGGCTTCTCATATCTATGCAAAACCAATTCATTTTTTAATGTTTTACCTTTATCGGTAATCTTCATTCGTGCCTCTTTCATAAATGCCATTGACATGAGGCTTTTATATAAGTCAATACTTAGCAAGGTAACTCAAAAATGAACTTTTCAAGGGGACCCTGAACAGAAGGCCACATTCACAAGTTAACCGAACATCCCTTTTCTCAACAGCACTTCAAAATAACTTGTTAACATGCTTTGAAAGATATGGAAGAGAAAAATAATCTGTCTAAATAAGTCTAAAAAATGGAAATGGGACTATTCAAGGGTACTTATTGCATAGGTTCGAAGTTAGCAGAAGTTAGCAGACCCCCACCAAGCAGTGCATATTATAATGTAACTGAGATCAAAGATCCCTTGGTCCATTTCCCTTTCTAATGTCTGAATCTGCAATTCTAATCCCCATTTAGGCCAGCTTACGTCCCATTATGGGCTGATGATGTCACAAAAGTGTCAAAAGGCACTTCTGCGTCACTCCTGGAGGGTTAGGTCAGTGCACAGACATGTGCCGGCCTACCCACACTACCGTGAGAACAGAGAGTGCATAACTTGTGCCAGCCTAAATTGGTTAGGATTTGACCGTCATTTGCATTCGGGACCACAGAACAATATGAATGAAGATGCAGTTCACAGAGGAGCTCCCCACTTTAGAACAGCACTGTCCAGAACACACTCTCTCTCACTCCTTTCTTCTAACAGTTAAGAACAGAATTACAGTCATATTATATTTCTATTTCTTTTCTAGGAAACAGAAAACTAAACGCCCTGTCTGCAGCATCACCTCTGGTCTGCTATAGACTTCAGAAACTGCTAGCCACTGCAGTCCTACTGATACTCCCATCATGAGATCAGAATGGCTGGCATAAAAGGGGCTGAGGTCAAACTATTGTCCATCAATAGTCTAGTACTGCTGGGATTTTATTGTTCTTCTTGATCACAGTCTAATTCTGGTAAGGTTAGATGCATGTCAGCAAGATGGACAATAGATGTTGACTACCCAGTGGAGTTGGTGGTGGTTTTTAAAAAATTTTTTAGCTGCAACTCAGAATAAAAGGGTGGATATTGAGCCAAAATAAGGGAAAATAATCCCATTAAATATTTCCGTTCTTATTTCCATGCTTCTTGGTAAGTAAAGACTATTTCCCCATTCCCACCATGGTGACAGGATGCACAGTGCATGTCTATGCATTGGCCTATCCCCATCGTGAGTGGTGCAGAAGTGCCTTATGCCACTTTTGTGACACCCCCAGCCAGGAATGGACTTCTGCTTGGACTTGTTCTGGCCTAACCAGGGTTTAAGATTGAGCTGTCCTTTAATATTAACTATTCTAAAGGTGTTCAAATGAGTTTTGGAATCCATCTTTAACCACAGCAAAAAACCACAGATATGCAACCCAATTTAGTCTAGACATGTACCTCATCTCACATGGTGCATTGTCCAGAAAGTGGAATCTATTCCACAAAGGTGCTGCAGCCGGGTCTGTGACTCCCATACAGTATTCTGAAGGTTAATGTTTCAAAAATTCAACAATAAGAATATGCTGTCAGATTCATCCGTGCAATCTTCACATTGCTACCACTCGCTACCAGTGTTTGAAAAACTGTCTAATGAGGAAAGCATATAGTTTTTACCATGCTTATGTAAGAAAATGGTAGGAAGAGTGTAAATTTTGGGCCCGACAAGAATTCATTAAACATCAAGAGAACTGTCATGCATCTCATCAGCAGAGGAAAAAGTGCACCCCCTGCTTCCAGTTTTATGAGTGGGAGTAACAGCAAAGTAAAAAAAGCAGCTTGCATAACACTGCTTATTCTCAATCTAACACCCCAATGAGAAGTTATATGAGCCATATATGTAAGAAATGCTAGAAGTTAACATGAGTTAACTTCTATTTTGTCATGCTCAAAATTTTCTGTATTTGGCACATAATTTAGACTCAGAGGCCTGTTTTTTTCACTCTTTGTAAAATGCCACAAACATGGATGGCAGATTCTATATAAACAAACACTATATTCACATATCAAATCGTACTGAGTCAGTTTTGACCTGAAGAAGGTCAATGTGCTTCTGAAGTCTGTTCCATCATTAGGAAAGAATGCTGTCATGACCTCCATGACATTCACCCCATATTGCATCACTATATAGATTCCATCCAACATTTAAACTTTGAGTTTGCAGGCACCGAACAACAAAACATTGTTTTACTGTACCTTACTTACTTCAGACAGAAGGTTACTAAAAGGTATGCAAATATCAGAGACACAAATCCAAATTTCTAACTTAAAAGTTCAGGGAAGTTGGCCCAGATTTATGAAATCTTGATGTGACAGCCTAATCCTGAGAAGATCAAACGACTTAAGAATTAAATGTCAAGAAGCGATAAATCTCTTTGCTGTTCACAAGCATTCAGCAACAACAGTGTTCTTATTCATGCCAATCATTTGCTGTTTTGGGGAGGATTATACTGTAAACAACTCAAATTGAGAGACTTCTCCCAAAAACATACAGCTTCATGTTAAACAGGGCCAAGGAACATGCAGAAGGAAATTGCACCCAAACCATAACCTGCTGCAAGCTCCCTGACCACACTCTCCCAAACCCATGTACTTTTTTGACACTATTATGGTTTGTAGTGTTTGTGATGGATCATTACGAAACAAGGAATCATAATTCCTTAATACAGTGATCCAAAAATTTGCATTCTGTAACAAAGGGAGGTTTTTATAGTCCAATGTGCCATTCGTGATGGTGCGTCAAACCCACTGGAGTCGTATTGAAAAGCAGAATCCAATGCAAAAATCAGTTTTGAAATAGCACCTTCCTATCAAAAGTTATTGCCAAAAACTAAAATATGTATTGAACTCTATGGAAAGTGAAAGTGACCCATAGTGCGGCTTTACTTGCAAGTAGACAAAAGTGCCATAGTTCATTGGAAAGGGCAGGCTGAGCCAAATCTAAGGACACTAGAATTGTTCTGATCCAATAATCACAGCCCCCACAAAGAAGGAGGTCCCTGATGATTGCATTGGAATTCATTGAAAATGGATGTGAAATGCACAGCTGTGTTTACTTGTGAGTAAGCAGACATGCCTTGGCAAGAGTGGAAAGTCAGTCCAGGAGCGTACAAGACTTCCAAAAAGGTTCCTATCCGGGATGTTACTAAGGCGTTAGAAAGGGGGCACCCTTGAAGGCACCCCTTGTGACCTAAATGGCTAAAATCATGGTTTGTAGAAATAATTTCATCATTTTATCCATCTTTGAATGCATAATTTATAGCAGAATACTGTGAAACAAACCACTTTGAAATACCTTTATTCTATTAAAATGTGTGGCTAAAAAACCACTGGAGGTGGGGCAATGGCACATAACCGTTATATTGTTGCACCACCCAATGCATGGGGGAGACACGCTGGTCTCCCGCACCAGGTGACGCGAACCCTAGTGACACCCTTGCATCTATTTATTCATATTTTGGGACCTTAAATACATGAATGGTTTAAGTTTATTTTTTTCAATTATTCTCTGTTTCAATTATTTTCCGTTGATCTCTGAATGTGTGCTGAGGCTAACCAGACAGGAAACAATAGATGTATTTACATTGATAGCAATTTTCATTGAGTGTTGACTGAGCTCAGACAATGGGACTTGCCTTAGACCAAAGGTGAGTAGGTTGCAGGTGCTACAGTACACAATACACAAAGACTAAGGGAAGGGTCAGAAAGAAGACACAATTCCCTTGCAGCTAAGACTTCAGTTTGGCCTGTATAACTGAGGCTTATGGGAAAAATATAAATTTGTTCATACATTATATTCTTATAAGTCAATAATAACAGACTGCTTTTGTAGTGATGCAACCTCATGGGTTAACAACCCACCATGATGTGGGCACCAGCAGATCCCACCAGTGACTAGTCCTAAGGCAAAAGCTGGATGTGTAAAACCTACACATCCAAAGCATCTTAAAAGTTTGCTATCAGCAGACACATGCAAGGGTAATAACTATTACTTGTGCTATTCAGTCACTCCAAGTGCTTTGCTTCTTTTTGGATTCCCATCGTTTTGTTTTGTTTTTTGTGGTAACAGCCGAACCCATTTTACTCCTTGATAGGTGCCAATTAATAAAAGGGAGATGGAAAGGTTTGTGTTTGAAATGTAACACCTTGCCATGCTGGGTCAGGGCTGAGCCACATCAGATTCTTGCCTACCCGGGTGAGAGTCACGGGTCTTACAGGAATGCAAACAAAACTGTGCATTCAGATTATTTCATTTATATAAAAAAGATGAAAAACAAATGTTCTGTTGTCCGCACATCCTAACTGAAAATAACTGCACTGCTCATGAGACCCATGGAGTCACATGAAGTCTCCATGCCAAAACAGCCCTTTGTACATTTGCAGGATCACTCTGCTCAGTCAAATGACTGCACCTTTTACTTATATAATGCTCAGCACAGATCAACTTCAAAGCTCACATAGAAGACAGTGAATCCATTAAACCAAGCTCAATCAATACACATACCTGTTTACATTGATGAGTTTGTTATCAGAGACAGCAAGGCAACCCCTTAGTCTTTGCTATCCTGGCATTAAGGTGGGTGATGCTGAGCACAAGCAAGGAAAGCTTCAAAATGTACTAGTGCTCAAGGGCTGCTTTCAAGAACAAGGCTGCTTTTGTTTTCAAATATAGAAATACTTTTATCACATATTCTAAATATGTACCTAAAAAGTATTTTCTTCTTTTGTATTTAATTTAAGAAGATGAGCCTTGTTGCTTTTCACATATGGAAAAGTAAGACCTCAGAAGGGGGGTACCCCAGATTGCTTAAGGTGGGGAGGGAGCCTTGAGGATTACAAGGTAAGGAAGCATTTCCTGTTTTTTTATCAGATCTCTTATAGGATAAACTTATACATATTTGCTCAGAAGTCCCACTAAGTAAAAGAGCAATATCCATAGGTCAGCACACACTAAATTAACTTGCTCCAGTGACCTCCAGTACGAGGTCTCCAAATTACTCTTCAAAATAAGTTTTTTAAAGACATACCCCAAGATTTCTTTGGGTATCAAATTTGTCAGGCAGTGTAATCTTAACTTGCCCTGGAGCAAGTAGGCTGTCATCCGTCTCATGGTTTTTCTGCCCTGCTACTTCTGCCATCTCAACTCCTGCCCTTTATAACCTCTGGCTAACATTGAAAAGTTCAAGATGTAGCAGAGGGAGAGACACCCAAAGAAAAAAGTTGGCTCCTAAATATGGGTCATTTGTCACTTGGTATAATTTCTATTAATATCCATGTTTCACAAGGCTGTAATTTAATCTGAAGAATTGTTCCTCTTCATTACTTCCTTTAATACAGTACCCATCATAATTTTCTTGTAAAAGGCAAGCCACTAGTTTGATTCATCTAACAGTAAAAAATACTGATTAGCTCTGAGCAGATAACATTTCTCCCAGACATCAGAACTCCCAGATTTTGGCTATGCTTGAGAAAAAAAGAAACCTCACTTAAATAATCTTTTTTTAAAACAAAAAAGCAGCACATCGCTTTAATCAGTCAGAGCTTCCATGAAACATGCCTGTTTAGTCACAGGTGTATGAGAGCATAAAAATGAATGAGCACATGTGTTAACAGCATTTTACCAAGCCAAGGGGCAGTGCATGATACAGTTTAACAGGGTTCTTGACACTGATGAACTCTTTAACAATTTCTGCTGATTTTTTAAAACTGAAATTTTATTCTTGTAGATTTTGTTTAAGAATTTCCTATAATAAGAAAAGTAATATACAAGCCTAGAAATAATGAACAAGTGAACTAATAGCAATGGCAAAATTTATTATTATGGGCAAGTTATGTCTCCCTTTTTATCTATACAATTTCCAATCAATTGCGTCTTATGAAAGTGTTATTTATATTGCTGTTATCTAATGCAGAATGACCAAGGCAGGCCCCTAATGTGGAGATTCATTCTCAAAAGTATGTGGGGAAAATTGCCAAAGAGGTAACTACCCTACAATCCAGAGTAACTACGTGAGCACGTAAGAGACATTATATGTACCCGTGGTTACTGAACCACCTAGTGAAAACCTATGGGAACTTCATATTGCAATCCAGAGCAAATTGTTCCTACACTGGAGCAAGTGCTCCCCGTAGTTACTCTGGATTGTGCCCATAGAGTACTCCAGCTTAAAGACTGGTCAGGCTGCAGCCACAGGAGCCCTAAAAACTTCTCTAAGGGCAAAATCCAGAGTAACTACAGGGAGTCCTTGCTCCGGTGTAAGAACAACTTACATATTCTGGATTCCAATATGAATTCCCCATAGGTTTTCACTAGATGGTGCCGTAACTACGGGTGCACTTAAAGTTTCTTACGTCTCCCGTAATTACTCTGGATTTGGGGTAAGGCTCTGAGTATTCAGATATGTCAATTCACCATCATGACATTCTTCCCATTTTGTTATATTTAAAATAAAAAAGCTATTCAAAAGGAAAGCAAGTGAAGAAGAAGGAGGAGGAGGAGATGAAGAAAGAGAAGAGCTTTTGGAGCAATTCCATCAAAGTCTCCAGGAACATCTAAAGTCTCCGGGAACAACTTCTGGCCATCCAGAAGATCACAACTGCCCAGTTACAAAAAGCAGCACTCCTGAGAACTTCACACATATTGAGACAATACCTTGTGATTCCTAGTTCTTTGGAAAGGAACCAAATCACAGTAGAGCCAATTCCGGTCAAACACCTGGCGACAGTGATATACAACATAATAAATGTATCTGAGCTGTATTAGGAACTGATTGTACTGATTGGCAGCCAAGCAACATCTCAGTTTCTATGCACTATCGAGGACAGAAATCCCTAGGTTTGCAGCTTCAAATTATGCAAAGATCTGGAATGAAATAAGGGATATACAAAATCAATGAATATGGTGATAGGGAAAGAAGTTCTTGCTACCAAATTCATAAATCCAGCTCTCAAAATAGGAAAATAGTTTCTCCGTAGAAATTGCTTCATGTGGGGCAGGATGCTGCTCTATCAATGCCTCCTTAAGAATAGGCCCAAAGTGGCACAAAGAGGAGGCAAGATATGGGGACGGAGAGTGGGGCTCATCCAGTTATGCATTATGCTCAGCTCAGCAGTCCAGAAGAATGTGTTGGTGAGCCACATGTCACCCACATGGTTTAGGAACAAGACAAGGATCGAGACTAAAGGCCACATACAAAAGATGCTGGTGTCACATAATTCTGAGCCTAGAGTGGAATATGATTACAAACAATAATTAAGAATGACAATATTATGTAGCAGTTTGGCAAGAGAACAGAGGGAGCATGCAATCTTGTGGCTTGTTCCCAAACTGTTTAACATTGAACAAATGTTATGCACTAACTAGATAAAGCAAAGTACTATAGAAGAGCTTTGCCATCACCATATTATAATTTCCCTAATATTACAAGCATATAATTATATTTTAGGGAGTTATAATTATACTTCATTACCTTACTCCTACGTGCTCCCCCCAAAATACCAGCTTGATTTTATTCTAAAAATAAGTTAAGATTTGTTACATTAATGTTTAAGGACCAATGGAAAAAAATTGTGGCTGATGTTTACTTTTCCTCCATTGCACGAACTACAAATTAACTCTGTTATGAAGTTGTTTCATTTTCTCCTTAATAAGTTTCTGACATAATTGCTTTCCTGAGCTTTATAAAACACAAAATTTTATAGCAATGTTACTGCTTCATTTTATTATTATACCCATAACTCATCAGTAATACGGTAGACCAAAAAAAGATAGCAAGCTGTTCTCAACAAACACTTATGGAACACGAAGCTACATGACTACAAATACAGTGGTGCCTTGTCAGACAAACTTAATTCATTCCAGAATCATGTCTGTCTTACAAAGCATACTTCTTACAAAGCAGTTTTTCCCATAGGAAATAATGGGAACTCAATCAATTGGTTCCACAACACAAAAATATTCATATAAAAATATTAACTGTATGTTAAAATGATGACAAAACAGTGTAATCAAATTCAAAACACTGTAATATAATACAGAACACAATTACTGTAGTAATATACTGTAATATGCTGTACATTAAAACAGAAAAGAGAAACCTTTATGGCCAAGGATGACTCATTTTCACTAACACAATCACTGGTGTCATTTTGAGCAATTTTAACAAGGAACCTGTGTGTGTGAGTGTGTGTGTGCGTGTGTGTGTTTGTGTTTGTGTGTGTGCACACGAGCGCTTCCAAGTTTGTGGCAGGAGCAGCCCCAAGGCAGCCTGATGCAAATCCTATGCAGTCTACTCAGAAGCAAGTCCCATTGCATGCACTGGGGTTTACTCACAGGAAAGTGTAGGATGCAGGAGCAGCCCCAAAGGCTTTTGCCTGATGCAAATCCTATGCAGTCTACTCAGAAGCAAATCCCATTGCATGCACTGGGGCTTACTACAGGAAAGTGTGTAGGATGCAAGAGTGTGTAGGATGTAGGAAAGTGTGTAGGATCCAGGAGCAGCCCCGAAGGCTTCTGCCTGATGCAAATCCTATGCAGTCTACTCAGAAGCAAGTCCCGTTGTAAGCACTGTGGCTTACTCACAGGAAGGTGTGCAGGATGCAGGAGCAGCCCTAAAGGCTTCTGCCTGATGCAAATCCTATGCAGTCTACTCAGAAGCAAGTGCTACTGTGTGCACTGGGGCTTACTCACAGGAAAGGAAAACTCCAGGCAGGGAAGGTGGTGGGGGAACGAGGGGTAGTTGTAGTGGGGTCCAGGCAGGGGGGCTTCCTTGGGGGGGGAGGAGCTTGTTTGAGGGGGGTTCCAGAGGGGATGCAGGAGTTTTCCTGCCTACCTGATGGCTCTGCTGGCCACATGTTCGGTGGGGAGACTGAAGACTCTCCTGTGCTCCCTCTGCTGGCCTCTTCACTAGTACTGCAGGCAGGAGAAGTCCTGCATCAGCCACCCGCCCAGCCAATGGGAATTCTTCCTACAAAGCATATTCATTTTACCAGGCAGAATCCCAGATAATTTTTAATTCGTCTTTCAAAGCATTTGTCTTGCAAGGTACCACTGTACATCAGTAGTCTGGCAATGTTGGACAGACAGAAGCCAAGATAGCAAAATACAGGTTTCTGCAATATTAGTTGTTGCCAATGATCAACACTTCGTACTGTAATATACTTCCCGGATGGTTGCAGAAGTTAAAATGCCACTTTCTACATTTGTGGTTCTCAAGCATCTCAGCTGGAGACCCGCCCCCCGCCCCTCTGAAAAATATTATCAGTTTAGGGATGCCCCCCCCCCCCAAAAGCTGGCTGTGATGTCATCGTAGGAAATGACATCAGGTAAGCCAGCGCTCCTTAATCTCTAATTGGAAGCAAGTCCCCTATGTTCAGTGAGACTTATTTTCATGAAAATATGGATTGCAATCTGAGTGCCCTATTACAAGATACCAGCACTCAGATCCAGATTCCAAGTTAGTAGTGCCCAGCATTTTGTAATCCACCCTCAAAGTAAGTCACAAACCCCCCAAAGGGCTACTGAACCCCACTCTGAGCACCACAGTTCTACATAAAGGAAAATGGAAAGTCAAGACTTGAAGCTAGGCTGACCAAGTTCATCCAAGAAATTCAGAAACAAGAAGTCACTGCCTATACAATTATCTTGCACTTTTCTGGCAGTTTTAAACTCATCAGCATTCTAGTTCTCCAGGGATGGTGATTTTTTTTTTCCAATGAGAGGATGAACCACTGGCAATTTCAAAACCATTGGCACTACTCAGCCCTTTAAAGATGAATGTACAACCCTCCTTGTCCACTGGCCCCAGGCTGGTTAATAAGCCATGCTGGTCAGGGTCTAGCAGGATTGCAGATGATTCATACTCCTAAAAGGGTCCTGTCCATATCTTAAGGGTAAACAATATAAAAAGGATCCATAATATTAGGACCAGTGGATGCGAGGGTAACATAATTTGGATCTGTGAGCATGGCATCCAAGTAGGAAGTGAGCTAATTTATTTGCAAAGTACCTAGCAAACTAATCATAGTGAGCAACTCTTCATAGTGAGCAACTCCTTCCTAAGGGAGCCAAATGGATCTGGCCCAAACAGTTCAGAGTAGCTCAAGTCAGTTTCAATATTCTGAAGTCTAAGTTTATAAGCCAGCGGCACAATCTTGCTTTACAGACAGGCAAACAAATAACGGAGGCCAGATTTAATATGATAACTAACAATAAATCAGGAAGAAATTAATAAGCACCATATGAAACACAAGCAAGCAGAATTAGGGTGCAAATCTTTCTTGAGACTGCACTTATCCAAAAGTAAAATCTTGATTCTATTGCTTTCAAAACTACATATAAGGTAATGAATAAAAAACTCCATGTCAAAACAACTGGGACTCTAACCAGATAAAAGAGACAAGCAGCATCTGTTTCTCCTTTCGGGTGGGAAATGTACATCCCAAACTTTTCTCTTACCCCAGTCAAAGAGGCAGGAAAATTCCTCAAGCAGAAACCATGCAGCTGCTAAATGCACCAACATCTTAATAGCTGTATACTGAATACAATGCTTTTGATAATTACTGAAGGCCAACTGGCTAGGAATTCTTTTAGGAAAAACTTTCATCTCCGTCCAACAACATGCATTATGCACGAGAGGCAGATTAATGCTATGCTCAACGGCATACTTCTGGCACTTGAAATGTCTGAAGAAATCACCTGCTATTCATCCATCAAGAAAAGGGACCCACAATGAATTTGGTGAGACATGTTATAAAGAACAACTAAGGGATTCCTGGAGCTAACTTACTCAGTGACTACAATAGACAGATATGTGCTTCCCATCCTCAATAATTCTTGTTATGTTCTCATGTCAGCTGCGGAGAAAAGCGATTTCTGCAATCTGACTTCTTTGCCAGGTTAAAATCTGGATAAATAGAACACATATCAATATGAATTGTCCAAAAAAAGAGTACTATATACGAGAAACCCTTCTGGAGAACAGGTGAAATGTCGTCGTCCCCCCAAAAGAGAAGATTATACATCTTCTTTTATACATAAGATTAGCAGGCCTCCGTCAGCCCTCAAAGACTATAGTATCGTGCTCGGTGCTGCATACTCTGCATGCGAAGCACGAAAGCCTGGGTTAGATTGATATGGAGGATAGGCAGCAAGCAGCAAATCCCCCCTCTCCACGTCACTGAATTAGTCCAATGGAAAGACAGAGCCAATATGTTTGGATCCAGCTGGCATCGCAGAACTGGGCTAAGGAGAGGAGCTCACCCTGTCTTGTGGGGCCGACCCGGGTCTCGAACCCTGGCCTGCTGGTTAACAGGCACAGTGTCTTAATCACTTTGCGCCACCCACAGCCACATAAGATTATACATAAGATTATACAATGTATACTTATTATACATTCCCAAGATTATTGCTAATGAAATAAATATGTTAAAACCAACCACCGAAAGAGAAGCTGCTGCATGTTCTATCTTCTTCACAAAGTAGAAGGGAAACATTCTGTATTTACTCAAATCTAATGCTCACCCATTTCAGACAAATTTAATCTCCAAAAATCAGGGTGCACATTAGATTCAATGGTTAGATTCAAGTAAATGTTGTGTTTGATTATAAGTATGGAGTGCACATTTGATTCGATGGCGCATTAGATTAGAGATAATACAGTACTTCCTGTTATTGATTAAAACAAATTCTCCAGAAGCCAAAGGGGAACATTTTCTGAGAGCAAAATTTGCTTTCAGTTTCACAATTTGCTTTCAGTTTCACAAACTAGATTACAGAAAAAAGGGGGCAGCAACATATTCAGTTGTTTCCTATCATACGTATCACTCCATACGTTCTGCACATGCCAATCCTTTCATCATTACAAACATTTTAACGTTTTGTTTTTAATTTGCAACAAGAAATCTAACGCGCCACCAAACCCAATCCCACCATTTTAAAAGGCTTGAGATTTTAAAATGTTTACTGGTGATTGTAACATGCAGCTGCAAAGCAGGTGCAAAATTTAATTTTACTGCATACAGAGTTATATGACAATGGGTTATTTTATGATTTCTACCTAATTGCACGACTTCATTTAATAATCTGTTTGTTACTTTTTTATTACAATACAGTAAACAGTTAAACTACATACTGAATAAATATATAATATAAATTAAATATATAATCAAAATAATGTAATACTCAAATCTAACACCACCCTGATTTTGGAGAGTAAACTTGGGTGGGAAAAGTGCATGTTAGATTTGAGTAAATACAGTATTTTCCCAGTTAGAAGGGACTGTGTGATCACTCATTAAAGCACGACAATCTACTCTTCAAGCTCCATGTTCTATCTCCTTAATTTTGGTAGCTAGACCAAGAAGGACCCTTTCAAGGAAGAGGGAAAAAGGAGAATGACCTGGCTGAAACCAAGAGATATGGCTCAGAACTGCTTGGATAAAGCGAACTTCCCGAGATCCACATCTAAGCTTTTCATAGCACTCGCCAGGAGTTGGCATAACAAGTAAAACAAAATTAAAACTAAAAATACACTGCACCAATGCTGACATTAACTTTAACTTCTCTCAGGTGAGGAATTAAAAGCCAAATAGTGTTCAACACAAGTTAATGAGTTTTGGGGGTGTGGTGAGATTGCAGCATGAATGCACAATCAGAAGCCAACACAAACTGGAGGAGGAGGAGGAGGAGGAGAGAAGGGGGAAAGGAAACACCAGTAGCAACTAAGATATAGCCAGAGAACCCTGGCCACATTCCAACCTGCAATGAAAAATGAAGTGCCAGAAGTATGTTACAGGAACGACCGTTCACAGGAAAGAATCTGTTGCATGTTTCACTAGTTTGCCACACACCAAAAGAGTTAAAAATCTGCTTCATGAACATCTAAAGTCCAGCAGCCCTCTTCAGATCTGCTGGCATGGCCAAATGTTCATTGCATATTTCCCCCTTTGAAAGGGCACCGGACTGGCAAATTTCCTAAATGCCATTTATACACCAGCGATCAAACACAACATTTTCCAATGACAAAAAAAAGTTGCACACAAGGTAACAGAACTGAAGTTTCCAATCAGAAGCTTACATAATCAAACACACCTTGTACTGCATACGTTATGCAGCATAAGTGACCAGTTTTGAGATTCTGGTACATAATTGATATCTACAATATAATTACATTTACAGGCATTCCCCACTTATTGGACGGGTTGGGAACGGAGCACCCCAAAAGTGAAAATGGTTGAAAAGTGGAACCCAGCCTTTTTTAGCCGGCAAACGCAAAATAGCCACAAAAAAGACATACTATATTACTCAAATCTACTGCTCACCTTTTTTCAGCTGCATTCAGTCTCCAAAATCGGGGTGCACATTAGAGTCGGTTAATTACACCCGCAATGTAACATTTTCCCCTATGCCATCCCCCCATGGTGCAGAAACACCCCATGTGCTACTTCCCCCATGCGCATCATCCCCCCATGTGCAACTTCCCCCATGCGCATCAACCCCCATGCGCAATTTTCCCCCGTGTACAACTTCCCCATGCGCATCATCCCCCCCTTGCGCAACTTCCACCCATGCGCAACTTTCCCCTATGCGCAACTTTCCCCCCATCAGTCCTCCTCCTCCTCTAGATGGAAACCTCCTCCATGCACAACTTCCCCCATGCACATCATCCTCCCATGTGCAACTTTCCTCCATGCGCAGCATCCTTCACAGTGCAACCTCTTCCTCCAAACAACATCCCCAAACAACTTCCTCCGAACAAGTTGGCTGGAGGTTGTTCAGTCTCCCATGTTAAGTATAGGACAAAAACACGTTGTCCCTTTTCAGCCCCTGAAGGGTTAATTTCTCCAGATGGTTCTTGGTGGGAGTTCAGGTGACAGAAGGAACTCCCAGAATTCCATGCTTCAGGCCCAGCAGTTGGGGCGGAGTGTTGCTGAGTCAGCAATTCTCAATGCAAAGTATAGGGAGGAAAACACGTTGCGCCCCTTTTCACCCCCTTCCGGTTGGAATTTCCAAAAACCGGTTCTTAGTGCATGGAAGGAACACCCACCCCAAATTTCACACTTCTAGGCCCAGTGGTTTTGGCAGGGCAGTGATCAGTCAGTCAGTGAGTCAGTGAGTGACTTTTCTCTTTTATATATATAGAAGATTCACTAGGTTGAATGTTAAACGGGGCTGACCCACAGCTACCCAGTGACCCTTCTAGATGAAAAGTTCAGACCTGTCTGTAGGATGCAACTCCATCTGCCCCACATATAAATGTTATTAAATACTGTTATTAAATTAAATTATTAAATATTGATATCTCACTTTTCAACTACAGCAAAAGTTGACAAAGCAGTCTAGGGGTGCAATCCAGAGTAACTACGAGGAGTCCTTGCTAAGAACAATTTACTCTAGACTGCAATATGAATTTCCCATAGGTTTTCATTAGGTGGTACCGTAACTACGTCAACATAAATGTCTCTTACGTGCTCACGTAGTTACTCTGGATTGTAGGGAATGTAACAAAGGAAATCTGGAGAGTTGCTTTCTTATCCTTGAGGTCCTCAAACGGGGGCATCATTATTCCCCCATTCTAAGTGCCTCAAGCACTGACCCCCAAGAGACAGGGAAGGCAGCAATGCAGTCCCCAGGATCATGACATTACAGGGGAAGGTCTTTTTAAAATAGAATTTACCTGCACCTGGGATCCCCATGGAACCCTCTGCAGGACTCCCCACAGGTTGCTGAATGGTTTAAAGAAATCAACACTGAGAGTCAGAAAAAGGAGTGATGACATAGGTGCAGGTGACCACAAATACATATGTGATACAATGCATATAGTTAAAGGGACGTGTCTAGACATGGAGAACAATTGGCTTCTCTGATCTTGGTGGGAAGAAGCAATAAAGAAACCAATTCTCACCTGATCCTGCTACCCTCCAATGCTATTCACTTGCCATGGAATCGGTACTCACCGAAGCTCCCTGTTTAGATATGATACAACGTACAGTGTGAAACCCATCTCATTGAACCAAGTTCTCATGGAGGTGGAACAAAAAATAGGATTTCAGTCCGAGTGTGCTACACCAAGACTCAGAAAGAGATGCACCACATACATTCATATCTAATACTGGAAAACTTGCGCCACTTCCCAGAAAGACAGTTAAAGTTTTGCACATAATCTGTCTTCTTGTATCCAGTACTTATTACTTTTGCACAGCCATCCTGGACATGATAAATGTGATCAGCTAACACACTGTGGATGGCAACCAATTCCAAAACTTTACATGGCTAAACTGGCCATTTTTGGATGTGTTTTTATCTGAATAACTGTGCATTAAATTCCTTTAAATCTCTGAATTCCACATGCTGTTATTCTGCATAGATGCCAGAATGTGTCCCCCGCCTAAAATACTGTAAAAAGTTTCTCAGCATAAAAACAATACAATACAAAAATCATGCAGCTAACTATACAAACTTCCACATAAGCTGAACAGAAAGTGAAACAGGCAAATCTAGCCTGTTGGAGAATTAAACATTTTCTGTGGTTATCTAAGCATTGATAACAAACTATGGATATGGATAAATATCTACAAATGGATAGCTATTACACCACGTGGATGTATTGATTAGAAAAAAGAAGCAAAGTGCTCAAGGTCTTAATGAGGATACAAAAACCTAAATAATGAATAAATTAGCATTATTCCTTGGGATTTTCCAGTAGTTTGAAGTGAAATTCTGAATATACACAAGCAAATTAACTTACTCTACAATCTAAGAGTAACTACAGGAGTACATAAGAGACATTATGTGCACCCAAAGTCACTGTACCACCTAGTGAAAACCTATGGGAAATTCATACTGCAATCCAAGCAAGTTCTTCTTACACCAGAGCAAGGACTCCCTGCAGTTACTCTGAATTGCTCCCTTATTTGATTAAGCAGGTGAATTATGTAAATTATAATCTCAAGCCAAAAAGTCATAGTCACAACCAGATATGCAGAGGCAACTGCTGATCCCGAAGACTTGTTAAACAAGTTCCAGGTTCCACATGCTGCTGAAAGAGAGCTCTGAGGACAGGTTACTAAATGACAGCTTGTAAACTGCCCACTCATCACACCACATAAGGCAAACCCGATGCTATAGTCCGCGCATGATACGGCAATCTTGTTGAAGCTAAGCTGCTCTGGGTCTGATCAGTGCCCGAATAAGGAGACTGGCTGGATATCAAATCTGTGCTACAGTGAGTCATACTGAAGATGGGATATAACATAATTTAAGAGGAATCACAAATATTATAAGCAGAAAAATTATCAAGTTCCAGTCTTTGGTATTTCTATGTTCACATTTTATTTTTATTTATTTATATTTTATTCCCACATTTCTCTGTCTTCCCATATTTATACTAGGAAGCAAATCCTCTAAGTGCAGCTTAATCTCAGGTAAATATACACATGATTTTAGCGTAAATTACTGAATATTTGGTTGTGGTCCATCAAAGCAATTTTATCTGGCCCCTGGTGATCTCTATATTTTTAATCAAAGCATGGGAAACAACTCCCCCCACAGTTTCACTTTAATATTAATGCATTTCTTAGTACTTGGTATGGCTGTGCCAGGTCTTCTGTGCTGCATAACACTGATGCCTTTACATTTACTGGCACCAGCTGCAAAAGGGTTTGATTATGCACTGTTTATGAAGAATCAGCGGGGTGTACTACACCAGAACAGGCTGTTTTTTTACCTAGATCTCATTTCCCTAATGATTATAAATGCTGTTAAGTTGCAAACCAACACAATTTTCCATATGGAAATAAATTTCCATACCTTGAGGTATGGAAATCATTACTGTCATTACTGTCCCCGCATCATAGCATGCTGTGAACACCATGTTTGAACATCTGCATCAGTAATGGGAAATTGGGCAAGATCTGGTTCCCGTTAACTGTATAGGAAAGATGCATCTTAGAAGCCCTTTGCACACAGTGCCTTTTCTCCTTGGCACAGAATTATTCGATAATTGAAACTCTTCTCATCAGAAGTTGGTTTTTTTAAGCTCAAGGTCACTCTGATGATTAAAAAAGCAATGGAAAAAAAGTGAAGAGTGCTCTTTAAACATTATTCATTTGCTGCTCGGATGTGCAACTTACTCCATGACTTAATAGAGGGAAATACCTGACAATTTCATTCTCTACATATGAAATGTAAGTCATCAGCACTTTCCTAAAGCCAATAAGCAATGTGTGGGTTCCACTTGAAAGCCAGCCCCTCTCCACTATCACTCCTGCCAAATACATGTTCCATTTAAGCAAACAAGATGGGCAGATGTACATAACCTCCATAAATGTCTTGGCTTGCCAGCTTCGGGGCAGGCACTGCGCAAGTGCCAACGTTGGCACTTGCGCAGTAAGCGCAATTTTAAAATGGCGGCCAGCTCGGCGGGAATTTCAAAATTCACCCAAACCGGTTTGCCCCGTTCTTGCCGTCCCCTGGAGCTACCGGTTCGCTAGCGGTTGGGGAATGGCAACAACCAGTTCAGGCGATCCAGACTGAACCGGTAAGAGCCCACCTGTGCCTAAGAGGTGTTAAAAAAGGCACTGTGCCAAAGATAAAAGAAGCCCAGGCACCAAGGATTTTATGGTGCCAAAGAATTCTATCCTCTGATGGTCTCCCTCCTAAAAACGTCTGATAACCATTACCTTGAATTCTTATTTTCTCAAAGCCTTGAATGATTTCCTCCAATTCCACCCATGTGAGTGTACTGGAAACCCTACCTGTGGAATAGATTGCAACCTATGTTTCACACTACATGAACAAGCTTGTGTGCCCATCTAATCTCCTTCACACCAGTGTATTCAGATTTCCCTTCCAATGCTTTAAAGACAAATCATCTTTGATGGTTCAGACTTACAAACTATGCCCTACTATCTGCCACACAACTTTATATTTTGTTTTTAGTTTTTTCTCTATTCCTGATTAAAATTTTAAAAAACTACACCTTACCACGAAACCAGACATGAAAAAGGAAAGTTGGAGCATTAAAGAGGTGTACAAAACATTCAAGTACTGTACATAGATGGGTACTACATCTAGACTGAATCTATTAATTCCCAATATACTTTTCTAAAAATCAGCAACTAAACTAAACATATGGTAGTTCTCAGAACTTTTCTAACTACAAATACCAGAACAGCCAGAGAGGAACGAGAATTCACACAAGCTAACCTATCCCTATTTTTTTGAAAAAGTCTAACAAGCTGGATGTTTTTGGATGTACATCCCTACTTAGTTGGGTGGCACTTGTGTTGTACAAAAACAGCAAAAAATAAAGAATCAGGGCTGTTGCTCATGGAGTTTTGATATCAACTTATGATCCACCCATAATAACACAACACAAAATAACAAAATAACACAAGGCAGCTTGCAAAAAAAATCAATACAATAAAATAAGATAAAATAGACGTAAAACAAGTCAGAACAACGCTGAGAGCGTGGAACATGCGCTCTACCTTGACACAAGGAGGTTGTACTTTTAAAAATCACCACATAAGAGAAAGGATATGGATCTAGTGGATGATTCTGCCTCAACCCCTCAGAATATGACATGCATCAAAGCTTTAAGTATTATAAGGCCCACAACTTTTAGCCTAAAAAAATATTTTTCAGTTTTGTTTTGCCTTCCATCTGATAACCAGCAAAAAAAATAGATTTGCATATTTATCTCCATCAGCTGCCTTGCTGCCCCGTGAACTTTTAAAAAATGTGCAATTTCACTCAATGACAGATTTATCTGCCAAAGAAGTTGATTCACAATGGCATTAGCCTAACATTTTCATCCGCAGGAAATTCCCAGCCCTGAAAAGGTCTCCTGGGCCAACATCCTCCACGTTAAGATGATCAAAGTAATTCTTTCTTGCTTAAGTAACTGGAAATACCGAAGGAAGGCTACAGCATTACTCAATACATAAGTTTCCATTTCCTAACTTTTGCTGAACACAATTTTTTTGAGAATGACAGGTCCTATGAGAGAGAGAAGAAAGGAACATGATTTTAAATTTATATTCAACTTCTCATAACCATTAAAATTTTCTCTTGTACCTGTGAGTAGTAGTGATATTACTTCATATTTTCAAATAGGGCTGTAGGGTTAGTTTACTTACATACTAGCAAAGCTATACTTACCATACACAAGCAGGCCTCCGTCAGTCTTGGAAGACTATGGTATAGTGCTCGGCGCTGCATACTCTGCATGCGAACCACGAAAGCCTGGGTTGGATTGTTATGGAGGATAGGCTGTTACCCAAGCAGCAAATCCCCCCTCTCCATGCCACTGAATTAGTCCAATGGAAAGGCAGAGCCAATACGATTGGATCCAGCTGGCGTCACAGAGCTGGGCTAAGGACAGGAGCTCACCCTGTCTTGTGGGGCCGACCCGGGTGTCGAACCCTGGCCTGCTGGTTAACAGGCACAGTGTCTTAACCGCTTGTGCCACCCACAGCCCATACACAATACGCAACTGAACACATGTACTCGCTCTATCTATCTAGATATAAAACTGAAATACACCCATACACCATAGCCCATACACCATACACAATACGCAACTGAACACATGTACTCGCTCCATCTATCTAGATATAAAATTGAAATACACCCATACACCATAGCCCATACACCATACGCAACTGAACACATGTACTCACTCCATCTATCTAGATATAAAACTGAAAAGTCACTCGCGGATCAACGCCCCACCAAAACCACCAGGCCTAGAAGCATGAAATTTGGAGAGGGTGTTCCTTCTGTAACTGAGGCACCCACTAAAAACTTGTTTTCTGAAATTTCAACCAGAAGGGGGTGAAAAGGGGTGCAATGCATTTTCATCACTATATTTTCCATTGAAGAATCCCTGACTGGGGGATGCTCTGCCCCAAAAAATGAAATTGAAAAAATGAAATTGAAAAATACCATATTTACTCAAATCTAACGTGCCATCGAATCTAATGTGCACTCTATACTTAAAATCAAAATACTGCATTTACTCAAATCTAATTAACCATCAAATCTCATGTGTATCCTAATTTTGGAGACTGAGTTTAGCCGAAAAAGCATTATATTCAAGTAAATATAGGATGTTGTCTTCAACACTTCAAGACTCATTCAAGACAAATACTGATACCTTACCTTCCCTGCTTAAAAATTAGCTACCATTCATTAATATCATCTTCTTGGCCATCCACCAACTTTTTTCTCTTTAATGAATCTGACCAGATGAAATGGACTATGCCTGGGAACACTCATCCGTTACCAAACTTCTGACAGTTGTTCTACAGAAAAGAGGTCTCCATTTGGACCCAGTTAGGTTGTCCAGCATCCCAGAAGACTGAGAAATTACATGTCTAGGCAGATGCAACCACCCAGACATCCCAATGCCCAGATCTATTCGGAATATGCACAACATGGAGTTGGAATAGTAAACTCCAATTATGGAGTGAGCTTTCCCCAAACCTCAGGATCTGTTTTCCAGGCTTGGATCTGGGAAGCCCAGGAAAGGAGGATCCTAGGAAAACTAAGCAACCTATGAAGCTCCCTGATGCATAATCAAAACAAAGATTAATCTAACCTAAATTTGTTTACTCAGTCAGCAACTCTCTTGGATCATGGGTAGAGGTCATGTCACACTCCAAATTCTGCTACGTAAGATTCTGGAACTGGAATTTAACATGGAAATATAGTCATGCAATGCACTCAGCTGGAACCACTTTCCAACAAACAGGCGTTTATCATGCAAGGACCCTAAGCCCTATGCACCCTAAGCCCTATGGACCTGGTAATGGACCGCTGCACCATTACCAGGCTACTAATGCTGAATCAAGCTTAGAGGCTTAAATGGCAACTAGTCATGAGTTAGCAAACATTGGCAAAATCCATAGCAGTTATGGGTCCACGCAGTTACGTCACCCTCTAGTGTTATTTTATGGAAAGTCATCTTAACTGCTCCAGAGGAAGGGGCTTAATTTCACTTTAGGATATAGGCCATTGTCTAAGACTGCAGTCCTAACCTAGTCCTGCACAACTCATCAGTCTTCCCTTTCGCATGGTGATGTAGGGAGGCAAGCACATGTCTGAGCACTGGCCTAACTCTCCCCAAGGAGTGGCGCAGAAGTGTCTTATGACACCAGGTCAGCACAGGAATTATGCTGGCTTAAATGGGATTAGGATTGCAATCTAAACATCTCAATTCTCCAATCTATACTGACAGCAACTGCTTCAACAAGATAAATGCATTGCAGTCCCCATTTCGAGTACAAAGAGGGTCAACCAAGCTTCACATTTCTCCCTCCCTTTGGTAGTGGAAGCAATTTCTACCAGCTCCTGTCAAGCAAAGGCAAGTTATTCATCCGACTACACTTGAACACCTTTAGCAGGTATACCAAGCGAGGCTGAATTAATTCAAAATGATTTCCAGGGACCCGTATGTTGGAATGGCTACAACAGAAAGGACAGACTTTCTGAACAGCAGGTGAACACAAGATGAAGCACAAACTATTTGGGCAATTTTCCATAAGAGGCTTGTTTTGACAATCATATGAAGTTACACCTCTTGACACGCACAAGGGGAAAAAAAGCATGTAGCACAGCGAGAACAAAATTTTGCCATTTTCTCCTTGCCACAGTTTATTTTTTCCCCTTCAGCTATACAATGCCAAATAAACCTTAAGGAGAATTGCAGCTATTTTTGGCACAGGTGGTAAGGCCAGAACCACAGAATAATATTGCCATCAGACACTGCCTTGGGGATTTTGCAGAACCGGCCCCGATTCCAGTTTGACTGGACTTGCAAGAGGAGAGAACGGCAGGTGTATCAAGCTGGACCACTTCCACAACAGCCCTAGGTGATCAAATGACAAAGAGAAGTATTCCCACACTACTGACCAATAAAAGGATCACATATCTGCTCCTTTTTCTCATTATGGGCAACGTGCCTCAAAAGTGAGGTACAGTGGTGCCTCACATAAAGAGCTTAATTCGTTCTGGAGGCATGCTCTTTAAATGAAATGCTCTTTAAGTAAAGCAGATTTTTCCATAGGAAATAATGGAAACTCGGACGATTGCTTCCACAACCCCCAAAATATTCATATAAAAATATTAACTGGATGTAAAAATGACGACAAAACACTGGAATTGAATTCAGAACATGCATTCAATGTGCATGATCCTATGAAGTCAACTTAGGCTGCAATCCTAAAGACACTATCCTGGGAGAAAGCCCCATTTAACATAATGGGGCTTACTTCTGGGTAGACATGGTTAAGAGGCTGCAATCAAAGACACTTTCCTGGGAGTAAGCACCATTTAACACAATGGGGCTTACTTCTGAGTAGACAAAGTTAGGAGACTATAATCAAAGATACTTTCCTGGGAGCCTTACCTGGGCTGCTGCTGGAGGTTCAAGGTGGTCAGTGGGGGCACTTGGGGGCAGTTAGGGCAGCTGCCTCCTGCACCTCCAGGCAACTGCCCCCAAGTTGGGGGCTGTTAGAGGCAGCAGTGCTGGCCAACAGCCCTTTTAAAGAGCCTCCATGCGGAGCGTCAGGGCTGCATAGCACACGCGCTCATGGCACGCTTGCTTGTTAAATGAAGCGGAACTTGTTATGTGAAGGAAGATTTCTTGGAAATTTTTCTTGTTATGTAAAACACTTATTAAGCAAGGCACTTGTTAAGCGAGGTACCACTGTACCAGGTTTCTTTCCTGAACTGCCAAGCAACCAGCTTTACTGCCTCAATGCACGTTGTAACGTGCACCCGTAGTTACTGCACCATCTAGTAAAAACCTATGGGAAATTCATATTGGAATTCAGACCAAGTTGTTCTTACACCAGAGCAAGGACTCCCCGTAGTTACTCTGGATTTTAGTGTAAGTTATGTTATAAAGTGGAGCTGTGTGATGACAACACCCCATTTGGCACAATGCCTACACATTTCAAACTGAGTTACAAAAGGTGACATCCCTCTGCATTTTTCCCAGAATACACTGAAAGATGCTACTGAGCATCACACCTCGCTCAGGCTCTTAAGATGCAAAAACAAAAAATACAGCAAGTCATATGTTGTATCAAAATTCCATGATTCCAATCAAAGACAATACAAACTTATTGGGTCTTTCCTTCAAGCCCACTTAATTGTCCAGTAGGCTTTGTTTTTTTGTTGTTAGTCACTTCTTGTTTTAGTAGAAATATTAAAAAATCAAAGCATGTACCACACACTTAATATACCTAAGGCAGTGATTTTCAACCAGTGTGCCATGGCACACTGGTGTGCCGCGGATAGTCCTCAGGTGTGCCACAGGAATTTGAAGATTGACGTTAATGGGAAAATTGGGGGATTTGAACAATCTGGTGTACCCCCCGGTCAATGGTAAAAACAATTGATGGTGTGCCTCGACAATTTCAGTGCCTTGTTAAGTGTGCCATGAAATGAAAAAGGTTGAAAATCACTGCTCTAAGGAAAAATTAAGACAAAACAAGCAGGTGATCAATCTCAATTTTAACTTGTGCCGCTTACTTGAAGACTTTAAAGGAGGCCAGCAAGACTTCAAGTTGTGATGGCACACTGTTTAAACAATTTATTCGGCAATCTTCACTGAAATGAATGTACAGTCAACCACCTAATGGATTGCACAGTCAAGAGTTCTCAGATGAGATATGAAAATAAAACTGGTTTCAAAAGCTACCATCAAAACAGTAGGAAGCCTTGTGCAAGGCAGCTTCACCAAAGAATCGAATTCAACTTTCTGAATGTAGATACTGTGTTTTAAACAACTCTATTTCACACATTAAAAGGAAAAAATATCTCATTAAGAATGAAAAGCCCCAGGTAGTGTCACTCTGGAACAGAAGGAAAATTGCTCAGTTTACATGAACTTCTCTAAAATCCAAATAAATACACAATTCCTTGAATGTGCCCAAGACAGAAAGCCTCTCTGTTAGATGGAGACAATGTTCTTTAGTCTTAACACAATTTGGTATTATGAAGACAAACAGAACTGTACAGTATATTTATTTTAGTCTTTGCTGACTAGAGCACCCAACAAACAAAATAATCTCCCTCCAAAAGCAACAAAAGCAAAAAAAAGTGTTAGATTGGAGACACATAACGCAATAACTGCGGCATTTCCATATTGAACAAATATCTTCATGAAACAAATTTTTTCATGTCCTTTCCCTGTTCGCAGTACACTTTTGGGCCCCGACGTTATTACTGAACATGTATTTATTTCCCATGTCTGCTGATCCAACAATCTCTCCTAAATTAGGGCCACTGGGGCAGACTACTACCATTAGGGCCAAAGGGCAGACTACCACATTTAGCCAATAGAGTTGGTGCCCTATAAGCCAGTCTTGATTTTAAAATATGTTTTGCCGTGTTTTATACAGTATCTACCAAAAATTCCCATGTTTTCATTTATGCAACTGAAAAGCACATGTGCATATATTCATAAATGAAAGGTGCAACAAATGCCATTCTAGAAAGCTTCAACATAATAAGAACATGCACTGCACCTTTAAAAAAATTCATACAATCTACTATAAATCATTATTATCTCACTGTTATCTATTAGTCATTGAATAACTTACACAGAGGCCTTTTTTAAAAAAATATAGGAATACAGTACTGTAAGGATTTATTGCTAGAATTGGAGAGCTCATAAGTTACAGCTGATATGCTAGAACAGTTATTTTCAACCACATTAATTAGTAGGCCATTTGGAGGATTGAACCCCCTACCAGCAGCATGGTGTGCCTTCTCAATGGTTAAGCAACCTTGAAAATTGTGTACCTTGAAAACCAGGACTTACCCTACAATCCAGAGTAACTACGGGAGCATGTAAGAGACATTACGTGTACCCGTAGTTACTGCACCACTTAGTGAAAACCTATGGGAAATTTATATTGCAATCCAGAGCAAATTGTTCTTGCACCGGAGCAAGGACTCCCCGTAGTTACTCTGGATTGCGCCCTTAATGGTCTTTATCCTGAGACAAGCCCCAGTACAAGTCCCATACTGGCCTGGCAGTGTCACAAAAGAGTAATAAGGCACTTCTGCATCACTACTGGGTGGGCACATTCACAGACATGTGCCGACCAGTGATGGGATTCAAAGAAATTAACAACTGGTTTGCTGCCCATCTGGCAGCCACTTTTAAATGGCTATTTTTAAACTTTGTGTGTCCTATCTCTCATTAACAACCGGTTCTATAGAGTAGGTGCGAGCCTGCTGGAGCCCACCACTGGTGCCAACCTTCCCATGGCACCATACAAACAGAGAAATGGGTGAGTTTTGCTGGTGAGGATTTGCGCCACGGGTTTCTTCCATGTGATCCTTGCAAGAGGAATATAAAGTGCCCAGTAGGCTAAATTTGGGTTCATTATTTTTGCTAGTTTGGTTAAAACAAAGTTGCAGTATATTGGAGAACTGGGATAATGAACGGCAGCATTGAATGGGACATAATAAATCACTGTGTCAGAAAGACTGGAACCAAAGGCCACATGGAAAGATATGGAGCTGCAATAAACAGAAAATTCCCTCATTTTGATCAATTAAAACCACCGTCAAGACTAGAGTTGCTAGGTTACAGCCATCTGTCTCTATCAGTCCACCGTTGCAAGAGGAGGAGGGAAAAAGAATAAACTGGAACTCTCAAAGGGTAGTAATTCCTACTTTCTAAAATATCTATTCCAACATAAAGGAAAAGAAACGTCAACTTAACTTTCTTAACGTTCTCATTGCCAATAACCTTGCTCAGAGCAAAATGCAAATGTTCAACACTGCAAATCAAATACTGTACACTTTAATCTTTGTCTGCAGGCTCACATATTAAAGCTATTGAAGGATAATCTACTGTGATTTCCTTCCACTACACACCCACCCACAAACAGAACAGCCGGGCGAAAGGCATCACCGTTCACTTGAACAGGAAAAAAAAGTTATCCAAAAATTAGCCATTTGATTCCAAATTTTAAATGGGCCCTTTAAGCCACAGGTTCTTCCTTGCATTTCCTTCTGATTTAGCAAGGGCGTTTGACGGAGCATTACAGAATTAAGCAGGCCTCCGTCAGTCTTGAAAGACTATGGTATCGTGCTCGGCGCTGCATACGCTGCATGCGAAGCACAAAAGCCTGGGTTATATTGTTATGGAGGATAGGCTGTTACCGAAGCAGCAAATCCCTCCTCTCCACACCACTGAATTGGTGCAGTGGAAAGGCAGAGCCGATACGATTGGATCCAGCTGGCATCGCAGAGCTGGGCTGAGGACAGGAGCTCACCCTGTCTTGTAGGGCCGACCCAGGTCTCGAACCCTGGCCTGCTGGTTAACAGGCACAGTGACTTAACAGAATTACAGCACGAGTATCTACAGTAAAAATCATTCCAATACTGACGCATAACAGCGGGAAAGTGGCAATGCACATTCTGTTACTCATTATTTGGAAATTGCAAAGGGGTCTCAGGAATGCAACAGCAATGTGCTAACAGACACCAGACTTTGGAAGTGCTGAGTCAGTAATACACAAGGGGGAAACCACAAATGAAGTGAACTTTGGTCTGGTATTAATTTGCTACCCCCTTCTTTCCAACTTCCCTGTTCACAGCAAATTCCCACTCACCGGCAGGTGCAATTTCATGCCATTATAATCTACTTTGCACTATCTGCATCAATGTAAACAGGGGCTCAACTCATTAAATCATCATTTAGACAACTTGAAGTTACTATGTACTGGGGTTTTGTGCAATTCAAATGTAAGCTGCAATATATGCTAAACAAAACTTAAAAGTTACAAGTATTTCCTTTTGTACAATAGGTTCTTTTTAAAAAAAAACTTTATTATGCCTTTGAAACATATTTAAGTACCACTATTACAACGGTTCTGTTACACAACATGCCAAGAAGCAAGGCCGTGCTCACTGCTCCAAAATTCAAAGATGCAGGCTGTACCTTTTACAACAAGCCAATAGACAGTTAATAGCACATATACATATAATGGGCACATAGCGTTTGCTTTGCTCTTTTCTAGAAGAGAGAGTGATGATATCTCAACAGGAAGCATCAATCTATCACAGCAAGTACTGAATCCAACAGAGATTTAAAAACAGTTTATTATCCAAAAAGTGTGCAAAAAGTTTCTACTTCCAGAAGGAAACACAACATGTTCAGCAAGACTATAGCTCAAGCTGTGTTGAAGCGTGCTGTATAAAACAAGTTTCAGCTGTACATTTCCAAACATTTTACCATCCAATATATTGTAGCCAGCCCAGATCTCCCTAAAAGAATCCCCAAAATCTTCATGTTTTAAATCTTTATGATAGAATCTTCATTATGGTTGGAAATAAGTCACTTGCAAGTAGACAAATAAAATCCTCAGTTTTTCAGAAAAAAGCCACTCCTTTAGGGTGCAATCCAGAGTAACTATGGGGAGTCCTTGCTCCAGTGCAAGAACAACTTACTCTGGATTGCAATATGAATTTCCCATAGGTTTTCATTAGGTGGTGCAGTAACTACAGGTGCACATAATGTCTCTTACGTGCTCCCGTAGTTACTCTGGATTGTAGGGTTAATCAGCTTTTATTCCACGTCTAAAGGTTAATATTTTATAACCACTGCATCAGCACTTCCAAAGACTACCAAATCTTGACAGACCGTATGCTATGGCCTTAACAACATGAAATGCAGTTTCCCCTCACCTTACACGAGGGTTACGTCTAGATGCATAAAGCTAAAATTGTATATACATAAGATTTCCTTGAAAATCGTGAACATGGGTCTCCTTAAAAATAAAAAGACACAGATGGGAAATGCAATTGATGGAAAGAACAGCAGCTTCACTCTGCTACCTTACATCCACTCTTAGGCACATATTTAAAAAGTGGAATGGCAGAAGGATTTGTCTGCACTATTTAAACTGCTGGACTTTTTGGTTGTTGTTTGTTTTGGTTTGCCAACCACACGAAGCAGAAAAAGTGCAAATCAATTGCTCCTAAACTGCAACTGCATATGTTCCAATAACAATCTAATTGAATATTTTTCTCAAAGTGCTAGGTAAGCCACACAAGGACTGAAAAAATATGCATGGGGAAAGGGTGATTAATTATATGCATGCTACTTTAAAGCATATTTTTTGCATCCAGGCTGACACATCTAAACATTTCTATACAATTCTAGCCTTGATCTAAAACAGGGCTGTCAAACATAAGGCCAACATGCTTTAACCAGCCCTCAGGCTTTGACAGCACCAGTATCAGCTGCTGGGCTGAGGTTATCACTACTAAAAGGGAAGCCCACATGATAATCAGGATCTTCCATAGCTTGAAAATATGCTCCAGATTTGCATATATTATCTTCTCTCATTTGCAGCTAATTAGTTCCTAAGTGAGGGGAAACTGCTAATTTCTGGACATCACTTGCTTTATTTCTAGACATTACTTGCTTTATGACATCACTTCCTGCTTAATGACATCACCTCTCTTTTAATGACATCACGCTCTCAGTTCAGAGTTGAGTCGTGAGTTGAAAACTATTCAGCCCAGTGAAGGAAATAAGTTTGACATTCCAATCTAAAAGGTTCCCACCATATCCACCTAAGGAAAATAAACTGTCCTGTCTTGCAAATAACTCATTTTGATTAACAATCCATTGTAAAGTGTTCGTCTATTAAGCACAGAAAACTTAGTGCAAAGACCGACATGCCATAAAGAGGAGGGATGAACAAGTTTTATTAGCGGCACATTTGTATGGGATATGGTTTTCTGATCTGGAACTGAAGTGAAATATTGATCTAGCAGTATTAATTCATCATCACAACACTGAAGGAGAAGAGATATGAAAGTTCAAATTCTACTGGTACGTTATTTTCCAGCCAATGCCACATGCAACAGACATCTGGTACTGCTTGCAGCTACAACTTCCTGGATTCACTTCTGATGTCAGTGTTGAATACCATAGGTAAGGGTATCACAAGATCAGAAAATGCTTGTGACTGTGGTTGCAAACTTTCCATGGGGCAGGCAGGACCCCTAAACCACCCCACTGCCCCCACTCACCATCAATGTTCTCCCTTTCGCTGATGTGCTGCAGGTTGCATCCTGTGTCCTCCCTGCTGAGCTCAGTATCTGGTCTGTAGGACTCCAGCCTGGAGTGGGCATTCCTGTGCAGCTTGTGGCTGGAGGAGATGCAGCAGCAGCAGGTGTTCCCCATGGTTGGGGCGTGGGGGCTGCAAGGAAAAGGGGGCTGCAAGGAAAAGGGGGCAATCTCAGCAGCAGTAGAAGCTGCAGCAATCAACAGCCAGGAGGCATCCCCAGCATCCCAGCAAGGAGAGGATGCAGCCTGGGCATGTACCAGTGCAATAGATGATAATGATATCACAGTGGGCAGGAATCACTATTTCTGACCTTAAATGCTAATTTTCCAGTGCTGCAACTGATAGGATCGAAAAGATCAGGAAATACTTGTCGGTTTTTAAAGGAATTCATCTCCTAATTAAGAGAGTTTCTATCAGTGGCCATTAGCAGAATGCAGAGCATTTGTCCAAAACAACACATTCATCACAACAGGTCTTCATGATGGGAAGCATCATTTTAATGTCAGAAAGAAAAATGCAAGGAAGAAAATGTAAATTTTCCATTTTCTGGACTTACTCAAGCAGACTATCATTCTCGTCACTGGTAAAAAACAACATTTGTCAATTTCTTCCTTTATGGGATTTGTATGGGAAGCTTGAACTATCAAGCTATGATCCAGATCCTCTTAAGGAGATGGAACAATTGTGGTATAGAACATTCAACGTCCCTCAACACATCCTTTCAAGTGACTGTCAAAGAAGAGGAATTGTCTTACTATATACTATTACCAATCTTTCATCCTCAAACCAGGGGACCGCCAACGGATGCTCAGCAGTACGCAGCTCCAATACATGTTTCGCAAAGGGCAAAATCCAGAGTAACTACTGGGAGTCCTTGCTCCGGTGTAAGAACAACTTACTCTGGATTCCAATATGAATTTCCCATAGGTTTTCACTAGGTGGTGCAGTAACCACAGCTTTATCCAGCAGTAAAGTCTCTGGATTTGGGGGAAAGATTAGCTTTTTCAGTTTATCTTACAAACATCTAGCACTGTAGTGAGTATCCAAACCAGATATAGAAGGGAAAATGCATTAATTAGCTTAACAGAACAGTGACTTCTTTAAAAACCAGTTATTACATATTCAGGAAATAATGCTATTCACGTGAAAGAAAAATTAACATTGCTTTCTATCTGTTTTCCCCTCTTTAATATTTTAAAAATTGCTTCTCTGCTGGTTTGTTAATCACACAGGGAAACAAGCTAGAAAAATGTGTGGACAAGGTAAAGAGGCAAGACCAAGCCCATCCTTGCATTCAGTATGAACCCTGAACAGTCTGTGTCGGTTGGCAAGAGGTCAAACCAAGTTAAGCATAAGTTATTTTACAAGACAAGATTCACACAAATTTCCAAAGAGTCACATCATTACAATAAGGAACAGAAAAAACACATTTAAAATCACTGAGCAGACCAATATAAAACATAACTATGACATAAAAATATCTAGATTTTTTTAGATATGCTCCGTGGCTAATAGATAACTATGATGTCACGTCAGAAGAATTATTTCCTGAAGTTCAACCGGTTCATTCAACTTTTTTCCCCAAAATCTTGATGTAATTGTTTTGCTACCAGAATTTTTTTCCCTTAAAACAGAAGTCACAATACCAAAAAGTATTTTTGTAACAACTATCCAGAATTAAAAGGCAAAAAGCTTTAGCTAATGTTCAGAGTTCTATTCAGAAACATAAATGCACTCAATATTTTTCCTTATGTGCTCACGGATGCTAAAAGATGCTAAAATAAAAATAAAATAAAATGATGTGTGATGATGATGGCAGCTTCATTCTGTGATACTTCAGCAACCATTATACATACACTTTGAAATGTTTTTTAAAAGTATGAACTGAATTGTCCTGTGAAGTGTGAAAAACAAGTGCTTGAAATAACAGTGAGGTCAAGATTTACTCCAGTTTCCAAACAGATATCGAGCAAAATCCATAGCAGTTATGGGTCCACGCAGTTACGTCACCCTCTAGTGTTATCCTATGGAAAGTCATCTTAACTGCTCCAGAACAAGGGGCATAATTTCACTTTAGGATATAGGCCATCATTATGCCATTATACCAGTGACTGGTCAAATGATATTAGGGGGTGGCATCAGAATGGGATATTGGAGAGGAGAAACCTATCCAACATCACAGTGGCATAGCTAACGTGAGGCCTAGGGATTACATTGCCCCTTGCAGTAGAAAGGGGGGTCATTATGCTTGCCTTGCTCATGCTCCAAAGCCACAAAACCATTGCTCCCCACATCTTTCATCTTTATACGGTCCCAAGTGAAGCCGTCTTTAGTTGTCACACATGCCCTGAGTCGGGCTAATTTGCCCGAGAAAGGCAGGATATAAATTTTTAAAATAAATAAATATTAAAATAAAAAAGGGAGCTGACAGCATAGCAAGATGGAACACCATGCTGCTCCATGACGTCACTGAGCTCCGGAGCCGCCAAGCCTGAAAACACAAATTGCAATATCTATATCATTTTTAAGGAAGGTTTTGTTCTGCACCGTTAACATGAAAACGATCAGTCCGTGATAATAATCACATTTCTTATAGTTCTTTCTGAAACTGAAATCAATAAATACTTCAAATGGCAGCACACTAAAGAAGTGAATAAGGACTTGCAAAAAGTGAAGGACTCTTACATAGATACTCCACAGAAAAACACACTGTGAAAGGAAAAGCTAGATTTTCTTGTTTGAATAAGGGTGCAATCCTAAAGACACTTTCCTGGGAATAAGACCCATTGAACACAGTGGGGATTACTTTTGAGTAGACATGGTTAGGATTGCACCCTAACTTACCCCCAAATCCAGAGTAACTACAGGAGCACATAAGAGACTTTACGTGCACCCGTAGTTACTGCACCACCTAGTGAAAACCTATGGGAAATTCATATTGGAATCCAGAGTAAACTGTTCTTACACCGGAGCAAGGACTCCCCGTAGTTACTCTGGATTTTTTCCTAAGCCCCATAAGACTGAAAAATATTATTGCCTGGGAACTCTTACACTATAAAAAGAAACTCACCACAAAATTCTACCTAAGAAGAGCTCTCACTGGATCAGGCCAAAGGCCCATCTAGTCCAGCATCATATATCCCACTGTATTATCTGGCCACATGGGCCAACACAAGTCACTTGCACCAGCCAAGGGGTGTCACACACATGCCATAAAGCACATTTGTGAGAACCGGTGAGGAGGGAGGCCAGTGCAAAGAGTTACGCCAACCTTCCTTGCACCACCATAGGCCTCGTGTGCTCCTTTGCCCCATGTTTCCCCCAGCCCCATGCGCCACCTTGCCTCATGTTTTGCAGAGACAAGGAATTGCTGAAGAATCCCTCTTGAAGTATTACGGTCACCTTACAGAGTATGTGGTCACCTCCACAGCCCAACAATGTAACCTCCTCTTTGGGAAATGTGTTCCAAGTTCACCTCTGGAAGGTGGCCTTCCACATGGACGTCCTCACACTTGAACATTCATCACATGCATCTGCCAGAACAGGACTTGCAGGTGGATATCACTATCATCTGCGCCTATGGCAGAGTAGCAACGGTGTAACCTGTGAGCAAGTTCAGATCAGAGCATGAGGTAAACAACTCGTAAACAACGCTGAACATTTTTGCATGTTGCCACATCCAGGTTGAATGGCTCAGCAGTTCTCCTTCAGAAAAACAAAGGCTGAACCTGTCTTGAGGCTGAAGGAGAGGAACATTCCCGTTCCCACTGAACCTCTGGCCTATGTGAGACGAGAGTCCATGCTGGCCTGTAGGCATTATTTTAATATACCCCCATTGCCTTTGAACAACTCCATATGTTTCATGCTTGGTCCGCATGCTTTCACGGTGTAAGCTGTATGTGGCAAACAATTCATAGTTCTCATACGGTGCTACATGCCTGCATTATAGTTTTCACGTGTACTATAAATAAGCTCAGTAAAATCTATTCATGTATGTAAGTTCCATCTCTAACGTATTCATTTATGTAAACATATTCAAATTTGAAATGTAAATTAATTTCCTGGCCCCAGACACAGTATCAAAATGTGACCCTCTTGCCAAAATGTTTGCCCACCCCTGGCATACACACTTCATGTGCATTCCCTTCATGTGCATACACACAACCCTCCCTAAGAGAGGGGCATGTAAGCAGAGAGTGCTTCCCTGGAGTGGCTAATCCCACAAACAGCCATCACCTTATACCCATTTACTGAAAGGATATTTCGCTTCCTCTTTGACATATGTAGAAAAGATGCTTCCCTGGAGGACATAAATTGAATTTTTTAATCCTTCTATGAAGTAGGGTTGGACTGATATACTGTAGCAGTGATGTTCAGATTTTTTCACCTCACAGGACACTAGAATTATCATAGCACACCATAAGTGCCTCGACAAGACACACAGTCCATGACCCCATTAATCACACTAAGGCTGCAATCCTAAAGACACTTTCCTGGGAGTAGGACCCATTGAGCACAATGGGGCTTACTTCTGAGTAGACATGGTTAGGATTGTGCTCATACCCAAACTTCCATGGCACGTTTGCAACATACACCAGGACACATCAGTTGAAAATCATTGGAAACTGAACTGAAACTGAATTAAATGGGCTTTATTATGGCAGAGCTGAGACCCACAATAAATTGGCAATTGCTCAGAAAGTCTCCTTGATCATGCCACCATGCCACTCCTCCACCATACAGTCATACCTTGATCATGCCAGTCCTCCACCATACAGTCATCCCTTGATCATGCCACCATGCCACTCCTCCACCATACAGTCATACCTTGATCATGCCACCATGCCACTCCTCCACCATACAGTCATACCTTGATCATGCCACCATGCCACTCCTCCACCATACAGTCATACCTTGATCATGCCAGTCCTCCACCATACAGTCATCCCTTGATCATGCCACCATGCCACTCCTCCACCATACAGTCATCCCTTGATCATGCCACCATGCCACTCCTCCACCATAGTCATACCTTGATCATGCCACCATGCCACTCCTCCACCATACAGTCATACCTTGATCATGCCAGTCCTCCACCATACAGTCATCCCTTGATCATGCCACCATGCCACTCCTCCACCATACAGTCATACCTTGATCATGCCACCATGCCACTCCTCCATCATACAGTCATACCTTGATCATACCACCATGCCACTCCTCCACCATACAGTCATACCTTGATCATGCCAGTCCTCCACCATACAGTCATCCCTTGATCATGCCACCATGCCACTCCTCCACCATACAGTCATACCTTGATCATGCCACCATGCCACTCCTCCATCATACAGTCATACCTTGATCATACCACCATGCCACTCCTCCACCATACAGTCATACCTTGATCATGCCAGTCCTCCACCATACAGTCATCCCTTGATCATGCCACCATGCCAGTCCTCCACCAAACTGTCATACCTTGATCATGCCACCATGCCACTCCTCCACCATACTGTCATGCCACCATGCCACTCCTCCACCATAGAGATCACCACTATATGGTGGCGATTAAGGCTGCAATCCTAATCAAGCTTTCCTAGCAGACTGCACCACCGTGACAACCTCTGGGAGGGATACATGATGTGTGCCACAAAAATGTTCCTCTAGACACAGACCCCAAGGAGATGGTGACAGAGCAAGCTCAATGAAACCAACAGTCAGTATTTTTTATTTTGATTTTAAAGGAAGTGGAAAAGCTGTCAGCCGAGGCAGGCTTCTTCCATAGGCCTCAAATGCAAGGCCTCCAAAAGACACTCTTCACATGCTCAGAGCTACTCTTGCCACTCCCATTGTGTTTAATGCAAGCTGAAAAGCAACCAGCTGGAACAGGCCTCTTCTCTAGGCATCAAGAAGAGGTCAGCCCAAAGTCATGAGAACACACTCCCCACATGTTCAGAGGCACTCTTGCTACTCTTATCATCACACTCAAAATCATTTATCTTCCTTATAGGAAGCTGAAAAGCTGCCAGCTGAGGTAGGCCTTTTCCCTAGGCATCAAAGACAGGGCCAGCCAAATCACATGTGAACAAAAAACCACACACACCTCATATGCTCAGAGGCACTCTTGTCCTCCATTATCAATATTTTTAATGGAAGCTGAAACACTGCTAGCAAGGCAGGCCTCTTCCCCAGGCCTCAAAGGTGGGGTCAGTCCAAGGACATGAAAATACACTCTCCCCACATGCTCAGAGACACTCTTGCCACTCTTATCACCAACATCATCA
This sequence comes from Cryptoblepharus egeriae, assembly GCA_030015325.1. NCBI lineage: Eukaryota > Metazoa > Chordata > Lepidosauria > Squamata > Scincidae > Cryptoblepharus > Cryptoblepharus egeriae. Next base: position 12,994,793 of record JAREYC010000004.1, read on the forward strand.
TCTTTAATAAAATCTGAAAAGTTGACAGCTAAAGCAGGCCTCTTCCCTATGCCTCAAAAGTGGGGCCAGCCCCAGTACATGAGACACTCCACACATGCTCAGAGGCACTCTTGCCACTCCATCATCATCCTCATATTTAATGAAATCTGAGAAGCAACAAGTTGAAGCCTCTTCCTCAAAGGTGGTGCCAGCCCCAGTAAATGAGACACTTCACATATGCTCAGAGGTATTCTTGCTACTCCATCATCATCATTATCATGTTTAAAGAAATCTGAAAAACAGCCAGTTGAAGCCTCTGCCTCAAAGATGGTGCCAGCCCCAGTACATGAAAATAAACACTCCCCACATGCTCAGAGGCACTCTTTCCACTCCATTATCATCCTCATGTTTAATGAAATCTGAAAAGCAGCCAGTTGAGGCCTCTGCCTCAAAGGTGGTGCCAGTCCCAGTACTCTTGCCACCCATCATCATCATGTTTAATGAAATCTGAGGCCTCTGCCTCAAAGGAGGTGCCAGCCCCAATACATGAGACACTCCACACATGCTCAGAGGCACTCTTGCCAGTCCATCATCAGTTTCATGTTTAATGAAAACTGAAAAACAGCCAGTTGAGGCCTCTGCCTCAAAGGTGGGACCAGCCCCAGTACATGAAAATAAACACTCCCCACATGCTCAGAGGCACTCTTGCCACTCCTTCCACCACCCAGGCAAGAGGAAGCCTGGGCATGGGTTTTTCCTAGCAGTCATGCCCAGGGTAGGGAGGGCTGCAAACTTTCCATGGGGCAGACAGAACCCCTAACCCACCCCACTGCCCCCACTCACCATCAATGTTCTCCCTGTCGCTGATGTGCTGCAGGTTGCATCCTGTGTCCTCCCTGCTGAGCTCAGTCTCTGGTCTGTAGGATTCCAGCCTGGAGTGGGCATTCCTGCGCAGCTTGGGGCTGGAGGAGACGCAGCAGGAGGTGGTGTTCCCCATGGCTGGAGGGTGGGGGATGCAAGGAAAAGGGGGCACCCAAATCTCAGCAGCAGCTGCAGCAATCAGCAGCCAGGAGGCATCCCCAGCATCCCAGCAAGGAGGAGAGGCTGCAGCCTGGGCATGCACCAGTGCAATGCCCTTGCTGCAGCCCCATCGCTGCAGCCCCTCTGCTGGCTGCTCCCTCCTCCAGCCAGTGCTTGCACCCAGCAGCAGGAAGCAGCACTGCAGCCTCTTCCCCCTTTGCAAGCAGTACTTGCAACCCTCCACCCCCCACCTCTGGGGCTGCCTGCCTTTTTGCAAGAACGGTTCCGGTTCAAGTGGGTGGGAAGGTGGGGCTGAGGCTGATCCTGCTTGCAATTAATGCAATGCAAGCTTTCCAAGCCCCCCCAAAGCTGGATGCAGCTCCCCTGCTGCACAAGACTGGGATGCAATGGGGATTCCAAGGGAAGCCCCTTGCAACCACGCCTGGGACTAAGGGGAGGAGGAAGCTGTGCCTCCTTCCTCTTCCTCCTCCTCCTCCCGCCCTGGAAAGAAACAGGGTTAGGAGGCTGGTTAGCAAGAGGAGCAGCACCAGAACCCAGCAGCAGTTCCCCTGGTCACGAGCACTGGCCAAGCTACAACCCACCCTCTGCTGGAGATGCTCATGACTGCCTGGGATCCAGGCCACACTTTTCCTGGGAGTAAACCCCATTGACTAGAATGGGTTGATTTCTGAGTAGTCACACCCATGCATTCTACTTTGAGCCCTAAAGGTTCAGTGGTAGCTGCAATCCTAGCCACACTTTTTCGGAGAGTAAATCCCATTGACTAGAATGGGATTGACTTTTGAATAGGCACTCTCTGTTCTGCTAAAGAAGCTCACACCTGCCAAATAACCTGCACGTATCCAGCACAGGTGAGGTGGTGGCTGTGGCGCAACTTGGAGTAATGGGCTATCCACTCCAATGGGGTGACTAAAATGCCATGGCTTATCCCACCACCGTCACAGACCCAGTCCCTCCTAGTCTGCCTACCTCCCAACCAAATATACCTTGTCAGCCTACCCAGATTGGATTTGGTCTCTGGAAACCAGCACATGTCCTTGCATTAAACAATATTATCTGTCACCAAGTTTGATGCACAGTTGCAACACTCCTGGGACAGTGTAAGTGACTTGCGCATAGATTGCAAGCTCAAAGTCAAAAAATCATTCTGTCCCTTGACTAATTTCAGTCAAATCAACATGTGGGGTACTTCCATAAGCATGCCAGCTTTGGAACTGTTGTGAAACACAGAGCACAATCCTAACCATGTCTACTCAAAAGTAGGCCCCATTGTGTTCAGTGGGTCTTACTCTCAGGAAAGTGTCTTTAGGGTTGCAGCCAAAGCTAACTCACTGTGTTGTGGGCTTGCATGATGTGGCACTGAATTGAGACATTGCCTACAATCCAGAGTAACTACAAGAGCATGTAAGAGACATTATGTGTCCCTGCAGTTACTGCACCACCTGGTGTAAACCTATGGGAAATTCATATTGCAATCCAGAGCAAATTGTTCTTACAATGGAGCAAGGACTCCCTGTAGTTACTCTGGATTGCGCCCATTGTTAGTGTGTTTTGCTAGGTCAGAAACCCCTAAGTGTACAGAGAAATGCTGACATGCCTGAGGTTGCCCATTCTTTTAAGAGCAGAGGCAACAGCGTGACTCACAGGCTGCGTTCATATTTGAAGAGAAAACTGGGTTGAAAACTTGTAATTTTTTTTCTAGATGTGGAGCAGAGCATATCCTTTGAACATCTCCATCCATAGCAGTGGCGTACCTCCCACACGGCTGAAGGAGAATAAGCAGTGGTGGGCTTCAAGGGGTTCTCACAGGTTCTATAGAACCCTTTGGTAATGAGAACCTGGGGTTACTAACGGACATAGAACCTGTTGTTAATTTAGGTTATTAGGACATGGATCCTGTTGTTAATTTATCTGAATCCCACCACTGACCTAAGACATTTTGAAAATAGAATTTATTTTAAAATATCTGTATTCTGCTTCTCTCCACTTGAGAATCTCTACATCAGTATGATGAGGTTGGCCCTCAAAGTACAGATCTTCATGGAACTGCTACAATAGTTGAGAGAGGAGAACGCTGGTGCACCAGCAGAAATTTGCCTTTTGAAAGACTCAGTAGGGGAGTTTTGATGACTTCCAGGGATTTACTGATTTGAGGTCAGGAGCATCCCGCCACAAGCTTCACACCTCCCCACACCACCCCCTTATAACATATAGCTTTGTTCTTCTACTGGAGTCATCTACTCTCCGGGTAGTATCCCTGGTCTGATATTCACTATAGATGGTCTACAAGACTTGCTGTATAGGTTTAGTGCTGTCTTTCTTCACCAAGCTATCACCCAATCATCTACAAGAGTCTATGTTATATTTTGGCAAAATGAAAGAGAATACCACACTGCTAGGATTAGAGTATACTATACTAAAAAGGCATCCCTCAGTTTCTGACAGTTCATTTTCTGTCGGTTCCACTCTTTCAGTTATACCCAGAACTCATTCATTCAACATATGCTCCACTCTTTCAATTTCTCTCTGCTAGTCCTAAAGCTAACATTGTCTTTCCTGATGTTGATTTGCATGTGATGTGAGGATCAAACCATTTTTGGCATTTCCTTATGACTTTCTTTAGTAAACAAACATCATTCAAATATGTAAGATACTAGTGAATGGGGGGTTGTTGTGCCTTAGGGGGACGACGTATGGGGGAATTTTACTCCCATGATGTATGGGGGAATTTTACTCCATATGCTTTTCGTTAGTTGTCACATAAGAATAGCACAATCCTAACCATGTCTACTCAAAAGTAAGACCTATTGTGTTCGATGGTTCTTACTCCCAGGAAAGTGTCTTTAGGATTGCAGCCATAATGTATTAGTAAGGATATGTTTAAGTTTTCAAATAAGCCTCTGTTATACAGGTCAAACTGAAGGCCTACCCAAGTCAAGGCCTGACCCTTACCCTTGCATTGACATAGCTATGGGAATATAGCCCCTAGCTATGGTAATCTGGTCTAGGTAGCCCCATTGTCTTGCTAATAGTGAGTACTCAGACAAGCTATCAATAATCTTTTCCTATCCAGTCATCAAGGTAAATTGTTTCCTGTCTGGGAAGCCCAGTAAAACATTCAAAGGATTAACCAAAAACAACCACTCATGTAGACAAGGGCCAAAATATGAATAAATAGTTATGGTTTTGACTCAGTGTGTGTGGGGAGTTGTTCCCCCCAGGGCTTCCAAGAGACATTTTTAAGGTGGTACAAAACCCATTTGGGGCCCCTAAGAATTGCAAAATTATTTTGAAATAAAAAAATTGAGGCTAATTAATGTGCAACAAATCTCAACAAGTGCTCATTTATTGATCATATAAAACATTATGTTAAAACATGCCGTATTCAAGTAATGTGACAATATAAAATACTCTAATACTATATGTGACAATATAAAATACTCTAATACTATATGTGACAATATAAAATACTAAAATCTTACCAAGGAAAAATTAGAAAAAAAATTTAACTATTTAATAAGTGGTTTTCTGGCTTTCTTATGTGCAAAATTTCTATCAAAATCAACTTGTCTGGCAATGCTAGACTCAGTGCTTAGTCTTGCTAGGTCAGCAAGTCAGTTCAAATGGTCCTATAGTCATGGGCCCCTCCGTAGCTCTCAGACCCCCCGGAACAATGTACCTGCTGGACCCCCCTCTCATAGGCCATGTGTCCCCCACCAAGGAGATATCTCTCACACACGCACCAAGGACAATAGAGATTCATTGTCCACACATGCCTTTGTTCATTTTACTGTAATGTATTTGGCTGTGTTATAAATGGGTGTTATTTAGGCATTTGAAAGTCATACTTACCAGTATGCCTTTTTTAGTGGCCTTTTTGCATTTGCAAGCTGAAAAAAACTGGATTCCAGTTTTCATTAGTTTTTACTTTTGGACGGTGCTCCAGTCTCTAACCTGTCCAATAATGGGGGGGGGGGTGCCTGTATAGGAAGTAGACTATAGGAAGTGGTCTAATAATCCACAGGGTTTGTCTTGTGTTTTTTTAAAATAGATATTAATTACCAGTGATATTGTACTGATGCAATTGCTAGAACATGACCTGGGCTGCTTAACCTTCTACATTGGATAGAAAATACCTAGATCAGTATGCTCTGCTGCAGTGGCTCTCAAACATTAAGCATCAGGACCCATTTTTTAGAATGACTGTCTGTCACCACCAGAAGTGATTACATTATTGCCAGAAGTGACACCATCAAACAGGAAAAATTTTAACACTCCCCGATATGACAAAATCAAATCTTACATAAATACATTAAAATATTACAATAAACATTTTAAAGTTTATTTAAACATAGAAACAATCCCTTCTGACACTCGCAAGAAGTACCATTCCTCAAATGTCACAAAGGCTGCAATCCTATCCACACTTACCAGGACTAAAGGTGCAGTCCTAACCCTTTCTACTCAGAAGTAAAAAGCAGGCATCAGTCTGCTGATGCCTGACTGCTGAAGCAGTCTTGAAAGACTATGGTATCATGCTCAGCGCTGCATATGCTGCATGCGAAGCACGTAGGCCTGGGTTAGACTGATATGGAGGATAGGCTATTACCCAAGCAGCAAATCCCCCCTCTCCATGCCACTGAAATAGTCCAATGGAAAGGCAGAGCCAATACGATTGGATGCAGCTGGCGTTGCAGAGCTGGGCTAAGGACAGGAGCTCACCCTGTCTTGTGGGGACTGACCCGGGTCTCGAACCCTGGCCTTCTGGTTAACAGTATATTCCATGAATTCAAATTCCCAGGAAACTGTGTTTAGGATTTCAGCCTAAGCCCAATTATCTATCATAATTAAAAGCATATACATAGCAGCCTGTAGAAAAATTTAGATCTGTAACTCTTCTCCAAATATACTTGCATACTGTGGTACCATGAAGTCTAATGTATTAAAGATAAAATACACATTAGAATGATTGGAGACCCACTTGAAATTGCCTTGCAACTCACAGTTTGAGAAACTGTGCCCTACTAAAAGTTAAACTGGTCCTTTCATATGTTAGATGCCCTATGCCAATGTTCATAGCGTGCGTGTTTATGTGCCCCCCTCTTTATTGGCATTCATTCTCTCTTTCGTCCTTTTTGCACATATTAGCTGCCTTGTGCAAGCATTTGTGGTGTGTGTGTATCTGCTTGGCATCCAGATCGGTTGCCTTCACCCACCCTGATGATGACATTTTCATGGCTATAATTATCCAGTCATAGTAGAGTTTAGTGTTTATTTAAGATGGTGGGAGTTAATGCTTCCCGACTCCCAGCACAACAACAAAAGCACTTTCAAATGGGTAGCTTAAAAATCTGGCTATGTTGCCATCAGTTTCCCATCTAGAATGCTTTCAAGTGGAGATCACCGTAGTGAAGCCAAGCCAGGACCTGAACGTGGCAAAGTCCGATAGTCTAATTTAGATCAACCTAACACCTGGCCTATCTTTCCATGAAGGTGTGGGGAGATCGGTGTATGCCTCTGTTCTGGCCTAAACCCCCAGGAGTGGGGTAGAAGTGTCTTACGGCACTTTTGTGACACCCCCAGGTCAGCACAGGACTTATGCTGGGGCTTCTGCCAGCCTAATAAGAAGATAGGATTGCAACCTGAGTCATGTTGTAAAGCTGGCAAGGGATGATAGTAAAAAATATTAACTGTAATCACCCATTGATTTTGAAGAAACATATATTTTTCTGAACGTGGACTGTTTTAGGAACCACACTGCAGACACCGCATGCCAGACATTGTTAGACACCAGGCCAGAGAGGAACTAGCACCCTTTTGATTTCTCTTTCTTATCATAGGAATTGTAGCAAGGGATAAGCAGGATCCCATGTTTGTTGGTGGAAAAAATACACCAAACAACTCCTGGATGCAGTTTTTATTTCAGAACACATATATAAAACACAACACAGAAGAAGATCTGCCAGGGAAACTCTTTTATGGTGCCCTAAAGAAATAGAAACAGACAATATTATTCAAGTTAGTTGTGGGCAATGGGCTGTGGGTGGCGCAAGCGGTTAAGACGCTGTGCTTGTTAACCAGCAGACGAGGGTTTGAGACCTGGGTCGGCCCCACAAGGATGATTTTCCTCATCCTGGGAAAATGGAAACTTAATGTCTCCAGCCCCTGGCCTTGATCAGTCTCCATTGCCATGCCTTCAAACTTGGTAATTGGCAAGCATTTCCAAATTGGTTATCAGAAGAACCTATAGAGTCCCCAAATGGCAAAATTCTGGTTAAATAAGCTGAGGTTCCCTTTAGGTTTTGACAACATCATTGTTAGCCATTGTAGGTATATATGCTTTTCCCTCCTTCTCTGGGCCCAACACCAGAAGGCAACATTATATTGCAAAAATAAATACCTTATTTACTCAAATCTAATGCACCATCAAATCCAAACTCATAATAAAAACATTGTTTTAACCCTAACCATCAAATCTAATGTACACCCTGATTTTGGAGACTAAATTTGGCTAGAAAAGGTGAAATACACTAAATTTAAAATACAGATTTGAGTAAATACAGTAGTAACATGGGGGAAACTAGCCATGAAGGTCCTGCCAGGTTATTTAGAAACGTGTCAGTCCTTATCACACACATGATCTCCCAATAGATCTTGGACACTGAAAAGGTGATGCTGAAAACTTAAATTTTCAATTTAAAACCAATTATACAGCTGGAAACACTTTGAATACAGGATTGCAGGTAGTAATCTGGGTTTGGCACCTTTTGCTCTACCAGGAATTCTTAGATGAAAAACTTGGAGGCTCAAAAAAAAATGTCTATGAAAAACTTTCAATGATTGCTTGAAATTGGGAGAAACAGATATTTCTTGCCACACACAGAACCAGAGATATCCTAAACTGGACTTTTGAGGGGTATTTCCAAGTAAAAACTGTATGTGGATAACCCTATACTAGTCCTTTTTTAGTCTGGCAATTATTTTTAAGATGTATTTCTTTTGTAAGATGAAGCAGAATGTATACACAAAAAAATTGTGCATGTGTCTTTAAAAAAAGAGCATACAAGGTGCAATCCTAATCAGTTTAGGACAGTGCAACTCACCCGTCTCTGTTCCCACAGTGCCATGGGGAGGCTGGTGAGTGTCTATGTACTGGCCTCACAGTACATAGGAGTACATACACCTCACAGGAGTGGCACAGAAGTGCATTATGGCACTTTTTATGACACCACCAGGCCAGCACCACCAGGCCAGCACAGGACCTTTGATGGTGTAAGCAGGGGTTAGGATAGCACTAAGGAAAGGGGTTCGGAGGGATAGATTGAAGATTAATTTGATATAATGAAGATTGATTTGAGAGAATGTCTGCCTAGGAAGTATTCAGACTCTTGCCATGGATGAACAACTTGCCTTCTGTTTAAATACAGTACAATATCCTAAAATAAATTTTCCATACTACATTCAGTGTCACCTCACCCTTAGCAACTGTAAATATAGAATTTTAACTGATAATTTATATAAAGTTATGACGAAGATTGGAGTTATGTAATCTGAAGTGCAGAATAGAGTAGGGATATAAATAGATATATCCCTACGGTGGGCTGTGGGTGGCGCAAGTGGTTAAGTCGCTGTGCCTGTTAACAAGCAGGCCAGGGTTTGAGACCCAGGTTGGCCTCACAAGACAGGGTGAGCTCCTGTCCTTAGCCCAGCTCTGTGACGCCAGCTGGATCCAATTGTATTGGCTCTGCCTTTCCAATGGACTAATTCAGTGGTGTGGAGAGGGGGGATTTGCTGCTTGGGTAACATAACAATCCAACCCAGGCTTTCATGCTTCGCATGCAGCGTATGCAGCACAGAGCACGATACCATAGTCTCTCAAGACTGATGGAGGCCTGCTCTCAATAAGTAGATAGGACATACTGCTTCCTATTGGCTGTACTTTACCTTGAGATACTTTAGTTTGGAATCATGCAATTCCCCCTCCCACAAAAAAATACAATTCAATTTGTAATAATTAAAGAAAAATTTTTAGAGATGTATTATTTATAGAGAAAATGTATAGGTTGCTGCTTTTGTTGATGGCCATGGGTGGTGCATTCTCTGGTGGTCCATGGGGAAGTATCTCCCTAGCCAGCAGACCCCATGGACTACTAAGGGGACAGGGACCGGAAGACCGATACCTCAACACTGGATGAGGCTGTGGACAATCTGTTGTCCACTCTTTCTAGTGATCCATGATGAAGCACTCACTCAGCAATACCTGGAAGAGAGAGGCCCACAGCCAGGATTCTAGCAATGATGCAGGCAACAGGTTTTTCAGGGGGGAATTATGTTGGTTATCTATACCTGTGTGCAAAATGAAAGGACACGTATGGAGAACAAAGACCTGTAACCAGGGTGATCATATGTCCTCTTTTTTCCAGCACATGTCCACTTTTTAGTATTGTGTTCTTGAAAAAAATCTTCATTGTCTTCCTTTTTCTTGTGAGAAGGCAGAATACAAGGTAAAAATACAGGACATGTCATGGAAAAAGAGGGCATATGCTTACATTGTCCCCATCCCCAGGAAAAAAGATTTCCCAGCCTTACATAGCAGGCATTAATTTAAAAAATATTAACAGTGATGCCTCACATAACAAGTTTAATTTGTTCCAGAAACATGCTTGTTATGTGAAAACTCTTTATGTGAAGCAGATTTTCCCATAGGAAATAATGGAAATTCAGACGATTGGTTCCACAATTCCCAAAATATTCATATAAAATATTAACTGGATGTAAAAATGATGACAAAACACTGGAATTGAATTCAAAACATACATTCAGTGTGCATGATCCTATGAAGTCGACTTACCCTACAATCCAGAGCAACTACGGGAGCACGTAAGAGACATTATGTGTATCCATAGTTACTGTACCACCTAATGAAAACCTATGGGAAATTTATATTGCAATCCAGAGCAAATTGTTCTTACACCGGAGCAAGGACTCCCTGTAGTTGCTCTGGATTGCGCCCTTAGGCTGCAGTCCTAAAGACACTTTCCTGAGAGTAAGCCCCATTTAACACAATGGGGCTTACATCTGGGTAGACATGGTTAAGAGGCTGCAATCAAAGACATTTTCTTCTGTAATCAAAGACACTTTCAAAGCTCCAAACTTTCTCCTTCTCTTCATCCTGAGCCTCTCTCTGCCCTGCTCCCTTTTGGCTAGCCCTGAACTGCTTTCCTCTTCTCCATTGCTCTTCTCTCCTGGCCACCCGCCCACTGGAGGAACAGCGCGGAAGTGTTGTTTTCGCTATGGGCAGGCGCACTAGGCAGCCCTGACGCTTTTTAAAAGGGCTGCCGGCCAGCACGTCTGCCCCAACTGTCAACGAGTGTGTTTGTTAAGTGAAGCAATACTTGTTATGTGAGGCAGAATCCTAGAGAAATTTTTGCTTGTTATGTGGATCACTTGTGAAGTGAGGCAGCACTGTACGAGCATTTTGAATTACAAGCATGTTTCTGGAATGGATTATGCTCATATACCAAGGTACCACTGTACTTGTTAAATATATGAATAAGCTATTGATTTTTCTGCTAAATGGAGTAAATGGCAGGTGTATAATAAGGGACTCTGAAAGTGCTCTGACTCAGGCAGTTTCAGGCACTGGCTAGAGAAGTACTTCATCATCCAAGCAGGTGAGAAGAATAGATCAACAGGACATAGAGATCCCAAGGTGAGCACCACAATGCCATGGCTAAAAGTGACAAGACTTGCTATTTTTTCCACTAGAAACTGAGCCAGCATAAATTGCCCAAGCTTATGATGTGGGCTTGGGAAAAATTAGTCACTGACCTAAAAACGCTTTCTACTGGATGTTAGCGGCTACACTCCACAGAGCGTAAAAAAAGTAATCATGGAAAAGAACGAAATTAGATCAAAAAGCACCATATGGTGAAGTAAAAAATAGGACTGTGCCAACAGAGACATTAGCCAAATGGCAAGATATAGCCATATTAGGCTATTATAGGTACAGTATTTTTAATTTTCTCAGAATTACTAATATGACACAGCATGACTCTGAAGAATCATGTCATTTTGGGGGGGATTGATATGCCCACTCAAGTGGCTTGTGTAACCCTGTGTCACAGACAGCAGTGAGCCCTCTTGGGTTACTAAGGTAGTGACATTTGCTTCAGAGTATCACATTCTGACAACCAGTCTATGTAAGCTCTCTTGTTGCTTGTCTGGGCCCCCCAAATCTCCATTAGAGTCGAATACTCTATTGACTCACATTTAACATATACATTTACCAGCCAAATTTAGTCACCAAAATTAGGGTTCACATTAGACTTGATGGCACATTAGATTCAAGCAAATACGGTCTTTTAATTATAAATTTATGTCAGTATTTAGTTTAACAGTTTACAAAATTGTAGTAAAAATGTTACATAAACCCATTGTTGTATAAAGTAGTACAATTAGGAAAAAATAACATAAACCTATTGTTGTATAACTCGTTGCGTGCAGTAAAGTTAAATTTTACACCTGCGTTGCAGCTGTGTATTACAATCACCAGAAAACCTTTTTTAAAATCTCATCTTTTAAAACTGGGGTGCGCAATAGGTTTGATGACACATAAGATTCAGGTAAATATGGGTATTTATTTTACCTTGCTGTTCCTATGCAAACTGAGGCTGAAATCCTAGACACTTTTCTGGGAGTAGGACCCATTGAAAATAATGGGGCTTACTTTTGAGTAGACAAGTTTAGGATTGTGCTACAATACTCAAGACAGCTTACAAAGCTTTTGTTCCTGCCCTCCACAACAACCCTGTTAGGTAGGTGAGGCCAGTGGTGGGCTTCAGGGGGTTCTTTACAGAACCCTTTGCTAATGAGCGCCTGGTTCTGAGAACCAGTTACTAATGGGACATAGAACCTGTTAATTTAGGTTATTAGGACTTAGAACCTGTTGGTAATTTATCTGAATCCCACCACTGGCAGCTGAGAGCATGACTGGCCCAAGGTCACCCAGGAAGCTGCATGGCCAAGGAGTGTTTTGAACCTGGATCTTCCAGATCTATACAAATAAACTGTGTGGCAGACTTTTGGCTTGGTTGCACATCATCTGACCCGTTTCAGTCCCATTTACCCTGACTTTCTCAGTACATTTTCATCTCATTTTAAAGGAGTTGTTCTCTTCCCATATCTCTGTCTGTCCCTTTCTCCTGGCACTAGCTGCCTCTCTGGCTCTTGGAGAGGTCCCGTTTGCATTAACAAGACCCATGTATGCTACAAGTTAAAATCAGAAGATGTGCATTTAATTAATCAGATTTGTTCAGTGAACTTTGGAGAGCACTGCTTAGCAAAGAGGACATCCTGTTTAATGGCTATTGGAAACAGACAGTAATCTCATATGATCTTATCCAAACATACTATGTTGCCCAAGGGAACTATTAAACATGCCTGCAGTGCACTGCCAGAAAATTACTAAATACCTTGTAGTCAACATTTTGGCCAGAGGGTTTTTACTACCCACATTGCTCATATGACCTGCTTGCCATGATGTATAACTAAAATCAATAAATAAGGAATATATTTTGTCCTTATATTGGTAAGATCAAATAATCTGGAACGCTAGATGAACCTGCAAGGGACTTGATTCAATGAGATCTTGCAGCCGCTTCGTTCATAGCAATCATACCAGTTAATGTCAAATGCATATTTATTAAAAATATTTTCTATCCACACAAAGCAATATACAGCAGTGTATATGAAAGAAATGCCCCATTAATGGAAACATAAACAAATAGAATCTCAGAGACACCAGGACACATTAAAAACCATCTAAAACCATCTAAAACAGTTATTTCCAAACATGACAGTACCAGAACCCATTTGTTAAAACCCATTTGTTAAAACAGCAGTCATTTGAAACTCACCTAATTTTATAAGTCTTTTAACCTGCTTGACCAGCAGGTCAAGCCTGTTTTAATTCCTTTTTACTGACAGAAGAAGGGGAATTGCCTAAAGGAGTGTATGTCGAGTAGGACCATGGTGGTGTGATGCTGCATTCCCTTCCAGTCTCCCCACTGAAGTAGACTGAGGGCAAAATCCAGAGTAACTATGGGAAAAATCCAGAGAGTAAGTAGACTGAGGGCAAAATCCAGAGTAACTTGCTCCGGTGTAAGAACAACTTACTCTGGATTCCAATATGAATTTCCCATAGGTTTTCACTAGGTAGTGCAGTAACTACGGGAGCACGTAAAATCTCTTATGTGCTCCCATAGTTACTCTGGATTTGGGAGTTAGGCATGGTTGCCTACTCATGAGTAAATGTGAACATGCTACTCTTGTTTGGGGTTTCAAATGGCTCCATATATTTTTGTTAGCTTTCAGCTTGTCAATTTTGCAAACCAACCCAGCAAAAATCAGGGTGTGACCTACTAGTGAGTCCCAAAACCACCTTCAACAGGCAGGAGCATAGGCAGATGTGAAGTGGTTTGTGATTGCTTTTTTCCAACATTATAAGACTAGGAGAGCCCTCTGGAGGGCTGCACTGATGTGACCCTGGAGAATCTCGTCACTGTCTTAGAGCACAATCCTAAACATGTCTTCTCAAAAGTAAGCACCATTGTGTTCAGTGGGTCTTACTCCCAGGAAAGTGTCTTTAGGATTGCAGCCTTAGCCTGCAAAGACTTACCTTGGATGATTTACTCCTGAGAAGTTTGAGAATCATTTTTCTTATACAGTGATGCCTCACGTAACAAATTTAATTTGTTCTGGAGGCATGTTTGTTGCGTGAAACATTCTTTACGTGAAGCGGATTTTCCCATAGGAAATAATGGAAACTCAGACAATGGGTTCCACAACCCCAAAAATATTCATATAAAAATATTAACTGGATGTAAAAATGATGACAGAACACTGGAATTGAATTCAAAACATGCATTCAATGTGCATGATCTTATGAAATCTACTTAGGCTGCAGTCCTAAAGACACTTTCCTGGGAGTAAGACCCATTTAACAGAATGGGGCTTACTTCTGTGTAGACATGGTTAGGAAGCTGTAATCCAAGACATCTTCCAAGTGTCTCCCCACTTTCTCCCTCTCTCCATCCTGAGCCTCTCTCTCCCCTGCTCCCTTCTGGCTAGCCCTGAGCTGCTTCCCTCTTCTCCACTGCTCTGCTCTCCCTGTGCCCAGAGGACACCTGGCCACAGGAGGAACAGTGTGGAAGTGTTGCTTTCACTATGGGCAGGTGCGCTAGGCAGCCCGGACGCTTTTTAAATAGGCTCCCGGCCAGCGTGTCTGCCCCAACTGCCAACAAATGTGTTCTTTATGTGAAGCACATACTTTACATGAAGCAGAATCCTAGAGAAATTTTTGTTTGTTACCTGAAACATACTTTACGTGAGGCGTTCTTTACGTGAGGCGCCACTGTATATTATAATTATGGAATTTTACTCAGAGATACAGCTCCTTTATGTTTCCATGGTGTTGTTCTCATCGGCCTTTTCAAAACACAGTCGCAATGAGGACTAGAAAGTTGTTTTAAAATGACAGGCAGGAAAAGTCCACACATTTTTAAAGCCACCTGTATTATTCATTCTTGCATAAAGGGTATGATAGTCTAATAAAGACGGTCATTTGCCTCTTAAAGGTTTCTGCACTGTCAAATGCCAACCCTTCTTCTGAGCTGGAATTATCAGGATATTTTATCTGCAACCTTCTGTTCTGGATGGTTTGAAAGGGATGCTTGGATACACAGGAAGGAACACAGCAACCTCTTTTAAACATGGATGGGGAAAAACCCATCTTATTCCAACTGGTAAATTGCCACCGGAGCCTGTTGGCAATACAGCTAAAACTAAAAGTCAGACCAATGTTGAGAACCAGAGATATCAGCATTATGAAGCAAATGTTCCTTATTTTATTGCAACTCAATGAAACCAAGAATTTCATTCAACTCAGTGAACAAAATCCACTACCTTAGCATAGTGAGCTGAGCACACTGACGCTAAATAGGCAAGCGTAAGAGACAAAAAATGAAAAAGGTTTGGACTTTAATGAGCAGCAATCATTATACCTACAAACTTTATTGGGAGAACTGCATGCCATCCCTTGAAAGAAAAATAAAATTATTTCTAAGATGGAATGTATAGAAAAATCAATTTAAATTAATTAAAAATTAATTTAAATGAGTTAAATGCTTGCCTTTTAATCATTAGTGATTTTTTATAAAACTGTTTTTGCTTTTTAGGATGCAGAGAAAAGCTGGGGTGTTGCACCAAATGTGCAATGAACACAGAAATACAGGCAATTGCAGCTCCCTGATTAGTGAACCCGTATGATACATGTTTGTTATATTCAAACGCCATATTGTTGTGCAGAGCATAATCTTCACAGTATAGCTAGGAAAATAAATTCACATAAAACGACAGTGGTACCTTGAATAAAGAGTTTTGTATAAAGAGCAAAATTTTCTCATAAATTTTGACTTGCTTAAAGAGCACTGCCTTGAATAAAGAGCACTTCTGAGGAAGTTTGGAACAGGCTTCCATGGCAAGGGAACTCACAGGAGGGACGAGGAGAATAGCTTGAGCTACAGTGGGGCCCTGGGCAAAGTTTGGAATAGGCTTGCATTGCCAGAGAACTCATGGGACGTCCGGGGGGAGCAGTCTGAGTCAGGTCTGTATGTGGGATCTGTGTGTGGCAGCGTGGAAGGTGTGCCTTATCAATGTTCTAGTGCTGCTCCCCGTCAGCAGCTTGGGAATGTTCAAGTTGCACAAAAAGACAAAGATTCCACTGAGCCAATGGATAGCAGAGACTCCAATAGTGATTGTGAAAGAGCACAATCCTAACCATGTCTACTCAGATGTAAGCCCCATTGTGTCCAATGTGTCTTACTCCCAGGAAAGTGTCTTTAGGATTGCAGCCAAAGTCATCCCCTCTCTGTAACCCTCACACCAGCCATGAAGGTTTTCAAAGTTACAGTACAGTTCGGTACTGTACAGTATTTTCTTCACTGCAGTGTTGTACGTTACTGTATATTACAGTGCTTTGTACAGTGTTCTATTGCAGTGTTTTGTAATCATTTTTATAAACAGTTAATATTTTTATATGAATATTTTTTTTGGGTTGTGGAACCAATCGTCTGAGTTTCCATTATTTCCTATGGGAAAAACTGCTTTACTTAAAGAATGTTTCACTTAAAGAGCATGCCTCCGGAACGAATTAAGCTCTTTACGTGAGGCTCCACTGTATTTCACCAAAATAATTCAACAACTCAGAAACTGGATCACCCTTTCATCCTGTGGGAATATCCACCTCCAATGGCAATGTTTTTGAATTTTTTAGGAAACAGGTTTGCATGGCCCGTGATACAGCCTAGTATATTTCAAACACATTTAAAATAAATATGGCTCCCTCTGGTGGCTTTAAAATACATTTTCTGTGTTCAACTTACTGGTGTAAGATATTTCTTAAAACCAACTGCTTGGTTTACGGAGCTTGATTCATTCTGGAAGCATGTTTGTAATCCAAAACGCTTGTATATCAAAGCGATTTCCCCATAAGAAATAATGGAAACTCAGACAATTTGTTCCACAACCCAAAAATTTAAATGAAAATGATTACAATAGTGGATTACAATACGGATAATTCAAAATAATAAAGAAAATACAAAATATAAAGAAAAATTAAACAAATTAACCTGCACTTGGTCTCTCTGGTCTCTTAGGCTGCAATCTGTCCCCTTACACAGGAGTGAGCTCCCCTGATTATAACAGGACTAACTTTAGAGTAGACATGCAAGGCCAGGTCTCTCATGCTCCTTACCATTGCCCCCATCACATAGGAATGAGCCCCATTGACTATAATAGGTTTATTTCAGGGTAGACATGCATAGGCTGAGCAGGTGCTGGCAGAGAACTGAAACTGGCCATATCCAGGCCAGGACTAATTTTTTTACTTGTATTGCAAGACAACACATATTGCAAAACAAAATTTACTAAAATGTTTGCTTGTCTTGCAAAATGCTCTCAATCCAAAACGCTCTCCATCCAAGGTTTCACTGTATTTTTTCCTTTACATTTTCACCTGGTTGTAGGGGGGTTCCCATAGCTGCTTATCACCTAATCAGTAACAGGTTGGTAGCCAACCGATTTTACCAGAAGCACTTTATACAAGGAGAAAGATGGTGTACATGTCTTAAGTGCAGATACATGAAGATCTGCTCCAGGAGCTCTTATGGATACCAATGTCTGTGAATAATGGAAACTTCTAGGATCTCTCAAATGAGACTTGACATGTCTTCCGGATGCCTTCCTGAACCTCAAAAAACCTCCCCAACGTAACCAGAAGACAGTTCTGGTCACACATCCAGAAGCAAAATTGGCACCCAGCGTGAATCAAATCCATGGATGCTGAATTCACACGAGGGCCAATTGAACATTCAAAGAAGGAAGATTTGCTGGGTTCCATACAAATCCAAGAGTCTGGGATGAAATGAGCTACATCTTTAAATAAGCATAATAAGTTTCAAACCAGGAATAAGTGGCACAAGAAGAAAACATGCTAATAAATAAATTTAACATAATTGCTTTATATATGGTCCTGAGCCATTTCCTAGAGGACATTTTCAAAGTGTCTTCGGTGAGTCACTGGTCTAGGACCTTGTTTATCCCTTCAGAGGGGACTGGTCTGTAGTAGGAAAATTCAACCCATTACATTCTTCATACCTGGGAACTGTTTGGGACTGATTTATTTATTTATGCAATTTATACACCACCTTTCTCATGCCAATGCAACTGCCCAAGAGGCTTACAAAGCTCTAGTTCCTTCCCCCCCTGCTGTCCTCACAACAACCCTGTGAGGTAGGGTGAGGTTGCAAGTGAGCAATTGACCCAAGCTCACCCAGGAAGCTATGGGTGCTAGTCACATATTCCTCTTCTATGTACTGTACTGCACCACCCTCACTTCCTAGTAGAGCCTTAAAAATTACCAAAAATTCTTCTAGTTTGCATGTGGATAAAATGTTCAAGGGATGCAATGTCTCTTCAGCTGCAATCCTAACATCCAGTTAAGCCAGCCTAAGCCCTGGCATAAGTCCCATGCTGACCTGGAGGTGCAACAGAAGTGCCATAAGACACTTCGGTGGTGGCATTCACGGGGAAGGGTTAGGCAAGTACACAGACATGCGCTTGCCTCCCACATCACCGTGGGAATGGGCAGACCAATGAATTGTGCTGGCCTAGGTTAGGATTGCACCCTTTAACTTTTTTATTCTGTAGAGTTCTATGTCAAAATAACATAGGAAGAAGGGTGTAAAGGGGAGGATGTGCAGTCCAGAGCTGCTCTCTGTGGTGGGACTCCCCGGGCACCAAAACGTGTACAGCATGATCCCGCCGGTGAGCAGGCTGCCATGATGGCTGCCTGAGGGGAGAAGGGGGCAAATGTCCCCCACACATGTGAGCAGCACCACAATGGGGCTCCTCCTTTATATTCTTTTGCAATAAGGCTCTGTGTAAGGACAAAACGCGCTGAATTCAGAGCTCCTCTGGTCTGGCTGCCTTTCCTCATGCCTGCATACCTCCTTCCTACCCTCTCCCCATACTAGAACCCCCTGCTCCCCCACAGCTCCCTCAGCTCTCCACCATTCCATGCTCCACACAAACCACAGAGCAGCGTCAAGTGAATGGGTGCTTTACCAGCACTAGCACACCATCTCTCAGTGCTGTGCAACCTTTGGTGGTAGCCTAGCAGTGGGACCCGCAGGTGTGCCTCATGGCACATTTGCAACTCCCAATTGCTACCACAGCTCTGTTCTGGGTTCATAGGATTGGGCTCTCGTTACCTCAGGTAATTTTTCCTCTCACTATTTTGCTTCACATAACACTAAATTCAAGGGATATCCACAAGCCAGTGGTCAGCAACTTTATCGATGGTCCATGAGCTGGATTTGGCTTGAAACATCCAAGTTAGTCACACAGCATTAGACACATGATGAACATCGACCTCACTCTCTGGTGATACCAGACTACCTCTCGCTGAAACTTTGAGCTGATTCTCAAACAAAGTGAGGACACAATCCTAATAAATTTAGGCAAGCATAACCCACCCATTTCCCATTACCACAGTGGTGTGTGGAGGCCAGTTCATGTCTGCGCACTGGCCTAACCTTTCCAGAAGTGGTAGACTTATGGCACTTTTGCAACACACCAAGACCAGCATGGGACTGGCCTTCCCAAGGGTTAGGATTGAACTGTTAGAGAAAAAAAATCCATATATACTTGAATCTAATGTGCATTGAATATAACGTGCATCCCAATCTTAAGATTTTAAAAAGTGTTTTTTGGAGTGCAGAAAAATTGTAACGTGCAGCTGCAAAGAAGCTGGCACAAAATTTATTTTACTGCACACAATGAGTTATAGAATAGGTTTGTTATAATTTTTACCTAAATACACTACTTTAAACAACGGGTTCACATTACATTTTTTATTACAATATAATAATTAAAACTAAATACTGAGCTAAACTTACAAAAAAATGTAGTATTTACTAGAATCTAATGCACTGTCAATCTAATGCACACCTTGAATTTTGGAAACTGAATTCGGCTGAAAAAAGCAAGTGTTAGAATAGAGTAAATATGGTATGTTCCTGTGTTGATCCAGCAGCTGACCTGGTTGAATCAACATGCTTTTGTACAGATCCAGCATTCAATCTGGATCAGCTCCAAGGTTGGATAGACTACCAAATTTTCTCTATTGAAACCTTTCACCATCGCTACTGACATGTCAAGACAAGCCAAAAAAAGGAGACAGACACTTTATGTCTCTGATGCCACGTTTCTGAAGAAGACTGGCAACGTCAAGTTTTGATTGTATTGGTATCCGTCAGTCTTGAAAGACTATGGTATCGTGCTCAACGCTGTATGCGAAGCACGAAGGCCTGCGTAGATTGATATGGAGGATATGCTGTTGCCCAAGCAGCAAATTCCCCCTCTCCACTACACTGAAATAGTCCAATGGAAAGGCAGAGCTGATACAATGGGTTCCAGCTGCATCGCAGAGCTGGGCTAAGGACAGGAGCTCACCCTGTCTTGCAGGGACCTGGATCTCAAACCCTGGTTAACAGACACAGTGTCTTAACCACTTGCACTACCCACAGCCAATACAAGTTTTGATTAATGCAGAACATTAACATGGAGATTTCCTTAGTTAAAAAAAGCAATGTCTGGTCATAAAGACCACATTGTCAAGACTAAATACGGTAAACAATCAGTATGAATTTTATGAACCTTCCCAATCGAGACAGTGGGTATCAAAAACACCATATTTAATGCAAGCAGGTGCAGATCTATTGTAGCCATAGGTTCAAAACTACTGCAGATATGTTGAGAAAAGGCCAAAAACAAACTTTATGATGAAAGTGGAGATTTTTATAAACAGGTAAACATGATGCAGGGCTGCAGTGGCTCAGTGCTTAAAGATGCTACGCTCTCCCAAACAGGTAACAAATGCTGTGCCCATTGGTGGAGGGCAGTTTTGTCCCACAGCAGTGCCACATTGAGTACCTGGCCAGAAGACCACAGGAAGATACAAATCTGATACATTTTCTGATAAATGGATCTTTACACAAGAAGTCTTTTTTGTCAATATATGGGATACCTGGTTAATGTACAGAAATTTATATACAAAATGATTATAGGATGAAGAGACGAACTTTTAGAAAAAGAATTTTAATGCCACTGCAGCTTTTGGAAAGATTTAAAATGGACAGGAAAGTGTTCTTTTTTGAAGATGCTATGGCTGCATCCTTAGCTCCAGTTAGGCCAGCCTAAGCCTTGGCATGACCCAACGCTGACCTGGGGGTGTCACAAAAGTGCCATAAAACACTTGTGTGCCACTCCAAGGGAGGGTTAGGCCAGTGCACAGTCATGCGCTTGCCTCCCTAGATCATCACAGGAACGGGAAGACCAATGAGTTGTGCCAACTTAGGCTAGGATTGTATCCTAACAGTGCAATCATAAGCATGTCTACTCAGAAGTAAGTCCCATTGTGTTCAATAGGACTTACTTCCAGGAAAGTGTGGTTAGGAGTGCGGCCTTTGTCTAATAAAAACATGCTATTACCAGGATGTATAAGTTATTATTAAAATATGTGGCAGAAGAAGAGCAGGTTAAAGATTGTATGTTATAATGGGTGAAAAATTTAGGACATGAGATATCAATGAAACAGAGGAATTAGTACTATCAGTGCAATCCTAAGCATGTCTACTTAGAAGACATGCCTGAGTCTGCAATCCTAAGAAATATAGGCTGGCCTAACTCACATGGCCTATCTTTCCATGAAGGGGTGGGGAAGTTGGCGTATGCCTGTGCTTAGGCTTAACCACCCAAGAGTGGGGGAGAAGTATCTTACTGCACCTTGTGACACAGCACAGGACTGATGTCGGTGCTTACGCTGGCCTAAATGGAGCTTAGGATTGCAGCCTAAGAGTTTAAAATTTACATTAAATATGAATATTAGAGAAAATTTATATTAAATGATGTATAGATATTACTTGTCACAAGTTAAACTAGCAAAAATTTCTGAAAAGACTTCAAATAAATGCTGGAAATGCAAGAGACAAGAAGGAACATTTTACCATCTGTGGTGGACATATCCTAAAGCAAAAAAATACTGGGCTTTGATTCACCAACAATTGCAGTTGATAATTTAAAGTGTATTTGCAAATGAAACCAAAAGCATTTCTGCTGGGAATATTAGATGATTCAATTCATTAAAAAATTGAAATGGTATTTTTATTTATGACAGTTGCTGCAAGAATTTATATGTTAAATGTCTTAACCTTTACGGTGTTCTAAGAGGAAACTTTAAAGGTCTTAACCTTCAGGGGGTTCTCACAGGTTCTATAGAACCCTTTGCTAATGGGTGCCTGGTTCTGAGAACCAGTTATTAATGGGACATAGAATCTGTTGTTAATTTAGGTTATTAGGACATAAACCTGTTGTTAATTTATTTGACTCCCACCATCTCAGAGATAACTTTAGGAGTGGTGGATCAAAATATTGGACTTTGCTGAAATTGATGAACTTACAACTTTTCTTAAGGAGAAGTCAGTAAAAACTTTTATGGACAATTGGAAACCATTCAGGGAGTGTCATCTTGATTTACTAATTGACAGTAAATACTGTCAATTGCAGCAAGAGCTGTTTAGGATTAAAGCCATTCAAAATCCAAATCCAGAAGTTTTAAGCCTTCAGCATCATTTAATTCTCTAACTTCCACAGTGTTATTGCATTGTAGTGTGGCTCCCACAAACTACATAAAAGTAACTCAGACAAAGCTTTTGGAACATCTTGAGCGAGTACATAATTCTAACATGTGCATTGCATAACATGTTCATTGCATACCCTTTTGAAGTCCACGGAAGTCTCCTCCTACCTTTTACATCCCCCTTGGTTTTATTTTAAAACACACACACCATGGAACAAGTGTTAAATAACACATCTGGTAAACCTTTTGATCTGGTACAAGCCTAACCATGTCACACAAAGGCAGGCTTCAAATGTGGTCAGAGCTGTCATCTCAAAGTTTCTGATTTTAGACCACAAGCCCTCCAACTGCGATGAACCGCAAAGCAAAAACAAGAAGCTGGCTGGATAATGAGATGCATGAGTGGCATCAGTAGTCTCGCCATCAACCTATCAGGTCAACCACATCAAACTCCATTAACATGGTCATTAAAAGGGCAGGAAAGAACTTCAGTAGGTAACAGCATTTCCTTTCCCTTGTCAATTTCCATTTGATTTTAAAGAAAGTTGAAGTGGCAGCTAACATAATTTAAGAAGTTGCCCTGTTAATCTACATGATTCATATTTCCTGGTGTCAGCAACTGAGACAACCACTTGTGAGCAGAGAAGAATCAACAGTGTGGGATTGCATAGGACACGCTCAGGTTCAAAGCACAAATTTATCAAAAGCTGTGGCCCATTGATGCACTATCAAATCTACACTAGGCCAGCAAACAGCAATCTGGAGGGCAAAGGAAGGTGGCTTACCTACCTCCAGTCATCAAATATTTGGAAAAACTTCATAGAGGGGGGTCTACTGTGCTACAGACCACAGGGGTCATGAAGAACTGGACACGGCTTAAAAACAACAACAAACGTAGCATAGAGAGAATTGGACTAAATCTGGTTACTGTGAAAAGCTTACTGTCACCAGCTTGTGAATTTGCAATACCTGTCCTGCTTCCTTTTAACATTTGGTTAGTCTCCTCCAACAGTATACTCTACAGCCAAATCATGTTCTTAGTCAATCAAGGATGCTCTCTGTTAAGCAAGAACAACCCATGTTTCAATTGCTACTAAAGGAAAACAAAGGAAATGGGCACAGGAGGATGTATGCAAGAGGCTGGTTTTTATACCCCCCCATCTCCATTTCCATAGTGGTGGGGCATATCATATTAAGGGAATGCTTTAAGGACCACTTAATGCACCACTTAAGGACCATACAAAGATCTTGGATCCTCTTTTTATGCAACCAAAGCTACAATCCTAAAAACACTTTCCTGGGATTATGTTCCATTGAACACAATGGGGCTTACTTCTGAGTACACATGGTTAGGCTTGTGCTGTAAGGCTGCAATCCTAATCTCTATTTAGGCCAGCCTAAACCCTGGCATAAGATGACTTGGGGGTGTCACAAAAGTGCAGTTAAGACACTACTGACTCGGGGGTGGGGGTGGGAGGTTAAGCCAATGCACAGATATACACAAACTTCCACGCACCATCACAGAAAGCTAGGCCAGGTAACTTAGGCTGGCCTAAATTTTTTAGGATTGCGCCCTAGGTCATTAAGCAAACATTCAGCCTGATCTAGTATCATTTAATGTGTAAACAGACATTCATTGCCAGACAATAGCAGGATTTGTGGTGATATTGACTGCTTTTTCCTTTGCATTAAGAGTCTCTTTCTGTAAGAGACATTCTGCTGCAGACTATGGGAGTCCTGACTGGTTCATGAAGAACCTCTTTATTGTGCTTTAACTGCAGTCATATATGTAGAGTAAGGACATTACCTAAATATGTTAACAGTACAAACTACCTAGATTCCTTCAGCAGCACACACCTGCAGTTCTACATAGGTACCATATATTTGTATGTCCTGTTTTTTTCTGTGTACAGCAATGCACGTTGTTCTAGTCCAGGGATCTCCACTAGTCCAGGGATCTCCAAACACTGGCCCATGGAACACATACGGCCCTCAGCAAGCCTCAATGCAGCCCCTGCCATGACCCCTCTATCCAGCCCTTGGGCAAGCTTTGTACATTCTTATATGTAAATTTATGTGAATTTATTCAAATTTGAAACGTAAATTAGTTTTCTGGCCCTGACAGTGTCAGAGACGTGATGTGGCCATCTGGCCAAAAAGTTTGGAGATCTCTGTTCTAGCTTAAAGAACTGTCGCCAAGGAACCTCATCCAATGTGGTTCAACTGAATAACATCTATGAGAAGGACATAAGCTCCAGTTCTTACACATTCTCCCTGTGCTACCTAGACTGCTGGGATAGTGCATAAACTATGAATTGCCTATACAACAATGTAAACTAACCTACACCCGGGACCTAAACAGTCTACACTTACCAGTTGCTGAACCTTACAAAGGGTCTTCCAGCTATTGTAATTGGTATATGCTAAATAAATAAAAAATGCACAAAAAATTCTTAACCTTGTTTACAATATGTAAAATTGAAATAACAGTCACCTACCTCTTTTGAAATAGCACTGCATATAAAAATGTAAAAAAATTTCCTATGAAGTCTTCTGCCATCATTCAAATATATGTTTTCTACTACACAGCAGTCATCTAAATTACTAGAAATACTTTTTTCCAAGCAAACTATCACCTAATACATATGTTGGCATTGGTAGTCATTGGTTTCCATAATTTTTTAAGCTTTAACCATAGTTAAATATAGCACATATGCACAGTTCAGTAACAACAAAATCTTTGGGAATGGACATATATGATCTGTTTTTGTATTCAGCTTCCAAAAGTACAATGAAGAAGTTCCACGTGACAGACGATTTACAGAATCTTTGTGATGTTATTGTAGCCCATTTAACTGTCGCTGTTAAGTCAAGTCTTGAGGATGTTGACACCAGGAAAAGGAAGCACTGCTATAGTCACCCAACAGGAAATCCTTTCCAACCTCAGTACGCTACCCCAAATACTTGTTCAGCATCAGCATGTGCTCACAATCAGTGCATTTCTCTTCTCAGAGTCCCAGGACCAGCAGGAAACACAACTGAATCACTTGTTAAGTGGACATGGGAATCAAGTCTAGACTAAAAATGAGGCTGCGAGGAAGCACAAGAAAGGTGTGTCATGCAACTGCAGAACACGCTAGACCAGTCATTCCCAAACTGTGTGCTGGAACCCACTGGTGGGTTGCAATCTTATCTTTGGTGGGCCACCAAAGGGTGATGGAAAATCAGATAATTGCCTTGAGCCTTGAGGCTATTAAAAAATCAGATATTGTTGTTCCTAATTATCCTGTGAAGAGCTCAACTCCTGCAGTTTGCAAATGTGTTAATACAGACAGAGAATTTGTGGGTCTTTTTCTGGTCATTATTACCTATCAATAAATTAATATTTCTTTCTATATCTACTTTTTAAAAGTTTGGTAAATCCTGAAGGATCCTGATAGAGTGTCATTTTAAAAAGAGGTGTCCTGGTGATAAGAAGTTTGGGAACCACTGGTCTAGATAAAATGTAGGAGGAAATGAAAAACAACAACATAGGAGCTATTCTCAATGTACATTGAACATGTAAGGCAGCAGTTCTCAAACTGTGGATCTGTGACCCACCAAAGGATCTTGACCTGATTTTTGGTGAGTCGCAAAACTTACAAGGAAGATTAGGCGATGAGCACAATCCTAACCATGTCTATTCAAAAGTAAGTCCCATTGTTTCAATGGGTCTTACTCCCAGGAAAGTGTCTTTAGGATTGTAGCCTTAGTGCATCAAGGGTTAAACAAGCTGCTATGGGATGGAGGGAATGCACTGCTGTCCAAATCATCATTAGAGCTACACTTTTTGATGTTTATAAATCTAGCAGCAATCTCTACGGCTTCTAAAAAGTTTGAGAACCACTGGAATAAAATAATATATACTTGAAGTGGTGGAAAAATTTCCATTTACACTCATTAGGGCAGTTCATAAAAATTCTATAGGTAACCACTACCATACAAAGCTGACTAACAGCATTTCAAGTTTAGATGAAGTACCCTTCAAGAAGGGAGACTAGACCTATTGGAGAACATAAGTAGTATCTGTACAAGATTCAACTTTTTAAAAAAAAGAAATCAGTATTATTTACAAGAAGCCACTGAACAGATAATGGGGACATGTGTGGCAATTTAAGAAATTTGTACAGGTTGTGCATCCTTTATCCAAAGTGCTTAGAACCAGAAGTATTTTGGATATTTAATTTTTCCATATTTCAAAATTCTTGCATGTACATTATGTAAGGCAGTGTCATGCCCCACCACAGGCAGGTACATAATCTTGAGGATGGGGACCAAGTTTACACACAAATCATTTTATGTTGCATGTACCCCTTATATATATATATAGCCTGAAATGTACTTTATACAATATATTAAACAATTTTACATGAAAGAAAGGTTCATGCATGAAACACTGATTTTTTGAGGCAATTTTTTTCAGAAAAGTTAAACTGATGCTCAAAAGTTCTGTATTTTGGAATACTTTGTATTTCAGTATTCAGGATAAGGGATGCCCAGCCTGTATTATTCAGAAAACTTCATAAAAAGATATAGTAAATACATCTACTACAGTAAATTTGCTACAGCATATACCATTAATTTTCAATTTTCTCAGCAGGGCCAAATGTTCAAATAAACACCAAACACTACAAAGTTTAACCAACATGGTTCTATTTAAAAACTAGTTTCAACCATGGCACTCAGTGACAGCAATACAATATCTTCTTCACAAAGCGATGAATATAAAAATATGCCATAAATCTGCTTGTAAACTAGTATTCTAATACATGTATGTCATAACATACATTTTTTTTCTATAACTCTTTCCTGAGATATTTTGGGTGTTTTTTTTCATTTTATTGTGTTAAATGCATTATTATTTTTTTGATTACTTTAAAAATACTGGTGCATGTGGGATACTACCAAAATTACACATTTAAAGTAATTAATGCAAATATCGGGCAGAGGAGCAGCTTTTACAGATGTTGTATTCTGAAAACATGGAACACACACTGCCTTAAACATTTGACTCTTTCTGTACAAGAGACACCTGAAATTTCAATTAATTAGAAAAATGCAGCTAAGTGTTTCAGGAATGTTAGAGGCTGGAGCAGAAGACAAATTATACAAAGGAAAAGTCATAATTCTTGTTGACTAGGCAGAAGCATCTGTACACGCTGTAGCCAGTTCACAGTTTCAACATTGACACTAGTCTGTCTTGGAAGAGCAAATGTCTTTTAAGGTTTCTAGCTCTTCTACGAGTTTCTTGTTTTGGACTTCTAACATCGCAACGCGGCTCTCCAGACATTTCACGTATTCTTTCTTCCGTCGTCGACATTCTTTTGCAGCTTCCCTGAAAAAAGCAGAAATTAAAAAGGCAAAGACACACACTTTTTGGCATGCTACTGGATTGTAGGAAAGGACGCAGTAATAATAGCTCAGTGTAATATGGAGGCAGTGACGCTTTTCAAATTTTGGGATAACGCCCAAATCGTTTGGAAACATCTAAGAAAGAAACAGGATCACAAAGGCCACATACTGCCCTTTCCTCAAGTGACACATGGCAATCCGTAGAATTGCTTCATCTCATGCCTTCATCAGCGTTCATCCCAAAAAAAAAGTCCATGGCAAATGCCAGTTATTCTGCTTTATGGCAATAAAGATCTTTGAGGGCCTTGAGTTCCTCAATGAGAGTCTTGTTTTGGTTTTCAAGCACAGCCACGCGATTTTCAAGACATTTGACATATTCCTTCTTCTTCCTGCGACATTCACGAGCAGCTTCCCTGGAACCAACACAAGGCAAATGACTACAAATGACTACAACAGCAGTCATAACACAATGAAAACCCGGATAAACAAGATCCTGCAATGCCACAATGGACTGAACAATTGCCAGTCGGACAACTACACAACAATCTCACCACAGATTGAGGCCACAGTAGTAAACAGACAACATGGAACAACAGATGAAGCTTAAGCATAAAAATGTACCACCTGAGTGCATTTGGTATAAGAAATCCGTACAACACAGACAGCCATCATGCACTCTTATCCGCACTGAACAAGGCCTCTAGTTACAAACAACAGCACTAGAACAACAGCACACTCACATGATTAAACAGAAAACTGAAGCATCATAGCCTATTCTTGAAGAAAAAATGAATAAATGCTATATTCTCTCTTCAGATTAAAGGCTCAGTATCAATTTGATAGTTTTGCAAAAACATGACAGCAGAAGGTCCAAATTAGTTACAGCATTGTAAACGGAAATGATTCAGAATCCAGATAGATCTTTATTACACTTTGAAGTGTGAACCACCCATGCCTTTTTGGATTTTGCAGTTCTGGATGGTTATCACTTTCTTTTGTATTTCTCTTGTTGTGGCATTCTTAGAATTTCTGCTGTTATAAGCAATTTGGACACTTTTTTAGATGGGAAAAGGTGGCATATACAGTGGATTAAAAAATAGTACCGCTGTGTATTACAGTGTTTTGTAATAGATTACAGAGTTCTGTGTTAGATTACAGTGTTTTGTAATCATTTTTATATACAGTTAATATTTTTATAGAAATATTTTTTTATCTGGAAACAATCATTTCCAGTTTCCATTATTTAATTATGGGAAAATCCACTTTGCATTACAAGCGTTTTGAATTACAAGCATGCTTCCAGAACAAATTATGCTCGTAAATCAAGGCACCAATGTAAATATTTATTTATATTTGTAGCAACAATCAATCAATATGGAAGAATGGTAGACACTGTGGCCTTCCTGGCTACTGCATCTGAGTGAAGTTTCAACAAGGGACCTCCTAGCCCTCAGTTTCTTTCCCATTTCTGTAAACCAGCTATAACAAGGCTATGGAAACCACATGTAAACAAACTTTCTTTATGAGCAGGGCAGAGTTCAGGAACTGCATCAACAACTGCTTCCATCCCTTTGTTTTGAACATAAAAAAAGCAGGCCTCCTTCAGTCTTGAAAGACTATGGTATTGTGCTCGGCGCTGCATATGCTGCATGCAAAGCACGAAAGCCTGGGTTGGATTGTTATGGAGGATAGGCTGTTACCCAAGCAGCAAATCCCCCCTCTCCACACCACTGAATTAGTCCAATGGAAAGGCAGAGCCAATACGATTGGATCCAGCTGGCATCGCAGAGCTGGGCTAAGGACAGGAGCTCACCCTGTCTTGTGGGGCCAACCCAGGTCTCGAATTGCTGGTTAACAGGCACAGTGTCATAGCCACTTGCGCCACCCACAGAATATGGGACACTACTATTACGATTAACTGCTATGGTTAGTTTTTGAATACTATTTTTGGAACCCTCTCAAAAATAAAGCCAATAAAATTTTTGCCATCTCTTATATACCATAGTATTAATTTGTAATCAGGCAGATTATATATGGGATAATATCATTATGTATGCATCTACCCCCACATACAAATTGGAAATACTAGGTGGTGGCCCCTCAGGGAGTGCTGCTCTGGTGGAGTTCCAGAGAAATCCCTGACTTTGTGAACCGTTTCAGAGGGTATGGGGGAATACCAACATAAAGATTAACAAGCAACTAGGTACATGCTGCTGTTCGAATATTAGATGCTATTTATATGGTAGATAAATAAGTTGAAAAAATACAAGCACATTGTGTTTTCATTACTGATAGAAGACACTAGATTCAACCTGAAGAGAGAAGAACATGCAATTATCCAGATGATGAGACGTAAACATTTCCGATGAGCAATTTAAAGCAAACAGACATGAGAAAAGCAAAATTGTGAAAGCAGTTAGCAATGACAAGGTTAATCACTTTTCCCGGCAAAGCACATGCTAACAATATCCACTAGTAATAGCAATGGGCATGCATGACCACCAAAGGCAGAGGAAGTATAAAGAAAGCTGTTAGTACATTAGAAAGCATCAACACATTAAAAAACATCCACCAAGAAATGTATAGGCAAATCACAAAGCCTGAAGTCAGAAAAACTCCTACACATAAATCTACCACACAAAAAGGATATTCGACAGCAAATGGATTTTGCTGTAATAGACAGGAAGTGACTGCTAGAAAATTAACAGAGCCTACATCTAAAATTAAAGAAAATGCTTTCATCTTTCCTTTACAAAAACAGATGCTACAACCATCTGCCTCAGAGTTACTATCAAAAGCAGCAGTGACAGCATATATAATTTTATGTGTACATTTTATAGTTAATGATATACATATAGATTGGTACTGAACATATTATTTAATAATCTAGACGCCTTAGAGCAAGTGACTATACTATCAAACAGCAGTTTCATGACATGAAAGCTCTATTTAATGCCAAGAATACCTATTTCAGACAGCTTTTCTAGTAATGTTCTTTAAGAAATATAAGCTGTTAACCTTCTAGTTACCTTAAAAGTTCTTCCATGACCTGTAGCAATGTTTATATCAACCAACTGAGCTACAACATTTGTACTGGTATTGTCACCAGAATGGGAAACTTGCATTCATACTGTAAGTCTTAATGGAAAAAGGTTTCCGAAAGAAAAATGCATAACTAGGTTGGTGCAGTCTTTCATAGTTTAATCGAACAGAACCACCACCATTGGTTTCAGATCAGTGTGGGCTATTTTATTATTAAAGGTAAAGAGCATGGGCTGCATGGCCTCTGGACTGCACCACATTCAAGGCCACAAGTGCCTTATTCAACCTTACCTGTGTTCCTGCCGGCCTACCAGGGGAGGGAAGCCCCATGGGACACTCTGTGGAAAAGAGTCAAAATTGTGTTTTTTTACTTTTTACAAGGCATAGGAACCCTGGCAAGAGAGCTCCATGGGGCTCCCTGCACTCCAATGAGGCTGGCAGGGATAAGAATAAGATTGAAAACAGTCCCTGCAATCCTGGCAGCGCCTGATCTTGAGGATCACATCGTTGCCAATTCCCATCCCTGCAAATATTTAGAGTGGTTCTCATATTTCAGGAGAGTTTGTGAACTGCTGGGTTAAAGAGTCTCACAAACACAACATGATGCTTTATCAGCATGATCAAATATGATGGCTGAGAGGGTGCTGCCCTCTTTTCAGTAACATGAAAAGACGCACAATCTACGCACTCAATTATTAACTTGAGAAAAAAGGATTTTTCAGCAGAAGCCATCTTTTTCTTAATCTTTCCCATTATTTGCCCTGAAACATTAAGACTTGCCATTCCATTTTTGTTTAACTAACATTACCTATTTTTCATAAGCCTTAGCTCTCTTTTACGTGTTGCTTCTTCTGCTAGTTGCTGAGGGCTATGCAATGTTCCTGGGGAAGCTGCCATCACTACCCCCTGAGGCAAGGCTGTGGTTGGAGTTCGGATCTGGTAAGTTGGCATGTCACCAGTAGCAGCTGCAATAAAACAAAAGGAGAAAAAACAGTTTTAATGCACACAAACTGTGATGGCTTATGAGCTGGTGTAGTGGCTATGAGACAGAAGTAAATCGTGATTTTCTTGCTTTGAATCACACCTCTGCTATGAACTGCTGTAGAAGGTCCTAGCAGGAGCCGTAGAAGGTGCTGTAGAACCACCCCATCAATCTCAGCTTCAGTTTCCTGACCAAAATATGGAGATAATAATTCTAAACTTAAAGGGCTGTTGTAAGAATACTAATTAGATAATACTAAGTCCTTTGCACATGCAGAAAATGCCATGCATGTTCTATTTTATTATTAAAGTTAAAGGTAAAAGTGTCCCCTGCAGATTGCCCTGCTAGTCATGACAGACTTTAGGGAGCAGTGGTCATCCCCATTAGAAGGCCAAAGAGCCAGCTATAGCCTAATCCAAGAATGGAGTGCTTATGGCTACAATCCAAAGTAACCCTTTACACCGACATAGTTACGGTGTCACCTATGGGAAACCTATGGGAAATGCATAGAGCAACCCATAGTAAGTGCCTCTTACATCTTCCCGTAGTTACTCTGGATTGTAGGGTTAGTTGCATTTCCAGGGTGTCAATGACTAATTTTTCCAGAGGCTATGAATTGCACACTTTCACTCCATGGTATGTGATCCACATATCTACATTTGATCCATGTATCTCCTTTAGCTAACAGGATTAAATGCCTAATACTTGGCAATGGCATGTCAAATATATCCTTCCTTAATGGTCCTCAACTACTCATATTCCTTTCAGCAGAAATACTCTTAATGTAAATGATGAAGTGCTGTTGGGATCTTTCCAACTGTACATTTGGTACCAGACGCAGCCCCACCTGAAACACCACCAGATGTAGGCTCAGGTCCACCATCCCTACACAAAAACAAAACTTTTTAATATGTTGCATTGAACAACATTGAACATCCACTCAGGTCTCTCTGAAATCTTTCCTTGGCAGGAAGAGCCATGCACACACGGAGTGCCAAGGAGCAAGGCACACCCTGAGGATGGCTGCAGAGGTCAAATGAGGACAGGTGCGTCCTCAGGTGATCTCTGTCCTGGCAGACTGGTGTAGAGGTGCTGTCTGGTGGACTGAAGAGTGGAAGAGGATCTCCTTCATCCAACAGAATCCTGTCTGGCTGGTGGAGGGGCAGTGTCAGCACAGAGCAAAGGGGGCAGAAGAAGAAGTGAAAAAGGGAAAGAGGAGAAGTGGAGCAGAGAGCTCCAGAAGATGAGACCTGCTTTCATCAAGGCAGAACTGGACTGGGACTAGGGGGTACCTTCTCCAAAGGAGAAGTCCATGTCCAACCTGCTTCTTGAGGGGCAACCTGTGCAGTTAAGAGAGCCATTTCTCCTTCCAAGAGAGAATTATCGGCTTCACACTCATTCCAGCCAAAGCTGAGCATTCTTTGATTGAAGAAGGAAGGTGGAACAGTTATTAGAGAAGGCAGCAAAAGCAGCTGATGGATAGGATGATAGAAATTTCATCTACTTTCCTTTTGGACCTGTCAAACTCTACCGCCAATGCAGCCACTTCTAGCAGTGACATGGACAGGCCTCACTTGTTTGGTACAATATGTAGCACACTACAGATCCTACATAAATCAAAACAATGCCAAGTGCAACAACAGAAAATATATAAGAATCCACCAAAGAAATAATCAGGTTGCTATCTTGTGTAGTAAGACTGCACAGCTTACTGGTTACTATGGTCTGTCAAGTGCTGGATAATTGCTAATTTGCCAATCCCAGCAGGGAAAAAAATTAGGATTTGAGGAGACTTCATTTAGTTTTGTGGGTCACAGCATGTAAATGTTATTATGGGATGTGCTAACAGTTAATACCTCCAGGGAATTCTGCAGTTTACAGATTAGACACAGAACATTCAGACTTTGAATGGAGGACTGCTGTGGTTGCATATTGTAATGCACTCTACATGAGGCTGCCCTGTTGGTTGTGCCACCATGGAGAGAGGTTAGGAGAATGACAGCCAGAAACACGGCCTACTCAATGGTGGCACCCGCATTATGGAACTCCCTCCCCTTTGAATTAAGCTCAGCCTCCTCTTTTTTAACCTTCTGGTGGGGCCTGAAGACCTTTTGTTTAAAAAAAGCATTTGAGGCCACATGTTTTTAATCTGTTCTCTTCCATCCCCAATCTAATTTTACTGCTGTTTCGTTGTTTTTATATTGTTTTTATTTGTATTTTATTGTATACTGTTTTATTATTCAGGAAGAAAGGCGGAATACATATCAAATAAATAAATATGGAGAGTTATAGTTGAATAGTCATATAAGACGAGAAAAATTTGTCTAATCAGATGGATACACTGGGTTCATTCTCAACAATTCATGTCCACAGATGACAAGAGCAATGAGCAGTTGGCTGAATTATAATTATAATCACAGAAAGGGATTGATTCACAGAAAGGGAATGATTCAAAGAGTACAGCATGTTAATTTGTTCGGATTGCACCCTAACTTTCAAGCACTGGCAGGGCTGTTCCAGTGGGGCAGGTACTACATTTGTTGAGGGCTATCATGGAAGCTTGCTCAAAGAAAGGAAATATTTGTTTCCTTACCTTGGAGTTGCATTGCTCTTAAGCTGGAAAATTAGTTAGGACTGAAGCCCTACAATCCAGAGTAACTACGGGAAGACGCAAGAGGCACTAACTCTACACATTTTCCATAGGTTTCCCATAAGTGGCACCGTAACCACGTTGGTGTAAAAGGTCCCATAGTTACTCTGGATTGTAGCCACAGTAAGGTAAGGTAACTCTTCGCAACTTTCTCTGCTAGCCATGACCGGACATAAAATATTATGCTCCTCTCCATTTCTGTGGCTGAAGAGCCAGCGTTGTCCAAAGATGTCTCTGTAGTATGTTGCCGGCAAGGCACACAGAATACTGCTTACCTTCCCACCAAAGTGATACCTATTTATCTACTTGTATTTACATGCTTTCGAACTGCTAGGTTGGCAGGAGCTAGGCTAAGGATGGGTATTTACCCTGTCTTGAAGTACTTGGGTCCTGAAAGTTAGGATTATGCCTTAGGTTAATTCCTAAACGGTCAAGTTCCCTTGCCCTTGATTCTATTTATAACATTCTTGCATTGTGCTAGTACTTGTGAAGTTAGTGCAACATCACCAAGACAAAGCTAGCTAATATTAAGTACATGGATTAAAAGTAAACATTTAATGTCAAATGAAATGGGGGTGGGAACCAGATTCCTGAAAAGGAACTTATCAATAATTCTTGCCAAGTTCTATTCTTCTTGCTGGGGTTTAAAGGCACAAATTCCCATCTGGTAGTTCTATATGGGCAGGGCTAAAAATCTTAACGGGGAATCCTCCACTTTGATGTTAATTTGCAAAATTCTTGTATGATAAAAACAGTTTTAAAAGGAAAAGGAACCAAATGGCCAAATAAAGTAGATAAGGCAAACAGATTCTTGCACTGTGTGATCTTTGCTGAGTTTTAGTTTTTAATTAAACAAGTTCATTGGACCCAGACATATGCTCACATACTGTTCTTTGTATATATGAATTAAGAGCATAAGAATATAAGTGGAGCCTCCACTGGATCAGGCCAAAGTTCCATCTAGTCCAACTTCCTGTATGACACAGTGGTCCACCAGATGCTTCAAGGAGCACATATGACACCTGCATCCGGGTGGCCCCCCTGCATTTGACATTTTGAGATGGCCACATCTATACACACCCTTCATGGCTTGTAATCTGTGATGGTCCCTTCCTCTAGGTCCAATCTTTTCTTAAAGGCATTGAAGCCAAATGCCATCACCACATCCTGTGGCAGGGAGTTCCACAGACCAACTACACGCTGGGTAAAGAAATACTTTCTTTTGTCTTTTCATGGCACCTAATTCCAAGTTAGGTTGCTGTATCTTTCCATGTGAATAAATAAATAAGTTTTGCTATAGAAACCAAGATGGAAGGGAGAACAAGATCAATTTCAAATAATATCTAAAACAAAAATGTGTAAAATAAAGATGGGAGACTCAGCCAAAATAATGCTTTGCAAAAAGTGAAACTCTTGTTAAGTAATGATCCATTCCAAAGAAAGCAGCCACAAGGACGTGAATCAAACACAATAGGAAGAAGAGTTTCACCCACATCCTCCTCCCCACCAATCCCTTAAAGCACATGCCTTATCAGAGGTCAAGATTATAAACTTTACTCAAGTCTGCTGATCTGTTGCTCACATGAGGCCACAGGTAAGGCTTTAGAGAAGATATCAACAGTAGGATCGACCAACAAAAGAGTCAAGCCACATTAAGTGAATGAGGGAGTGTTCAGGCTACTGAATAATGCTCACACTCCGAGTGTGCCAGCAGTATCAGATGAAGCAGAAAGGAACTGAGTAAATCACAGCATGACTCGTGGCTGACGTCAACCAGGATCTTGTTTGTGGAGTTTAACTTTTCCTGCTCTGTTACTGAAACACGATTCCAGGAAATCAAATGACGTCAGTCTTTTGAACTCGATTAGCTGTGGAACGGACCATTTTTGCAAGTATGGGAGGCAAAGCAACAGCAAGAACAAAAAAATCAGATGTCAAAAGCAAATACTTGAAAATTCAGACCTCTCAAAAATTTTCGTTTCTGCTCTTTGTGACTGTCAGAAAGGAATGCACCAGAACAGATAAGTCAACTGAAGGAAACACAGTCCACAACTAGACTTCAGAAGACAGAATTCAGGGGAAACTCTTTGCACACTAAGTACACCCCCCCCCACACACACACAAAAGAGAGAAGTTCCTAATTTATTTCTTAAAAAACTATTTTAAGCTTGCCCCACTACCAAAGAAAAACAAAAATATGAAATCATAGGAGCACAAGGCAGTCCACCGGCAAATGCTGCATACGCCAAGGGAACATGCTAACAGTTTGTAGTGTACAACACAAACAAAAATGTCCTTGGCAACTAAGTGCTGCAGACTAACAATGCTGAGGCTGTGATCTGGCTGCCTAACGGCAAGCCGCCTGGCTACAGTCTGAATCTCCTTTTTGAAAAAGCAACTTACAAAATTGCCTACCGGTTTCATCCCTGGTTACAGCCATGAGCAGCTTCTGCTGAGCGAGTTCTCCTCTGTCACCAGCTGAACATGAAATGTTCCAAACAAGCAAGCATGTGCAAGATTACAAGCTCCAGCACTGACATCATAATGACCTCACTAGCCTACCCCGTCATTAAAGTGCTTTCTCACTGGAACAGCTCGTTGAAACAAGAGCCCAGGGAAAACCTCTCCTAATAAACAATCCCTTCAGCTTTTCATATACCCAAGCTTTTCTTCCTTTCTTTTTCTATTTATCTTCTTTTTCTTTCTCCACAGTACCAACAACACTGAATCTGAGAGTCAAATACGAGTATATTATTCTGCTTTCACAGACGTTATGTGTAGCAAGGGTGGAAGCTGAAATGCTTTTAAGAACTACTGTACTTTAACCACAACAGAATCAACACTGATAAAACCAAAAGGGTTGGAGAGTCAGGCTGAAAGGTTTTGGACCACATTTAATTCAGAATATTAGACATGCCAAGGTCAGAAAGTATACTCAAAAGTGTACTATAATCCCACAAGGAGAACTTTTTCATCAGTTACTCCCTTGACATACTCCTGTTGCAAGCAAACAAGCCCCATGTGACAAAAATGGCATGGCTCCATATTACCGTATAACTGTATTTATTAAATGTATAAAAATGGATTTTGCAGATACCCATCAATTTACCATTATTGTTTACCTACTTTCTTCTGCTTCTTTTGGCAGGAGAAAGATTAAAATGGTCTTGTTCAAAATGATAACATTTCATTAGATTCGTGCCGGAACCTCTTTAATCCCACAGAGCACATCAGCATTAACTGTGGGCTCATACACAAATGCATACATGCAAAGAGCT
Organism: Cryptoblepharus egeriae; assembly: GCA_030015325.1. Taxonomy (NCBI): domain Eukaryota; kingdom Metazoa; phylum Chordata; class Lepidosauria; order Squamata; family Scincidae; genus Cryptoblepharus; species Cryptoblepharus egeriae. The sequence goes on from JAREYC010000004.1 coordinate 13,032,415, forward strand.
ATAAAACATATACATTGTAAAAGACAGTGTTTCTCCAGCTCCTTGCTGAATTTCTCAACTGAGAATCAAGAAGTTGTAGGTGGGTCACAAGCCAATTTCAGGTGGGACCGCATTCATTTCAATATATATTTTATTTCTAATATATTAGACTTGATGTGACTGCATGGTATGTGACTACATTAGGGCAAATGTTATAGACGTTGGGTACTATGTTGTCAACAGGAATTATTCCAAATAAGGCCGGATGGGTTGAAACCTTTGGGATATTTGTGGAATTGTTTTGAAATAGATCAGGGATTATTTGGGATGATTAAGAAGGTTTGTCTTTATTTTTAAACGAACAGAATGAACCTGCCATTGTGGGAGTAAAATTTCCAGAATATTTGTGGGCTCCAGGCTCAGCAGACACTGTTGGGCACCACTGGGCACTGTTGGGCATCAACAGGGACCAGGCATTAGAGGATACCAGGGGGCAGTGGCGGGTTACAATAGGAACCAAACATCCCTACCAGGTACCATTGGGCAGTGGGTAACAGTGGGTAGCAGGCACCACCAGGCACCAGTGGATACTGGGTTTTCCTACTGAGTATCAGGCATCCTTTCTGGGAAACACTGGACACTGAGCACCATGTGCACCACCATACAGTGGGCACCACAGGGTACTACAATGCAGTGGACAGCAGGCACTGCCTGACATTCCTGCCGGGCACCAGGAACCACTGGGCACCTGGCACCAGTGGGCCACATTGAACAGCAGGTACCACTGGGCACCAGATCAGTTCTTAGTGGGTCCTTAAATTACAGACGGAATACCCTTCCCAAATTTCATGCTTCTAGGTCCTGGGGTTGGAGCCGGGTATTGATCAGTCAGCGATTCATCAATGCAAAGTATAGGGACAAAAACATGTTGTGCCCCTTTTCACCCTCTTCCAGTTTAAATTCCAAAAAACTGATTTTTATGGGTGCCTCCATTATGGAAGGGATACCTTCCCCAAATTTCATGCTTCCAGGTCCAGCAGTTTTGGCTGGGCATGAGTGAGTGAGTCAGTCAGTCATAGATAAGTTTTTAAACCTATACTTAATTGTAAACTTTTAATTTAATTGATTTTATTGCATGGAGGATGATGTCATTTTCACCCATGACACTTTCATGACATCACTTTGCAACAGACTGGCATTCTAAAAAGTGGGTTGTGAGTGGAACAGGAAAGGGGCAGAGCTGAGCTCTGCCAGATCCTCAATGCCTATGTGGCACTTTCCAGTGCTACATGGATATTCTTGCTTCTGTAGCAGTTCTAGAGGATTAAAATACCCTTCTCCTGCATAGCTGCCAGTGGTAGCCTGCAGTGCTCAAGATACGGTGGCAGCCATTTAGGTGCCATGGTAGTTCTGGAGCCTCAGGCATCTTCAAAATGGGCTGCCCATGATCCGTAGCATGGAATTGGCCTCCTTCACTGCCATTGCATATTGGATTGACTCTTTCATTGAGCTGTTCCATATTCCCAAGATCTCTCTCCTGAAATGTTATCAACAGCTCAGAAGCTATTAGCCTGGATGTAATTTTTTGTACTTTTTCCCCTGAGATGCATTACCTACATTGAAATGCATCTGCTATTTTGCTTCCCATTCACCCAGTTTGGAGAGACACAATCCCTGATGGTTTCCACAACCTGGAAAATTTGGCTAGTTCACTACTTATCCCTATCACCAGATAATTTATGAACAGCCCTGATCAGTAAATTAGGTTGCTATCCTAATAAATTTAGGCTGACCTAACTCACCTGGCATATCTTCCCATTATGGTGTGGAGATGTCAGCATATGCCTATGCAGGAGTGCCCCAGGAGTTTGGCAGAAGTGCTTTATGAGACTGTTGTGAAACCCCCAGGTCAGCAAAAGATTTATGCTGGCCTAACTGGAGGTTATTTTGCAGCCTTAGGATGCCATCCTAACCTAAGCCTGCACAACTCATTGGTCTTCCCATTCCTGTAGTGATGTATGGAGGAAAGCAGAAGTCTGTGCACTGGCCTTACTCCCCCCCAGGAGTGGCACAGAAGTGACATGTCAGCACAGGACTTATGCCAGAGCTTAGGCTGGCCTAACTGGCGCTTAAGATTGCAGCCTTAGAGCGCAATCCTAAGCATGTCTACTCAAAAGTAAGCCCCACTGTGTTCAATGAGTCTTATTCTGAGGAGTGTGTCTTTAGGATTGTAGCCAAAGTCTTTTAGCTTCTACTTTTCACTTTATATAGTATAGCTTATATACTGTCCCTGCCTTTCCGTTGGACTAATTCAGTGGTGTGGAGAGTGGGGGTTTGCTGCTTGGATAACAGCCTATCCTCCATAACAATCCAACCCAGGCTCTCATGCTTCGCATGCAGCGTATGCAGCACCGAGCATGATACCATAGTCTTTCCAGACTGAAGGGGGCCTGCTTTGCTATGGAGGGTTATATGCATGGTAGTAGATGGTTCACACTGGACCAGCAGTACTAATTAAACTGTTGCCATAAAATTTAGTTGTAGTTCACATTCTGTTGTTTACTAGCTTACCTCTTACATTTTGTCACAGGAAACAAAGGTTGGTTTCCGCCAAACAGAAGTTCCAAATGTCCTTATTCTGTGCACAGAGGGAAGAAGGGGAAGTGTGCACATCTACTCAAACTGAATTCGCCTGTTGCAAAACTACCTCCTTCGGGCATTAATTGGATAGTATATCCTGTTTAAAAGCAGTATTACTCATGCTCCTTAGTGAACATAAACATGGAATAGCTACTTGGCCATTTAAGTTAAAAGACACTTCTCATGTTTTCTCTTCAGACTGCATTAAGGAAAAAAACTGTTTAGTTTAACTGACTATTCCTTTTTGTCCTTCTCTACATCTGACTGCTATCCCCTTATTTATTTATTTATTTATTTATTATCAATACATTATATTTATTGTTGTTTTGTTTATTATCATGATCTTTTTTTATTATCAAAATGCAAACCAAACACCTTCTTCAATACAGAGAATGATAAAGGGGAACGCCACCTCCCCCCTCCCCCCCCCAGTGTAGAATCCTAAAGGTCACAGACACAAGCGAGATGCCTAAAAGAAAAACACAGGGTACATACTAAAAAAGTAAATTCTCATGACACACCACTGAAATAACTGAGACCAAAGCTCCATTAATTTCAAGAGGACTTAACCTACAATCCAGAGTTAACTACGGAAAGATGTAAAAGGCACTAACTCTGGATTGCTCTATGCATTTCCCATAGGTGGCACCATAACTACACTGGTGTAAAAGGTCCTGTAGTTACTCTGGATTGTAGCCTAAGTGATGACTACCTTTTCTTTAAAAGATACAACTCTACTATTGTTTTGGGGGCATGATTTATACAGAGTTATCAATAAACAAAATGATCATAAAGCACTGAAGTCTAATTTCTATGAGGCTGTGCTGGCAAAGAACATAATCTGTGAATGCAATCACCTGTTTCAGTCACACAGAATTCTTCTATCAGTACCTCAGTGCTCCCAACGCACAGCCAGATGCACAAGAGCCCTAAGACTTTCTATACAGATCTCTAGAAGCTCTAATAGAATTCTATACCTGTACTCATAATTTCAAACATTTTACTAAAACAAGTTGCTTAACAACCATCTGCTTATGATGGACCACACATACAAAAGTGGTCAAAACACAAAGAAGATCTTAATTACAGAGTCAGGTCTTACTCTGCAGCAGTGTCTACTTATACAACTGGGAGCAATCCTAAGAAATTTAGGCCGGCCTAATTCACCGGGCCTATCTTTCCATGGTGTGGTGAGGTCGGTGCATGCCTATGCATTAGCCTAATCCCCCAGGAGTGGGGCAGAAATGTCTTACTGATCTTTTGTGACATCTCCAAGTCAGCACAGGACTTATGACGGGGCTTAGGCCGGTCTAAGTGGAGCTTAGGATTACTGCCAAAGACACTTTTAATGCAGAGAAGAAGCAATATTTTATATAGTAGCTGGTAGGAATGGTCTGTTTAACATGGCATCCATCAGTCTTGAAAAACTATGATATCGAGCTCGACGCTACATGCAAAGCACAAAGGCCTGGATAGATTAATATGGAGGATAGGCTGTTACCCAAGCAGCAAATCCCCCCTCTCCACACCACTGAATTAGTCCAATGGAACGGCAGAGCCGATATGATTGGTTCCAGCTGCGTCACAGAGCTGTGCTAAGGACAGGAGCTCATCCTGTCTTCTGAGGTCCTGGGTCTCGAACCGTGGCCTGCTGGTTAACAGGCACAGTGTCTTAACCACATGTGCTACCCACAGCCAGAATGGTCTGTTTAGAGTTCAAATATTGCCACAAGATTCAACTGAATATTCGCTTAATTACATAATCGTATAACTGCAGGGACTGGAAAAAGCATCCCTTTTTCTTAAGTGATGCACCCATGTAACGTAAGAAAAGAAGGACTCCATTGCATATTAAGACATATACTTAAGACATATATTTAAGGTATTTAAAAATACAACTAAAAATATATAGTGAAAGTTTATAAGGTGTGTCAAACACTCCTATAGTGTCTAAGAAATGTCAAACACATCTATATTAATTCCATGCCTTACTTTTTTTACTTAATTGTTTGTTCTTGTTTTTATCCAAACAATAATGGGGAATCAATGCCTATTTTTTCAGTTTTCCATGGAAGTCTTTATCTGATCTACCATGGCTTTTAACAGATGGAGAGTGCAATTCAACGCATGTCTGCTGAGAAGCAAGAACAATGGAACTTACACCCATGTAAGTCTGTACAGAATGGTATTGTGTTTGTTTGCAACTTGTGCTTTATTGACTTGATGTGCAGTGCATTTGGTTTTATTGTATTTCTTATTCTATTGTTTCAGCTGGATGATTTTGAAAGTCAGTCATTCAGAATATTAAAATAAACGAGCACAAAACATACCTTGGACAACAACTTGACTGCCAGGTACAAAGAACTGTTGTGTGCCATCAGGTGCTTGAGCTGCGTATTGTACAATGGTAGCACCAGGTTGCGGAGCTCCTGAATTTGCCATTGTTAATGTCTGCAACCCTTGAACGCCATCAGATGTTGGATTAGAGATCTGGATTGCTCCACCCTGGGCTATAGCAACTTTAAAAAAAGACACAATGGTATTTGAAACACAATTCAGCAACTAAAACAATGTTATTTGAAACAGATTCTAGTTCAGTCATTACTAAACTGCATGTTTTGGCAAAGTAGCAAAACTATGGAGAACTATATATGCAACATCTTAGAACCAATATCACCTCAATCCAAAACAGATGCTGCAATACTAACCATGTCTACTCAAAAGTAAGCCCCATTGTGTTCAATAGGTCTTACTCTCAGGAAAGTATCTTTAGGATTGCAGCCAGAGACTTCTTACAGTGCAATCCTAACCATGTCTATTCAAAAGTAAGCCCCATTGTGTTCGATGGGTCTTATTTCCAGGAAAGTGTCTTTAGGATTGCAGCCTTAGTCTAGGTTAAAATTATATAGTACCTTCATGCTTAAGCTAATCAAGACCAACACCAACTTTTCTATCAACGTGCAACACAATTTTAAGAACATGGTCCAGTGACTTTCAACATGTTCCACAGCACATTTATGTGCTACAAATGTTCTGCAGGACTGTAACAGAACTTTGGGACAGGGTTTTTTATTAGTAGAGGGATTTGGTATTAGTAGAGGGATTTTATTGGAGGGATTTGAGCTTCCCCCTGAAAGTGTGGTGTACATTGTCAATTTTACTGCCTTATCAGTGTGAAGGAAAAGGTTGAAAATCACTGATACAGGCTTATCACTGATACAAATCACTGATACAAAATATACTGATACAAATCAAAGATACAAAATATAAAGGCACTATTTTATTCCTATGAAAAAATGTTGAATTGACAGTGTAATCCTAATCCCTGGTTAGGCCAGTACAGGTCCTGGCACAAGTTCCATGCAGGCCTGGGGATGTCACAAAAGTCCCATAAGACACTTCAGTGACACTCCTGGGAGAGTCGTCCACTGCACAGACATGAGCTGGCTTCCTTATGCTATTGTGCGAATCATGAGATAGGTGAATTGTGTTGGCCTAAATTGGTTAAGATTCACAGTTTCAGATTTCTAACATGTAGAGATATTAACCGGACTGTGCAGACAAATATACTGCAATTGGGCAACCTGGCTTCCCAATCATGAAGAAAGACTGCATATACAGAAACTCTATGCAGAAAATCAACTACACTTGTGGCACAGCATAAGTTCTGCGCTGACCTGGGGGTATCACAAAAGTGCCCTTAGACACATCTGCACCATTATTGGGAAGGATTAGACCAATGGACAGACATGTACTGGCCTCTCTACATCACCATGGGAATGGGAAGACTGATGAGTTAGTCTGGCCTAGGTTAGGTTTGCACCCTCCGTGTTGCAAGCCTTTTTTCCCCAGGGAAAGGAGTCCTTTTGGCTAAAGAAAGGAAACTTCTGAATGCAAACACAAATTCCCAGGAAAATTTTGTTACAGCAAGGAACATATGAGATTTTACTCAGCAAATAATTTTTCTTGATGAGGAACCCATGTTGCCAATATCAAATATAAATAAGAGTACAGGGGACACCATATCTGTGTGACATTCCAGTCTGTGGGGGTGTAGTGCTTCTTGAGGTCCTCTAAATACTTAGAAGGCATTAAAACCTCCCTTCCGGTTTCACAAAGAACCTACAAATTACTTTTTTTTGGCTCAGTGGCTCAGTCTGAGCTTCAGCGGAGGCTGCTGATGGATATCTGTGGCCTCCTGGCTCAGTGGACCTTTTGCATGTAGACAAGAACATTGTCTACAAGAATATTGTTGCTTAATCCTCAAACATTAGAGGCTTTTCTTACTACTACACAACACTGGCAGATTGAATTGAACATGACATTCAAAATGATGAATGTAAAATCACACTAGATTAAAAAGATCGGAGATGTTTTTAATGCTGTAAGGAACAACTCTATTGGTGCAATCTCAGACAACAAAAAATAACATGATACAGAGCATCAATACTAACCAAGTACAGAACAAAATCATCTCATTACATTGCCAGATTTTTTACATTTTACATATAAATACACTAAGATACAAGTATTAAGAGTAAAGAACTGTACTATTCAATCCTAATTATACTACATGCTATACATTTAGTTATCAATCGTTACAAGAAAAGCTTGGAAATAAAATTTTGTAATAGTTTTGTAATATTAAATCACAAATTGACTATTGATGTATTTTACACACTGATACACTGCAAAATTTAGCAATAGTTTGAAAACCTATTTAATGTATATTGCATGTTTTACATTTACAGTACAAACCAATGCATGTCTACTCAGAAGTTCCACAGAGATCAAGAGATGTGTGTATAGGATTGCACTTTTAGCTCAGTCATATCCAATTTTCCAGCATCAGGACAAGCACAGTGCAGCCTTGAGGTAAAGGAACAAATGTTCCCTTACATTGAAGAGGCATCTGTGACAGTTGCCCTCCTCACTGCAGAATTCAGCACACACTCTATTGGCACAACTGCATCGGCACTGGAAATTTGGATAGGACTGGGCCATTAATTTCAAACATAAATTACTTATAAAACTGATTTTTTACTATTCATATTTGTCACACTGAAATGTATGCAACCTTGACATTTTTACTGTACACTCAAGCTTCAATCATGTATAGTCACTATCAAACGACTACGTATTACAAAACTTTTACAAAACTGCTTTTTCAGCAAGAAAGAAGTGATACTCCACCTCATCAGGGCAATAAAGGTAAGGTAAGATAAAGTTGTCCCCCACAGGTTGCCCAGCTAGTCATAACCAGTGGTGGGCTGGTTCAGGGGGTTCTCACAGGTTCTATAGAAGCCTTTGCTAATGAGCACCTGGTTCTGAGAGCTGGTTACTAATGGGACATAGAACCTGTTGTTAATTTAGGTTATTAGGATATAGAACCTGATTTATTTGAATCCCACCTCTGGTCATAACCAACTCTTGCGAGCCGTTCTCATCCTCAGTACAACCCAACATTTTCTGAAGATGTCTCCATGGCATGTGGCTAGCATGACTAAATGCCAAAGGTACACAGAACACTGTTACCTTCCCACTGCAGTGGTACCTATTTATCTACTTGCATTTGTATGCTTTTGAACAGCTAGGTTGGCAGGAGGTGGTTACGTAATAGGAGTTCACTTTGTTTTGCAATACTCAGGTCTCAAACTGACAAGCTGAACATCAAATTGACAAGCACAGCATCTTTGATCACTGAGACACCTGTGGCAATAGCAACCATTAGATTTTACAAATTTTTACACCACCCTATAGAACAAATCCTGTACAAACAAAATGGAATTCAAAGTTGAAGTTCTACTTCAGCTACCGTTTGTTTGAATGGCACTTGTTGCAATGGTGGTTATACACTCACAACCATCAGGCAAAAGTTATATCAACTCTTCCTTGGGAATCTTAACCACTAATTGTTATATACAATGTATGGTCTGAATTACAAACATATGAAGGAGTAGCACTGATACGGGAAAAAGGGAACAAAACAAGAATGATGGCATTCATATAACTATATCAGGTTTGTGGCACACCTAGAAGGGGGAACAGCAATCAGTCTTGGAGGAAGCATGCAGGGGGCTCTTTCCCTTCACAGCTTTTCTAGGCAAGGTGTGCAAAATGAAGTCATATGGAGCCATATGCTCCTCCCCCATCTGCAATGGCTCAAAGGGGGGCCCTTGCATGTTCCCTCCAAGACGGATTGCTCTGCCCCTTCTAGTTACGCCACTGCACCAGATCATCATAATGAATCATAGAGAGTAACCCTTGTTCCTTTTTCTCTTCTTCCCGTTCACAATATTTACAATCTACATAAAAGGCATTTTAAGAACAAAAAGAAAGTAGCCTGACATTATGGAATACATACTGTACTGCCCGGTGCTAGTCTGATAAAGGCTGGTTGGCACAGCCATGGCAGGGATGCCAGAGGATGCTCCTTCTTCTTCTGGCTTTTCTTCTTCAATCTTAGTGACACCAGATGCATCAGAAGAAAGTTCATTCAAAATTTTTCTGACACAAATAAATATACATACATACATATTTAGGAAACTGAACCATAAAAAGAAATAGACTCATTTTAATCATAAAGCAAAAACTGACAGGTCACAAGAGTACAGCTTACCGGTACGAAGGTCTCCTTGAAAGAATCTCTCGAGGCTTCTGTGAATCAATTATAGCCTCTGATTCTGTAGACTCATCAGCACTTGTAGCTGATGCTACCTAAAAAGAAAAACATTTCTAAGGCATACCCTCAAAAGTGTTGAGGGTGTTCATAGACTTTATGTATTTAAAGGATTTATACACTGCCTTTCCCATACCAAATGCCCAGGGGGTGTAAAGCTCTAGATCCTTCCTTCCTGCTATCCTTACAACAACCCTGTGATGTAGACGAGACTGAGAGCAAGTGATTGGCCCAAGATCTCCCAGGAAGCTTCATGGCCAAGGAGGAGTTTGAACCTGGATCTTCCAGATCTCATTCCATTTCTCTTAATCAAAAGAACCATCATGGCTCTTTTATACACTAGAGACATTAACATTACAAATGTGTTCCAATGTGAGACTTTTTCCTGTTTAGAACTCTACAGGTTGTCTCTAAAGTCTGGACACATAGGAAATATCACTATAACTAAATGTGTCGTTACTGCATCGATTTGTTCATGTGAATCTTTCAAAGCACATGGAATTTTGCATCACAAATGGTGGAAATCACATGGAAGACATTACTGATTATTATTCCAATGAAATAAAAAGTTGTTGAAAAATTAATTGAAATTTATTGAAAATATGCCTTTTTCTCATGTGTCCGGACTTTAGGGACACCCTGTATATTGTACAGCAGGATATCCAGGTTTTTAGTGTAAAACATGGTATCCATCCGTTCACACAACACAATTGCTTTAGTGTAGTGTTTCTCAACCAATGGTACCTGAAGTGTGTATTAGTATTTCTAAAACCCTGGATACCTGCCATCCAAATAGTGCAGCCATGAATGCAACACAACAAACAGAAGTAGGTTGTTTGGATTGGCGGGCAGAGCTACAGAGCATATTTTTATGCACTCCAGAAAGTTTTCCCATTCACCCTGAGCCTGTTACTGGTGTTTATAATGACAGGTTTACCCTACAATCCAGAGTAACTACAGGAAGACGTAAGAAACACTTACTCTGGATTGCTCTATACATTTCCCATAGGTGACACCGTAACTACGCTGGTGTTACATAAGGTTACATAGTTACATAGTTACTCTGGATTGTAGCCTTTGCCTCCTAAACATGGAGTTGCTGATGATGATTCCATTGCCAGCTACTTCCAGTTGTAATTCAAACTGGTGGACCATTCTGGTACTTCAAGCGGTACAGAGGAGGACAAATCTTGTGAAACATTGCTGTAAAGTTGCACCTTTTGATAAAGGCAGAATATTGTTTGCACAAAATGTACAGGTAGCACAGTCCTTGTAATGGAAAGGAGTGAATGAAAGGTGGGACAACACACAAGGAAAATTTGAGCCACTGATGAACTAGAGAACGCTTTGCAGTACAAATCGATTTTTGAAGGCAGGATAGTTGAACATATGTGAAGTACAGGAAAGGGGGAGAATATGCACATGTAAGAAACAGCCTAGTATTCTGAACAAGAGAAAGGAACAAAAAGAGTTGGCAGCCTGCATGGGATGAAAACGAGAGTCTAGGGAGAGACAGAGTTGCTAAATAAGCATAGGGCAAAATGGCAGGAAGCTGAAGCAGTCACTTGCAGAAAGTATGAAGGAGCCAATGCACAGACATCAAAGGAAGAAAGGGTCCGAGGATTTTATAGCAGAGGTGTTCTCATCTGGTTAAGAAAGAAAGATGATTGGACATAAGGTCAGCAAAGAAGAAATCATAGAAATGTTCTTTGTAACCATTGCAGCACAATCCTAACTTGCACTAGAACAAGAAGCTGGCATATCTGTGTTATATCCAGTGCACCTTTTGGGACTGCTACTGTGCTACTGCAGGGAAGGGGAAGCTCGTCTTCCTTCAAGCAATAAGCAATTGCATTAGGAAGTTGGGCAATAGCAGCCCCAATAGGTCTCCTAAGACTTAGGTCACCTAGAGCAGTCTGTGACTGCTCCTGTCTGCTCAGAGAGGGCGGCCGGGATCTGACAAAGGTGTCAGATCCTAGCGCTGCTTCCAATTCTCTACCCTTCCACACTAGGCTCACCCTTCCCTTGGCCCAAAATGCCTCCACCCCATCATCACCTGGCCTCCTGCTTCCTCCACATCCTTCACACCCATTGGAGATGCTCTAGGAGAATTTCCTGTTACAGGCAGGGGGTTGGACTAGATGACCTACTAGGTCCCTTCCAACTCTAGGATTCAATGATTTCACAGACCCTATGCTGACCTAGAAAGTCTCTACTTCTATTGGCCTGTGGAGGTGCAGAATGGGAGAAGACTGGCGCACCTCCATGTGACAACCTAACCTTCTGCCGGGCAGCACAAAAGTGCCTTATAGCAAAAAAAAACAAAACCTGAATTCTGCCACTTTGAAATTATAATAACGATATTGACAGAAAAGTTGGAATGTTCCACCAGCTTCTATAAAAGGTGAAGAGACAAGATATAAGGGACACTGGCAAGTGACAATACCCAAGTATCTCTGTTTAAATGTGCACAGTACAAGATACCAGCTCCCTAATTTGTCTTGAGCATTTATCCATTAGGAATGAGGAGAAAATGAAATTCTCAGTACTCTGCATATGCCTCCTGCATTTATGTGAGTGACAGGATTTTTTAGAATTAGAGCTACAGCTTTCCAGTTCCACCCTCCCACATGTATTATTGCCTCTTCCATTATTGCCAAGCAATCACCATAAGAAATCTTTAAAAATAAAGGAAAAAGCACATTTGATCAAAGTCAAATCTGTCTTTATATAAGCTATGTGCATAAATGCTCCAGACTGAGGTAATACATCTTAAGTGGAAAATATTAATACATTACTGCTGGCCAACAAGTGACACGCAATTTGGTCCATAATCAACCCTTGACAAGAGGTTCTTCTAACCGCTGCAGAGACTAAAACAAGGACTCTTGTGATGCCAACTGAAGGTTAAAGGAAAAACTAACCTGAACAGACTGCAACTGCGATGACTGAATAACTGAAGATTGTGTGGCTTGAATCACTTCCTGCACGTGGACTGTTTGACCAGAAGGCAGTTGTACTACAGTTACAGAGGGAGAGCCTCTTCCAGTTGTTGAGCCAGCTACAGAAACCTATTATATCAATGAAAAAATATCATGAAGATTTCAGTGAACAGAAGCATCTAGATCAGTTATTTTCAGTCAGTGTGCCATGGCACACTGGAGTGCCACGGATAGTTCTCAGGTGTGCCATGGGAATTTGGGGAAGGTCATTCATTAATTGGAAAATTGGGGGATTTGAACAGGCTGGTGTGCTTTGTCAATGGTAAAAACAACTTGACAGTTTCAGTGCCTTGTTGGTGTGCCGTGTGATGAAAAAGATTGAAAACCACTGATCTAGATATTAATATTAATGAAAAATATGGGTTAAAAATCTAGTAGAATTGCTTATATGGAGAAGACTGATTTGACCATTCCATCGTAGTAGAAGTAGCATAGTAAATGAATTCTTTACTGAAAGTAATGAACTCCCTTTTACATTAACAAACATTGACAAAAGATCTCACCTCAGACAAAACAGAGAAGACTTTGAAACATCAAGTATCAAAAACAGCTCAGTGTCTCACTGAAGTCTGCTCATATAATAGCTATACATTACTTTTAAACAATTCAAAGAACTTCATATATATTATATTTACTCAAATATAATGCTCACCTTTTTTAGCCAAATAGAGTCTTCAAAACCAGGGTGCACATTAGATTTGATGTTAATTAGATTGATGTTAATGCAGTATTTTGATAATAAGTCTAGGTTGTGCATATAATGATGGCACATTATATTCAAGTAAATACAGTTATTAACTTAGTGTAAGACTAACCTTTTCTCTTGATCAAAAATAACCTAGAGACAGGAATAAGCAACAAGGTGCCAAGTTTACAGATGACTCTAAACTAATCTGGATAGTGAAGACCAGAAGGGATTGTGAAATGCACCAGAAGGATATCTCTTAACTGGATTAAGGGCAGACACATTTCAGTGAAAGTAATTAAAGTAATGCAAATTGGGACAAAAAAATTACAAACTTCACATATAGATTAATGGGTTCTGAGTTGTCTACAACAGATCAAACTTTAGGATAGTGGTGGACAGCTTGATGAAAGTGTTGACCCAAGTGAAGAAGGCCAATCCCATGTTCAGGGTCATTAAAAAGGGGATTGAGAATAAAACGGCCAATATTATTACACCACTGTACAAACTGATGGTAAGGCCATATCTGGAATAGTGTACTGCAGCTAGTCCTGGTTGCCACATCTTAAAAAGCACATAGAGGAACTAGAAAAGGTGCAGAAGAGAGTGACCAAAATGGTTACTGGGCTGGGGCACCTCCCTTATGAGGAAAGGCTCTTCCAGTGCAAGTTTGGCTTGTACTGTGAGAACTAGGAAATTGGTCAACGAAGGTTATAATAATGACTGAAAGATTTTGAGGGAGCCTAGTTTTGTAATATCTTACTTTTAAGATTTCCAAAATTCAAGTGTTTCAACTAGAAAGCATTAAAGAACTGAGCTTGTTTCCTTGCCTTAAATACCATATTAAAAACTGCACCTTTTCCTATTGCCTAAATACTGAGGTATTCTCACATTCACAAATGTTTGCTGGATTACTCATGTACTAATTACAGCAATACGCCAGTATTGCTGACGTCAATAAGAAAAAGAAGCTGCTCTAGCCCTGGCATTTGAATGCCCAAACAGACTTCCGGGCAGACAGTCTGTGAGATAATTTAGCAACCTGGGAAAATCAAGGTTTATAGCTCCAAAGGGTAATGACAGACTGGCAGACACATGGAGATTCAGCTCACATCAGGGGATCCACTTAGGTTTCCAGGAACTTCAGTACTTTACATTAAAAACAGCTCTTAATTCCACAGACAGTGCAGACTTTTAGAAATAATTTCAACCTGCTCCTTTAGGGTTTGCTCAAAACTGGAGGACAAATCCTTGGAAAGCCCCATCACACCAATGCTGCCTCCTGCTTTTCAATCTCCCTGATGCATCATATGGTTTCTCTTTTGGACAAAGAAGCCAGAATGGGGTGGCAGAGAGATCAAAAAGCCTACCAACTCCTTCTCCTGCCAACTGAGCCTGCTGAGACTTCAATTATGTTCTTCAGGTATGTTCAACGCACTTAAAAATTACCTGAGCTATAGCAGAGATCTGATTCTGGCCAGGAGAAGATTGCATATTACCAGACTCACTTTCTGCCACAGCGTCTGCTGCATTGTTGTCCTGATGCGATTCACCTGTTTCCATGGTCATTTGCCTGAAAACAGAGAGAAAAGTGTAGGTATAACATTTATAAATCTGAACTCTTTAATTTTTACCTTTTGTTTTAAATGCCGTCACAATACAAAAATATTCCCAGTACTTTATACATAGTTCAACAAGGATATTTAATAATATTTTATGTGCCACTGAAAACTCAAGTACATGATGGAGTGCCACCTCTGAACCTTATTGCACTTTAGACTGCAGGAAATAAGTACTTCTGGTGACCAGAGCATTTTCAATGATGGTACCACGACTGTGTAATACTCCCTCTTCATGGATGCTCACTCAGCCACATTGGTAAGCATGACTTGGGCAACACAAGTGGCTTTTGGTTTGCTAGACCTGGCCCAGATGTCCTTTTATGTTGTATATAAAAGCAGCATGGATCATACACTCAGTACTCAGAACAACATGAGGCTCCAAAAAGAGTATGTTCCCCACAAAATATCCCAGAATCTTTTGCAGTTCTCAGGGTTACAGTGAGAGATGAACAGGTAGACATATGGAGGCAATTTCCGTCAGTTAGTCTAGATCCAAAATTTGGCTTTACACCATGGCAGAGGTTTCTTTGGTCCTGCAATGTATCTCATATCATTTGCATGCTCTTAAAATAATGTATTTAATTCTAGAACTGAAGCTGAGATTCTGCTGTTTCTTTTTAATCTGTGGTCATAGTATCACTTGAGTCATACCCCCAAATATACGGTAACTACGAGAGCATGTAAGAGACTTTATGTGCACCTGTAGTTACTGCACCACCTAGTGCTATGGGAAATTCTTATTGGAATCCAGAGTAAGTTGTTCTTACATCAGAGCAAGGACTCCCTGTAGTTACTCTGGATTTTGCCCTTAGTGACTCATTGTGCAAGAGGGACCAGTCTCAAATTTCCTGGACCACATTGTCTATTCCTGGCCTTCACAAATTCATAACTACACAAATTCATAACTGTTCTAATTACTTTTTCCCATCCTCTTTTTCATCTCTTGGTCCACCTCCACAGATTGCATTTGCCAGATACAGAACTTCTAAGGAATACAACATCTGTAGGACAGTTATCATCCATACTCTGCTGCAGCTGAGTTTGATAGCTGTTCATATCTGGATTGATACATTTTACAAGTTAATCCCCAAACTTTTTCAATGTCTGCTATTCGTTCATTTTTTTCACTTTACAAAAATACCTGATTCTATAAATGAACTTATATTTCAATTCTGGTTTACTATGGTATTTGCATCTCATTAAGATCAATGGAGTTTACTCCTAGGTAGGTGGGTATAGGATTGCAGCTTTAGAGCACAATCCTAACCATGTCTACTCAAAAGTAAGCCCCATTGTATTCAATGGGTCTTACTCCCAAGAAAGTGTCTTTAGGATTGCAGCCTTAGAGCACAATCCTAACCATGTCTACTCAAAAGCAAGCCCCATTGTGTTCAATGGGTCTAACTCCCAGGAAAGTGCCTTTAGGATTGCAGCCCTAGTTGAATTTCACATCTTTTCAAAAATTCATATAGTACAAGCCATTCTAGCCAAGTGAATAGGGCTATGTTTTCATAGTGGTCCTGCATGTAGAGACCTCCCACCCAGTGGTGGGCTTCAGAGGGTTCTCACAGGTTCTATAGAACCCTTTGCTAATGAGCACCTGGTTCCGAGAACTGGTTACTAATGGGACATAGTTGTTGTTCTATGGACATAGAACCTGTTGTTAATTTAGGTTATTAGGACATAGAACCTGTTGCTAATTTATTTGAATCCCACCACTGCTCCCACCCATGCTGGCATGGAAAGTTGGCACGCAAATATCCAGCCCTAGTGGATATTTAAGGTACACTTATATTTAAGATATTCAGTGGTACATTTAAGGGCCATGCAGCCCTATGACACCCCACCCCCCAAAAAAGTTTTTAAAAGTTTACACGCTATTATACACATATTGCTTTGCCCCTCCTGGAAGAAAGTTCTTCATCACGCTATTACGAAAAGATATAACTCACTATTTAACCCTAAACTAATTCAAAGTCAGAGCTGAACTTGGCCAGATTGAGTAATAATCCTGGTTAAATGCACATAGCGTATGAAACTTTTAAGATCTTTACAGTTTATGATTGGTTACATTTCCCATTCGTTGAAGCACCCGAGCCACCATTCTGTGAATCACATATAAACATGCCTGTAATGCAGAAATGTTTCACTATCAGTGACGTATACAATGGCTACCTTATGTTAATTCTTGCATGCTGTTTTTTGCCACACTTGCTCATGATTGATGTGTTTTAAAAGACTTCCTCCTTCTCCAGACCACGCTCCCTTCTAGTGAACTTTGCAGTGAAGTTATGTTCTATTTGTGATGTCATAACTACTACTATGGCAACCAACATTCAGAGTTACTAACACAGTACGCAAGATTCACCAGAGAATTAAAAAGAATCACTGCAGTAAAGAGAGGAAAAAATAACGGTGTTCAATCACAAACACGTTAGTCTCAAAGTGAGGAATCCACCATTATATTTTTTTAAAACCATTTTTTTCCTGCCTGGCATTCAGTAATATCCCAAAGATGAAATGAGGAACCAGTGCACAACATGCAACCAGCACATTAACGGTACCAGCGACATTTCTGAACTGCACCTCATCCTGTGGAGTGGGCAATATTCTCTCTGCCAATGGGCCATAGTGGAAACCGTAACCACAAGACAAGGTTTAAAGCACATTTTAGTGTTGCATAAACCAGATTACTAACTGCAGACAAATAACTGACAGTATGAACAGAAAAAGACTGCAATATAGGAAAAGTCTCAAACTTGCAAAATGAACTTTTATTTTGGAGCATTCTTCTCACCCTATCCTATTGGTCAGGGAACTTTTTTACCTTTTACCCCAAAATATATTTAGATACGTAGACGTTACCCCCTTGATATGCCGACATTACCCCATGCATCCATCCCTTCCCTAGCTTCCCCTTGCTTCCCTAATATTGTTCCATTACCCCTAGGAATTTCATTTTTACCCCATTTGAGGTAATTTACCCCTGTTCCCTGACCACTGCCCTATCCCAATGGGGTGGAAAGAAGTTCTGCAACCACCCACACATAGCACTGTTCATTACAGAAACTTATTTTTAAGTAACATATAAATGGAATCTTATTTGAAATCTTAGAAAACAAGCATCGAATTATGAAAAAACTACTAGACCTTGCATAATGTTGGTAACTTGCAATACATCTGGTTTTAAATATTTATTTCATTCCCCAAGTATAAGCTTTTGCAAATTTGAAGAGTTATGGTTAAGACATTCCGTGTGCATGCAGGCCACGTTTCTATGGCTCTAGAAACTGAGAGAAGCACCGTCAGTCACAACTAGAAACATAACCTGCAGGGGTCAATTCTACCTTTTAATGAATGAAGACAAACACCTTCATTCATTTGTGCTCCAAACAAGGGAAATTTTTCCACCTTTTCCTACAATGCTTAAAAGCTGTAAGAAAACAAGATCCAGAGCTGCTCCATTTTATAAACGCTGCCCTACATTTGGTAGGTTCAGCCATCAAACTGCAACAGATCATTTAGGGGATTAATCCTAAACAACCTTCCAGCACTAAGGTACAGGCAATGTAGCTCCAAGGTAAGGCAATAAACATTTCCTTACTTTAAGGAGGCTTCAGTGACTGCTACCCAACTGCACGATGAACTACATACCTTGTTGGTGCAACTATGTCAGTGGAGAAAAGTGTGTTAGGATTTGGATGTAGATGCTGTTCCTATGCTAGTGGTGGAGCTACAATTCAATCAAGGAAATGAAAAGCTTAAAACTGCATCCCCCCCGCCCCCCAAACAGCCTATTTCACCTGCTATACCAAGTTGGACTGAAAAAGCATTAAACTGAGGCTGTACATTGAACAAGGTTGTCAAACATAAGGCCCACAGACTGAATGCACCTCCTGGATGCAATTTATCCACATACACCCATTGTGAGATCTTCTAATTGTATATTATTCTCATCTTAATAATTTTGAAAATATGATTTGCCCATGTTCTCATATCATTTGCAGTCAGTGAGTTTCCATGTGAGAACAAAGTGCTCATTTCTGGCCATCAGCTGCTTAATGATGTAACTTTCTTCTTAATGTCACTTCTGGCCCTGAGCAGGAAGCATGCTAACTTTGGTTCTCTATATAAAATAAGTTTGACATCCCTGCTATAGAACAAACCAATGTGCCATCACATTGGATATAATGGTTAACCAGGATATATAACCAGGATATAATGGTTACTCAAGCCAATGCACATTTTGTATGAATAGCTACTGTAAATCAGCTTTAAAAACTGCTTTTCTACTGTTGTAGAGAGGTAGTCATGCAAGCAATCATTCCATTCTTCAGTCCCTGAATCAAACCCCAACAGATATTGAGGGTTATTACTAGCTTATTCCGTTAGGTGCAAGGAAGGAGCAAGGAACCTGCAAGCGGGATTTAAATCTATTTTTTCATTGTTTTTTTAATCCATGGATTCTTTTATTCACGAGACGTTCCAGAATAGAACGTCTACTAAGATAGAACAGAATAATGAGAGACAACTATACAGTGGAGAGTTATAACTGGTAAAGTATTATTATTTTTCTATTAAGTACTATTATTTTTCTAAGTACTATTATATGCCAGACATTCTTTGGAAAAGCCCAATTTCCCATGCATTCCATGTCCACCATGAATACATGTCCAACGTGGTGTTGTCCTTCTTGCACTATAGAATGTCCACTGCTCTGTATACTAATAAGTCCTTTGGGAAGATGGCTTAGACAGTTATTTTCAACCTTTTTCATCTCACAGCACACTGACAAGGCATTAAAATTGTAAAGCCACGCCACCAGGTTTTTGACAGTCGACAAGGCACACCACACTATCGGTGGGAAACACACATCCCCCAGTGATCCTACTAATAAATTATCTATCTACAGTACTGATAAACTGCTTTTCAACTAAAAAGTTCACAAAGCGGCTTACAAAGAAAATGAAAAAATTAATGGCGAATGGGTCCCTGTCCCAAAATAATGCATTAGAATACCAGCAGAAGCCACTATAAGACATTGCTGGAGTGGGGATGAGCAGTTACTCTTCCTCTGCTGAGGAGGAGCACCCCCTGCAAGAGTGCCTCTTGCCCACTTAACAAGGGTTATCTATCGACAGTATTTATATACTGCTTTTCAACTATAACGTTCACAAAGCGGTTTACAAAGAAAATGAAAAAAATTAGTGATCTCCCAAATTGATGGCACACCTCTGGACCATTGTGGCACACCAATGTGCTATGGCACAGTGGTTGAAATTGGAGAGTTGCATACTTGCACTGTCTTTATCTCAGCAAGATCACTATAAAGGGAAATCATGACCAACTCTAGGGAGCAATGTTCAACCCCGTTGCAAGGCTAGAGACGGTATTGTGCCAAAGTGTACAGAACGCTGTTATCTTCCCACCAGAGAACAACCTATTTATTGATATGCTTCCAAAATGCTAGGTTGGCAGGAGCTGGGCTGGTTGGAGCTCAGTCCATCTTGTGGTATTCATGTCTCAAACCACCAACCTTTGATTAGCACAGTGTTTTTAACTACTGAGCCACTGGAACCTATGATTTCCAGGTACAGTAGTTTAAAGTTGAGCTACACACAGATAAGAGAAATGAAAGCATCCTACAGAATAGCCAATGCTAGTGTTGGGAGACTCCTGCACAGTAATGCAGCAGCAACACATTTTGGTGCCCAGTTTTCTATGCTCTTAGTAATGGTTACAAGCTGTTGCTCAAAACATATACAGAACACACAAACCCAAACATTTCACAAAGAAGAACATTTCACAAAAAATGTTTTGAAAATAATTTTTTATTTCAATAACTTTTAACTTCAATAACTTTTAATACTAGTACTTGATCTATTTTGTAAAATGCTTAAAAGTGTATGCGTGTTCTTAAAATACACATCACATTTTTAGACAGCTGGAAAAAAAAACACATACAAAACAAATCAGGATGAGATAGATTGTCTTAACAAGCCTACCCTGTTACTAGGCAAATACCCTATTCCCTACCCCGTTTCTGTTTTAGATCTATCCTCCATGAAGCATTTTGTTCTGTAGGTTCTTGAACGAATAGTGTGTGACATAAATCATTAGAGGCATCCCCCACTTATTGAACAGGTTAGGGACTGGAGCATTGCCCAAAAGTTACAACCGTTGAAAAGTGGAACCAATTCTTTTTCAGCATGGCCACCAAAAATGACATAAATATCACTTGCAAAAGCCTAAATAACATATATTTATTAACACAGCCAAAATACGTAGTAAATTACAGTAAATGAACAAAGGCATGTGTGGGCAATATCGACTGTATTTGAATGATGTTTATTTACTGGAGAAAGTCATAAGGAAATGACAAAAACAGTTCGATCACCATGTCACTTGCAAGTCAACATCAGGAAAGATGGCTTTAGCTTTTAGACCAGCAGAGAGAGGTTGAAAAAGTGAAGCATGTGTTGAATGAATGAATCCTGGGTATAGCTGAAAGAGCGGAACTGTCAGAAAATGAACCATCAGATGGGGGTGCCTATATTACATTTGCCCTGCCATTTTCCTTTCAAAATGGAGGCTTTGAAGTCCACAAAATAAGACCATGGCAAAGACATAACCTGAAACACATATTCCCAAAGCAGGGCCACATCAGCTGCTGGATGCACTGCTGCCACTACTGCTTTATTTTCAACCCCTCCTCTCCACCTGTCTCATCTCAGTCCAGAGTCCATGACCACACTCTTCTTCATCACCTTATTAATTTCCTTGCTCTTTCCAACTCCACATTTACTTCTTATTTCTTTATGACAGCTCTTGAACTAGAGCTCAAGACTTTTTGCTTTTTTACTATTCCATCACACAGAACGGGGTCAGGGAACTTTTTTACCTTTTACACCAAAATATATTTAGATACGCCAACGTTATCCCCTTAATTTGAAGGGAAAAAATCCTATATTTTTAATTATTTGAATTCAACATTTTATTGAATCTATTCAAAAAAATCCAGACTTTTTATTTAAACAATGTAGGACAAAATGTAGGATGTGTTCCTGCAGTGCTCCGACTTAGGCCTATATCCCAAAGCGAAATTAAGCCCCTTGTTCCGCAGCAATTAAGATGACTTTCCATATGATAACACTAGAGGGTGACATAACTGCATGGACCTGTAACTGCTATGGATTTTGCCCTTAGCCGTGCAAAGCCATGGCTGGCTCAAACTGCTCCCCAGTGCCCTGTCCATTATCCCCAGGAATTTCATTTTTACCCCTTTTGGGGTAATTTACCCCTGTTCCCTGACCACTGACAAAGAAAGAGCCAGAGAGGAAATAAACTTTTAAAACATGATGACAACATCAATTACAGTACTATCCTACAGTACCATCAGTACTGTAGTACTATCAGTACTATCCCTGCAGCACCATCCTAAACACAGTTGTTCCACAGAGGCACTTCTTAGGAGGCTTATTTTATCCCTTAAGAAGTTGTGCTAAAATTTGTGCCACTCTTTCAAACAACACTCTGTTAGAACCAAACTCGGTTTCCCAGACTTATAGATTCTATAAGAGACCTAGTAAGAAATAATATTTTTATTTTATTATAGTTCTATTTATTTATAAGTAAATAAAAATTATTTCTTTTAATAAACAAAAAGACCGTCAAACTTCATCACTCAAGCTAGCAAACTACAGGAACTGAGAAGCTCCCATATCTGATTTTACAGTAGACTCAGAGTTAATTAGTAATTTATTTATTTTTTACCATCACCCTTTGGCAACACAACAAAAATCAGGTGTTGACCCACATTTTGCGAACCACTGCTGTATCATATTCATGCCGAAGTCCTACTATGTTAAATGTGGGAGAGCTTATTTTCAGCTATATACTTACATAAGAGTAATATAATGAGGCTACACATATAGTGTAGATAGGCTTATGGAAGCTGTTTGTAACTAAGGTTACTTTATTGCTGTCTGCCTGTTTTTTATTGCTATCTGTCACTGTATTTAACCTGCAGTTTTAATGACTTTACATAGTTTAATTGTATTTTAATTGTTTTAATTATTATTTTTAATCCAATTTTAATTGTGTTTTACAGTCACTTTTACATGTTGTCGGCTGCTATGGGTTTCCTTATCCAAGTAAGAAAGGTGGGATAAAAATTGAATGAATGAATGGAGAGAAAGAGAATACATACCATAATTTATAGTGCAGTTTAGACTGCAATCCTAAAGACATTTTCCTGGGAGTAAGAAATATTGAACATAATAGGGCCTACTTTTGAGTAGACATGGTTAGGATTGTGCTCTCTGGGTCTTTAACAAAACAAACGACAGAAAAAAAGAATTGGAGCACAATCCTTATCATGTCTACTCAAAAGTAAGTCCCATTGAGTTCAATGGATCTTACTCCCAGGAAAGTGTCTTTAGGATTGCAGCTTTAGCTTGCATTCCTAAACACACTTTCCTGGGAGCAACCCCCACTGAACACAATGGGGCTAACTTTTGAGTAGACATGGTTAGGATTGTGCTCTCAGTCTGTAATCCTATCCCTATTTACCAAGAAGTAAACCCTATTAATGGCAGTGGTGCTTCAAAAGACTTTGAACCAGAAAAGCTCTAAGAGCCCAATGCTATGCATGTCTACTCAAAAGTACCTCCCACTATCAGCAATGAGGCTTACAGTGCAATCTTAAGCATATCTACTCTGAAGTAAGTCCCATTGAATTCAATAGTACTTACTCCCAGGAAAGTGTGGTTAGGATTGCAGCCTTAGAGCCAGGAAACTGTGGATAGGATTGTGCTCTTAAAATCTGCTCCTGGGAATGTCTACTCAGAAGTAACTCAATGGGCTTTCATATGAGTAAACATGGATAGGATTGTGGTTTTAGAAACTGCTCCTAGGCATGGCTACTCAGAAGTAACTCCATTAAGGGTAATGGGGACTACTCCTGGGAAAGTGTAGAAAGTATTAGAGCCCAATCCTAGGCAAGTCTATTCAGAAATGACTCCCATTAAGGGCAGTGGGGATTACTCCCAGGTAAATGTGATAGGTTTACAGATTGAGAGGCCAATCTGTGTCTACTCAGAAGTAAGCCCATGATGGTCAAAGGGGCTTAATCCCAGGTAAGAATGGATAACATTGTAGCCTGAGAACTCAACCCAATGACTGTCTACTCAGAAGTAAGCCCATTATAAGTAATGGGCTTACTCCCAGAAGAGTGTGAATAGGATTGCAGCCTGAGAGACCAATCCTAAGCACGTCTACTTAAAAGTAACTCCATTATGGTCTATGGGGCTTACTCCCAGGTAAGCATGGATAGAACTGCACCTTGAAAACCAGGTAAGGGTGGATGGGATTCAAAGAGGTCTACTCATAAGTAAGCCCACTGTGTTCAATGGGGCTTACTCCCAGGTAAGGGTGGATGGTATTCCAGCTTGAGAGCCCAATTCCAGCAGGTCTACTCAGAAGTAAACCCATTATGGTCTATGGGCTTACTTCCAGGTAAGGGTGTAAGTGACTTCAACCTGGACTCAGCCCAGAGAGGAGGGGCTCAGCTGTCCTCCCCCTGCCTTCAGGGTCAGATCTATGGGGCGGGTGTCCTCGGGGTCCCCCCGCCCGCCTTTCCTCCGCCTCTGGACGGAGCTGCGGCTGCTGTGACTGCGCAGTGACGCCTCCTTCCCGCCCCGCCCCTCTGGCGACTCACCCTCGTACGTGGAGCCCCCGTCACAGGGGCGGTGGGTGGGGGAGGAGGGATTGGGCCGCGCGTCGTCCCCACGTCAGCCCAGGAAATGGCGCCTTCGCACCTGAGGGGAGGGGCGGAGGGGAGGGGCGTGGCCACACCGCTTCGCCACGCCCCCGAAGGCGCTGATTGGCTAACACGGGCTCCAACGGTTTTAACCGTCGCTTGGGGTTTGGTGGGGGAGGGGAAGGGTCTGAGGGGGGGCTCAGGAGCTGTGGGGAGGGAGTCAGCTCCATTCACTAAAATGGGATTACTTCTGAGTAGCCCTGCTTAGGATTGGGGTCCCAAGCTTCAGTCCCACCCATGCTTACCTGGGAGTAAGTCTCATTGACTACAGTGGGACTTACTTCTGAGTAGCCCTGCTTAGGAATGGGCTCAAGCTTCAGTCCCATCCATGCTTACCTGGGAGTAAGTCTCATTGACTACAGTGGGACTTACTTCTGAGTAGACCTGCTTAGGAATGGGCTCAAGCTTCAGTCCCATCCATGCTTACCTGGAAGTAAGTCTCATTGACTACAGTTGGACTTTCTTCTGAATAGACCTGCCTAGTGGTGGGCCCTGAGGCTGCAATCCGTTCCACACTTCCCTGGGAGTAATTGGACTTGCTTCTGAGTAGACAGCGATAGGGCTGTAGAGTAGAAGTTCCCAAACTGAGTTGAGAAATAGACATAGGAACATAAGAAGAGCCTGACCCCTTATTGGAGGGGGGGGGGTCCTGAAAATATGGTTACCGCCATCTTGGAACCTAGAACCAGGTGCCACCATCTTAGGATGGGACACTCAAGCTGATTTCCTGGGAGTAAACTGCATTGAACACAATGGGACTTTCGAGTAGACATGGAGAAGTGCTAGCATCACAGTGATGTCACTGTTTGCTCTCACTGCTGGCCATGATATTACTTTGTAGTGGGGGTCTCTGAAACACATTGTCATACTCAGAAGGGGATCCTGGGATGACATGCTCAAGAACCATTGGACGAGGGCCTAGTTGTACTCATGCATTTCAGCCTTGGATCCCCTTACTGGGATGTGACATAACTGATACTAGAGCTCCTCCATTTCTACTTGGAAGTAAATCCCATTTGTTTAATGGGACTCCCAGGAAAGCCCCATGCCATATTCCAAGGTGGTGGATCCCACCCTTTCACGACACCCCTGACCCAATGTCAAAGGGTGTCCGAAACCTCTACTTAGAGCACCTTTGGACTAGGCAGTAGCAAAGAAGGGAAATGTACTGAGCTGATAGAAAGTAGAACTGAGCCTGTATGGCGTCAGGGGTCTCCAGTCTTTTAACTTCAGGGCTCCAGGACCTTTAACTAGTGTGTAGAAGAAGGTACCGTATATACTCGAGTATAAGCCGACACGCGTATAAGCCAAGGCACCTAATTTTACCACAAAAACTGGGAAAACATTGACTCGAGAATAAGCCGAGGGTGGGAAATGCAGCAGGCTCTGGGTTGGCTCTGAGGCTGCTGTCCTGTCTATTAACTTCTAAGTAGATATGCCTAGGATTGAGCTCTAAGGATACAATCCTTTTACACACTTTCCTGGGAGTAAGCCCCATTGGCTCTAAGGGGACTTACTTCTGAGTAGACCTGCCTAGGAGAGAGCCCTGAGGCTCCTCTCCACATAAGCCCCTGGGAGTAAGCCCCATAGGCTGCAATGAGACTTCTGAGTAGACCTTCCTAGAAGGGGGCTCTGAGGCTACACTCCTCTCCACACTTTGGAGAAGCTGGTCGTGGTCGCGCCCACCATTTTGGAGAAGCGCCTGCCCACTGCTGGCACTTCTCTCGAGTATAAGCCGAGAGGGCTTTTTGAGCCCCCCAGAAGGGTTAAAAAACTAGGCATGTACTCAAGTATATATGGTATTTCAGCTTGTGATCTGTGAGATGAGAAGCTGCATCTGAAATTCCCTCCTTTAAAGCTCCAAACTTTAAAGTTTGGAGACCCTTTCTTCTTATCGAAGGCCAGGCAAAAGAAAATGCAAGGCCACTAGAATGGCTCCAATCTGATGAATTTCGAGCTCAACAAATCCTCCAGAACACTGGCTCTCAAAGTGGGGGTTGAGACCCTTTGTGGAGTCATGATTTCATTTCAAGGGGATCATTGGGCACTACCATCTTGAATTTAGCATTGGACAGCACCATCTTAGAATGGAGAACTCATGCTGCCATCCATACTTTCCTGAGAGTAAGTCATATTCAACACTTAATTCCAAGTAGACATGGGAAGGCTCTGACAGCAGTGATGTCACTTCCTGTTTGATGTCATTGACGGCCATGACATCACTTTCAGATTGATATCATCACTTCTGCAGGTCTTGGACAGATTTTTGTTCTCAGAAGGTATCCCCAGTAGTAAAAGGATAAAAAGAGGTTTGAGCAACTGGGAAAGAAAAAATTTTGTTGTAGTCTCGTAAAAATAGATATATTCAATAGAGTGTCATTTTGAAATGGGTCCCATTCTGGCTTCTGCAATATTCAGAGGTACAGCAGGATAGGTCTATTCTGCTTTTCACAAAATTTCTGAATGGGTACCATGAGGTCCTGCAGATCTAAATTTAAGGTCAAAGGTGACTGGGTAAGTTATAGTTTGTTTTTTTTTATTCTGCAACTGGATGCTGCATTTGAGTGAAATTTTTGTCTTTTAAGATGTCCAGTCTGTGTCCAGCATGGTATTGTGGTTTAGCACACCGCTGCCAAGAAGAGAAAGTAGGTGGCTATGAGATTGCATGCATCATATAGATTGGCTCACAGAGAGAAGAGTCCAGGAAAGATACCCAAAACTTGTGGGTGAAGTAGGCTGTTCTTTTAAATGAACTATAGAAAGATACTTTACCTAGAAAGATACTTTGTAATGGTAAGGCAGAAAAGTACAAGGAGCTTTGTGTCTTTTTGGCCCTTCCAATCCAAATGAGCCCTATGGCTCCTCAAACCATGTATGGTGCAAACAGGCATTAGAGCAGTGGTCGGGGAACAGGGGTAAAATACCTGACATGGGGTAAAAATGAAATCCCTGTGGGTAATGAATGGTCGACATTGTAATGCACAGTAATGCTCGACCGTCCATTCTCCCAGGCACTGGCAGAAGGAGCGTGCTGCGCAGGTGCAGAAAGGGAAGGACAGCGTCCTGGCGGGAAGACACAAAGCAAGCCTGGAGGGAGCTCCTCCCCCCTCCTTGCGGCCAGGCAAGAGAGGGGCCCGAGGAGAGAGGAGAAGCAGCGGGGTGAGCTCCATTGCTGTGCTCCATCCATCGCAGCCTCCAGCCTGGCAGGCAGCGCAGCCTCTGCTCTTCCAGGAGCCCCTTCCTGCCTGCCCTGCTTTCCTCCTGCTGCCCCTACCCCGCCAGCATGGAGATGCCCAAGGGAGAGCCTGGGAGCTATACTCCTCCAGCAGCAGCTGCCCCAGTGTCTGCCACCAGATACTAATCCTAATTATGTCTATTCAGAAGTAAGCCCCATTGTGTTCAGTGGGACTTACTCCCAGGAAAGTGTAACCACCACACAACCTCCCCCTTTCCAGCATCCAGTCTTTCCAAAATGTAAAACACAGCCCAAGCCTAACCATGTCTACTCAGAAGTAAGCCCCATTGTTCAGTGGGACTTACTCCCAGTTCAGTGGGACTTGCTCCCAGGAAAGTGTAGGCATGGACATGATCTGTCTCCAACAACCAAACAACCTCTCCCTTTCCAGCATCCAGTCTTTCCGAAATGTTACACAGCCCAAGCCTAACCATGTCTACTCAGAAGTAAGCCCATTGTGTTCAATGGGGCTTACTCCCTGGAAAGTGTCTTACTCCCAGGAAAGCATCAGGCCCTTGTGTATAACACACTTCCCTGCATGATGCCCCGGGCCCTGCCTCCAAGTCCTTTCAAATCAAGGGGGGAACGTCGGCATATCTAAATATATTTTGGGGTAAAGGGTAAAAAAGTTCCCCGACCCCTGCATTAGAGGAATCCTTTATTATTCAACCAACTGTAGAAAATGGCAGCTACTGACTAGTAATAGGTACAACACCTGAATGTTGTGCTTAAGATCATGCAAATAATTCTTATTGTTACTTATATACAATGGCAGACATGCTTGTCAATATGGAAAGTACTTTTAATCCCTGATCCAGATTCTCAGCATTGGGCCACGAAAATGATGACAAACTCGTAAACTGGCTAAAATGATTGTGGGTGGGGAGACATAGAAGGTCACAATGAGTTTTTCAGACAGTGAGACTGTGCCAGTGCCAGAATGAAATTGTTAAGCCATCCAACATGCATGGGAGAGGCTATAGCGGGGGGTGGGGATAGGGGGACACTAAGTTTTGTGGGGATCCTCACTGCAGAGTTCCTCTCCCTCTTAGCCATTTCAGGCTCAGGATGCTCTGAGCCATTCCAGGAAGCTTCCCCTTCCAAAGGCCTCCTGAACCTGGAATGGCTGAGAGGGGAGGAAATCCCTTGCACACTGCAGAGGAACCCTGCAAAATTTAGTGTTTTGTCCCCTTCTAGCTACAGCCCTGCAAAAAATAGTCCCATGCTTCTTTTTGTATATTTATTTATGGATTTGTTCCCTTGCTGAAGTAAAAATTGAAATACTTTCAATAAAATAAAAGTTGAAATACTTTCAATAAAAAGTGTTCAGTACCACTTATCCAGAGCTCAGACCTTGAAAAAACAATGCATGTGTCAGTGGAATATGATGTGGATCAGTGATGTGCTTCAAAGAAATTAAGAACCGGTTCTCTGTCCATCTGGCAGCCACTTTTAAATGGCTATTTTTAAACTTTATATGTACTATCTCTTGTTAAGAACCGGTTCTATAGAGTAGGTGCGAACCTGCTGGTGCCCACCACTGATGTGGATGTATCATAAAACATATTTCACATGTATTATTTAGGGTGCAATCCTAACCAATTTAGGCTGGCCTTACTCACCTGGCATATCTTCCCTTGGTGGTGTGGGGAAGTAAGAGTATGCCTGAGCACTGGCTTAACCCCCACGGCGTGGGAAAGAAGTGACAGGCAGCACAATCCAGAGCAACTATTCTGTCCACATAAGAGCCCTTGGGTTGCCCTATCTATCATTAGGGTGGAGCAACTGCAAGATGTTCCACCCCAGTTACTCTGGAAGAGGCTTAGGGCAGAGCAAGGCAACATAGGGTGCCGTAAGAGAGGTGGACCTGCTCTGCCCTAACTGGGGCAGCCTAAGCAGCTCAGGAGAGGCCTGTTGAGGGCATGTTTAGCATTGCCTAGGGCAGAGCAGTTACTCTGTATCCAAAGCCTGTTTCAACACAGAAATGCCCTCTTCCAGTTCTTCAGAGATATACCGCCTCAGGAGCAGGTATAGTAATGAGTAGACCCATAGGGGTCCATGATAAGGCCCGAGTAAGAATGGCAGTGTTGACCAAAAATCTGAGTTCTTGGCCAGCCTAGCTGCAACCCCTGCCTCTCAACCTCAGGATATGGAACAACTACGGCTGCCCACAAACCTTAGGATACAGCAGGCCACTCCAATAAGCCCCTTGTATTCACTGTAGAATGTACTGGCATCTCATCAGGGATTCCTTATTAGACAGGCACCCAGTGGTGTCACCAGACTGGTGCAGCTAGTGTGGGCCGCATTGGGTGATGCGCTCCGTATGAGGTGATGCGCCGGAGGAGTTTGACTGTCCTTTGGCAGGCCCCAGGCATCAGCACGTCCAAGGCGGAGCAGCAGCCAGAAGCTGCCACTTGTCCGTGGAGCTGGCCCGAACGGCCAGCTGAGGTGCACTGCGCAAAAACACACTGAGCATGCTGAACAGCTTCAGAGGAGACTTCCTTAGAGCGAAGGAAGTCTGTGCCTCTGCACGGCCATTCGGCCTCACTCAGGAGGCGGAGCGGCAGCTGAAAGGCTTCAGAAAGTGTACTGCACAGGCACCAACTCTGACGCCTGCACAGTCTCCTCTGAAGCCGAAAGACTTCAGAAAAGTACTGCACAAGGTGTCAGAGATGGTGCCTGCACAGTCTAGGTGGGGGGGGTGCACGCATCCCAGGGGTGGCGCATAGACTTCCGCACCGGGAGATGCGCAGAGTCGTGTCACCACTGCAGGCACCACAGCTATTCCTTGTTCAGTGTGATCTGAGGGGTGTCTCCTCAGGAGCAAGTCCTCCCCATGTGTCAATTACTTAGCATGCTATGGAGTAGTTAGGGCAGCCCAGGCTTCCTGTCTCTCTGGATGCAGCATAACTTTCTGCTCTGGGTACAGAATAGTTAGGAGAGAGCAGTTAGGGCAGAGCAGGCTGAACTTGCTCTGGATTGTGCCCATACAGTGGTACCTCGCTTAACAAGTGATCCACATAACAAGCAAAAATTTCTCTAGGAACATAACAAGTGTTGCTTCACATAACAAGCACACTCTTTGGCAGTTGGGGTAGATGCACTGGCCAGAAGCCCTTTTAAAAAGCATCAGGGCTGCCAAGCGTGTTTGCTCATAGCAAAAGCAACACTTCCACGCTGTTCCTCCTGTGGCTGGGCGTCTGCTGGGCAGAGTGAGAGAAGAGCAGTGGAGAAGAGGGAAGCAGCTCAGGGCTAGCCAGAAGGGAGCAGGGGAGAGAGAGGTTCAGGATGGGGAGAAGGAGAAAGTGGGGAGACACTTTGAAAGTGTCTTGGATTGCAACCTCCTAACCATGTTAAATGGGGCTTACTCAGTGATGGGATTCAAAGAAATTAACAACCGGTTCTATGCCTGGCAGGCAGCCATTTTTAAATGGCTATTTTAAAACTCTATATGTCCTATCATTAGCAGCCAGTTCTATAGAGAAGATGCGAACCTGCTGAAGCCACTGGGCTTAATCCCAGGAAAGTGTCTTTAGGATTTTAGCCTAAGTAGACTTCATAGGATCATGCACGCTGAATGCATGTTTTGAATTCAATTCCAGTGTTTTGTCATCATTTTTACATACTGTTATTATTTTTATATGAATATTTTTGGGTTCTGGAACCAATCGTCTGAGTTTCCATTATTTCCTATGGAAAAATCTGCTTCACAAAAAGAGCGTTCCACATAACAAGCATGCTTCCGGAATGAATTAAACTTGTTATGTGAGGCACCACTGAACAGCACTTTTGTAACATCCCCAGGTCAGCACAGGACTTGTTCCAGTGCTTACGCCGGCCTAACTGCAGTTTAGGATTGCAGCCTTATTCTCTTTTGTAACTTCTTACCTATAGAGTCCTGAATGGGCTTCACTGTGGGAGAGATTTCTCCTCCCCCTTGGTTATGGCTAGAGAATAATTCAGAGGTATTGCTTAAAACCCAGCTATCAATCATTCCCAGAGTTGTCCAACTCATGGAAGGTACAGATCATGCAAACCTTAAAAGCTCTTTGATCTCAGTTCAGGGTAGGCTGAGTTGAATTTCAAGATCTCAGCCTAGAGTCCAGCTGAAGCTGCACATCTGCATTGTCAACACCATCTAGTGGTTGATTGTAAGAGCGACCAAGTTTGTCAATACTACTTTCCACTGTTCGATTACCGTAGATTTTATTTTCCCTTTATTCATCTATTATATTGGTACCTCCTAATGTGTAGGTAATCTTATATGATTGCATGCTATAGTTTGCTTCCAACAGCCCAAATGAGGAACTGTTGTCTTAAAGTACAGAATATCCAAATGAAACATTTCAAATATCTTTTGACAGGACTTGACCTGCCATCTCACATCTTCTTTTACTGGCTAGATTATGAATGGCTGGTAAATATTCAACTTTCCCTGTTGCTGCAAGATTAAGGCTGCAATCCTGACGACAATTTCTTGGAGTAAGACCTATTGAACACAGTGGGCTTGCCTTTTGAGTGGACATGATTAGGAGTGTGCTCCTACACTACTTCTGAGTACTCTTTGTAAAAATTGCATTGAAGATGTGGAAAATTTATGTGATAATGTATTTTTAAATATGTAAACTTATGGTCAATGAGCTACTAAACAAAATAAACTTAAAACTAGCACAAGTCCAACATGTGTTTCTGTGCATACCTTGGCATGCAATGTTTTCATTTGCAAACCCTTCACCATGACAAATCCTAGTTTTGCATTGGCCATTCTGTAATTCTGACTTCTGGAGAAGACCAAGATCAGTCCCAGCTAAGATATAATGCTGCATCAGATCCACATCATACCTGTCTGCATAGAAACTCATAGAACCGACCTATGAAGTGGTTTAATGTTATTCACACCATTTATAAATGTGAATCCCACTTTTAAACTCCATCTGGATGCACCTGGTGGTTACAAAAGCAACTTTCCAAAGAAACTCATTGTCTTTTTCAGAGATAGTGGCTGCTAGTGACAGACACAAGGTAGCTGCAATGGAAATGGTGCTGATCTGGAAAGAGTGCAACCCACAGACAGCTGGAGGAATCCTCAAGGGCACTAGGCAATGTCAAAATAATTGAACTTTAATGAAACAGCATCAGTAGAACTCCCCTGGTATAACAAAAGTGGGCTGGAAGAGTGTGGCCCATCCCCATATAGGCTTCCAGGATTAAGCCCAGCAACCTAACTCATCAGTGGACTGATGAAGGCCAAAAAGTCTCACCAAATGGATAGCAGTCAGATCAGAACAGTGATTTAAACCTGTGGTTAATGCAACTCACTTCTCCAACTTAGTCCTAGCACTCCACAGCACTGGTCACCCAGTCCTTTCTTTCATCTCTTGCAGCTCTTCACCCCATTATCTGCATGCTATGAAATCTCTCTCTCTCTTTCTCTCTCTCTCGTGCCTGGTGTACCCATGGCACTCCAATCATGGGTTAAAATGAAGGGTCTGATCAGACTCATCCCAGCTCAGAGAGAAGGAAAAACTAAGAAATGGACCCAGAAAGATTCACACTTTATGGAAGTTGCTATAGTTCAAATCTGACAGCCCGTCTGCAGCCAGTGGCTTAAATGGGGATACAAGTTACTAAGAGCCCAATCCTACTAGAAGTAAATCCCATTATAGTCAATGGAGCTTACTCCTAGGCAAGGGTGGATAGGATTGGAGCCTGGATAGGTCTTACTCCTAGGAAAGTGTCTTTAGGAGGCTGCAATCCTAAAACACTTTCCTGAGAGTAAGACTCATTGAACACAATGGGCCTTCCTTTTGAGTAGACATGGTTAGGATTGTGCCAATTCTGCATTGAAATTTCTGGTGTCTATGCAACTGTTTGTCTGCACCTGTTTCATTTACTAAGGATCTGTTGTAGCCCATTCAATTCTGCAGCACATAAACTGTGATGGCCTCTGAGCATCTGCAGAGTCCATTTCCCTTCATGCAGCAGGACTAGCACAATCTGATTCTGATACTTTTATTGGCATGTAAAACAATGCAGTTGACAGATGTGTGTGTGCTTGTGTATCTATCTATCGGTGCCTCACATTAAGAGCTTAATTCGTTCTGGAGGCATGCTCTTAAGTGAAATGCTCTTTAAGTGAAGCAGATTTTTCCATAGGAAATAATGGAAACTCAGATGATTGGTTCCACAACCCCAAAAATATTCATATAAAAATATTAATTGGATGTAAAAACGATGACAAAACACTGGAATTGAATTCAAAACATGAATTCAATGTGCATGATTCTATGAAGTCCACTTAGGCTGCAATCCTAAAGACACTTTCCTGGGAGTAAGCCGCATTTAACACAATGGGGCTGGGTAAATATGGTTAGGAGGCATATTTTTGGGGTTGTAGAACCAACTGTCTGAGTTTCCATTATTTCCTATGGGAAATCCGCTTCACGTAAAGAATGTTTCACATAAAAAACTTGCCTCCGGAACGAATTAAATTAGGCACCACCATATATAAGGACTGGAAGGCAGGATTCTTAAACAGCGTCATCATTAGAAAAAGAACCAATTAGGAAAGTTATCACAAAGAAACAGGCTTTATTGTTAGATGGCATAAAGAAAAATTACATACATTCAATACCATAAAAAAGACAAAGGCTAAAAAACGCATGTCCTGGAAAAGGAGGACATATAACGGGGAACCATATATCCTCTTTTTCCAGGACATGTCCTGGATTCTGGCCTTACGCCCTGGAAAAAACTTCATTTTCCTGCTTTTCCTTGTGAGCAAGCAGCACTGAACCTTCTTGTAATTAATAAATTATAAGATATTACATGTAATACTCTAAAATTATATATACGTATGACATACATAATATGTATATAGAATGTATTATGCATATGCTCAACATGTATAATATCTACACTATATACAATTGTTTTCCATTTCTACGTTGTCCTACTTTTCTTCAGTGTCCTTCTGTTCAGATTATAATTAATTCATAACTAATAAATAGTAAATAATATTTTTGGTTTTTATGAGACGCTCGACCTGTTAGAGGGAACCATCAGGTGCCCAAAGCATCCTAAGGATGCGCAACGCGCACGCGCAACTTCTGGAGCGCTCGCAAAGAAAAAGCAGGCGATGCGCATGCGCAGCGTGACCACTGCCTAGTCCTGCGCCAGAGGGAACCACGCTTATTTGATAACGGAAGCTCTGCAGTGTTTTGTCCCCTTGCGCTTTCCGTAGCCGGACAATACCAATTTTCTTCATGCGTGGGGGGGACCGATCTGGACAACACGCTCCCGCACCTCTTCCCGCCTCCGTGGCGAGAGCCCGATCTCTGAGAAGAAGGTACGGAGGGAGCTCGCTCGCTCCGGAGCCCCGAAGGGCCGCCGCGACCGTGTGAGGCTGGAGGGTGAGGGAAAATGGACGCGCCCGCCCTCGCCCGTCCGCCGCGCGCAGAACTCTGGGAAGGCAGTGGGCGGGGCTCGACGGGCAGCCGTGGCGGGCGGCTGGGTGATGGCAGCCCTGTGAGGAGGAGCGGCGCGCGCGGAGAGACAGGCAGGCCCACAGGCGGACAGCGGGTGGGCAGCCGGCGCCGCGGCAGGCACGCTGTGGGAGGGCGGCAGGTGACGCTGACCAGGCCTCGCCCTCGCCAGGTAACCGTGGGAGGGGCGGTTGGGCACTCCTCCCCCCTCCCCTCCCCTCCCCCCCTCCCCACTGAGGCTGAGGACTGCTCCCCTCCCATCTCTTGTCCAGGCTGCACTCCTCTCCCCGCTTACCCGGGAGTAAGCTCCTTGGCTTTAATGGGCCTGCTTTTGAGCAGGCACACACAGGAGTAGGCTCCACATTTACCCGCGAGTAAGCCCATTGACTGTAATGGGCTTACTTCTGAGTAGACATGTACAGGATGGATGTCCCAGAAACACCTACTTGGGGTTAAGCTTCATTGACTATAATGGGGTTTGCTTCTGAGTAGGCACACGTGTGGCTGGCATCCCATTCTGCAGGCCTCTCCACACTTACCTGGAAGTAAACCCATTGACTATAATGGGACATGCATATGAATGGGATCCCAGGCTGCACTTACCCGGGAGTAAACCCCATTGACTATAATGGGACATGCATAGGAATGGGATCCCAGGCTGCACTTGCCCGGGAGTAAACCCCATTGACTATAATGGGACAGGCATAGGAATGGGATCCCAGGCTGCACTTGCCCAGGAGTAAACCCCATTGACTATAATGGGACATGCATAGGAATGGGATCCCAGGCTGCACTTATCTGGGAGTGAACCCCATTGACTATAATGGGACATACATAGGAATGGGATCCCAGGCTGCACTTACCCGGGAGTAAACCCCATTGATTATAATAGGACTTCTAAGTAGTCATGTTTTGGATTGGGTTCTTGGTGTCCTGTCCCCACCCACCCCTTACAGGATCTTGCCTTTTCCCCCTTCCAGCTTCATCCTTTCCTGCAGGGCTCTGAATGAATGAATGAATGAATAAGTTTTTATTAACATTAGAAAAAAAGCAATGTAAAAATAATTTAAATAAGGAATAAGATTTACAATAAATACATTACAGTAAATACTGTAAGAGAGATCAATAAGATTACATTAAAATTAGTCCCAAGTCTTAATAACTCATAAGAAGGTAAAGGTGTCCCCCATAGATTATACTGCTAGTTGTGACTGACTGTAGGATGCGGTGCTCATCCCCTTTTCTAGAGCATAGAGTCAGCATTACCTGACATGTGGTTTGCATACACAGAGAAAGCTGTTACCTTCCTACCAAAGTAGTACCTATTTATCTACTTGCATTTACATGCTTTCAAACTGCTAGGTTGGCAGGAGCTGGGCTAAGGATGGGAACTCACCCTATCTTGCAGGATCCAGGTCTTGAACCCTGGCCACAGTGTAACCACTTGTGCCACCACAGTTCTTTTTATTAACTCATACATATACAATTTATCCTATAAAATTCCATTACGAGCAGGCTATATGGGCTTACAGATTTTCTTCCCAAGAGCTTACAGTTATAAAAGCAAAAACGGCAACCCTGTGCAGGACTGTGACGATAAGAGCACTCTCAGCACCTCCATATAGATGGATGGCTTGTAATGTGTATTGTGTTACAGTCAATGGGACCTAATCCTAGGTTAGTGTTTCTGAGAGATCAACCTCAGAGATCATGTCTACTCAGAAGCAAGTCCATTTAGGTCAGTGGAGTTACTCCCAGGTAAGTGTGCATAAGATTGCAGCCCAAGTGTGCATAAGAGCGCAGCCCAAGTTGCCCAAGTGTGCATAGGATTGCAACAGTATGCATGTCTGCTTATAATTGCTTGTAATGCGTGTATTATAAAATGCGCATATAAAAATATTATGCTTGTAATGCATGTATTATAAAATGCACATATAAAAATATTATGCGTGTT
The DNA here is from genome assembly GCA_030015325.1 of Cryptoblepharus egeriae. Classification (NCBI taxonomy): domain Eukaryota; kingdom Metazoa; phylum Chordata; class Lepidosauria; order Squamata; family Scincidae; genus Cryptoblepharus; species Cryptoblepharus egeriae. The sequence continues at coordinate 13,069,518 of JAREYC010000004.1, forward strand.
TACATGCAATTTGATGAGAGTGAGAGCAAATATCAATGGGCTTTGGATCATTGCATCATAAAATCCTTAAATGATTGAGAAGGCCTAGAGAGGCTTGGCATGTTCAGTTAAAGGTTTCCATTTTTTCTTCTTTAGCCACATAGTTGCGTTTCCAGCTGACAAGGTTGCAATTATAAAAGCCCTGAGGATGAAAAATGCAGCCGTCCAGCGTACCTGCAGTGGCAGCAGCATCATATCTGTGTCTACTCCAGATAGCCAGGGTAGCAAACTCATTTCATACAGAGCACCGAAAGTGGCAGTCGTGGCACCCGCCAAGGGCCGGAAGTAACATCATTAAGGAAATTATGGCCAGGAGTAGGCACTATATTGTGTTTTAGAAACTCATTGGCTGCAATGAGCTCTTCCTCTGAATCTATGACAGAGAATCATGCAGGGAAACAGTGTCCAATTCTTTAAATACAGGAAACAATTGTGTTTCTAATTGTTGCAATAAAACCAAAGCGCTTAGTGCTTAAATGCCATTAGTCTCTCAAAGTCCTATAACAGGTGTGTCAAAACTTTAAAGTTTAGGGCTCTTGCACCTTTAACAAGCTTGTATAAGAGGGAATTTCAGCAGGTGTACTTCATGTTCTTTAAGATGAGAAGCTGTACCTACTGAAATTCCCTCCTTTACAAACTTGTTAAAGGTCCAGGAGCCCTGAATTTAAAAGTTTGGATAACCCTGCCCTATAAGAATAACTTAGGCTACAATCCAGAGTAACTATGGGACTTTTACACAGACATAGTTATGGTGCCACCTATGGGAAACCTATGGGAAATGCATAGTGCAATCCAGAGTAAGTGCCTCTTAGTTACTTACTCTGTGTCTTCCCATAGTGTCTTCCCATAGTTACTCTGGAATGTAGGGATAACGTTAAGTTCATTTTTGATGACAACCATTTTTCTATTAGGTTTACAAAATTTGAAGTTATACATATACTAAGCTATGTGTATACATTTTATGTATATAAGTTATACAGATACTAAGGACATCCTAACTCATGTCACCTGGCACATTTTCCCATAGGGGTGTGGGTAGGACAGTGTATGCCTGTGCCCTGGCCTAACCCCCCTGGAGCAGGGCAGAAGTGCCTTAAGGCATTTTGTGACACTGTTAGGCCATAACAGGATTTATGCTGAGGCGTATACCAGCCAAAATGGAAATTAGGATTGCAGCCTAAGTTTCTCATCTTCTTTGTGCAATTCATGCATTTCTTAATTCTGTTCATAGATTTGTTTGTGCTCAGCCACCTTTTATTTCATATGCTGGACCAGGGCCTCTGCAGCAATCAATACGGCAATTCACTTGTTGAGAAGGAATTATTACTTTATTTGCCTTGGAGAGAACCAAGCTGTAAAGCTGAAGCAAGGAGATAACGGTATATTAATTGTGCACACCAAAATCAGGAAGCTATTCTATCAGAGCATAGCACAATTTCACATGGATTTTTTTCCCTGTGTTGAAAGTCTTCATTTAAAAACAAAAGCATGTATGAGTCCAGCCTTGTTATACACGGATTTTTTTATACACAGATTTGACTCAACACTAATGGCCACTGGATATCACAGTTTTAAATACGGCTTTTCTGCTGTTGTAGCGAGGCAGTCATGCAAGCAATCCTTCCATTTTTCAGTCCCAGGGTCAAACCCCTATAGGCTCTACTTTATTCATTTAGACAGAATAAAGGAGCAAGAAGATTGGAAGTGGGTCTTTAAAACTATTTTCCCATTGTTTTCTTTTTACATGTATTTTTTAATCCACAGGATAACCCTAACCCTAGTGGATAACAAGGGACAACTGTACACATTCTTTTTTTCTCAAAGTGCTTGATTATTATTGTGCTTGATTATTTTTTCTCAAAGTGCTTGATCTTTATTATTTCTTTGTATGGCAAATGTTTTGACATGTTTATAGGTGATAAGTTTATCAATAGTGATACACTACAATAACTAAACAAAGCCTTAATCTTCAGATCCTTGACAGTTCCTTTGAATGATTGCTATAGGACACAAACAATAATATTAGCTAAAACAACTTACCTTGCTTGTGAGCTTTCCTGAAACATCTAGCTAGCCTTTGTTGGAGACAGGATTCTGAATGGGATTCCATTACCTTTAACACTTAAGGATCAAGCAACCCAAGGGTTACTTGTAGTACAGTCCTATGTGTTCGCCACTGAGTTCAGTGAAACATCCCTGTCTCCAAAAAATGTGTTTATAACAGCAATCATCTATGCCCACTCACCTGAGAGTAAGAACCATTAAACAAGAGGAACTTAGCTCTGAGTAAAACATAGGGCACAATCCAGAGTAACTATGGGAGCACATAAGAGACATTACGTGCACCTGTAGTTACTGCACCACCTAGTGAAAACCTATGGGAAATTCATATTGCAATCCAGAGTAACTTGTTCTTACTCCAGAACAAGGACTCCCCGTAGTTACTCTGGATTTCACCCATATAGACGTACCTGTTTAGCACCATTGGTTTCAGCTTATAGCTGGCTAAATGGATCAAGTAAGACAGTTCATAAGAATTTATGTGTGAAATGGCACATAGGGTGAAATCCAGAGTAACTACGGGGAGTCCTTGCTCCAGAGTAAGAACAAGTTACTCTGGATTGCAATACGAATTTCCCATAGGTTTTCACTAGGTAGTGCAGTAACTACAGGTGCACATAATGTCTCGTACATGCTTCCATAGTTACTCTGGATTGTGCCCATAGTGAGAGAGGTATATTAAAATGGTGTTAATACATACACAGTTGTTAGGGTAGAATGTTGCAATTTGTGTTGTAAAGATGATGCACCAGCACATTAATTTGCTGGTGTGCAGTAACCTGTATCTTGGGGAAAATCCCATTCACTTAAAACATTTCTGCCTAAATGGCTTAATCAAAATGTTCTGTATTTCTGCCCATAGCACAACAGGGACCAAATGTGTACACCTGTGTGCTGGGCAGAAATTGGTTCATATAGCGTATCAGGTTTGACCATGCGAGTAGAATGCCACAAGAATTGGTTAGTAATTTACTTTGTAAATTAGATACGTTTTTCTTTGAAGCAATTCTGCACAGTGACAATGTTTATACTGTAGTTTATTTTATATAATTTGAAACTGAATATTTTCCTCCCATTTGTGATGATTTCATGCTTTTTCTCACTGCCTTCTAGGAATAGTTATTCATTTACTTCGGCTGTGATTGAGGCAGTGTCTAGGAAACGGGGTTTGATAAGACTGCAGTTGCTAACTTACACTGGCTAGCAGAATTATAATTATTTTAAGATTGCAATCCTAACCTCACTTTCTTGGGAATAAGCCCCATTAACTATAATGGGGCTCATCACTGAGTAGATAGGGATAGGATTGCACTTTACATTTTTGGTGTGGTTTTGCTGCTATGCCTATGTGGATTAAAGGAACTTTGGTATTGCTATTATGTGAACAGATAGAACAGTGATTTTCAATCTTTTTCATCTCATGGCACGCCATTAGTTGTTTTTATTATTGACAAGGCACACCATGGTGTTCAAACCCCAAGTTTTCCTATTACTAAACCCTTCCCAAATTCCTGCAGCACACCTGAGGACTATCCAAGGCACACCATTGTGCCATGGCACACTGATTGAAAATCACTGATATATAACATTGAGTATTCTGCAGCATAAGAACTTAGTTAGCATTGATTCAGAAACCCTCACCCCGCCAGAACTTAAATGGTGTGAATGAATGACACTTCCATTATTCCTGGATAAATTTCCTTCATTTTGGCTGCACTCCTAAACTAGGCAAGCACATCAGTCTTCCTGTTCATGTGGTGATATATGGAGGTAAGCTCATGTCTGTGCACTGGCCTAACCCACTCCCAGTAGTGGCACAGAAGTGTTTTATGGCACTTTAGTGACACCCCCAGGTCAGCACAGAATTTGTGCTGGGGCTTAGACCAGTCTAACTGCAGATTAGGATTGCAGCCTTTATGAAATATGTCTTTTCTAATTGTTTGTGGTCCCAAAGAGCATCTGATGTCCAGCTTGGATGTTTTGTACGTAATAAGCATATCTTGTGAAAAAAGCATCAATGAATTTTGATAGCCACCAGCACTTAGTTGTAAAATGTCTTGTGTAATTCAGTAATTCTATTTTTGATGCAATATTTTTGAAAATTTTGTTCATGTTAAAGGAATGTAAATTTGGCAGTACATGGAATTTTTGCTTCTCTGTACTATTAGACAAATGCAGCCCCATCTATTCACATGGATTACATTTCAGTTTGAGTATCATTGTGTATCAAATTAGATACATACGTGGTATTTTAGGTTTAGAAAAGCTGAAATGATGACATTCTGTTCTTGAACTTAAACCCAAACCAATGGCACATGGCAACTTACTTACCTCTAATTGAATAGTAGCCCAATCCTAATCTGAGCAGGAAAGGCAGGTAGGCTGGATTGTGCTGCATCCAGCACAGGGTTGGATGTGGTTGCAGGACAATTCTTGAGGCAAGGGGATTTTTTTTCCTTAACCCTGAGCGTTGCCCCAGCCACCACAACTAGATCTATACCAGCTAAATTCCTGGTGCAGATCTGAGCAGCCAACTTGGGCCAGGCTCCTTGGGAGCAGACTCAGTATCTGACCAAAGTGCTAGAAGCTGGTCCCACCCTTCTTACAGATCTAGCCTGTCCATCAGTCCATATGCCCAGAAAACTCCCTAACCCTAATCCCACCTTGCCCCAAACCCTGCACCACTCGCCCATTGATAGCATGACTTTACTTTTCTGGGGCTTGCTCTGGCACTGAAGAGGCTGGCATTCATCCTTCTGTCTGCCTCCCCAGTGCCCACCTCTCCAGCGCCCTTGGTGATCTGAACATGCCTTACAGTTTATTTGTGATACAAGGAAGCAGGTGCAATTGACTTGTGCTGGCTTAAGCACAATTTAGGATTGTTCTCTTTGGGCTTTTATAATTCTAGCACAAACTATTTAAAGTATAGTTCAGATGTTGAGAATGAACAACAGAGACTTATATTGTATTCTTTTTCAAATTACCTGCTCTTGCCATAACCACACTTAAATTATATCCTGCAGTATAGGCAAGATAAATCAGAATCAGCAATTGAAAGTTACTGCTTTTGATTCTAGTTTGGAAGCAAATTGTGACTGATTTTAACTATAGTCTGCGTTCTTTGGATATCTGTGGGCACTATGAATCAGGAAGTGGTGGAGAGAATTCTTTTTGGTGTGAACGAAGGAAGCATTGTCTCAGACTGCAGCATGTTCTTGAACATAGTTTGTATTAAACTCAGATCTCATTTTAAATCACAGAATTTCAAAATCAACATTTATGATATGCTTAATAACTGATGCATTTAAATGCTATGATTTCAATATAAAGACATGAATAATAAACACATACACACTCACACACACATACCACCTTCAAAATTAAACACAGTTAAATCTAATCTGATTTGACATTCAGTTAGGATTTGAAAACAACCATTAAGGCAGAAGCAGGGAATAGGCTCTCAAGACAGGCGGAAACAGGAAAGTGCTCCCTGGAGTATTTTCCATTATTCAATTTAACTTGAGTTTGTGCTACATTTATTCTAGCTCCCAGTGAATGTTTAGTATGCCAAAGGGTTGTATGCCAATAAAGGTTATGTTATGTATGCCAAAGGGTATGTTTACATTGCATGCCCATTCATGTTGGTACTGTGCTCAGTGGGATTCACTCTCAGGTGGGTGTGGATAGGATTGCAGTTTAACTTCATATAAAATGTCATTTCATACAATTGAAATGTAAAGTATACAAATATAGCTTATATTTTCTGTTTATGAATTACTTAAATACAGCTTTCCTTGCCTCCTACATGATTTCTATAAAGTTCTTTTAAAACTGTACTGTTTCACTGGACATCATTTTGCAAACAGTAAATAGAAGCAATTTAGATCCTTTTTGTATACATGATAATAGAGAGTCTAATTTCCCTAGATAGCTCAGTAGGTTGAGATGAAATTTGACCCAATCCTCCGAGTCATGATTTTCCCCTGGCATGAATGGTTTGTGAGTCATTGCACATTGGTTCTTCCATCAGCTTGCCATTTGTTATGTTCATAGCAAAAACTGTGAAACATTTTTGTAGCTGGATAACATTACTTTAGCTTGAAAGTAATACTTAGATTTTTTTTTCTTTCCAGGCTAACACCAACTCCCCACAATGTCCTTGAAACCACGAGTAGTTGATTTTGATGAAACATGGAACAAGCTTCTTACAACAATTAAAGCTGTTGTTATGTTGGATTATGTTGAAAGAGCAACATGGAACGATCGCTTCTCGTATCCTTTAAGCAGGAGGCGGAGTTTGTTATTCTTTGTGATTATGTAACCTGCAGCTCCTGATTTGGTATAAATTCACATAAGTATGAGCCTGATACAAGATGAAATGTATCTTCAGTGACTCCACCCAGCTTTTTAAAAAACCTGTTTTTAGAGAACAGAAGAATAATACAATATGGATAAAGGCCATCTTAGTAGATCAGATTCAGCATATTTTACTACTTATTCTGCATGCAAGATGTTCCTGTATGTTAGTTCGAAGTGAAGAAGTCCAGAGACCAAAGCAAACATGCTGACAGCCTAATTGGCACATCAGTTTGATCTGAACTTCCTTTTCTGCAATTCTACCACTTAGCTTTAAACAGGGCTACACTGCTATCAATTGGGGTTTGCTGAGACTACATTTTTTAATTAATCACACAAAAGCACGAGAACTGGTTTGCTCTGGAAAGGCATGTAATGATTTGCTTCCATATCCTTTGTACTGTTGAATGCTGTAACGTACTTGCTCTTAGCCAACAGCACTGTTATTTAAGCTTGTCTTTTTCATAGATAGGGTAGAGTCTACTACGGTAGGATGATCAGGCTTGTGAGCTGTTTTTAAGTTGAATGTGATCTGTCCATTTCAGAATATGTGGGTGGTTTACTTCTGTTTTTATAAGATGTTTCCTTTTTATTTTTACATGCCCCAGAAGCCAGCTAAAGGCAGGATGAGACAGTTGGGTGATGAAAGACAACTAGGTAGATATGTCAGGAGCACTGAATTTCATGCCTTGGCGGCAGAAAGACTAGTATCCTCAAGATACAATCCTGGATCAATATATCCCAATAAGTTTGTCAAAGTTAATTAAACTTCTAATGGGTCAAAGCTTTATGTTGGATCTGTGAATGATGGCCCTTTGGGGTGCATTGCCCTTCTACTTTGTACCCATATTGAACTTCCATGCAAATCAGCTTAATGCACTGTGGCTCATCCTGGAAGAGAAGTTCTCTTGTACTTACAGAGTAGTTCAAAAGGCTTCCTGTCTTGTCAATTTGATCAGATACTGCTGGTTTTGCTCTCAAATGTGTTGATTTTCACAGCAGTGTTTAATTAGTATTATATATGTTCTTGTGGAGAAAGAAGCAGATTAAATATGCTTACCCACTGTCCTCGAATATAGTTTCAATTTGGGGAGGAGGGAATTCCACCAGTTCACATGATATTTTATTTAGAGCATTGCCTCATTTTCAATTACACTTTAACCTTCAGAACTTCACTGCCTGAACCCCTGCAGAAATGAGATATTTTTGGCACTAGATCAGCATGTGCTGTGCTTACAGCAGATGTGTTACATGTGATATACCTTCAGTATGAAACTTTCTGCTTAGAAAATTCATTAACTTTTTGGAACGATAACTTCCATTTACTTGTTTGTTCCATTTATTTGTTCCATTTATTTATTTATTTATTTGAGGTTGCAGAAAAAACTTTTGGCTCAAGAGTCTTATGGCATAGTTTTGTCATTGTCCTAATTTTGAACTTCAGTAATACTTGAACTGCAGAATAATTCTTTGAAGAATGTGTAGTTCTGTGCACTAAATGTACTCCAATGTCCAATAATTCTGCTGTTGAGAATCCTGTCTTGGCAGACTATGAACACCCAAGAGTATAAGCAAAATCTCAATGGAAATTGACACTAAACAAGACATATTTGTAACAGAAAGTCAAACTTGGGTAATAAGGTCAGGCTCTATAATACCGAGGGGAGCTTCCAGGGAAGGTAGATATTCGAACAGGATCTAAAACTCAACTGTGCAATTTTTTCAGATTAATATATCTTATAAATTACTATATTTACTTTAATCTAATGTGCACCCTGTTTCTAATGATCACCCCTGTTAATGTGCACCCTGTTTCTCATGTGCAACCCTGCTAACTGGGCAAGAGGCATTCCTTCAAATGGGTGTTCCTCTTTTATTTAGCAGGGGGAAACTGGGCCTACACACCCCAGCAATGTCTGTTCAAGTGGCTTCTGCTGGTGTTCTTTTTGCTTTTTAGACTGTGAGCCCTTTTGGGATAGGGACCCATTAGCTATTAATTAGCTATTAGATTTTTTTTCATTTTCTTGTAAACTGCTTTGTGAACTTTTTAGTTGAAAAGTGGTTGATAGATAAAAGGCTTCAGATTAAAAAATATTTAATTTTACTGCATTAAACAGTGAATTATATGACGATAATAATATGACAATGGATTTGTTATGATTTTTACCTAACTGCACTACTTTATTCAACAATGGGTTTGCTACATTTTTTATTATAATATAGGAAACTGTTAAACTTAATACTGACCTGTGCTTATAATCAAAATATTATATTCAAATTTAATGCACCTTTGAATCTAATGCACAGCCCAATTTGGCTTAAAAAGGTGAGAGTTAAATTCAAGTAAATATGGTATTTCTGTTTCACTGTTTCTCTTGCATGAGGAGATGTCCATGGTTGCTTACCTAATTAAACATTATAAGTTTAGATAAAGCAAATCTGAGAAGATATTGGGGCAGGGGAAGCAGCAGAAGGACAACAATCAACCTCAAATGACAAGTGAAATGCAACTGTAAACCACTTTCCACCAGCGAGGTAAGGCCAATGTATCACCAACGTAAGAGAACAAAGATTCTCTTACCTTGAGGAAGCCTTCATGGCTGTCACCCAACTGTAGGATTCAGCACAAGCCCCATTGATTTAAAGTTGGTTGGGATTTGGGCTTCACAAGCTCCATTAATTGAAAGTTGGTTGGGATTTGGGCTTCACAAGCTCCATTAATTGAAAGTTGGTTGGGATTTGGGCTTCAGTGTATTTTTAGGAGATAATCTAGACTTCTCACTCCAAGGTAGATATTCTCTAAGCAAGTTTTGCAGGGAATTTAAAGATGGGTCACTGATTGGAGACATTGTCTTATACGTATTTTAAAATAAGCTCAGATTCTACCCTTGGCTTTCTATTTTAGAAATTTTCAATAAAAAGGTGGTGTTCTAGCTTGGAGTTATGACCCAAATAAGGTTGCAAAGCCTTTGTTTTGGAATTAGAGCAACTTATGAGAGTGAAAAAAGTTTGTAGACCCATGTGAGAATCACCAGGTAAAGGGCAAAGCATTTGGTGTATCTCTTCAAGTACCACAAAATTGTATCTCGGTTCTGCTCAGGTTCTTTGTACCGGTAATCATGCTAAAATAACTTTCACTGATGTCAGGCTTTATGGTGACTTTTCTGCAGTTTCTAAATAAGAATATTTGGCTACCATGAACAGTGCTGGGGCAGGGAGTGGGCTGATAGGTTCCTGGGAGGAGAAGCGTTTGATGATGAGTTTTGTTCCAAATGTCAAAATTCGTTTTGTTGGGTTTGTGTTATATTCAGTAGATCAAAGAGATTTGGAGAGTAGGTAGGCCAATTCAGACTTCTCAACCTATAGGTTCATTTTCACTTCACTAAAGGTTTACTACAAAACCAATTCTAAGCATGTCGTCTCAGGAGAAAGGCATACAGTGTTCCATCGGGCCTACTTCAGGAAAATAAATTGTAGCCCTGGACTTGTGGCTTAATAACTTGCTCTATCCTCCTCTGTCTTTGGAAAATGTTCCCATACATTCTTCATCCAAGATTTTCTGAAGCTATGAAACTTCCGAGGCAGATAATTTTGATTTCTGCTCTCTGTTGAAGGACAGACTATCTCAGTGGCTGGGACATGTAAAAATGAAAGCTGCCAATGCAATACAGGTTTATGAAGCAAGTTAGCCCTTTATTCTATTTTGGAAGCTGTGGAAGTATTGTTTATTGTCAGCTTTTTTCTCTATTATAGCAGCCTTTAGCATTTTGCCTCTTTTGTCCTTTGTTGTATTTTTGGGCTTGTTTGACTGGGGCATTTTTCTGAATTTTTTTCTTTTATATTATGAGCACATTTTTGTGGAAACAGAAGTATAGATAAAATCCCATGATTTCAAGGCTTTTCATAATTTTTTTGAAAAGATATTGTACTACTTAGTAATAGAACTGGTTTTGTTGACACTCTTCAGAGACATAATTTATGATAAAAGGCCTTGCAAAGGCTAGCTTTTCCTTTGATAATTCTTTGTAGCCTTTATTATTTTTCCTAGGTGTACAGTTCTCTAGTAAAGTTGAAAGGTAAGCACTATACTCAAATAAATAGTTCTTTTTCCATGTAGCTAGAGCTTTCTATAAAGTTCTTGTTTCAGCGCTATGTTGAATGTTCAATATGGTGAAGTGTGCGTGTGTGTGTTTTTTTTTTACTGGTTAACAATAACAGCAGGTGCCATTTCCCTTTTTACGACAGAGATTTCTCTCTAGTATTCTCCAAGATAGCTGAAAAATAACAAGAATGTGACTTATGGATACATTGTATCCTCTTGTTATACATTTTAGTTGCTAACTTTTTTCCTCTTGGTGACCTTTTGTTTAATCTATATATATATAAGAGAAAAGTCACTCACTGACTGACTGATTCACTGACTGACTGACTCATCACCGCCCTGCCAAAACCGGTGGGCCTAGAAGCGTGAAATTTGGGGTGGGTGTTCCTTCCGTGACGGAGGGGTGCACTAAGAACCGGTTTTCAGAAATTCCTACCGGAAAGGGGGTGAAAAGGGGCGCAACGCGTTTTCCTCCCTATACTTTGCATTGAGAATTGCTGACTCATCAACATTCCGCCCCAACTGCTGGGCCCAGAAGCATGGAGTTCTGGGAGGGTTTTCCTTCTGTCACATGAACACCCACCAAGAACCCATGTGGAGAAATTTAACCCTTCAGGGGCTGAAAAGGGGGCAGCATGTTTTTCTTCCTGTACTTAACATGGGAGACTGACCAACCTCCAGCCATTTGGGTGCTCAGTACCTGGTGCACTGGGGGATGTTGTTCGGAGGAAGAGGTTGCACTGGCGAGGATGCTGCACATGGAGGAAAGTTGCGCATGGAGGAAAGTTGCGCATGGAGGAAAGTTGCTCATGGGAGGATGATGCGCACGGGGAAGTTGTGCATGGAGGAAGTTTCGCATGGGGGACTGATGAACATGGGGGAAGGATGTGCATGGGAGGAAGGATGCGCTGGGGGATGATGCACATGGGGAAAAGTTGCGCATCGGCGGATGTTGCGCATCGGCGGATGTTGCGCATCGGCGGATGTTGCGCATCGGCGGATGTTGCGCATGGGGGAAGTTGCGCATGGGGGGATGATGCGTATGGGTAGAAGTTGCGCATGGGGGGATGATGCGCATGGGGGGATGATGCGTATGGGTGGAAGTTCCGCATGGGGGGATGATGCGCACGGGGGAAGTTGTGCATGGGGAAAATTGCGCATGGGGGTTGATGCACATGGGGGGAGAAGTTGCACATCGGCGAATGATGTGCATGGGGAAGTTGCACATGGGGGGATGATGCGCATGGGGGATGATGCGCATGGGGGGAAGTGGCACATGGAGTGTTTCTGCACCATGGGGGGATGGCATAGGGGAAAATGTTACACCTGCAACACTGTTACGCTTTTTGCTAGTATAGTATGAAAGACCATCCTCTTAGTGACTAGCGGGATGAACCTGCTGTGGGACTAAAATTTCCAGGAATATTTGTGGGCCCTGGGCATGGCTGGGCACAATTGTTAAAGGTCCAGTAGCCCTAAAATTGAAAATTTTACTACCCTGTTCTTGATGCTAGACAACCATATTTCTAGAAATTCCTTATACTTGTGGTTTCCTTATTAGAAGTCCAGCATATTCATAGAAGTCCAGTGTAATCATAGTAAAGCAGAATGGTAGATGCACAGAATTCTGAGAGCACACTTGTGCTTTATCCCTTGTAAGGCCTATAGTCTTGCCACAATCTATTGTTTCCCCCAAAACATTTACTGAAGACCAAGAAAAACCCATCTGTAAAGCATCTAGTGTAGCACAATTTCCTGCAACTCAAAGGGGGGAAAATAAGTAATACTAGCCTGTGCAAAATATCTCGGGAACCTAGTCAGAATTTTAAAAAAGTTTCATAAAGAATTTGTGGAATATGTATATCAACCTTGACTTCAGAACCAGGGATATTTATGCTTTATGTGTGGCCTATCCTGAACCTCTGGGGGAGAGACTTTATATGGAAACTAAAATTTTTTTGGAAAATCATGTACGCCATTTGCACAAGGTAACTATCACATGTTATGTAATCCAGTGGTGTTCAGAGGGCAGAATTGCCTGATACAGTACAAACTGTTTCACTGTTTTGCTTGAAGAATGAGTTAATTTGTTTGTATTTATGAAATATTCTGTGAATTATGTGGAGTGCTAGATACCATACCCACATGTTTCAGTCAATCTCCTGGATAAGTTGAGGGCATGTTTTAAGCTAAAAATCATGAAATTCACTGTTGCTTATAAATAAGTCAAAGGTAAAACTTACAGGTGGATGAAAATCTTAGAATTAGATATGGTTATTTTGTCTGATTATACCCAAGGTCAGATTCTGAAAAATTACCAGTAATTGTTCCAAAGCAGCTGTTTTCCAGGTGTATTCACCTCCCTCCTCCGAGCAGAAGGAAGGTGAAGGAAATTTTGGGAGTTGTAGACTTTGTGTACGTCTAGAACAGAAGCCCTCATGAAGGCATCAATTTCTACAAACACTTTCACCTTTCTTCCTGTTTGGAAAATAGTTCTTATGCTTCAGAGAAGTTTAAATAGCTCCTATTTCCATTCTCATCCCTGTGTCCCATTTCTCAGTGTGGTCTTCCCCCACCCCACACACACACCACCACTTCGTCCACCCACCCCCACACACACACCTCACCCAGCAGCTATTCTAGGAAGCAAAGGATTTGACTTGTGTATTAGTCAGCCCAGATTTTAAGAGTCAGTTTTAAGGCATAAATCTTTTGAACTTCTACATGAATATGTAAGTACGGTAAGTATATGAAGAACAAAAAATTGAAACCATCAAACCAATCTTTGAACTTATACATGAATATATAAATACAGTAAGTATATGAAGTACAAAAAATTGAAACCATTGATAAAGATGGGTTTGTTATGCTATTAATTGTCCTTTAGCATTTCTAGCATATAATTTAATATTAATCATGGAACTTTTTTTTTCACAGAGAGTCCTGGACTCTGAAGAACAAGTACTGGTAATGTATCATAGATACTGGGATGAATACAGTAAAGGGGCAGATTACATGGACTGTTTATACAGGTAAATTTGAAAGGAAGGCTCTGGGGTTTAAAAAATCTTACAGAAAATGATTGAAATAAGTTGCGTTTTAGTTTCAAAACATGGGGATGAGATTTTGGAGAATGACACGCATCAGAAGTTTACAGCAGTGAATTATTTTTGGAAGATCTTCAGTGTGGATTACAAAAAGTAGTATTATACAACCAAAAAAATGGATCTGGTACAAACAGTGTCGGGCTTTGATTTATTGAATGTCTTTTCAAATTGGAATTAAATGATCTTGCTTTAGAATTTCATTTAACAAAATATAAAAACTAACTGGAGCCCTTATAACTGGAGCCCTTATAACCTTATATATTTTATAACAAAATATAAAAACTAACTGGAGCCCTATATTTAACGAAATATAAAAACTAACTGGAGCCCTTGAAAAAGAACAAGCTCAAGTTGTAGGAAAAATTAGGCTTAGACTGCAATCCTAACCATGTCCACTTAAAAGTAATCAGCATTGTGTTTAATGGGTCTTACTCCTAGGAAAGTGTCTTTAGGATTGCAGCCTTTCTTGCAAGCCCTAAGTGTGCTTATTTGCAAATAAGTCTTGGTTCATTAAAAGAACCAAAGAATTAGGATGATCAGGACTTTGATCCTAGTCACAGAGTGGTAAGCCTGCCTACAAGTCAGCCTACCTTCGGACTGGCTAACATAATAAACAATTAGGGTGAGAAGAAGGGACCTCTGATGATAAAGTAACAAGAAATGTTAAATGGAAAACTATGAAGAAGTTAGAAAAATGGAACAATATCTAAAAATCAAACAGAACTACCAGAGTGCTGTGAACTTCTCTTGTTGTCTCTGCTTTCCCTCCAGTTTGTAAAAAATGGATGCCAACACTGGACACACAGCTCTTTTGCCACAATTTTGTGTTGTATGTAGAGCAAGATTGGTACTTCATTTCTGTTCCCTGTCCAGCCTAGTGATTCTCAACACATTTCTTTCCTGGAAACAAAGGTGTTTTCTCCCAACATCTGCTTCACATTTCACTTCTGTTGCACAGAACATCGGAACAGTGACATTTCTTGTTTTCATAGATACCTCAATACGCAGTTTATTAAAAAGAACAAATTGACTGAAGCTGATCTTCAGTATGGTTATGGAGGTGTGGACATAAGTGAGCCATTGATGGAGATTGGAGAGGTAGGTAATGGTACAACAACTTCAAGATTCAAATATGGAACGTACTTAAAACATTGATTGTTTCCTACCATAAAATCACATTCTCTATTTCAAGATTATACCTTATTGCCAAAATCTCATTTTAGTGAATTGAGATTGGCAGAGAAATTGATAGTAGCAAGGATAATGAAAAGATGCTCATTTTAATCAAGCAACTGAAAAACACATGAGAAAATAGTTTACCGCAGTGGTTCTCAAACTTAGGGAGAGAACTACTCTCTCCTTGTGTCTTTGCAGGTACCACTGCTCTAAAGAATTTTAATGGCCATAGGGCTGTAGAGATAGGGTTCCCCTGTTTCTGAAGTTTCTGTATCCATGGGTGGGGATGAGAGGGCTAAAGGAACGAACCCCTACAGCTACAGGAAACTCCTATAAAAATAACTAAGGGCACAATCCAGAGTAACTATGGGGAGTCCTTGCTCCGGTGTAAGAACAATTTACTCTGGATTGCAATATGAATTTTTCATAAGTTTTCACTAGGTGATGCAATAACTACGGGTGCATGTAATGTCTCTTATGTGCTCCCATAGTTACTCTGGATTGTAGGGTTAGTGTTTTATATAACATATTGCTATGCTACTGGAGCATTTAGAATGAACAGATTCAGAATCAAAATCAATGAACAATCTATTTTTGTGTATTTGTCACCACAGCTAGCCCTTGATATGTGGAGGAGGTTAATGATTGAGCCCTTACAAGCTGTCCTCATTCGAATGCTCCTCCGCGAAATCAAAAAGTGAGTGCATTCTTCAATTTCAGGAAGGGGTATTGTTGGCATATGCATATTTATTGTAGTACTCTGAGAGTTTTGTTTGATGCTTAATTAAGCAGAAATAGTTTATGAGGTTTAGTTCATTGTAGTTGAAGTAATTGTCACTGTTTTTAAAATGGGTATGTTGGCAGCATGCCCAAAAACAACAGCATCTTTGGAGATGTGACCTTATCAAACAGATCCAAAGATGGTCAGTGTGTTCTATCAAGTAGTAGGTGGTGTTGGAGTCCCAGACTTGGCACTCATTTCTATTACTTGCCGCAGAGTCTGGAGATTGACCTTTCAGCGTTTTGCACAGTGGCTGAGGAAAATTGGAATTCTTCCACTGAAGGCAGGATGTCAGGCTTTTTAAGTTATTCTGCATTAGGCATTAAGTGGTGATTTATGAAAATGTAAAAAAGAGCATTGATATTAGAGCTAGAATCTTTTTCTGAAATTCTGAATGTATTGCAGAACTGAGCAGCATTGCAAGCTTCAGCCCCTTCTGTCAGTCAGTCTTGTTCCAGGGTAAGGCTCTGATTGCTGGCAATTCAAAGTTTTACATATTCTATAGGTTATTATAATTTCCACATGTATAGAAAAGCTAGCCAAGTCTAGGAAAGCTCGGCTGCAATCCTAAACATTTTTCTGGGAGTAAGATGCAAAATGGGGCTTACTTCTGAGTAGACATGGTTAGGATTGTGCTTCTCATCTTTTGTGATCTTGCCCAGATTCCATGAAGCTGCTAGCAGGTGGCATAAAATTGTTGCCTTGCAGCACTTCCATTAATAGCAAATAGCAGTCACAATCCAATCACACAAGTGTGGCTTTTCAGTCCTGTTGATTCTGTGGTGCTTGAGCATACAACAGTGTTCTGGAAGGACTAGTTCTGCCCTTTGGGCTAGTCATTCTTAAGCAGCAGCTCTCCGTTTAAGCCACTTTGGAACATCAGGAGTTGTCCCAAAGCAATGTGTGACATAGCATAGAAATCTGCTTCGAAAAGGGAGAGGGGATCAAAAATTGGACATGTCGAAATGCTTGAGTATGCCTTTCGATCTTGGCTAGTAATGTGTGAACAACATATATAGGTTGCTTTATCTTTCCTGGAATAGCATTTTCTCATGAAATACCATATGTTTCTTTTTTCTATACACTGCTTTGTGAACCTTTAATTGAAAAGTGTTAAAGCCTGTTAATAATAATATATTTTGATACATTAATTTGAATTTTACATCTGTCTGTCTTCTTGCATAAAGCTGCCTTATTTGCTTCTGTCTACAGTCTTTATAGTAGTTTGTGGGGGCCAGGTTCAGAATGTTTTCCTTTTTGCATTTGGTTCCATCTAATCTCCAAGGGTAGAGTGGAGGGTGAGAGTTGTATTTATCACAGATCTAACGCCTGATATCTCTTCTCTGATCAGATATTTTATCTCCTTTAGTGCTACTCCTTTAGCACTACTACTAACAGTAGTGCACTACTGTTGGTAAATGGAAATCGGAAACATATATTCCCTTAATTTTTACCCCTGACATATCTGTTGTAGAAGGTTCCATGACTTTTGGCTCAGATTTTCCCTTGACTTACCTATGAGATCAAGTGCATCCAGAGGAAGTACGTCTCTAGGTGTTCAGTCCGTCTGAGTTTGCTTCTTTTTTAGCTCAATTTCCATCCCTCCTTGCTTTTTTTACTGCTTCTTTGAGATGACTAGCAGGAAATGCACATTTTTGATTAGCTCATGTCTTATCAATCTCAGATTATTATTTATTATTTTATTTGTATCCCACCTTCTTGATAAGGACTCAAGGTCCTTACTCCAAAACAAAGATACAGCCAATTTAAAACATTGTAAAAACATAAAGAACAGTAAAATACATTGAAAATCATTAAAATTGCAACAATATATAATAAAATCAGCAAAATGGTAGGACAAAACCAGTTAAAAGCAGTGGCATCTAAGAACTTGAATATATAAAACCAAATTACCAGAGCATAAAGTAGGAGGCCAGGAGCTCAGAAGTCTTGTTTAAACAAATACCGTACATTTTCAGGCTCTGTTCACTATCTTGTGTTTTCACTTTGTACTGGTTTAGAGTCTTCTGTCAGCAAATTAGTTGCAAATTTCAGTCTGTTGGGCGTAAATAAATGTGTGCAATGAATGTCAACTATCAAACATCAAAACTATGCTTTCATGTCTGAGAAAGAAGCTTGTCTTGTCTTCTTTCCTGCTGGCATTGAGCTGGCATTTTTGCATCTGGTAATAGAACTTGTTTTGAGAAGAGCTGTTCAGTAAAGAGGGGTATTTGAGAAAGCAGGAATATGTTAGGCTCCTAGCCTGAATTTTCAGCTTCAATGAAAGCTAAGCAACTTTAACTTCTGCAAATATAAGACAAGACATGTAAGCAGTGATCTGTTCTAATGTTCTTCATCTTCAATCCCAATTTGCAGCCTGCAACTAGTGAAATTTTCTGTGGTATATCTTGATCATTCTTCCTGTCCTCCTCCTTTTGCAGTGTTTTCAAAGTGTAGTTACAGTATCGGGGGGGGGGGGAGGCAGACGGAACCCCCACTGATACTAGGATATGGCTGTACATTGGGTTATTATTGAAGAAAGAGGACCATTCACCATTAAAGTCAATGAGACACGATAGACATATCTAATTTCAGTCCTATTAATTTATGTGTGCCTTGCCCTACAATCCAGAATAACTATGGGAAGATGTAAGAGGCACTTGCTCTGGATTGCTCTATGCATTTCCCATAGGTTTCCCTTGGGTGGCACCATAACTATGTGGGTGTAAAAGTTCCCATAGTTACTCTTGATTATAGCCTCAGTTCTTACTGGGTTCTTTGGCTATGGCCCATTTGAGTAGACTAGCTGTGGTCAGGTTTTTACTCTTTTACATTGACTTCTGTAGTATGTAGAGAGTAAGAGTTTTAGTGTGTGGGCTCTAAAGAATTTTCTCCAGGACTGTGGGAGACCAGGTTTCTTCTCCCATCCTGTTTGCATTTTGTCTTAAGTTCATGCACACTCAAATAACCATGTCAGCTTGTGTCCAGTAGCACAATTTACAGATTGCTCAGTCATTTACAGCCTGTGGGAAAGGGAAATGCTTTAGATCATTTGTTTACTTTAATCAGCTTTGTTTGGAAGCCTGAACAGTATACACACAGCATGCATGATGAAAGTTTCATTTTTCCATCCCTCAGTGATCGTTGTGGAGAAGATCCAAATCAGAAAGTAATCCATGGGGTTATTAACTCCTTTGTTCATGTTGAACAGTATAAGAAAAAATTCCCTCTGAAGGTAAAATTTCATTACTTCAATGATTTGTTTAATTGTTATCATTGATTGTTCAATACCTTGCTTTATTTGTACTTGATCAGACTCTCTCAATTTAGTTTTATCAGGAGATTTTTGAGTGTCCTTTTCTGAATGAAACAGGGGAGTATTATAAACAAGAAGCTTCAAATTTATTGCAAGAATCCAACTGCTCACAGTATATGGAAAAGGTAAGAAGCCCCTATTTATGCATAGATTGACTTTTCATCCAGTATAACACAGGGTGGGAAATACAAGGGAATTTATTGCTTTCTGTACATGGTGTAGGATACTAATAAGGAAGGAAGCCCTATGGCAAGAGCAGTAGTCATACTACATATGCAGTTCTTATAAAAGGGCGTATGATCAGTATTTACATGTAAGTTGACCCTTCTGAACATCTCAAATCAGCATTCAAAATCAGTTGTCTGAACAGACCGGAGGTGATCAGTTTTTAGGTGTATCCCTTGCAAATTCTCATTACACAAATGTGTAAAAGTTGAACTTGTTTTCTTCTACTCTCTCCCATGTTTTCATATCTCATTTTTCTGTTCCATATCTGGGAAAATTTTCAGACTACTCCAAGAACTTTTGTGTCTTGCCACACGCCAATGGCTACCCCACAGAAAGATGCTTTAGACTTCAAAGACAATGTTTTCCTGATAAATGCATTAAGGATGGCATTTCAGCATGAGGAATCATGCTTAACACTCATTACACTAATTCTAAAGCTATTCTGTATTTTATCAGAACTTAGTTCAAAGTAAAATTGCTTAGGATCGTGTTTTTATTTCACACTTCACAGTTTTTTCTATTGTAAAATAATCATTTTTTTCCATCTTGAAAATGTGCATTTAGGTTTTATGTAGATTAAAAGATGAAGAAATGAGATGTCGAAAATACCTACACCCCAGCTCCTATGGCAAAGTAATTAATGAATGCCAACAGCGAATGGTAGCAGATCACTTACAGTTCCTTCATGCAGAATGCCATAACATCATCCGGCAAGAAAAGAGAAATGGTAAAGGCTTTCTTTGTGATGAAAGCTGAACAGCTATCAATCCAAACTATTGTCTTCTCAATCAAATTTATTTGGGTGAACTACTTATAACTTGTTTAGTTAGATATGTCATTATCTACTTATAACTTGTTTAGTTAGATATGTCAAGTAAACCAATGTCCAGAATGAAAAATAACCGTGCACTGCTGATGATCACAATACTGTTGTAATCTGGCCACTGCAAAAATTAATGGTTGCCTCTGGTTTGGAAGTATATATCACCATCTAGGGGTTGGAACCCTCTTGGGGGTCGTGGAGTCATTTTGGAGGGGGGGGCACAAATAACTGGCTGCAGCTATCTTGAAATCTGGCACTAGGTACCTTTAATGTCACTTCCAGCCATGACATCACTTCTGGGGGTTTTGGACAGATTATCATTCTCAGAAGGGGGTCCTGGGCTGAAATGCTTGATTAATTATCACTGATCTAGACCGTTAAGAGTGTGGTGAAAGCTGTATTGGGGCCAAAATGTTTAAGGCTGATATCCTAAAGACACTTTCCTGGGAGTTAGACCCATTGAACACTTTGGGGCTTTCTTTTGAGTAGACATGGTTAGGATTGTGTGCTCCATGAGGGTTTCATGGACAATTTCTTTACTAGGTTCATTAGTTGGCATCTCTCCATCATTTGTTTTCTCTGTATTTAATCTCTGCTTTAAAATACCATACCTATTTCAATTTTTTTAAAAAAATCTTTATTTGTAGATGCTCTCAATATACTTCAACAGGTATATGCTTTTGACACAATCAGCCAAATATCTCCTAAACCTTGATAGCACTTGGAGATCCTGGGTAAGGGAGAGATGTAGCATGCAGAGAGTGAGACTTCAAGATGGAGCAAGGGTTTAAGAGAGCAAAAATAGCTATAGGTTTGGCAGTCAGTAGACCTAATATCCAAGCAGGACTTGGTCCACTCTCCCATCCAAGGATGTAAGGTGGTCTTTGGGCTTAGATTAAGATTTATAATCTGAGCATACCTTGAAGGGAAAGTGTCCTAGTTGAGAGAAAATGGTAGATTAAGGTTGCAATCCTAAAGTCACTTTCCTGGGAGTAAGACCCATTGAATAATGGGGCTTGCTTTTGAGTAGACATGGTTAGGATTGTATTTAAAGCTGTTTCCTGAACAGGGCCTGGAACATTAGCGCTTCTCTCCCCCACAGCTAACATGTTTGAAGGCATTATGGAATAAGTGATGTTGTAACATTATATCGTAACATTAAGTACATATACTGTACATCAAGGCTGTGGGTGGCGCAAGTGGCTAAAACACTGTGCCTGTTAACCAGCAGGGCATGGTTCGAGACCCGGGTCGGCCCCACAAGACAGGGTGAGCTCCTGTCCTTAGCCCAGCTCTGCGACGCCAGCTGGATCCAATCGTATTGGCTCTGCCTTTCCATTGGACTAATTCAGTGGCGTGGAGAGGGGGGATTTGCTGCTTGGGTAACAGCCTGTCCTCCATAACAATCCAACCCAGGCTTTCGTGCTTCGCATGCAGCGTATGCAGCGCCGAGCACGATACCATAGTCTTCCAAGACTGACAGAGGCCTGCTTTATACTGTACATCATAACATTATATTGTCATAACATTAAGTACAAACATGTTCAGTATATTCTAAGACCACTATCTATTCCAACATGAGTCTTCTTTTTCTGTAGTTTCATATCTTCCCAAAATTTCATGGCATTTTTTAGAACATGCATTACCAGCAACAAAAGTTCTCCACACTTCACTTTAGAATAATTGCTAGGATTTGTCTGATGAGCAAGAAATTATTTCAGATGCTCACAACCATGAAGATAACAGTAAGCTTTTTAGCTTTAACAAAAAAAGTCTATAAGATGTAGAAAGATATCTTGCAGTTAGAGAAGACAATTTTTAAAAATATTATAGGTTTCTGGAGACAGAGATGGAGCAGCAACTTATGTGTTGTACATAGGAAAAGAGACCTATATCTTGATGGATAAAGAATGAGCTAATCTTTAGTTTGTTGCAGTCAGACATTGAAGAACTGATATATGACATGCTCAATGGATGCTTGCTGTGATATGTTGGGAAAGAAGGAGTGGGTTAGGTTTTTTATTATTATAGTGCACAATGTTGGCAACTGTTTCGCCTTTTCTCTTTGTATTTTTACTTCATTTGCATGTACATCCTTTATTTCTCAGGAAAGTATACCTTTCCTTGAAATCATTGTTCTGTGTAAATAATATGGTTTGAATAATCTATGTTCTCTCAAAATATATTCTAAAAAGTTGTATCATTTTTTTATTGCAGACATGGCAAATATGTACACGTTGCTTCATGCTGTGCCAAGTGGTTTACCTCATATGATTCAGGAACTACAAAACCATATCCATGATGAGGGCCTTAGAGCAACCAGCAATCTTTCTCAGGAAAATGTGAGTTGATATTTACTGGAGAAATAGCCCACTTTCCAATAGTTATCTGATAGCCACTGTTGTGGCTTGGGAATCCAGTTCGATGGTCTTTAAACTATAATAGACATTGTATTCCTTCAGTATATAAACTTATGAACAGAGCTGGAAAAATTGTCATTTGCATACACTTCCCCTAAGAGTGACTGTTCCCATTACACCTTCCAGCTGATCCTTGATAGCTACCTGTGATACTCATATATTGGGATATCATAAATAGAGCGCCTCAGAGAGTCAGTCTTTTACTTGAAATAGCTGCCTATACTTGAGCTTTTGTTCTTGGATGTATTAATAGTGATTCCCACATGGTTTTTGTGGACATTTTACATTTAGCATAAACAAATACTTGGTGAATTTCTTATTATGCTTAGGATGCAGTGCTAACCAACCTCTCCAGCAGGAGCATAAGGGCATTGCAATCTAAATGAATAAACATTGCCTTACCTCGAGGGTGCCTCCATTATGGCCCCAATGTGCAGGATACACCATGTGCCCCACTGGCACAGCTATGACAGTGCTCGAAAGTTGGTTAGGATTGTCCCTTTAGTTGCGGAAAACAAAAGTAGCATATGTGCTCCAAAACGTGTACCACTTTGTGAAGCTTTAGCATGCTTATTTGTTTCATAATTATTGCATAAGGATAGCATGTTCTTAATTCCCACCTAATTTGGTTTGTCTAATCTGTCATTCCATCTTCAGATGCCTACCCAGTTTGTGGAGTCAGTATTGGAAGTACATAGTAAATTTGTTCAACTCATCAATACTGTTTTGAATGGGGATCAACGCTTTATGAGTGCTCTTGATAAGGTAATATTAGTTTAAATGCTCCATTAATATTTACCTGTAAGAAAAAAAGTTTTGTGTGGTGAAGAAGTTTATAAATAAATGAGTTGGCATAAATAAATATAAATGTGAGTATATTTTACAGAAGCCAAGTGAAAGCCTGGCCATTAGGCAGACTCTTATTTCTCCTCTCTGGTTGGAGAGGTTGACACTTATTTCTCCTCTCTGGTTGTGCTTTGCAACCAGCAACAATTTTTTATCTTGCACACCAACACTTCTTTGAGTGCCCACATCTTTGAGGGGAAAGGCAGGATAAAATCTTGCTAAACAAAAACGAAATACTGTATTTACTCAAATATTGCGCTCACTTTTTTCAGATGAATTATGTCTCCAAAATCAGGGTACGAATTGAGTAAATACAGTATTTTGATTATAATTATAGGGTGCACATTATATTCAATAATGCATTATATTCAAGTAAATATGGTAATTATTGTACTGAAAATCCTTTTCTGAAAGATTCACCCACAACAAGCAGTCCAGTGGTCTGGAATAAGTAATGAAAGAGGAAAGACTCAGCTTCTCATGTCTTATTTTGGAGTTGATTCGGCAGTTGCTTTGACTCATTGATGCTTGGAATCCTGATAGACTAGGCCCAGTCTTTTCATAACCTGTTCAGTCCCTTATCAATCTCAGTAAGTAGTTTCATAGCAGTAGAATGTCAATGTGGAAACTGCCTTAAAATTTAATTTCCTTGAATCTGATTTAAGTAGCAGGATCGAGACAAAAAGCATTTGCTAGGATCCCATCTGAAAATAACATTGAGGCACATGGTTGGCTGGCAAGTAGAGCTGTGGTGGCACAAGCAGTTAAGACACTGTGCCTGTTAATCAGCAGGCTAGGGTTCGAGACCCAGGTCCGCACAAGACAAGGTGAGCTCCTGTCCTTAGCCCAGCTCCTGCCAACGTAGCATTCGAAAGCATGTAAATGCAAGTAGATAAATAGGTACCACCTTGGTGGGAAAGGTAATAGTGTTCCGTGCACCTCGGCATCTAGTCACGCCAGCCCCGTGACCATGGAAGTGTCTTTGGACAAAGCTCTAGCGTAAAGGCTTAGAAACTAGGATGAGCACTGTACCCTAGATTCGGACATGACTGGCAGTTAACCTGTGTGGGATACACATGGCTGGCATATGACCAAATAAAATAGGCTGATTCTTTTTATTGTGTTCCTACATAGGCTTTGACATCAGTAGTGAACTATAGGGAACCAAAGTCTATCTGCAAAGCACCTGAGCTGGTAAGTAACCAATATTTTTTCAGTGATGAGAGCATGTACTTAGTTTGGACAATTTAGTTGGGATTATAATTCAGTTTAAATAAATCTTGGTTGGTTCATACATGGGTTTTAATTAGTTGATCACCTATAGTGTTAGCATGATGATCATAAACCATTTCAGCTTGCCAAAAATTCTTTTTCTTTTTAACTTGAGCTGGCCAAGTATTGTGACAACTTGCTAAAGAAGTCGGCAAAAGGAATGACGGAAAATGAAGTAGAAGACAAACTTACAAGTTTTATTACTGTTTTTAAGTACATTGATGATAAAGATGTTTTTCAAAAGGTAAATCATTTGCCCTCTTAAAAATTACATTTATTTTTTTCCTTGAATAATGGTTTTTTGAGTAGAAATTTTAAGAAATCTGAACTTTTCTCTATTTTAATGTAGTTCTATGCCAGAATGTTGGCAAAACGGCTTATTCATGGCTTGTCTATGTCCATGGACTCAGAAGAAGCGATGATTAATAAGTTGAAGGTACTTTCTTTTTTTTCCTAGAACAATAAAATAAAGTGTACATTTGCAGCCATTATTGATATGTTTATTCATATACTAGCAAAAACGTACTCACGTTGCAGGAATAAAATTCCCCTGTATGCCATCCCCCCACTGCACATCAACCCCCCATGCACATCAACCCCCCATGTTAATCCTCCATGCACAACAACCCCCCATGTTAATCCACCCTATGTGCACCATCTCCCATGGGCATCAAACCCCCGTGTTCATCCACCCCATGCGTACCAGTCCCATGCTCATCAGTCTTCCCATGTGCAATAGCCCCTCATGTGCAACACCCCCCATGCACAGCATCCTCCCCAGTGCAACCACTCCCTCTGATCAACATCCCCCCCAGTGCACCAGGTACTGAGCACCAAATTGGCTGGATGTTGGTCAGTCTTCCATATTAAGTATAGGACAAAAACATTTAGAACATAACCCTTTTCAGCCCCTTAAGGGTTAAATTTCTCCACATCAGTTCTTGGTGGGTGTTCATGTGACAGAAGGAACCAGTTCTTAGTGACTCCCTTAGTAATGGAAAAAACACCTACCCCAAATTTCACGCTTCTAGGCCCAGTGGTTTTGGCTGGGCGTCAGTGAATCAATTACTTTTCTCTTTCATATACATATAGGTTAAATTATTAAAATGTCACTAAATTGATTCTAATGAAACTTTCTAACAGCTTAATCTAATACATGTTTACTCTTATTAAAGAGTTAAATCTTATTTTGTTCAAAATCAAAATAAGATTTCCATTAGAATCTTTGTTCAGTTTGTTCAGTTGTGCACACACCCAGGTGAATATGCTTGGGATTGCTCTGTAAATTTGCTTAGTATGTCCTCTGAGTTTGGTAATCTTCTGTTAGTGTAATTATGTGTCATCACAACTAGTAACTCTTAATAGATTGTTCTGTACATAAAAAGTTTTATCTGAAAATTTAGTAGTTAAAGATGGTCATGTTAAAAATGAACCAGCAGAGGGTGCTTTGATGATGCAAGTTGGCATCATCCACTGTGTAGTGTGGTCCTTCCTATTCCAAGACAGTGTACAAATAATACGTTTTCCGAGTCTGCGATATATGTACTTTTTCTATACTGCCACAATCTCTGGTTCATTTTCTTCTGCAGTTTTCTGTGATTCTTCAAGTTGCATTGGGGCAGAAACCAAAACTACAATAGATTTCACCCATGAATAGTATCTGTGATACCACTGAAGTTGTATAACACTTGTCCCATGTCTGAAATAGCTTTCATTGTTTTTCTGAATTTAAAATTAGATTTAGGCTGCAATCTTCATCTTCATTTAGGCTAGCCAAAGCCCTATCAGAAGTCCTGTGGTGACTTGGAGATGTCTCAAAAGTTCTTTAATGCATTTCTGCCCCACTGCTGGGGTGGGATAAGGCCAGTACAAAGGCATATGCTGACCTCGCCACACCAACATGAGAAGATATGATGGCCAACCTAAAGTGATTAGGATTGTGCTCTGAAAGGTGTGATTTTTCAGGTAGATTTTTAGAAAGTAAATAGTGAAATGCTGTTGATTTGCTTGATTTTGCAAATTCAGACAATGCCTTAATTGCAAATCTGTTTTTTTTCCAGCAAGCCTGTGGTTATGAATTCACTAGCAAGCTCCATAGAATGTATACAGACATGAGCGTTAGTGCGGATCTTAACAACAAATTCAACAACTTCATAAAAAATCAAGACACCGTTGTGGATTTGGGAATTAGTTTTCAAATATATGTTCTACAGGTACGCAGGCAAATGTGTGTGCACTTGGTGTTTCAAGCTACTTGCAGCAGCGAGATGCAGATCCAGAGTTCTGTAATTTAAATATCACCGTTTAATTTGCATTGACAAATGACCATTTAAAATGCATTTATGGTCATGTCATTATGAATTTAAGTAATTCTAATTGAAGCAAATACGCTTAGCAGTTCTGACCTGCACATCAAATTATGCTGACTAATATTTTTCTAGTCTAAAGTCCTATATAACACAGGAATGTAATCTAGCATGTGAATAGTGAGCAAGGGTGCTTAACAATGTCCAGAGTGGCTGCTTGGAACGTGCAAGAGTAAGATGGGTATAGCAGAGCAAGACCTCTGTCCCTTCAAATTCATCAAATTCTTGAAGCAAGTGTAGCGTTTGCAACAGTTTTCATAGCTCTGTAAGCAGTATAATAAATGAAGTCTTCTGCACTTCTTTGTAGTTGTGGAAGTTGAGGGTGAAAAGCAAAGTGAAACAAAGAAGAGAAGGGACATAGCGGGCTTGTGTACCTCCATCCTGCCAACTTTCAAGTGCCCCATGAAGGTTATTCTATCCTGTTCCCAAGCTATTACCCATATGAGCAGTCCCCATGAATTGAGGGTCCCAGCGACCTTGTGCATTTGCTTAGGCATGGGAAAGGCAGAATATAAATCTTTTAAATAAATAAGCTTCACCAGTAAGAGACACTTCAAAAATAGACAGGCTAATCCTCCCCAGATACTGATGGGTGAGGTTCAGGAAGGCAAATTGTCCCATTGAGCATAAGAGAAAAAGAAGAGCCCTGCTTGATCATGCCAAAGGCCCATCGACTTCAGCTTCCCTTATATCACAGTTGCCTACACGATACCTCAGAGAGCACACTATTAAAGATACCTGCATCCTGGTCCCACCTTCTTGCATCAGGCATTCTGAAGTAGCTTAATTGTAGAAGAGATCATTCTGGACATTTCTATAGCTCAGAGTTTCTGATCACCGCACCTCGTGCTTCATTGGATGCTAATAGAGGAAGCTGCTTTAGGTTCTATCCTGTGGAAGTCATACTGATTTCCTTAACTGCTGTTTTTAAAAGTGGGTCCAAATTTTCTCCCCCTTTGTCTGTTGCCCAGCAAAGCTAACCATTGCTTCCAGAAAAAAACCTCATAAGTTAGTGCAAGCTTCCGTTGGTTTTTGCTAATACCTTGGAGTTCAAATAAGTTTGCCATGGACAGATCTGATTCAAGTTGACTGTAAGAGCTTTGGATTATGTTATCAATGACAAATGCTTCAATCTGCATTTTAGAATTCATTTTATGTGCATTAATTTAGAATTCAATTTCTGTGCATTTTAGAATTCACATTTATATGTTTCTTTTCCAGGCTGGTGCATGGCCATTAACTCAGGCTCCTTCATCTACATTTGCAATTCCTCAGGAACTGGAAAAAAGTGTACAGATGGTAGGTTAGTAGGATATTTCTTGCAGATTTAATTACTATTTCCATGATAGGATTGAAATACTTGAGGCAGTTAGTGATTGCTGTAAAATATCACTTTCGTTGCATATATATATAATGGCAGTCTAATTGTGTGCCTTTTCATAGAGTGGTTGCTGATGGTTCTGCCATCTAGTTCTTGACATAACTGATATTCTCTGAACAGTGGAGCCCATGCCTTCTGCCACAGAGGGACGCTTGCAATGCTATAGATGCTGCTGGGATAGACTGAGGATCTTTCTGTAACAGGAAAAGGGTGAATGCAGCCTTCTGCTTCCAGTGATCTAAACCTTTGTTGCTTTTAAATTCCTGTTTTTGGCACATCAAGAGCAAAAGGTGGGCTGAATCCAGAGGGTCAGGAAGCCTGGGCTGCCCTCACTGCTCCAGAGCAGGGAGCAGCACAAGTCTTGCTTCTCCAGGCATGCTCAGTAGGCACCAAGTAAGTGGCACCTGGGGAGGGCTTGCTCCCGAGGAGACCTGCCTCAAAACTGAACAGGGAACAGCTGTGGTGCCTGCCTTATAAGGAAGCCCAGGAGTACCTTACAAACAGTAACTTCAGCTTTTGACTGCAGTACAGCAGTACCTGGAGTGGAAGGTGGATGCAAGTGGGGTCACTTGGCGTTGTGTTGTATCCAGAGGTTAGTGGGCTTTCATAGTTGTGCTGTATCCCAAGGTTGAGTGGCAGGGGTTGCAGTTAGGCTGGCCAATGACTCAAACTTTTGCCGACACATTTTTACTCTGGCTTATCATGGACCCCTGTGGGTCTACTCAGATTTATTCCTGCTCCTGAGGTGGTAAAACTCTGAGGAGCTGGAAGAGCCTGGAAACAGGTTCTGGATACAGCCTAACCACCCTGTTCTAGGCTATGCTGAACATGCCCTTAACATGCCTCTCCTGAACTGCCTAGGCTGGCACAGCTGGGCTGGCCCAAGTCCATCTGTCTTGGGCCAGCCTATGTTGACTTAGACTGGCCCAAGCCTTTCTGGTGTAACTGGGCTGGCCCATCTTTGAATTGGACAAGTGATAGGTAGAATAGCCCAGTGCACTTCAGGATTGCAACCTTTGACTATTACAGTTTGAAATAAACATTTCCTGTAACGGTAAGTGCTTACATTTCCTGTAACATTTCCTATAACAATACATTTCCTGTAACAGTAAGTGCTTTGTTGTGGCTTACAGGGAAGCCACAACAAATCTTTGCCTTTGGCCCCATTCCACCTTGCATCCAACCACTTCTGTTCAAAAATGTAGCCTTCTGCGGCATCTGAAGCTGGAAGTTGCAGGACACAAGGAGGAAAGTGGTCCTTTGTTGCAGCTCCAGCAAAACGTTTTGGGGAATGAAGGATGATAGATTCAGCCCATAAGCCAGTAGTATCTGGAAGGCCCTTCTATCAGGGATCCTTATTGCTACTTTGAGTATTTCTCCTGGCGGGCTAATTGAAGTATGTATTTAATGAATGGTAATGAGGAAACTCATTCAATTCTGATGGACAGAACTGAAATCTTAGCAACAGCCTTAATAAGGGTTTACTTTCGTGTTATTCAAAATGTTATTTTAATCAATGATTTACCTTCTAAGCCCTGCTTTCTAGTCTATTTGATCAGAGGAAATTAACTAGTGTTCTTAGAATTTGCATCTTTTCTAATCTGGCTTCAAACTGGCTTCAAAAGAAATAGGAAGCCTTGGAAATTGAAAGTCTTCCTGAGATTTTCATCTTTGAAACATTATGGTGGAAGAGGGAGGTGGCCCCGCTAAATTCTATCCCCTGAAGACTGGGAATTAAATTAGACTAGGTTTTTGATGTAATTTTAGTAATCTCCACTGAAGATATCAATTTCGTTTAATGAGCTATTAATGTAAGTAATAAATGATAAGTGTATCTTAATGTGAAATATAACGCACATTTTTGAACATATCTAATTATAATAGCATGCATTTGACTTACTGAGATTATTAGACGTTCATATAATAAATGTTTTTAAATATGTATAGCAAATCAGTAGTTTTATGATTCATTTTTATATGATTAGTGTTGCAGGATACATATAATATTCTTAGGGTTGTCTTGAAAAATTGCTAGTTTATACTCTAATTTCACTAGCATTTTTCTCCTTTTAAATAGATGACAAAATGTTTCGAGTTCATTTTGTTATAGAGAAGTACAGATTTTCAGACTTTTTATTCAGCAATATATTTGACCCAACTGTGCCAGAAAGTACTAAAAATAAGAACAAGTATGTGGCTATTAATGCTGTACTCAGAAAATAGCACTCTTTTTAAACATTGCTGTATAGTTTGTCAACTCCGAATAAGACAAAAATATTTTTTTTTCTTGTTGAATAAGAGTGCTTCCCATAACATTTTGGGTTTGAATAAGAATCTATCTGCTCTGGCGTGAGAGCTCTGAATCAGCATTTGAAGCTAATTCTTAAAACCAAAGGCCCTTAAATAGGATACATAACGCTCGAACTCCAGCTTTTTCCAGTATCTCTTTAGGACCCAATCCTATCAAATTTTCAGCACAAATGGACCACAGTGCAATCCTGAGGTAAGGATAAAAATGTTCCCTGAACCTTGAGGAGCTGTCTGTGACTGGAATCTCACTGCACGAGGCAACACATATCCCACTTCACATCATCACTGGAAAGTTAGAGAGGAATGGGCTTTTAGTATTTTCAAAGAAGGGCCCGATGGGATTTTCAAGATAATTGACATGCATTAAGAAACATTTCCACTCACACTGTCAGTTGCTCTAAAACTTAAAAACCAGCTGGAACTTCCTGCCTAAGAAGCGGCTTATACCCGTATATACTTGAGTATAAACCGACCCGAGTATAAGCCGAGGCACCTAATTTTACCGCAAAAAACTGGGAAGACTTATTGACTTGAGAATGAGCCTAGGGTGGGAAATGCAGCAGCTACTGCTGTTTTAATGAGGAGAAAACAGCCAATGAGGTGAGCCATCGAGCTCCTGCATGCAGGGAGGAGAGTGATCAATCTGCTTACTTGGTGTGTTTTTTAAAGAAGGAAGCAAAGCAGCCTTTCCTGCTTTTTTAAAAGGCTGACCTAAGCTGAGCTGCTTATGCAGAAATCCACTTTTTTGCCCATCTTATGACAAGATGATGGAAATACCATATATAGCCGAGTATAAGAGGACCAGAGTATAAGCCAATCTGAGTATAAGCCGAAGAGGGCTTTTTCAGCATAAAAAATGTGCTGAAAAGCTAGACTTGAACTCAAGTATATACGGTAGTTGTTTGTTGAGTTGGAAATGTAGTATGTGACTATGCAGCCCCTTCCCCATGTGTATAAAACACATGGTTCATCAAAACACAGCTTGCCTTGATACCCAAAATTGGAAATTGTGGTTTAACAAAATAGGAAGTCTGCTTGTGATTGAGGCATGTAAGGGGAGGGAGAGAATGTATAGGCACATAGCATATTGTGGATCCAACATATCCATGCTTTTTATTATTGGGGTGATCATGAAAATATGACCACTATCTTCCACATAATTTATTATGTGGCTGTTTCTTGGAATTATGGATCGGAAATTATTGCTGTATAATTATTGCTATATATTGTGCTGTAGTGTCATAGCGTATATGTATGGTTGTATATATATGGTTTCTCTTGTTCGTTTTCTATTTTGTATCCAGACATTTCCATTACGTTGTGAAATGTGTTCCTGCACTATTTATTGTAAGCATTGTAGCCTGCTTTGAAGCTTCACGATCAAGAGGTCTGGATTAAACAATAAATGGCTACTTTTTCTTAGTTGGATTTGTTATTTCTAACAGACAGTGATTTTCTAAATACATACACACGTGTGTGTGCACACGCGTGTAATGTACATGCTGCCTTACTGCAGTTACATAGAATTGTTTATTTAAAAAGTTCAGTCCTATGTCTGTGTACTCATAAATAAGCCCCATTGAATTAAAGGGGTTTAGCTCCAGGTAAGTGCATACAGGACTGCAGCCTATTAAAGACTATACAGAATTGTTTTACTTGCAGTGTTTTACTGAAGATCTCTTGGAATTAACTGAATAATTATTTTGTTTTACAGTTTGAATTATTTTACAGTCAGCATTTCAGTGGAAGGAAACTTACCTGGTTACATTATCTCTGCACAGGTAAAAATAAATGCATTTTTAACCATTGAATGATAATTTTTACTTATTGGAACTATCATTAAGTTTTTTTGTACAATTCTTTATAAAGTTTTGTAAATTAAAGAAAAATTGTTGAATCAATTTCACTCCTTCATGATTTATTTTTTTAAAGATTGTATTATCAACTTATTAATGAACCACTTTCAGAATTCTTTTTCAGAATTGCATTCACACAGGCCTGTGAAATTGAGATCAGAAGATTTTTCATATGGTTGCTGTTTTTTGAAGAATTTGGGGTGCAGGTTCCAAACATGGCATGAGTTTTGCTTTATCACATTAAGGCTGCAATCCTAAAGACACTTTCCTGGGTGTAAGACCCTTTGAATACAATGGGGCTTACTTTTGAGTAGACATGTTTAGGATTGTGCTCTAAGTTTAAGAGATACTGCATAGCCTCATTGGTGAATTTCTCATAAGGAAGCTGCGGTGTAGGCTTGAATCATTCACTAATGAAACCGTGCTGTGTCTCTGAAACTAGATGCAATAGGACAAAACTCATCCTTTTCCTTTTTTTGAATCAGCACCCCAAATATACCCAGGAATATGCCTTAAACAGCAATTTGTTGTCTTAAAACATTAGTACAGGTTGAAGGACAGAAGAATGATAGGCTCAAATTTAGGTTGAGTATACAGGAAGATGTGTCTAGAGACTTGCCAGAGAGTGAAGCAGGGAGCACTGTTTGAACTGTTTGATAATATTGAGCACTGTCTGAACTTTTTGATAACAATTCTGAAGTGCACACAAGCAGGTTTCATTTATAAACATTTAAGTATTAAGATAAAACATTAAAAAGTTTGTTATGTATTAAGACAAAATGTTTATGTATTAAGATATGTATTTTAATAACACCAAGGGCTGTGGGTGGCGCAAGTGGCTAAGACACTGTGCCTGTTAACCAGCAGGCCAAGGTTTGAGACCGGGGTTGGCCCCACAAGACAGGGTGAGCTCCTGTCCTTAGCCCAGCTCTGCGACACCAGCTGGATCCAATCGTATTGGCTCTGCCTTTCCATTGGCTAATTCAGTGGTGTGGAAAGGGGGGATCTGCTACTTGGGTAACAGCCTATCCTCCATAACTATCCAACCCAGGCTTTCGTGCTTCGCATGCAGCGTATGCAGTGCCGAGCACGATACCATAGTCTTCCGAGACTGACGGAGGCCTGCTTAAATAACACCAGGAAAATATTTTAATTCAAATTGAATAATAATTGAATACGCAAATCAGGCCTTAGGATGCTTAACACTTTGCTCCAAGATGAGAAAATATTCCTTGCTTTATTTTTAATAGAAATTATTACTGATAGTGCTTCTTAATAAACTAGTTTATAAAAATGTATGATTTAATTTGCAGGTGAGGTCAAAATGAATTATTTGTGCAAACCCTATGTAGCCATGGTTACAACGTACCAAATGGCAGTGTTGCTTGCCTTCAACAACAGTGAAACAGTCAGTTACCGAGAGCTGCAAGACAGCACGCAAATGAACGAGAAGGAACTGACAAAAACAATCAAGTCATTACTGGACGTCAAAATGATCAACCACGACTCAGAGAAGGTCTGTCTCAAAAAAGACATGCAATATTTTTTTGTCAGAATGCCTTTTACACGTATGTGGTTTCCTTTGGGAAAGAAGTGAAGCTATGCCCTGTGCACCATCTACCCAGGTCTGTATAGGAAAGTATTTTGGACACATTTTGAGACAATTAGAAGAATCCTATCCATGAACAGCAGGATCCCAAGAACCGCCTGACTACAATAGCTTATCAATCTATATATATAAAAGAGAAAAGGCACTCACTGATTCACTCGCTCATCAACACCCTGCCAAAACCGCTGGGCCTAGAAGCGTGAAATTTGGGGTGGGTGTTCCTAAGGGGGTGCAATATGAACCGGTTTTCGGAAATTCCAACCGGAAGGGGGTGAAAAGGGGTGCAACATGTTTTCCTCCCTATACTTTGCATTGGAGAATTGATGACTCATCAACATTCTGCCCCAACTGCTGGGCCTAGAAGCATGGAATTCTGGGAAGATGCGCATGCGGGGTTGATGCGCATAGGGGGACTGATGCGCATAGGGGGACTGATGCGCATGGGGGGTTGATGAGCATGGGAGGGTTGATGAGCATGTTGTGTTGATGCTGACGGGGGACTGATGCACGTGGGGGACTATGCGCATGGGGACATGTTGCACATGGTGGTTTGATGCTCATGGGAGTTGATGCACATGGGGGACTGATGCACATGGGGGACTGATGCGCATGGGTGATGTTGCGTATGGGGAGTTGATGCGCATGGGGAGGAGTTGTGCATGGGGAGGATTTGCGCATGGGGGACTGATGTGCATGAGGTGTTGATGCGCATGGGGGGATGTTGCGTGTGGAGGACTGATGATTATGGGGGAAGTTGCGCACGGGGTGTTGTTGCACATGGGGGAAGCTGCGCATGGAGGACTGAGGCGCATGGGGGAAAGTTGTGCACGGGGGGGAGTTGTGCACAGGGGAGAGTTGCACATGGGTGTTGATGCGCCATGGGGGGATGGCGTATGGGGAAATGTTATTCCCGCAATGTGGGTAGCTTTTCACTAATATAATATACTTCGTAATAATATTTTAACAATTGAAAGACAAATCCACTTACCCACACTACTCGTGCATCAATCTTTGTGGTAGCCCTAGTTGTCACAAATGTGCCATAAAGCATTTTTTCTTCACCACATGAATAGGCAAGACCTTCAGGGAAGCCTATGTCTAAGTCTAAATTCTACCAGAATCTTTCTTAGCTACCATACAGGAAGATTCCCTATAAGAGAATGCTGGGGTGCAGATCCCTTCCACAATGCATGACATTGTTACGAGTTGCAATGCCACCTCTGGGTGTTCAGCAGTGATGTTAAACTCCTAGGTTGCCAAGCTCGGAGCTGTGCAGAGCTTGGTAGGAAGATGTTTAGCCACTTGGCTGTGCACCATTTAGGTTTAGGCTGCAATCCTAAACTCCATTTAGGCCAGCCTAAGCCCCAGCATTTGTCCTGTGCTGACCTGGGGGTGTCACAAAAGTAGCATAAGACACTTCTGCACCACTCCAGGGGGGAGGATTAGGCCAATGCACTTGCCTCCCTACCTTACCATGGGAATGGGAAAACTGATGAGTTGTGCTGGCCTAGGTCAGGATTGCAGCCTTAGAGACTTAGAGGAAACAGTGGTTACCTCTAGACAAAGTACTGGGAAGTTAATTCTAACATAACTTTGAACAGGGTTCCCCTGCGCTATTTCTCATAGAAACAAGCATATCCTGAACTATGCTTGCCCCAGTCTAAAAGGTGATTAGCTATAAGTGAAGGTGTATTTTCCTGTGGTGCTTTCAGAAGAATTAGACTTTGGAGATCCAGGAAAACTGCTCCTAACTTCCCCCAGAGTGTTTGCTTCTATATTTCTCAATTTTATGGTCTACAATTGATATTTAAAATCTGTTCTCATTGTTTCCAGTAATTAGATTTACTGTATCTTATTCCTATTAACAGTTTTGGGCTTTCCCTTTTAATGCAGTCATGCTAAATGTAGTGAAACAATTATCAAATTAGACTCCTTTTAAGATCAGTCATGTGTATCAAGATATTATTAACATGACAGATTTGGGCAACCAACTGTTCTGCAGAGCAGTTAAATCAGGTCTGGCAAATTGAACAAGTAGCAATATGTTCACATGTCAACAGCAGATATGTAAGCCATATGTTATAACTGAGGATGTTTCAAGCAAGCCATTCACTGTTTGTGGAAAAACAAAGTAGTTGCTAAAGTATATAAAACCTTTGTATAATTGTGAAATATCTGTCCTTTTCTCAATTCAGGAAGACATCGAGGCAGAGTCAACTTTTTCATTAAATATGAATTTCAGCAGTAAACGAACAAAATTTAAAATAACCACATCAATGCAAAAAGACACACCACAGGCAAGTGTTGTTTATCTCTGATAAATCTAGTCTTCCGTTTCATGAAGCGCATAAAACAGAAGCAGATTTTTAAAACTAGTGAAAGTAATGAGAGACAAGCATAAGTATTGCTATAAAGACTACTGCTAGAGGCCTTTGGCTCAGACTTGAGCCATGGCAATAAAATGGATAGACAATCTGTAGGAAGATCACTCAATCAAGCGCAGATGTGGAGTGGTCCGCTATAGTCTTTTTCATTGTTATCGTAATTGTGTTGAGCCATTGGGTTGCTGGTCTTCCTCTCTTTTTGTTCCTTCTGTACTTCTAACCATGATGTCCTTCTCTACTGTTCATTCCCTCTAAATGATTTGTCCGAAATAGGCAGGTCATAGCTTAGTGATTAATAATTTTGTGTGACATGTCTGGCTTAATTTGTTCCAAAGTTACAAAGACACCAGCCACTAAATTTAATGTTCCAAGTCCATCTACTTTGCACTCCTGAGCAATGTTCATAACCTACAAGCAAGCTACAGCACCCTGCAGCTAGCTTTCCCTTTGATTAGTTCCTCGTGGCAAAACTTTTAAAATGGAATAGGTTCAGGATTGAAGAGCAAATGGTTACATTTGCAAATGGTCAGCTTTCAGTAGGAAGATGCTTAGCCACTTGGCTGTGGCAGTAAGAAGGCAGTCAGTCGTGTAAATAAGTGTTGGGCCTCAAATTAAAAAGGGTAAATACATTTTTAGGAGAGAGAACAAGAAATATTCCTGAATCCAGAAAAGAGGACGCTCTCACAGGTAACAGCTATACTAAACCTTTTTTTCTACCTTTTTAATTCTACCTGTGTTTTTCCCACCTTTTTTCAGATCTGTTTATTTTTTGGTTCTCTTACCTCTTTCAGACTATTCAAATATTTCTGCTCTCTTCAGAATCTATCATTTTTTAAAAATCCTTCTGCCTTTAATCTGTGTTGTTTTATTTTTTCTTGAGTTTCATACTTCTTTGCTCAGAAGCTATCAGTTTTGATAAGTATTTCCCACCATTCTAACATACAAATTGCCTTGTGGATTAGACCAAGGTCAGGTTGGCCCAGCCTTGTCTTTTTTGCCAGTCAGATACCTCTAGAAAGTACCAGAGAATGGCAGTGAGGGCTTTTCCTTGTTTGTCCACAGCTTGTTTTTCTTATGTGCATTGCATTTGTTTATAGCCAACCTCAGTAGCTTCCAAAGCTCTTTTAAGCGCATCTCCTCTGCTCCTGAGTGAGGGATGCTCCATGCATGCTATGTGCCTTGGGGGTGGGAAGAATGCCTAGTCCCTTTTCTGGCATGTGCCCCTCTGCATTGATGAGCACAACACTTGTCTGTTAGGAGAGATTAATTTTGTGGACAGCCATGTCCATGATTAAAAAGAAAACTTAGGAAGATGAGGAGAAACAAGGCTTTGCCTCAAGTCGGCATCTGAGAATTGGTCCTCACTCCCATTGTAGTGATCAGCACCTCAGGCAAACTTGCCTTTTTCTCCATTAATTTCCATGTCTTTCTGGAAGCCAGAAACCAAACAGGCAAAGCCACTTTCATACAGCCAGTAGGTTCAAGATGACTATAGCAAAGGACATGGTAACTGTCATATATCTCACTTTGAATTGGCAGCTCCCTCCAATAGAAGGCATCACTCAGAAGTCAAATCTGTAGAAAAGCTTTTTGGAGCCCTAACATCAACTTTATCCACTCCAGTTACTCCTGTGTCAACTCCTATAGGGGCTTTGTTCTTTCAGGATATTCCTACTGGGGACTTGGTCTTAGAACAATCTCCATCAAGATCAGTTTTGAATATGCCATTACTGGGTTCCTACCTTGGATTGGTTACTCACTCAGAGCTCTATAGATTTATATTGTGATCCACTTCATCAACCTTCATCAAATACTGTGCCCTGGACATGTGGTCAAGAGCTGATGCCTCACTGGGCCTTGTGTCCAACAGTGTCTTCTGATCAGGCTACATCAGCCTCATGATAAGAGAGAAGCTAGCTAATCTTGGCTTACATGTGACTGCACAGAGTCTAGAAAAAGAAAGAACATGGTTTTTTAATGTTAATTGAATGGTCATCTGTGTGGATGGACAGATGCACTCAAAAGCAGGGGCAGAACAAGCACTACAAGCTACTAATGCTGGCTCTGCATATGCACAGGATTCCACCACACGTCTGCACAAACGACCACTTAAGGAATTATCAATACAGGAAGCATCCTGTCCTTTTCAGAGGAATATTGCCAGTGGAATATGTGGAAGTTCCATTTAGCTATTATTCTTAATAGCAGCAGAAAAATTGCATCCTTCATAAACTTGTCTAACCCTTCTTTCAAAGCTAAGTTAATAGCTATCACTTTATCTTGTAGGACAATATTCTGCGTTAATTATGCATCAGCCATCATGCCCTTTCTGCATATTCCTCTTATGCTGATTTTGGTGTTTTATGAGAAGTAATGTTTTTTCACTTAATTTTATTTCATTAAGCATCTGAATAATGTTTTTATTTCATTTATTTCACAATTTTTATAAGCCTCCACTTAAAATTTCTTTCATACTTTTATTTTTGCAATTTTGGGGGTGTTTTATTGATTACGGATTTAAAACTCACTTCTAAAGTCCCAACTTCCTAATCTTGTCAAAATCAGGTTTGGGTACATCCTTTAATTTTGAAAACTCACAGTGGCTGGGGGGAGATCCCAGTGGTCTCCCATCCTAGTATTGATAAACCTTGCTTAGTTTCCAAGAGCAGTACAGCAACAGCTGGCCCCAGGCTAATGCACTATAGTCCTCAGCTCACTGCAGTACAGCAGAATGCCCAGCTTGAATATGTAACTCCATGACTGCGCACCTGGTATAGCCATTATAACTAATCTACTAAACTGCACATTTTCTGAATTATTTCTCAGTCTTTTGCTATTTGTGTGTTGCAGGAGATGGAGCAAACCAGAAGTGCTGTAGATGAAGACAGAAAAATGTATCTTCAAGCTGCTATAGTCCGTATCATGAAAGCACGAAAATTACTGCGACACAATGCTCTTATTCAGGAGGTAAGAGTATTTGCACACCAGTAACTTAGTGCAGAACATATGCCTGGCTTGTGGGACTGTTCAGAATGTAGTTCTTAAGTGTATCTGTTTAGCTATAGTTGGCATACAGATTTGCCCATATCTGCAGTTCAGCTACCCATGGAGAGTTCCAGAACTGAATCTGCACAGATAAGAGGACATGCCTGTAGTGCTTAGAAAACAGCTGGTAACTGATGCCACGCATCTGGCACATGGGTCTTCCCAGCAGTTCTGTTCATGGAAATCACTGCAGCTATACCAATTCACTAAGGCTACAATCCACAGTAACTACGGGACCTTTTACACCGATGTAGTAATGGTGGCACCTAAGGGAAATGCATAGAGCAATCCAGAGTAAGTGTCTCTTACCCCCAAATCCAGAGTAACTATGGGAGCACATAAGAGACTTTACATGCACCCGTAGTTACTGCACCACCTAGTGAAAACCTATGGGAAATTCATATTGGAATCCAGAGTAAGTTGTTCTTACACCGGAGCAAGGATTCCTCATAGTTACTCTGGATTTTGCCCTTAGTCTTCTTGTAGTTACTCTATATTGTAGGGTAACATGCTTGCCCAGGCACTGTAAGAGATATCCTCTGATGAGAGCTTAGGACTGTTTATATGCAGGTTTTATGAACCCATCCACGATTCAGAGAAACTGTAAATGATTTTTTACGCACGATAAAAAATGACATTTGGCTTTTCAAACTTTTTATAACTCTTATTTTTATGTGTTGTTTGAATTAAAGATGGATTTCTGTATCTTTGCTTTTGCACAGGTAATTAGCCAATCAAGAGCGAGGTTTAACCCAAGTATCAGCATGATTAAGAAATGTATTGAAGTTCTGATAGACAAACAGTACATTGAGCGGAGCCAAGCCTCAGCAGATGAGTACAGCTATGTAGCATGAGGTTACTACCCTGCAGGTATGGTTGTACGGAGATCATTGCTGTCACTGCTTGGTGTGTCCAGTGGGGAAAAAGCAGGCCTGTTGTACCTCCATAATTGGTCACTTGGCAGCCCCTGTTTTTCTGCTGTTTACAACATCACCAGTGCCACGTCATGAGCGTCAATGAAAAAAAGCCTATAGATATTCCAAGCTCATGTCATTATGACATTTCTTAAAACTTTACTAAAAGAGAATGAGTGAAGTCTTGCTGAAATGTGGAAACTTTGGTTGGATACCATGCTTCCCCCCACTCCACCCCTTCATTCCCCTCCTCCACGTTTGCAGTTGATGTTTTTTAATGTATCTTAAAAGACAAAGTTAAAACAGACTAAATATTGTAATATGGCAGATAACATAATAATTGTATCTACATTAAAATGTAAAAAACATGATACTGCTGCTTGTCAAATAAAGAAATGGAATAAGTTGTGGTCGCTTGGTTTTTAATCGTGAACAAAGCAAGGTTGAAAAACTGTATATAAAACAGCACTCCCAAGCATAGTTAGCTGGGAGTAAAAGTCATTACCTCTGGGAGTCATTACTGTCCGACTGAATGTCCTATTGCCAAAAGAGGCTTTGCTGGCCAATATTTGAGGGTTGGCAGACCCAAGTGTTGCCCAGAGGTAATGACTTTAGGAGAAGGGGATGAGAAAATGGGTTGGGAATCAGGGAAAGGTAGGACGCAAGCATTTGTAATTTCCTGCTGAATTCTTGAACATCCTAGATGTTCAAAGAGAAAATGTGTAGATTTTTGAGAAGCCAGTGTTTATGGAATTCCTTATCCAAAAGCTTCCTTACAAACCAGCTACCACTGAATGGAAGCTAATGCAATTAAATGTGCTCACTAGAACTATCCAGACAAGTAGCTGCAGATTAGTAGAAGGTTAACACCTCCTGCCCCAATCCTTTTTAAAAAGGAGCCATGTTTATGCAAAAGCAGTACTGGTGACCCAGCCTCTTGTTTGGGGAAGTTTCAGGCAGCAGCATGGCAACCCCCACTTCACAGCACATCTCTCTGGATGTCCATTTCACGAGGAGGCATCACAGCTTAAAAGAGTATTAAGTGTAAAGTTTTGGTGAGAAGTGTTCATGTGTTTACTTTTCATTATGCGTTCTACTTATTCTACTCAGTAGCACATGTCTCTTTCTAAAAACTATTGCTATTATAGATCTATTACCCTAGTCTGATCTCCAGCAAATCTATGAGGACTTGCAACTTGGGGAAGAATATAA
This sequence comes from Cryptoblepharus egeriae, assembly GCA_030015325.1. Taxonomy (NCBI): domain Eukaryota; kingdom Metazoa; phylum Chordata; class Lepidosauria; order Squamata; family Scincidae; genus Cryptoblepharus; species Cryptoblepharus egeriae. The sequence goes on from JAREYC010000004.1 coordinate 13,111,125, forward strand.
GGAGGGGATTGATTAGCACACAAATGGTTTGACCTTGCCAGAGTGCAGTGGTGGCAAGAAGAATCTAATTGTATGGAATTTATAAACTGGTCTATTCTAGAATCTCTGTGATATTTTATAAGTCCAAATTATTTGATGCAGGGTGTTTCATTGGTTGTGTTATTTTTTTTGTTTTTGTGCTGAAACAAGTTACTTTCCCTCAATCTGGTTCAGAAAAGTGGTGTGTTTTTGCTCAGTGGTTGGCCTTTATTATGCTTCCATATTATATGTCCACCTCTGCAGCACCTGTTTTCCCCAAACACATTGAAATTGTATGGGCATTGACTTCCTTGTAGACTATCAGGGAATTGACTTAAGCTGCCTGGAGCATCAGAACTGCCCTGGTTCTGGCTTCTATGGTATTCTAAGTGTACCAGGCAGCTGTTGGTGGCTCCTCAGGAGAAGGGATGCATCCCCTTCTCCCAGAAAAGGAAAGTAGCTTGGTACTGGGGCTATTGATTCTGTGTTAGCCTTGTGCCAAGAGCCTCCAGGTCAGGCCACACAGGCCGACATGGGGCTCTGGATCCGGCAATTCTGACCTCTGCTGGTCTTGCCCCCTCCTCACCAGCTCCTTCCCTGCCACACGCTTTCCCCAGCCTTTCTCCACCATACCCCCACCCTGGAAGACCTCTTTCCTGCCTTCTGCCATGCCTCAACGTACCTACTTAAGTGCGTAGGACTGTAACCCAAATTGGCAATGGCTTACCCTACAATCCAGAGTAACTACGGGATTCCCATAGTTACTGCACCACCTAATGAAAACCTATGGGAAATTCATATTGCAATCCAGAGCAAATTGTTCTTATACTGGAGCAAGGACTCCCCGTAGTTACTCTGGATTGCACCCTTAGTAGGTCAAGGAAGCCGCCAGTCAAAAAAGGTCAGGAACCACTTCAATTAACATAACCAGAAATAGTTAGTAGGAAAATAGGGATGTCCCTCTTGAAAGAGAACATATCAGTCCATATGAGGAAGCAAATATACCCTCTTCTGCCAATGCCCTCTAGTTGAGGCCTTCTTTTTGTTGCGCCCTTATGCAGCCAATTCTAACTTTCCATTAGCGGAGGGGGAGAGATTACCTTTTAAACAATTATTGCTTGCAAGAGGGATAAACACAAGGTTAAGTGGACTGCAGCTGAGATGACCCTGTTTCAGCATATTGAGTGAATGGGAAATACTATAATTATGACCCTCTTGAGCGCATGCTATTTTCTCTGAGTATCCATATAGCTGCATCCTGTTGCAGCTGTGAAGAAGGCTGCCTGGAATTGATCGGTTTACCCGTTTTTGTCTTCAGGTTTGGAATTGAACAGAATCTTCAATAGCCTGTTTGCAATTACATATTATTTCTCAAACAAAAATGGGTGTAAGTTATTACAAGTCACTTGCTTGTTAAGTGATGCCAAGTCACTTATCGCAATGTTGCTTGCTTGTTTAACAATTTTTAGCTTGCAACAGCTTTGTTTACTGGATTTGTGTACATGTTCTGGGACATGTTTCACCAGCTCTACTTTTATCCTAGTAGAGAAGCATGGTTAAGGGAAACCACAGCTAAATGGTACAGGGCATAGTGTATCATGGCGCTGAGACTAGAAACCTCAAATTATTAGATCCCAGTTTGATTGAGAAATTAAAGGTATTTTCATCCAGTGCAGAATATCAGCTACTAACCAGATTAAGTAGTTCTGAACCCAGAAGATACCAGGAAAAGGCAGCTTCATTCAGTCGCTAAAAGGGACAAATATAAGAATTGTCTTGCTGAATCGAATCACTGGAGTCCAACTGACTGCAGCATAAGAACTCACAGATATGTGCTCCCAGATGGTTCCTCTACCTTGGGCCTTGGAAACTCCAGTTAACAGGAACTACCACGAAGGACAGAAGTATCACCTGACCACAACTCATCAAAAATAGCCTTGAGGAACAGAACTGGCAAGGAATTCTGTCTTTTTAAAAATAAATAACTAGTTTGTATTAAAGCACCAATCCTTTTTGTTAATTCTTATATCTATGGGATCTCTGGCTGGTTGGGGCCAGTAAGCCCATTCCACCTTCCCTTGTTTGTTCCATTCTTGTGAGTGTAGGGTAGGGATAATCTGTCCCAACACGCCTCGCTTTGTTGATAGCAGTGTGAAGAGCATACGGGAACATTTTGAAATTATTGTATCTTGCAACACAGTGTGTGTTTCTACACTTCTTTCAGGTAATAAAGAAAAATTGGCATCAACGTGGCTTGAACTCCCTGTGAACTAAAGCAAGCACAGGCAAAAAATAAAATGTTTTGTGATGTCCCACTGGGAAGAGACATTGTCTATGGATAATGTTCTGTCATTCAGATGTGTCAACTATTTTCATTTACAGGAATTACATTTCTTTCCATTGGTTCCAAGTATTTTTTCAGCAATATAAGGAAATGTTTCAAAGCGGAAGAGAGAGATTTTGACACAGAGAGGTAAAATAAACCTCTTTATCAACATTATTTTCTGCTAGGTTTGGCTCCATATGCTCCAGATTGTTCATTTCAAAATCATATTGAAAACCTCATATTGAGGTGTAATCTCATATTGAGGTGTAATCATGGCATCACCACCTCAGAAATACGTTCTAAGGCTGCAATCCTAAACACACTTTCCCGGGAGTAAGCTGCATTGAATATAATAGGACTTACTTCTGAGTAGATAATGTTAGGATGGCACCTTATGCCTTTCTTGAACTTTCAGTTTTCTTTCTCAAAAGGTTTCTGATTGCCATAATTGACTGTATGTTCTGGGTGTTCTGCAATTATTCCTCACCCGTTGATCCCTCTGCCACAAAATTTGGGGTGATGGGACTTTTCAGGATGTGTTTGCACGTACTCTCACAACCCTGTGTGGTAAATTACTGAAACACAGTGACTTGTGCAAGATGTGGCGTCAAAGCAGGGTTTTAAAACAAGAAACTGTGTGCATGAATGAGTCAGACCTCACAGGCCAATTGCACATTGTATCATATCTGAATAAGCACCACATACACCAAATTTGGTACATCATAGGCACTCACATATAGATACATTTACATATGCAGTATGACCAGTTGTTTTGTTCCAGATAATTCTGGCAGGTCTTTAAAGGACCTTGAGATCTATAACTTCTACTGAAAAATATTTGAAAGGCAAAAATAAACTAGACTATTTAAAAAAGAGAGTTTTAAATATTAGAGAACAATGTTAATTATATGAGGCCCTACTAGATACTCCCAGCATTTGCATTCCCATCTGCATAAAGTGTCAAACTTGCCCTGTGTTTGAAATCAATGCAAATAAGTTTCCTGTTGGCAATCATAGTGTTGCTGCCTTTGTTTCCTGAGCCTATTCAGTTGTCGATCCTTGCCAGCTTATAATTGTCATGCTGTGACGGGCTCTGCCAACCTGCTGACCTGCTTGGCAGACACCACTGTTTTCTCTAAAAAGCTCTTGGGAAAGATCATTTCCCCTGTGAAGCTCAGCTTCAAACAAGAAATCCCCCAGGGTGGGTTTTTCTTGAGCACTCCCCAACTGCCAACCACTTCCTAAGAAATACAGATTATTTTTATTGCAGATATTACTATTTTAGTAGCCAATATGAGGGTGTAGCCCATCTGACAGTTCTGAGAAATTGAAACCATAGTTGTGTTTAAAGAAAAGATCCAGTTCAATTATTTATTTAAGGGATTTATACAGGCATCCCCCACTTATTGGACAGATAAGGGACTGGAGCACCATCCAAAAGTGAAAACCATTGAAAAGTGGAACCCCATCTTTTTTAGTTTATAAGTGTTACTTCCAATGCTTTTTTTTTTGGCTAACAAATTGCAAATGCCCCTTTTATCTTGCAGATTCATGATGCCCCACAAAGATTTCTGTAAATGAATTCTTATTAACTCCTTTGGGAATGGGATTAGATCTATAACGAGACAGAAGGCAATTTTGGCCTTTAAAACAGCAAAAAGAGGTTGTAAGAGTGGAACATGTATTGAACGAATGAGTTCTGGGTATAATTGAAAGGTGTTGAAAGAGTGGATCATCAGAAAATGAACTATTAGAAAGCAGAGGATACCTGGACCCTTCTTTTCCCATGCCAACACAAATGCCCATGGCACCATACATAGCTTTTTTATCATTTTGTCCTCACAACAACCCTGCAAGGTAGGTAATTGTCCTATGAGCAGCTCGTAAAACTCTTCACTAGATGGAATCCTTCGTAGCATGGTCATTTAAAAATTGTCCTATTTTCTGGAGCAGCCCTGTTGTAAGCCCCCACCCCAAAGTGACATTATGATACTCCAAGATCACCCCATAGGGGTCACAACTCCCATTTTGAAGACCATTGTTCTAGGTCCAGGGGTTTAGGCGTGGTGTTGAAGAGTCAATGATTCTTTGATGTTAAGTATAGGGACAAAAATATGTTGTGCCCCTTTTTACCCCCTTAAATTTCCAAAAATTGGTTCTTAGTGGTTGCCTATATCATGCAGGGAAGACCGTCCCCAAATTTCACACTTCTTGGTCCAATGGTTTGGCTGGGCATATACCCTATATAGATTGCCTCCCTTCTAACCATGGTATAAAAATGCTTTTATATAATATGAGAATGGGTATCATTGGAGGTTCTGGGAACCAAATGTCACGGATGACAAGGTTCAACCTGTATTATTGAATAGAATGGGATTGTAGAAAAATGGATCTAAAAAATGGGTAGAAACTCGGATTGGGGCTGGGCCATGGAAGGCAAGAACCCCAATTGGAAACTTTATGGGGCATGTTGACAGCCAAGATCTGTAGAATCCCACAGATGAAATGTATTATATACTCGATGATAGAATGGGAAAGAATCAAAATATGTGCTTAAAAAGTGTATTATAGTACAAGCATGTTTTAATATAAAATTACTTACGAGACTAGAAAACCATGATGTAGGGGACCCTTATGCATGGGGCCCAATTGGGGGAAATTGGACCTATTGATCTGACTGGCTTGTCCAAAGGAATCACCACCACAAATGGATGGTTCAGGACTGTGCCTATATTGCATTTCAGCTGTTAATTAGCTGCTTCAGTATATATACTTTTAATATTCTCTGATGAAATATGCATCCCAATACTAGAACCTTTTGTAATGCCAGGACTTCTGTGACCCCGGAAGACTTGGCATTTGTAGCCTGTGCTCTGTTTATTAAGCGCAAAGAAGCCTCGGGGGAGCTCTGTACATTATTTAAGAGAAGGCCATTTGTGTAGCTCATTATGGAAAAGAGGAGATGAAATCTGGGCTGTTCAGTACAAGCTATTTATTTTCTGGGTCCCTTGAGAATTTCACTGTGTGTTTTAGAAGCCCTTTGACCAAAGGCAGAGTGATTAAATTTTCAGCCCTTGAGATGAATATTTTTTTTAACACATGCACAAAAAGTGGAGAATCCACATCAAATCATTAATGTCAACTTCAGGGAAAGAAATAGGATACTCCTACTACAGTTACTTGTGCGTTTGTGGCTGCGTTAGCAAATGAAAGCTTTTGTGTCCTTTTTATATTAACTGTAATACAATAAAATATTAAAGCAGCGTTTGCACACTTGGGAGGCGATTAACGTGCTTCTCTTTGGCAGCAGATCTTGTCAGAACTGAATAAAGTCTTCATTTAAGAGCCAGATTCAGCAACAGAAGCTTTTTATTTAATCAGAGTGGTTTATTAAAAACTTATCTTAATTTGGACAATGTAAACACAAAATTTCTAAACTTTGTGCAACTTTTCCCTTGTTCTGCACTAAGAGCCGTAAAGGAAATATTCACAGGAAATATTCACTGCTCTATCAATGTAAATTAATTTTAGTGGCGCAAGCAGTTAAGGCACTGTGCCTGTTAACCAGCAGGCCAGGGTTCAAAACCCGGGTCGGCCCCACAAGACAGGGTGAGCTCCTGTCTTTAGCCCAGCTCTGCGACGCCAGCTGGATCCAATCGTATCGGCTCTGCCTTTCCATTGGACTAATTCAGTGGCGTGGAGAGGGGGGATTTGCTGCTTGGGTAACAGCCTATCCTCCATAACAATCCAACCCAGGCTTTCGTGCTTCGCATGCAGCGTATGCAGCGCCGAGCACGATACCATAGTCTTTCAAGACTGATGGAGGCCTGCTTTTTTTTAAGAGCACAATTCTAACCATGTCTACTCAGATGTAAGCCCCATTGTGTTCAATGGGACTTACTCCCAGGAAAGTGTCTTTAGGATTGCAGCCTAAGGCTACGATCCTAAAGAAACTTTCCTGGGAGTAAGACCCACTGAACACAATAGGGCTCACTTTTGAGTAGACATAGTTAGGATTGTGCTCTAAACCAGGGTTTGTGTCACCTGGTATAAGAACTCATTGCATCACCCCAACGATGGACCTCCTGAACCAGACCATCCAAAATAAATTATAATATCTAAATGCAGCGTCATCACTTGGGTTACTGGTTGACAACTTATTGATTCCCTGCTGTGTCAAAATAACATCTTCATTGGCTCCCATTGGTTGGTTGGTTTTGAGTTAAAAAAAATCATCTTTTGTTACATAACGGAATTGTGTTTTCTTTTTCTGGTTAATTTGCCATTGTGTTTAACAGAATATGGATACTTCAACTGTTTTTCATTACATTCTGCATGAAATTCCCTTTCCACTGACATATAAATACTCAGAATATGGTCACTGTCTGGACCGCATCTGAGTGTGCTGTGCAGCTGCCATGTGATGTCCTCTGTCCGGCATCCCAAATGTCCCATGTGGGGACATCTGGACAGATGACTGTTAGAAATGGCATTGGTTCTATGACAACAATTCCAACAACTGTGGTTAATAGAAATCACATCTATATGTTTGTGGCTCTAGGAAGCTGTCAATCAAAATGGAGGAAAAGGATCAGAATCTGCCTCCAGGGGGAGATAGTGATGCACCCAGAGATGCTTCTAACCTTGGCTAGCAGCTGCTTTCTCTGAACATTAATTGGTTGGTTCACCTGATAAAAGTTATGTGAACAGGTTGAGCCATTTTTTTTAAAAGTTACGGCTTTGATTTCAATTTGCATCAACTATATTATTCATTTAGTTCAGGGTGACTGTATGCCATCACCAAAAAAAGGACAAAACCTCCCCAAAATTTAGGACACCCAAGGAAAATGTAGGACATAAGAAAATAAAAGCTAAAAACACGGTATTGTTTTCATGTGCTTAATTTAAACACTATATGCTTACCATTAAATTTAAATTTTTTATAAATAATTTATTACATGCAATTTATTAATTACAAGAAGGCTGCATGCTACCTGCTTACAGGGAAAAGTTTTTTTCAGCACAGAAGGATAAAATTCGGGACATGTCCTGGGTAGAGGGGACATTTAGGCACCCCAGTTTAGTTACTTGAGACGTTGGTGCAATCCTGTGATCTCTTTATGATCCATGTGCAGCATTTATGATCTCTGTGTACGATTTCTGTGCAGGATTGTAGCCAGTGATGGGCTTCAAAGAAATTAAGAACCGGTTCTCTGTCCATCTGGCAGCCACTTTTAAATGGCTATTTTTAAACTTTATATGTACTATCTCTTGTTAAGAACCGGTTCTATAGCGTAGGTGCGAACCTGCTGCTGCCCACCACTGATTGTAGCCTTCATTACAAAACTCAAATCAGGAAAACATCTGCATGCAAAAGACAGTGAACATCTGACTCCACCAAAAAGAGATTTAGGATTGCTTTATGTGAAGTGGAGATCTTTTTAATATTCAAGAGGACATATTCTACTAGGTCATAAATAAGGTGTTGGTTTTTTTTGTTTGTTTTTTTAATAGCACAAGTCTTGAAAGTCTTGAGCACAGTATACCTTTCCAGACATCATACTACTGTTTTTTCCTAACTGAACAAGGTTTGTATAAGTTGAGCTAGAAAAATATTTGGCAACCAAAGATAATAATGTCACAGTTGCCCCCTTTCACAATATTGGTGAAGGTCAGTGGCTCCTAAAGTTGGAGCCATGGCTTTTCTGGGGACCTATAGAAACCAGTCAGGGGTGTCATGGAAGAACAAAAAAAACCCATCCTATACAAAGGACAGAATTTGTTGCCCTAATGGGGAGACTTGGCCAGTGACCCAATTGGTCAAAGGAGCCATCAGGGAACCACTGGTAAAGGTAGATGCACCGTCTGTTTTGTTCAATATAGGTTCTTCTCAATTTTAGCGGCAGTTTCCAGCAGTGCTATCCAATTAGCCAAGGCATCCCTCTGATCTGGTGAAATAATATAAAGCAGTTTTTACGGCTAGCAATGATCATTATGCACATAAGTAACTGTTGCTTGCAGTCTTCTGACTGTTAAATGTATACATGACTGCTTTGACTTCCAGGGTGGTGAATATATTAAAATGCCAGTTGATTTGGGATGTTAAGATATTGGGGTGATAAATGAACCAGACAAATTTTTAAATGGTACCACTTTGGTTGCTCCTTGCTTTTCCTTCTTTTTATTTTTTGTTCGGTGGCGATTTGCACTCACATTTAAGAGACTGAGGGTGCAATCCTAACCAATTGTGCAGCTTAACTGTTGCTCCATTCCTGTGGTGGTGTGGAGAAGCCGGTGCACATCCATCCATCGGCCTAACCCCTCTAGGAGTGGCACAAACAGAGGTGTCACCAGGGTCTGTATCACTTAGTGCGGGACCCCAACGTGTCACCCCTGTCTTTTGGATGTGCAAACCTTAGCACATTTGAAGTTATTGGCAACAACATTCTCATAAGATACTTTTGGTGGTACTTTGAATAGGTAGACCATGTGAAATGGTACAGTGAGGGGGGACCAATGTTGAGAAGCACTGTTATAGATTTTCACCCCCTCCTGTTTTCTCATTAGAAAAAAATTCTGCCTGGTGAAGAGTGGGTAACAAAAATAACAGACAAATGTATAGGGTTGAGCAGTGTCAGGCACAGAGATTAATCTTCAAAGCAAGGCACTGCAACGGGAAGCAGAGGTGCAAATTCCAAAAAATCTCTCGGAGGCAGGATTGGAATGTGTCATTGGGACAACAAGGACCATTGCCAGGCCTCTCATGCTAGGAATGAACTATTTTATCCCAGAACAGTTTACCGGGTGAGAAATATCTCAGGTAAAGAGGTTCAAGCAGCACATTTATCAAGGAATTTCATCCACAGAGTTGAGGCCTGAAGAATGTTACGCTGCACGTCAGACACATTGCTCCGACATTACCCTCTTTACCTTTGCGGTGAATTCTACTGGACTGCAACAACACTTTCCTCTACTGCTAACCTCCAACATTTACATGGATGATTTTCAACTTTTTTCATCTTGTGGCACACTGATGGCGCACTAAAATGTCAAGGCACACCATCAGCACATTTTTTTAACCATTAATGAGGTGCACCATGTGCAACTTGGTGAGAAGACTGCCCGCTGAAGAATAGATGCCTTTGAATTATGATGCTGGAGAAGACCCTTGAGAGTCCCTTTGGCTGCAAGGAGATCAACTCAGTCCATCCTCCTGGAAATCAACCCTGACTGTTCACTGGAAAGACAGATGCTGAAGCTGAAGCTCAAATATTTTGGCCACATCATGAGAAGGGAGGACTCCTTAGAAAAGAGCATAATGCTGGGAAAAACTGAAGGCAAAAGGAGAAAGGGATGGCCTAGGATGAGGTGGTTAGACAGTGTCACCGAGACAGTGAATATGAATTTGTATGTACTTGTGAAGCTGGTGGAGGACACGGGGGCCCAGCGTGGTACAGTCCCAATGCAGACTCAGGCATGACTACATGACTAAATAACAACAAAGTGCACTATGCTGCAGGAAGGGAGCTCAAATCTCTCGATTGCCCTATTAAAAACCTTCCCCAAAGTCCCGTGGCACATCCACAGACCATCCATGACATACCAGTGTGCCATGTGTGGCACAGTGACTGAAGACCACTAGTTTACATGAACACTTAAAAAGAGGATTGATATTTTCTTAGGGGTTATCCAAGAGTTTGTATATGCTCAAATTCCCTCTCTATATGTCTAACCAGAACAATGCATTTATATGGTGTTTTAGAGCTTTGTTTCTCAAAATGTTATAGTGCCTGGACCAATTTTTTAGAACGACAGTCAGACACTCCCCTCCCCCCAGTAGTGATGTAATTAATCTGGAAGTGGTATCAGGGCTAGAAGTGATGTCATCAAGCAGAATTTTTTTCATTTCCACTATATGACAAAATCAAAACTAATAAAGTGTCAAGTCTAATAAATTAAAAGTTTATAATAAGTATAATTAAAAATTTATTTAAGATAAGAACTGCTTTACGGAACGTTACAACACTCACGGTAGGTTCAGGTGGGTGAGTTTGGTTTTTGGTCTTAGGGTACAATCCAGAGTAACTACAGAGAGTCCTTGCTCTGGTGTAAGAACAATTTACTCTGGATTGCAATATGAATTTCCCATAGGTTTTCACTAGCTGGTACAGTAACTATGGGTGCACATAATGTCTTTTATGTGCTCCTGTAGTTGCTCTGGATTGTAGAGTTAGTTTGATAGCTATGCCAAGCTTACTTCTTCCCTCTTGGAACTGGATGTGACCCTTTGCCAAGTGCAGAAATATCAGGTGCTTTTGCTTGTAATTTGAAGCCATCTGTAGTAGGCATCTCCGTCTCATCATCTGCAGCGTGGTCCCAGGAGAACTGTGTTAAATGCTGGCAGCAAGCAAGGCTCTGATATCTAGGATGAAAGAGGAAAGAAAAATTAAGCTTTTCTCTGAGTCAGATGATTAAAGGCTGCAGTAAACGGGCCAGTAAAGCTTTCCCTAGATAACAGCCACATAATAATCTTCACATCGGCCCTAAATAGTAAGTCCTTGTGATTTGTACCAACAAGCAGTAGCTACTATTACAGACTTAGTGGCTCAGTCCTTGAATTATTATAACCCGCATCATAAAAATATCATGTTTATTATATGGTGTTACTAAGCCTGCAGGGCATAACAGTGTTTGTGGGCTTGGCAGCATAGTGGCTCACAAATGGCTGCTTGATCGGGGTATCATGGTGGCATAGCTGGGGGGGTGGAGGAGTCAGTCATGGAGGGAACCTCACTCTGTTGGAGCCATTCTAGGCGGAAGGGAGCAAAATGGAGCCTGGTTGGCTCTGAAGGGGTGATGTCCCCATCCAAAGCTTACTCCTCCACCCCCTCTAGCTATGCCACTGGAGTTATCAATAACTTACCAATGAGAACGAGGAGGTGCTGCCTAACTGGAGCTCCCCAGTGAATGTACAATGGGTACATTGCTGCTGTATATTATGTACATACTGTCCCCAGCAGCCTGAGCAAACCAAGCTGAAATGTACACTATCAATCAGAGACGGAGCTCAGATCTTGTTACAGGTTTGTGTTGTGTAGGGCTCATAGCTTTTTTGAGCATGCCGTATGGGCTACTGCATGAAAGCATTTGTGACTGTGGAACAGACACCCCAGCATGCACCCCAAAGAAAGCCCTGCTGACCACCAGATTGCCATGAGATGGAGGGGGCTGCCTCCCTCCCAGTGAGGGAGAATAACAGTAACAGTATACCAATGAATGCTAGTTGAGGGGAGCAAGAGAGCAGTTGCCTACATTCTCTGTTGACTTCCATCAAGATGTCCATCACGGGAAACAAAATGAATCACTGGTCGGAAGAATCCGCGTTCTTTGAATATTCAAACACCACTATCTGATTGCCACAGTTGTGGCTCCCTTTACCTGCCCAACATTAAAGGATGGCCATCCCAAAGTTGATGCAACTATTTTTGGTTACTTTTTTATTGTCAGTATTTGGTGCAAGAACAATGGAAGCCATTAAGGGCTAGAAGTTGGAACTGCCTGTTGGAAAAGGGGGTCAGGAATGTAGCGGCACAAAGTGACAGGTGGCGGCTGTCTCCTGTTACACAAGCAACCTAACCCTGCACTAACTATTCCTTTCCACCACCACCCAGTTTTGAATTCCTGATTCAGCTGTTTCCAAGAAATCAAGCATTTGGTGTTCCATCTGCTGTCTTTGATTGTCAGTATTTTGTACATCTTGATCTTTCCTTCATTGTTATCTGATGCTGCTGTGGTCCTTGGAGGAACATCCCCCCCCCCAAAAAGAACCCAAGCTCAATCTTCCCTGCTACTGCACCCTCACAAATGACACATTTTCCACAAAAACATATTGGTATGTATTTAACTTGTTACAATCCACAGCCATTGTTTGTCCTTCTCTGCCCCAGAGACACACAGGAATAGAACCCTCAGCCTGCTTGATTGACGCAGAATGTGCGGACAACCCTCACGCAGGCTTTTATGTAGATGGTTCTGTCTGAGCTCCCCTTTATATAATTACATTATTTGTTCTGTAACTTTAGACCTTGTCGCTTCCACTATGATCCTTAGTTAGGAGGCCAGCAGATTGTTATTATTTCCTTACTGTTTTTATACTTCTTAATAATTGTACTCAAGTTACTTTATATGCACAAAGAACCTTTGTCTCAGTAAAACCCCAAAAGAGCTTTTTTCACTAATGCTTTGGGAGAAACTTTGGGAGAAAGCAAGGTTAATGGAATATCAGTGGCTCTGTATCGGGAAAAATCTTGTTTTATTTTTTGGCTTGCAACCTTTTGGTGTCAAAATTAAATGTTAAGGGCTCCTGTAATGAATTCTGGAAGTTATCCATAGCAAGGCTGAACTGGAAGAAGTCAGCAAGGTACGGTAACTTTTGGCGAGCCAGCTTCTTTGTGCAGGTTCCAACAGGAATACAGGGTGACATCCTAAAGTCATTGCGGGATCACAAAAAACACAATTTTGAATTCGGTCCTAAATGGATGAATATTTTCACTTAATTACACATTATCAAGCCTTTAAAAGATAAGTGGGAATAATATTAATAGAGCCCTTCCAACCTCCTAGACGTGCTTGGCAAAGAGATTTTTAATGATTTAATGGGTCGGAAACGTCTCCATAAATTTCATGATTGCTTCTTCCGCACATCCTTGGCAGCAAAAGGCCAACACACAGAGGAGAGGAGCAATTTCCAATTCCAGCAGAACCAAAATGATGCAAAAGCGGCTGTCAGCCATCTCCGTGCTGTGCTCCTTGCCGTGCAGCCAGCCTTGTGCCAACATGCAAGGCCCCTTCATTTTTTCTCAAGAGTAGATTGCAACAGGTTCAGGCAGATTTGGCAATAGTAATAGCTGCTGTCGTTGCCTTTGGCCTTCCCAGGCACACACCTGCTTCGTTGCCATTTTGGTATGGCTGTTATTGTTTTTGCAGGCCAGATGGCTTCGGATCCAACCTGTGTCACACCTGAGATGTTTAACCCCAGATCAGAATGCTTGGGTCCCTCCTGGAGGTCCGATTCTTCCTGCTGGGATCAGCACATAATGTGTCTGCTGTATAGATTCCCTTTTTGCTTCTCCCCACTGCTTGTAGATGCTTGTTCTGTTCACTTGTTCTAACTTGTCTACAATTTTGCAATGAGTAAACACAGTTTTCTTTTTATTTAGTTGCACAGCACTAAACACCAAACAGCCCCCATCTTGGCTTGGGGATCTCCTTGGCATCAGGTTGGCTCCTCTTAAGCAACGAGCTTGCAGTGGGAGTTTCTCCTTCTACATCTCTTGCCATGCCACCTCCACCCAAACTGTCTTAATCTTTTTGGACTCATCATTTTCTTAGTGTTATTCCCACTCCTGGTAGGGTCTGCTTTTTAGATGATGGATGTGACATGGGGAAATCTGGTGGGCTTGTTGCCAGGATGTTGCTTCAGGCAGCACCTCGGTCTTGAACTGTTGACCTGCCGCTCTTCAAATCAACAGGCACAACATCTTAACCACAGAGCCTCAAGGGTCCCCTCTTGATCTTGCTGGACTGTGGCAAAAAAACCTCAAAACTATGGGCATATTCTCAACCTATATGCTGCATTCTGTTGTTCCACTGACTAGCATTGTATTGGCATCCATCAGTCTTGAAAGACTACGGTATTGTGCTCAAGCCTGCATGCAAAGCACGAAGGCCTGGGTAGATTGATATGGAGGATAGGCTGCTACCCAAGTGGCAAATCCCCCCTCTCCACGCCACTGAAATAGTCCAACGGAATGGCAGAGCCGATACAATTGGTTCCAGCGGCGTCACAGAGCTGGGCTAAGGACAGGAGCTCACCCTGTCTTGTGGGGACCCGGGTTTTGAACCCTGGCCTACTGGTTAACAGGCACAGTGTCTTAACCACTTGTGCCACCCACAGCATTGGCTGGCATAATCAGTGGACATATATACATGTGGACATATGTACATACTCCAACATACATGGACCTCCTCAAGGTCAAGCAATGTTTATTCCCTTACCTCAGAGTTGCATTGTCCTTATACCAGTCCTGAAAAGGTAGTTAGGATTGCACTCAAAAGGACCAGAAACTTTAAAAAAATGAAAGGAGTTATGAATTTATGGATACTCATTTCTGCATTGTACAGATCCAAGTTTATTATACACAGATTTTTTAATGCATGGATTTGTCTCAACACAAATGACCACTGCAAATCAGACCTTTAAAAACTGCTTTTCTACTGTTGTAGAGAGACAGTCATGCAAGCAATCATTCCATTTTTCAGTCCCAGAATCAACAACCTGCAGATACTGAGGTGCTATCTTGTTCAGTTAGATGCAATAGAGGAGCAAAAACCTGAAAGTGGGTCTTTAAACCTATTTTTCCATTGTTTTCTTTATACACTGATTTGTTTTAATCCATAGGAGGTTCAGGAATCAATAGTGGATAACAAGGGACACCTGTATAACCATATCTTGTGTTAGCATGGCTAACTATAAGTAGTGATTATAGACAGCCCTTGGGCAAGGTCCTGTGCTATTAACTGTGCCGAGATAGGTAGAAACTAACAGGTTAATATTTATTTGTTTTTGTTTGTTTGTTTGTTTGTTTGTTTCTTTAAAGGTATTTATGGATGAACTTTGGAAAACTCGTGGAGGAAAGGATGCCCTGACTTGCATGGGGTCCATGGGGTCATGAAGAGTCAGACATGACCTGCGTTCTAAACAACAACAATGTTCCACCCTTCCCATGCCAAAGCCTATGTCCTAGGCTGCCAACAAAGATGTATATAATATGTCTTTATTAAATCTTTTAAAAGGTTTTTTAGATATTAAAAAAACCTCCTTTGAAATGTGAAAAAAACCTCCTTTTCTCATGACCTATCTGTATACATCGAAAACCAGGGAAGCATTTCCAGGTCAAAATGTATGGATTTCCAAGGATACAGCGCCTTGTGCTTCTGCACCCACCAGTTGCTCTCATTCCATGGAGCTAATAAAGTGATTATTTACCACTTGATGCAA
Organism: Cryptoblepharus egeriae; assembly: GCA_030015325.1. Classification (NCBI taxonomy): domain Eukaryota; kingdom Metazoa; phylum Chordata; class Lepidosauria; order Squamata; family Scincidae; genus Cryptoblepharus; species Cryptoblepharus egeriae. The sequence continues at coordinate 13,126,529 of JAREYC010000004.1, forward strand.
AAAATGGTGGGCTTCTCTGACTGGGAGCCCAATCCTATCTAACATTTTAGATATCCAATCCTAGCTAGCTAGCTAACCAATCCTATCTAACTATCTGCCGTAACTAGCAGTTGCACTAACAGGCATGCACCACATCAGCACAGCGGTTTATTCATGGTAGGGGAACATTACTTCCTTTACTTTGAGGCTTCATTGGTGCTGGAAAGTTGGATAGGATGGGACCCCAGCACTCCCGACATTCATTTCCATTTTCAAATGCAACCATGGTGGGGGAAGGTGAGGGAACTGTGGCTCTGATCAATGGATCTACATTTCTCGCCTTCACCACTATAGCTGCTTTTAGCCACAGAGAAAAAAATAGAAGCGTGGACACAAAAAGCCTCATTGGTTTTCTCTACCACAAACAATAGCAGTTGAGGGACACCCCCTGCTCCAATGGCCCTGTGTGAAGTTCCCCAAGTGTTGCTTGGTTGACTCATACCCCAAAGCAAGTGTTTATTTCATCCTTTAACTCTGAGCCATCTGGAGGCTTGGAGCCAGGCACTCCCAAAATCCCTGCGCCCGGTTAGGAGGTGATTCATTTCATTCCTTAGCCTTGGGCAAGTCTCAGCACTTCTCTCTTTTTGTACTTCAGGTTCCCACCTCTGTCTTTCCAGGTGATTGTATTGTAGTTGTCTAAAGCTGGGAAAGAGAAAGAGGTATAAGATTAACATGCTGTTGCATTTGATTGACTGTAGGGAATGATCTTCACAGCCTTGTCCTATGGATATATGTTCAGACTGGAAGTCAGCCTTGCTATGTTCAACAGGGTTCAATGTAAGCACAGATAGCACTGCAGGCATATCCTATGGTGCCAGCTCCAATTCAGAATATATTTGGACCTCCTCTCTTTGCTCTGAAATCTGGATCATCCTAAAATGGACTTGGACCAGGACCTTGACAGATCTTGTTGAAAACTTGCTCAAGTCTGGAAGAAAATCAGTCCAAGGAGAAAAGCACAGCATTCTGTTCGTTGACTATATGTGCTGCATATTTATTTGTTTGTTTGTTTGTTTGTTTGTTCATTCATTCATTCATTCATACCCTGCCTTTCCCATGCCCAAGTGCTTTCTAAGCTTAGTTCTCCCCTTTCTGCTACTCTCACAACAACCCTGTGAAATAGGAAATGCTGACAGTGAATAACTAGCCAAAGGTCACCCAGGAAGCCGAGGAGGAATTTGAACCTGGATCTCCTAAAACTCAGTTCATCTCCCTAACCAACACACCATTCTGTCTCTTATTTTCTCCATGATCCTTCCTTACTTGCTGAGAGCTCTTTCACATGTTGCACAAAACTGAAAATGAGTGGTTTGTGATCCTGCTTTGAAAGTACATAATAATAACATCCATATACAATAATAACATACATACTAACATTCATATATCTTCCCCTTGATTTCCACCTTCCCAATAAACACTTGCTTTGGGGTATGATATCTACCTTGCTCAAACAAGTAAGATATTCCTATTAGTAAGGATAACACCATGGAGTAGTAGTACTCATCATGCACCTGCAAGAATGTGTGCATGGGGCTGAGAGCTAGTACTGAATAGGTTAGTATTCTTAAAGTTTTAATCTCATCTTTTCTTAAAACACTTTTACTTGGTCTGGCTCACCATTTAACCCTTATATGACCAACCAGGTCTATTGGGCCCATATTTATAATTTATGCAAATTAGGCTATTTTAAGGTGGGCAGTTAAGGGTTAATATCCACAACAACTCTGTGGATATAGGCTGAGCTTGAGATATGTCGCCTGGTGCAAAGTTGTTCAGTGACTTTTATAACTAAGCAAGCAATGGAACATGAATGTTCTTGGTCAAAGTCCAAGAGTCAAGTCCAGTATTTTTCAGTCAATGGTGGTACCCAGAGTAATGCAAGTGGTAATTGATAATTCCAATGGTGTAAAATGCCACTGGTGTGAGGGGGCTATGAAGCACTGTTCTGCTTGGCTTTGCCATACTGGAAATTGATATGGCTGGGGCAGGAGTAAAGCACCAAAAAAGCAAGGTTGGATCTTGGTCTTCAAGATGTTGGCTTAGGAGGAAACAGTGAGGAGATACTAGGAGGCAAAAGCAACAAGGGAAACCTTTTGTGTTCAAAAATGAGTGTGATTAATCTGAGTGTGATTAATCCAGCAGATCACACCCTAAATATGAGGTTCGTCCAACAAAAATTCACCAATACTGGAATTTAGGAAGAGCCCAGTCAAGGACTGTAGTAACTTACCTGTTACAACCAGTACCTACTAACTGTTACTACATGGCTGGAAGGCCATGTCCAGCCTTCCAGCCTCCTGAGAAGCCTTCCAGATGAAACTAGAAGCCACCAGCACAAACCAGTAGTGACTTCTAGTTGTGTCTGTGTCTTCGATCTGCAAAGGCCAAGTCCACAGATAAAACAGACCCATTGTACTTACTAGAAAAGGTTGACAAACCCTGTTGTAGCCATTACACAACTCTGGCTCATCAATCTTGTCCTGAAGCAATCTGATCTGACTGCTGATCTTCAATTTTCTGTTCTTGAACAAACAAACAAACAAACCTCCCCCAACCCAAATATTCATTCCATAATGTTTTCCCAAAATCCATACTAGGTATTCTTGGAATTCTTAATTTCTTATAGCAGGGTTTGGTTACACTGGCTTCATTGCTGGACATGGTCGAATGGATTTATGTGTAAAGGACTGTTGACACCCATTATAAAATGGACGATTGTGTAAAATTGTGGGTGTTGCACAAGCAAGCAGAGATATCCCTTAAATTAAAATGGCTCCCACAGCTGCAGATGAGAGGCTGTAGCCTTCAATTAATCTCCCTGGAGCTGAACTCTTATAACCTTGTGGTTAGTGAATTATAGGATAGAGAAAAATGAAGGGGGAATGTCTGGGAATGAAGTACAGTTTCATCCCAGCAAGATTTAGGAGTGGAAAGAAAGTGAGCTATATGTTAAAACATAGGTTATGGAATTTTAACCTTGCTGGGATTTTAAGCTTTCTCTAACATGGTTAAAAATACACACACGTTAACTGTTTTTATGGGTTTCGTATAAAAGACCAAAATGACTGTGCCTTTCTGTAGTTTCCCCATCCGTTCCGACAGCACCAGTGAATGCTGCTATATTACTGCATCTGTTAACAATTTGGTTTGGTTTGTGTGTGTCTATGTGAACAGCCAGCTCTTTTATAGATCTCCAAAACCCAGCATGAACAACGAGAAACTGTGAAACACCGTCAAAGTACCAAAAGAGGATTCCTGCAATCCTAAAGACACTTTCCGGGGAATAAGGCCCACTGAACACAATTGGGCTTACTTTGGAGGAGGCATGGTTGGGATCCTGGATCTGAATTGCAGAAGTGCAAATCAATATGCCTAAATTCTTTCTATCATTAATGGAGTCCTTAACTTTTGATGTGGATCTGGGCAGGTAAATGGATTGCTGTAATCTACAGATTACACGAGATCAATCCTATCCTCATTAAAAGCTCCAGATATGCCGTCACAATGAGTGCCCCACAGTCGTGCCAGCCATTCTACCAATGCTGCAGCTGTAAAGCATGTGTTGAAAGCAATGCAGTGCACACTGGCCGCCAGCAGAGTTCTGCCTGAGGATGGACTGGAAAAGGGCAGGGATTGGGGTTGCAGGGGTCACTAGGTCCTACGACCCTGTTCTGGGGCAGGTACATCCCCAACAGGCTAGTTAGCGTTCTGACAGCAACAGACATGATGTTGCTTTGAGGAGTCCCATAGGGGACCCATTCAGTGATTGGGAAAGTAAGCTTGTTCCTTTTCCCCCCCGCACTCTGGCTGCTTCCCTGTAGGTCCAGCACCCTACATGAAATAGGTTTAGCCCATACAACTATCCTCAAGACAGATAAAATGATCACATTCAGTGGAAATTCTCTTCAGCTGAAGAGTTCAGAAGAGACTGCGCACTGTGTCACTGTGCAGCAGATATTTGTTGCCTGTGCCAGTGCTTGAAGATGCAGAATAAATACTGCAAATTTGTATTGATTTACAAAATAGATAGCAGAATTTAGCTTGTCTTGGTGCAGATCTCCATCAATATATTTTGAATATATAAAGGAATATATAATGTCCACTTTTATTCCTATAAGGTCAACTAAGTGCGCAATCAATGCCTTTGGACAACACAAGTCCCTGTGCGACCAGCACTTGTGCTGGATCCTAATCCCCTTACCAGCTTAAGGCTACAATCCGGAGTAACTACAGGACCTTTTACACTGATGTAGTTACGGTGCCACCTATGGGAAACCAATGGGAAAGGCATTGAGCAATCCAGAGCAAGAGCCTCTTACGTTTTCCTATAGTTACTCTGGATTGTAGGGTTAGGCAGTTCTGGGCTGCTCAGATTTGCATCACCTTATAAGGTTGCACAAGTCTGAGTAGCCCATTGGGGCTGCAGCAGTGTTATCTGGAGTAAGGGGGAAAGTTTCCCCTTGCTTGGGTTGGCTCACAGGTAACCTGAAACTTGTGCTGGCGACAGCTCAGGCACCCCAGCCTGGCTGTTCCAATGCAAATTAGGACTGCACTACATAAGTGTATTTTAGTAATGAGCTACACATTTTTGTATGCATTATGATAAAAGGAAAATATTTATTTAATGGATTTATATCCTGCCTTTCTCATCCAAAGGCTGACTCATTAGTAACAATAGACCAACATTAAGTCAAAATACAATCACTATACTTTAACTGAAATATTACAATGGGAGAAAACTATGTAAGAACTTGAGATAGGTTAAAATTTGATCTTTAAATTCCCCTTGCTATTAACAGTGAATATATCTCAAATCATGCTGATTTTTAAGAAATCTAACCAAATAATGACAGACAATCCAAAAAAAGCACATTACTGTGTAAACTAATGAGGATTCTTGACATCAAGTTTATTAATGTCAATTTAAATAACTTCCTTTGATAATATAATTTGAGAAGTATGTTTCCAGATCTTAATTTTTTTTAAAAATCACATGAGGTTAATGGGAAAGCTCCAACTTATACCAATAACTGCTACTAATTTAATACAATGCATAACATATTTTCCAGTACCATAAGATTAAATACTTTATATTTTCAAATGAAATGCATAAATTACTTATTCCATACAAACAGAATTTAAGGTTCTGGGGGGATTTGACTGCATATGTTAAAAATGTATTAAAAGAAGGGGCAGGTCATCTTCTTAACTATACAGAAAATAGCATTATTCTGTTCATCTGGATGCTTCAGATAGCATTTTATGCATTATTCTCATGAACATTGCTAGCATCCATAAATAAACACTGAAAAATACAGGTGTCGCTCTGATACACTTATCAGTAGATGCATCCGCGGTATGCTTCTGTGTGTGGGCAGAGCATTAATGGGAAACAAGTTCAGGGATTGGGATATCTATAGAAATATTCCCATACTGTGCAACTACCATGTTTATCAGAAAGGTGCACAAAGGTGCAAAATTTGAAGAATTTTAAGAAAACAGGTGACAAAAGTGGAAAGCAATCAAGATTTCTATTCTGCAGTTGGCAGCTTTCACCAGCATGATGCCGCCACTCAAAAGCAGTCAAGTAAGGCAATATAAAGTTCTTAACAATGCTGCTTGTATGGAATGGTCCTGTAGAATATTGGTATGTACTTGCAGCACCTGTCAAGATGAAAACAAATTTGAAGTCACTGAGTTACATTGGATCCGACCATTGGGCTGTGTAGACCTGTCCGTGGATAACTGAATCTGTAGATCAGGGCTCTCACCTGACCTCTGGATGCAACTGGTAGCACCTTCCAGGATTGTCCAGAGATGTTCCGAAGCCCAGAATGACCCCAAAAACCATCTAGATGTGAGTGGGAGGTGCTTCCCAGTAATGTCCAGGAAGTCAGGCGGGTCCCTCCAGCACAGTTTTGGAACCCATTCTGAGTACAATGTGCAGGTTCTGAATTATCTAAAAAAAGGAGCCACCTGTACCATCTACCCTGATTATCTACAGTTCTCCAAAGTAACAAGAAGAAATTTCTGGAGATCCCAGCCTCATGTGTTTGGTTGGGGAAGCTGGAGACTGAAACTGGCATCACTGGACGCAAAGAATTTTTCCACCATTGAGCTCTGCACCCTCTCTATATTTTTCCCCATCCTGGCAAATGCACATTCTGCAAGAGTTTTTGCCAAAATAAATGGTACAAGGAGATGAGTGGGCACCACCAGCCCAGAGAAAAATTGTAAGTGGGCCAAAAGAATCTGTCACGATTTCTGTCCCCTCAGATTCACTCTTGGAGTACACTGACATAGGGTGCAATCCAGAGTAACTACGGGGAGTCCTTGCTATGACGTAAGAACAATTTACTCTGGATTGCAATATGAATTTCCCATAGGTTTTCACGAGGTGGTGCCCTAACTACGTCGATGTAAATGTCTCTTATGTGCTCTTGTAGTTACTCTGGATTGTAGGGTTAGGCCTGGGGTGTCCATAACCCAGCTCAGGGGCCAGATGCAGCCCATGGTGATCCTCCATGTGGACCGTAACAAGCCCCCTCCATATGGTCCTCTAGAAGAGCTTTCTTTGCCTTCAGAGGATGTTCTGAGGACTGGGGAGGCTGGCGTGCACCTCCCTTCAGTGTGAAAGTGTTACCTGATCTGACTTCAGGAAAATTTGGACTTTTTTTAACTGATCCTTTCTCCTGGTATACAGTTGTTCACTTAGAGATATGGCCCTTAAAGACCTCCAATCGTCTTAAAGGAGGCGTTTGAATCACCACCTTCAGAACGGTTGCCCAATTGCTCTATGAGGTGGACAGCCAAAGCTATGCAAACCTGATGTGCACTCAGGGGTCAAACCAGTGGGTTTTTCTGAAAGAACCTGAGTGGAAAAAGATATTACAGTGGTGCTTCACATAAAGAGCTTAATTCGTTCCAGAGGCATGCTCTGTAAGTGAAACGCTCTTTAAGTGAAGCAGATTTTCCATAGGAAATAATGGAAACTCAGACGATTGGTTCCACAACCCAAAAAATATTCATATAAAATATTAACTGGATGTGAAAATGATGTGGTCTCCAAACATTTAACTTCAAAGCCCCTGGAAGCTGCAGCTTCTCATCTCACAGATCACAAGCTGAAATTCCCTCTTCTGCACATTTGTTAAAGGTCCAGGAACCATGAAGTTAAAAGTTTGGAGACCCCTGCTCTGGCAGAAGACTCCTTGCAGAATAACACCATGGTAAACTGATTGTATTATTAAAATCTAAGGAAAAGGGTGGATAAGGATGGCACAGGCTGAAATATATAAACTTGAGTGAACCATAAAAAGAGCTTGTGGAAAATAGGAAATTCCTCTGGATCAGGGAGACATTTTTTCAAGCTCATTTTTGCTCAGTTGGAACAGCTCCTCTTTGAGCAGATTTTTTTTCTCGCAGAGGGACACTTTTGGAACTCAGCCGACATGCGTCAAAGCCTCAAAATATCATTAGCAAAACTATAAACCGCATTTTAAAATCCAAAGGGTAATAAACAATTGTGATTTTTTTAAAAAACGTAGCTCTGGCAAAACCTAAAAGCGGAATTGGACAATCTAAATATTGCATTTCGGAAATCTTATCTTGGTCTGTTTATTGTCAGGCATCTTTACATTCTGTGAAATGCAGATGTATTTACAGAGCATGACATGCTGCTTTGGGAGTTTAGCTCTGCGAAAAGTGGGGGAGCTTCTATTTCACTGCATATTCTTACTGCATTTCAGAAGCTGGATGGTTAGAATGAAAATAAAATTGTTGTAAATAAATCTATAAATGGTATATTGATGGGGAATAACAGTATTATGGAGAATAAAATCGCACAAAATCGTTTGTGGGTCTGTCTCCCACAAAGAGAGTGGTTCCCAAATGTTTTTTAGGGGTGGCTCTCTTGATCTACTGTATTATTGGATGTAGCTCCCCATTAGGGCTACAATCCTATATACTGAATAGGGTGACAGGTTTTTAATGAGGATTCCACAGTTCCTTTGGCTGATGTTTGTGGCTCCCCAGGGAGCTATGGCTCAGAGTTTGGGAACCACGATTATAGGGAACCAACTACAGGGTTGTTGTAAGGCCAACATCAAGGTAACATTGGTGAATGCTTTGCAACTTCAGCAAACGCGATCCATTTCTCCTATCATGTGGTGCTGCTAACCCTCAGATACTGCATTCCCAATGTGCTCAGTGTTGCAACTGATGCAGGAGATGCAGGCAATAGTGTGAAGGAAGAAGTGGTGGTAGTTGCCTGTGGTAAAATGTGACCCAGTCCTGGAAAAAATTTATCACAACAACAGCATTGCACTGTGGAAAACAGGATCTGGATCCTGTGCAGCAATTGAGTAATAACTGCACAAATTACTGCAGTCTGGAACAGTCCTCCATAAATCCTTATGATGCCTTCCGGATTTAATTTTATTCAGTGTTATTTCTAGGCTGTCCTGCCCTCTTTGTCGCTTATTTATAACTTCAAAAGATGCATTAATTCTGTGGGCACAAGAGAAGCCCGCTTTGGATTCAATGTTTGCACAGGAAATGGTGTGTGGTTGAAATTATGGTGACTTGAAGAAAGCATCTAAATAAATGGTAAAAACACATGCCAATGCACAATACTACTATATAAACTCTCTCCCCCACTTCCTTTTAATTTTTTTCCCTGCACTATAACGGCCACATTAAGAATGAACAAGGATGTGATGCTTTGCTGGGAGGTACCTTAGGATTCTAGAAAATCAATGAGACCACAGGAGTAGAAAAAGGTCTAGATCTACTGCCAGAACAGTCTCACCAGACCTCTCCCATTTTCAGACAATTCCGCTCTTTCAACACCTTTCAGTTATACCCAGACTCACTCATTCAAGACATGCTTCATTCTTTCAACCTTTCTCTGCTGGTCTAAAGGCTAAAATTGTCGTCCCTGATGTTGATCTGCATGTGACATACCCTACAATCCAGAATAACTACGGGAACACATAAGTCACATTACGTGCACCCATAGTTACTGCACCACCTAGTGACAACCTATGGGAAATTGATATTGCAATCCAGAGTAAATTATTCTTACACTGGAGCAAGGACTCCCCATAGTTACTCTGGATTGCACCCAAAGTGATCAAACCATGTTTTACTAAAGTTACTAAAGTAATACCTATTTATCTACTTGCATTTGCATGCTTTCTGGCAGAAGCAGGGCTGACAGGAGCGGGGCTCAGGATGGGAACTCACCCCATCTTGTAAGACCCAGATCTCAAACCCTGGCCTGCTGGTTCACAGGCAGAGTGTCTTAACCATTTGCACCACCACAGTCCCATCTTGCATTTGCATGTTGAAAAAGACTGGGTTTCAATGGTTTTCACTTTCGGACAGTGCTCTGGTCCCTAACCTATCCAATAAGTGGGGGATGCCTATATCTATTAATATCCCCTCCCTCAACAAACATCCCATCAACATGTCAGCCATTTATCAACCATTCATACATCTATGTTTCTAAAATCCCCACCCTCATGGCAAAGATTCTGCAATCAAAATGGGACTACTCACAAATAAATTGAAGATTCTGGGGATTCACTGAAATTCAGGGGTTTGCAATTTTTTAAAAAGGCATGCAAAGGAGGCAAAAAAACCCCCAAAATCTCAAAACACTTTGTTTCCAGAGAGAGAGAGAGAGAGATTCTCCAAACTCCTAAAGAAGCATTTTTTCCCTGCAAATTAGGAAGGAAAGAAATTCAGTTTCAATTCCAAGACATTACGCTGCAATCCTAAAGACACTTTCCTGGGAGTAAGATCCATTGAACACAATGGGCCCTACTTTTGAGTAGACATGATTAGGATTGTGCTTTATGACAAAATATTGCACCTTACAGCTCACTGTGAACCACAAAGGAGACGACAGTGACAGACTGAAGACCAAGAACCAAAAAAAGAGGAAGATCTGAAATTGAGAGAAGCAGAGAAATATAAAATTGCCTTTTTCAATACTTTCAAAACTGGAGCCTCTACCTCAGCATTTGCATCCACACAGGATGATCCAGAGAATGCGCTTTCCAAAGTATGCTCTGCTGAGGCCAAAAGAACTCACAGAAAGACCTGCATCCTGCAACATCTTGTTGTTAGGCATCATTTGTAAAACTTTAATAGTTAAAACACCGGAAAACTCCCAAATGTGGCACTTCCCATACTGATGGATCCATATCATGGAATCTATATATATATAAGAGAAAAGTCACTGACTGACTCATGACTGACTCACTGACTGACTGACTGACTCATCACTGCCCTGCCAAAACCGGTGGGCCTAGAAGCGTGAAATTTGGCGTGGGTGTTCCTTCCGTGACTGAGGGGTGCACTAAGAACCGGTTTTCAGAAATTCCAACCGGAAGGGGGTGAAAAGGGGTGCAACGCGTTTTCCTCCCTATACTTTGCATTGAGAATTGCTGACTCAGCAACATTCCGCCCCAACTGCTGGGCCTGAAGCATGGAATTCTGGGAGTTCCTTCTGTCACCTGAACACCCACCAAGAACCATCTGGAGAAATTTAACCCTTCAGGGGCTGAAAAGGGGGCAACGTGTTTCTGTCCTATACTTAACATGGGAGACTGAACAACATCCAGCCAATGTGGGGCTCAATGCCTGGTGAACTGGGGGATGTTTTCCGGAGGAAGAGGTTGCACTGGCGAGGATGCTGCGCATGGGGGGAAGTTGCATATGGGGGAAGTTGCGCATGGGAGATGATGCGCATGGGGGAAAGTTGCGCATAGGAGGATGGTGCGCATGTAGGAAAGTTGCACATGGGGGAAGTTGCGCATGGAGGGAAGTTGCACATGGGGGAAGTTGCACATGGGAGATGATGCACATGAGGGGAAGTTGCGCATGGGGGATGATGCGCATGTAGAAAAGTTGCGCATGTAGGAAAGTTGCGCATAGGAGATAATGCGCATGGGAGATAATGCGCATGGGGGAAGTTGCGCATGGGGGGAAGTTGCGCATGGGGGATGATGCGCATGGGGGATGATGCGCATGTAGGAAAGTTGTGCATGGGGGAAGTTGCACATGGGGGGAAGTTGCGCATGGGAGATGATGCGCATGAGGGGAAGTTGCGCATGTAGGAAAGTTGCGCATAGGGGAAGTTGCACATGTGGGGAAGTTGCACATGGGGGAAGTTGCGCATGGGGGGAAGTTCTGCATGGGGGGAAGTTCTGCATGGGGGATGATGCACATGTAGGAAAGTTGCGTGTGGGGGAAGTTGCGCGTGGGGGGACGATGCGCGTGGGGGGACGATGCGCGTGAGGGATGATGCACGGGGGGACGATGCGCATGGGAGGACAATGCGCATGGGAGGACGATGCGCATGGAGGGAGATTGCGCATGGAGGGAAGTAGGGAAGTTGCGCATGGAGGGAAGTTGCGCACGGGGGGAAGTTGCACACCGGGGGAAGTTGCGCATGGGGGCATGATGCACATGTAGGAAAGTTGCGCACGGGGAAGTTGCGCATGGGGAAGTTGCGCACGGAGGGGAAGTTGCGCACGGAGGGGAAGTTGCACACGGGGGAAGTTGAACACAGGGGAAGTTGAACACGGGGGAAAGTTGCACATGGGGAGAAGTTGTGCATGGGCGAAAGATGCGCATAGGGGATGATGCGCATGGGGGAATGTTGTACATGGGGGTAGGTTGTACATGGGGGTAGGTTGCGCATGGGTTGTTGATGTGCCATGGGGGATGTTGTATGGGGAAGTTACTCCCGCAACGCTGGTAGGCTTTTTGCTAGTAATTCGTATAAAACCTATAATACAATTCTTAGATCCTGTATCACAGATCCTGGATCACAAGCTGGACATGAGTCAGCAGTGTGATGTGTCTGCAAAGAAGGCAAATGCCATTTGAGGCTGCATTAAGAGGTCTGTAGCTTCCAAGTCGCGAGAAGTTCTAGTTCCTCTTTATTCAGCATTGGTCAGACCTCAACTTGAGTACTGTGTTCAGTTCTGGGCACCTCACTTGAAGAAAGATGCAGCCAAACTGGAGCAAGTCCAGAGGAGAGCAACAAGAATGATCAGTGGGATGGAAGGGAAGCCCTACGAGGAAAGGTTGGGGGAACTTGGGATGTTCAGCCTGGAGAAGAGGAGGCTGAGGGGAGACATGATTGCCCTCTTCAGATACCTGAAGGGCTGTCATAGGGAGGAAGGGGCTCATTTGTTCATAGCCGCTTCTGAAAGCAGAACTAGAACCAATGGGTACAAACTGCAAGAGAGGAGATTCTGGTTGGATATCCGGAAAAAATTCCTGACTGTGAGGGTGGATCGGCAGTGGAACAGATTGCCAAGGGAGGTGGTGGACTCTCCCTCACTGGGGATCTTCAAGCAGAGGCTCGACGAGCACCTGTTGGGGATGCTCTAGGGGGATTTCCTGCTGCAGGGAGGGGGTTGGACTAGATGACCTACTAGGTCCCTTCCAACTCTATGATTCTATGATTCTATAATCCATAAAACAGTACAGTGCAGGTCTGCTCCGAGGGAAGTCACACTGAATTAAATGGGACTTGCTCCCAGGAACATGCATATAGGATTGCAACCTGAGGTATCTTTAATGGAGTTAAAGCTACCACTGAAAGAGCTTCCTAAGAAGAGAGCCAAGTTTTGTTCCATCCATTATGTTTCAGTGGTGTTCAATCATTGATTTAAGTGGTGCCGGAATTTTTCTCAACACGTTTTCTGTCACAGCTTCCTTGAACAAAAGGCTCCTGTGGTGTACACTTTCAAACAACCATATGAATTCCATTAATAAAAGATAACATGTGGACATTAAATATGGAAGAATTGTGCCATTCTACATGCATCTAATTACCATCTATTATCGTCCATCCACCTGCATACACACCAAAGCCCCTTATCAAGGAAAAGAAATAAAACCCTCCAAATATCACTCTGGTTTAAACTTCTTTTTGCAAATCAGACCTGGAAATGAGAATGAAATTGCTATTTCTACAGCAACAGTATCTGGAAATCCTAATTAGGAGAACGAACATGCCAGGTCTTAAGGCTATTTATCCAACAAGCTGTGATAGATATATTAAGCCATTCATCCCGATCTTCAGAGGTGCTCAGCTCACAACAGAAGTGCAAAGCCCTGGATTCACTTTAAATATGTACAGTGTGTGTAAAAAGCATCTAATGAAATGTGCTAGATCCCCAGCAAGCTGTTAATCACTTAATTCTACAGTTTAAACATTTATGTTTGCATTATGTAGTATTAATATTAATGTTCATACACCCTTAGCTTTATCCCATTCCTAGATTCTCAGTTAAGGTGCTGATATAACATGATCTGTTTTGAGTTCTGCTCTATTTGAAAAATGGTAGACCCCTTCAATTAATTTTGAGCTACTCATAGTTTCACGATGTGTTAATCTCCACGCATGGAAAGACACTTTCTTTGCATGCGTGAAACCTCTCCAAACATGCCAAAATGCAGAAGTGTTTTGCAGTGACGTCATCACATCCCTGCAATTACTTCCAGGTCATGCACGTCAAGTTGTGTTGACAATCTGAATCATGGACCCCCTACCAGTGGAGTACTTAATGGAGTGTGTACGTTGGCCGTAATAGTAATTACATTGATATAGTAACACATTGGCCATCAAGAGTTTGTCTCGCCTATTATTCCCACAGTTTCTGAAAGCCAATACAATACAAACTATAATACGTACATGCTGGTTTTCATTCTTTACAATGAACTTAGGAGTAACTCTCAGGCAGATCAATGACACTTTCTTCCAAGTAAATATGAATCCGAATAATTAAGCTTACCAAAATTAGCCAAGAATCTGCTAATCACGAAACATTCTGTAATTAGTGTATGGAATTTGTATGTAGCACATGGAAAATATACTATGAAATAACAGTATTGTGCAACTAAAAAAGCAGACCTCCGTCAGTCTTGGAAGACTATGGTATCGTGCTTGGCGCTGCATACGCTGCATGCAAAGCACAAAAGCCTGGGTTGGATTGTTATGGAGGATGGGCTGTTACCCAAGCAGCAAATCCCCCCTCTCTATACCACTGAATTCGTCCAATGGAAAGGCAGAGCCAATACGGTTGGATCCAGATTGTGCAACTACCGATAAGCAAATCAGATTTTAAAGAGTACTTATTATTCCCCCACCTATTTCCCATCTGCCATTTTGACTGTGGATGCAAACTTCTCCCGTTACTCCAGAGAAACTTATGTAAGAAATTGTATCTCCTAATGTTTTTTATTTGAATTCTCTAATTATTATGAAATGCACATAGAATTGGGCCATGTGTCTATTCTCAAGACAGATAATGACCACATTCAATGGAAATTCTCTTCAATTGGAAGTTTCAGAAGATACACTGTAATGGTCAAATATTTAAATTGTATCAATATGTTGTTGTGTGTTACCTATCCTTATACTTATCAACTGATCTTAATTTAGGATGAAAAAAATAATTCTACTGGACTTTAAAGAGGGGGAGTGAGATGCATCATTCTCCCTTTCTTTGCTGTCACAGTGATAATTGCATCGGAATGAAAATCACGCAGGATGCAATCCTAACCAAATTAGGCTAGCACAAGTCACCCTGTGGTGGTGTGGTGGTGGTGGTGGTGGGGGGGGGGGCTAGCGCATGCTTGTGCACTGGCCTAACTTTCCCAAGAGAGGCTCAAAAGTGCCTTTGTGGCACTTTTATGACTAACGTCCAGGCCAGCATAGGACTTGTGCCTGGACTGGAGCTGGCCTAAGAGTCAGGATTGCACCAATTAAATGCAATCAATAGTTAATAAGGGATTTGCCATATCGTGAAATATATTAGCCCATGGCAGAAAACCAGCACTGGAAAAAGTGCAAATATATATTTGCCACCCACAATGAAACAGGGTGTTGTTTCATTATGAGTATGGGAAGTGCTTCTAATTTGTATAAATCGCTAATCCTTGCCTGTTTTTCTCCTGATTAGTACAAATCTGTTATGTTAGGAATGCTTTAATACTTTACCACTTTTGTGGATTCAGACTTTGGACAATCTAAAACTGTGGTTCTCTTTTACCATTGGGACCCACTTTTTAGAATGAGAATCTTTCAGGACCCACTGGAAGTGATATCCTGAGTGAATGGCATCATCAAGCAGGAATATTTTTAAACATCCTGAGTGGCAATGTTACCCACACTACCCACACAAAAGTCCCATTTACTATTATTGTTAAAAGTATAAACATACCCCCAAATCCACAGTAACTACGGGAGCACGTAAGAAACTTTACGTGCACCCGTAGTTACTGCACCACCAAGTGAAAACCTATGGGAAATTTATATTGGAATCCAGAGGAAGTTGTTCTTACACCGGAGCAAGGACTCCCCATAGTTACTCTGGATTTTGCCCATAGTAGCCTGTGAAAAGTACAAATCTGTAAAATTTCATCAAATGCAGTTACAAATTGAGCACAATCCTGTGTCTACTCAAAAGTAATCTCCATTGTGTCCAATGGGTCTTACTCCCAGGAAAGTGTCTTTAGGATTGGAGCCATTATGTCTAACACATTAAAAGATAAAAATAAAATATTGAAATGAAAGGGGAACTACCTGAAATTGGCTTTTGAACCATATGGTGGGTCCTGACCCACAGCTTGAGCAACACTGATTTAAGAAAAGGTGACTACTAGTGCAATCCTATTTATTTCTACTCAGAAGTAAGTTCCATTGAGTTCAGTGGTGCTTACTCCCAGGAAAGTGCTCTTAGGGTTGCAGCTAGCAAAAAAATTTTTTTATTTGATATCTTCTTGAATAACTGGAATAGTTATAAACACAAAGGCTTGGGGGAAAAAAACCTGAATTCATTCTACCTTAAAAAAAACTTTTTGGATTAAAATTTGGCAGTCAGGCAATTCTTGAGCTGTCTGGTCTTGAAAAACCTTATTCACATGAGCTGGACACTGTGATTACTTATGTAAGTGTAAAATATTCCCATGGGCTGGCAGGAGCTGGCTTTCAGTCAAATAAACAGGGAAATCCAGTTTACTAGCATAAAACATAAAATTTAAATGTTCCTTCCAAGGATGTTTTGTCTTGCTTTTCAGAAAGGTATGTAAGATGTTGTAAAACTAGTAGGAAAAGAGGTGCACCCACTGAAGGCAAAGATTCTAATCCAGCTAATTTCAATCATGGTTAAGGAGGAAACCCGGGGCAATTTTGGGGAGGGGGGCACAAATCTCACTGAATTAAGTTGGCATGAACTTGAATCTACAGATGTAGCAACACACATGAAATGGTAGAATGAATTGCGCAGCTTTAGATCCCCCCAATAAAAAATAGTACCCATTCATCTGTAGAAAACTAGCACTGCAAGGAGAGAGCTTGAATGGAAACTCTTCTTCTTGATGTGCTTGTGTTCTATTTGCAGGGTGTGTGTGTGTGTTTTAAATATTGATGAGCATTCACAAATAGTAACCCCCAGTTGTAGGATCATAGAGTTGGAAGGGGACCTAATAGGTCATCTAATCCAACCCCCTGCCTGTAGCGGGAAATTTTCTTTATCCCGAAGAGTCACAGTCCACTTTGCTCTACTGCATGTGTAGACTAAGGGCATAGTCCCTACTTGTATTTAGGGGTCAGTCATGGATGCCTCCTCAAAGTAAGGCAGTTTTGTTCCCTTAACTCTGAACTGTGTTGCCATCACCCTGGAGCTAGGAAAATTGATTGGGATTATTTCCGAAGACTTATTTATCAGGTAAACATGCATAGGGTCAGGTTGAATTAAATTATGACCCAGCCAACCTAGCAGTTTGAAAGCATGCAAATGCAAGTAGATCAGTAGGTACCACCTTGGTGAGAAGTTTACAGCGTTCTGTGTGTATGCAGACCACATGTCCATGGAGGTGTCTTTGGCATCTTCTATGGCTCTAGAAATAGGAGGTGAGCACCCCACCTGAGAGTTGGTCAGGACTAGTAGGTCAACCTGGGGGGGGGGGCACCTTTACCTGTACTGTATTTGTTTAAAGTTTCTCAGTGTCTACAAACTAGTCATTCTGGTAAATGTGCTGAGTAGATTTTTTAAAAGGCAGCTCGATGTCTAATTCCTTCTCTTTAAAGTCCAGCAGAATCGATCCAGACTTAGGGCGCAATCCAGAGTAACTACATGGAGTCCTTGCTCCGGTGTAAGAACAATTTGCTCTGGATTGCAATATGAATTTCCCATAGGTTTTCACTAGGTAGTGCAGTAACTAAGGGTACACGTAATGTCTCTTATGTGCGCCCGTAGTTACTCTGGATTGTAGGGTTAATCAAAATAAGATTTCAACTGACCTGGAAACAGATTTACAAGTCACTGATTTTGCAAAAGAGCAGCTTTTATTATGCTGCAGTTTTGTGTTTCAGTACTTAATGGATATGGTGATCGACATATAAAACTGCACATTGCAGAGTTTCATAGTTTCCTGTTAAAATTACATATTAAAGACACAATTCTTGACTATGTTGCCTTTCTTCAGATACTTTTCACAAATGTTTCTCTGATGACCTCTATTAAAAAATGATTTATTCTGTCTCTCTCTGCTATGCGTATTTACCATCAACTTCAATTATCGCCTGGAAAATGCAATAGCAGCTACAGGTTAATGGAAAACTTAATGATTTTTTAATAATAAATTTGATAGTTATAAAATAAGATATGAATTTGCTCATTCTAGCGATATCAGTTGTAAACTGTTTATACTGGTTTTGTTTGTACCTTATACGATATCACCATTTTCCTTTCATATTTCATGCAAATGGAAAATGACAGGCATTAAAAATACATAAGAATAGTTGCAATTGTATGTAGAAATACTCAGAAGTAATCCCCCCCAGTCTTGATCCCAGGTGTGTAGAGGATTGCAGCTTTTATCTTGCAGCCTTTTACTAGAGGGCTAACTGAAAACTAATATCCAGAGCTAAGGTAGGGGTGGCCAACCTACAGCATGCCATGTGCTAACTTTCTATGTACAGGAACTTGTGCATGACTGACTGGTGGCTGACTTGCCTGCGCTAACCCTGCTTGGTGTTGGCTTTCACACTAGTATATATACTGTATTTACTCAAATCTAATCTATATATAATCTATATACACTAATATATATACTATATATATACACTATATATACTAATATAATCTAATATATATAATCTATATATATCTAATCTATATATATTGTATTTACTCAAACCCTTTTCAGCTGAATTCAGTCTCCAAAATCAGGTGCGCATTAAATTTGATGTTAATTAGAATTGAGTAAATCCAGTAGTTTGATTATAAGTATAGGGTGTGCATTATATTCTATAGTGCATTAGATGTGAGTAATTGCAGGTATTAATATACAATATTAGCTGCTTAGGAATCCAGGATGCCAACAGGATTAGACTCTGCTGTGCATGCCATTTTGAAAGTGTCTGAGTCGCATGCCACGAGTGGCACACATGCCATGGATTGGCTACTCATGAGATAAGTTTACAATTCTATGTGCACATTCTTAGAGATAAACATGCATTGTATTATGTTTCACACTCCATGAAGCTAAGTATGTGTGGCATATTTTCTGTACTCTGTTATAGTCTTATGACATTAGGTTTTTCCTAACTAATTTTTCAGCTCCAAGGTAAGGGCACTGCAACTCCGAGTTTACCTTGAAAAGGCCTCTGTGACTGCCCCCCCCCCAACTGCAAGATACAGTGCCTGTCCCACTGGCACAGCTATGCCAGTGATCAAAGTTGGTTAGGATTGCACCCTGTGTCTGTCCAGATATGTAGGCATTGCTAAAGTTGTTTTTTTTTAATTCACATGGTTTGTACAGGAGTGAGGTTGACCATATAAATTAATTTGGGAATTACAGTCCATAGCTACAGATCACACAAACCCGGTGCAAACTATGAAATCACAGATGTTACATTCTAAAAAAGATGAGCTTATACTTTATCTGGTATCTACTTAGAACAAATAACATGGGGTGTGTTTCTTAAGGCATGGATAGTTATTCTGGTTAGGCTACAATCCAGAGTAACTACGGGACCTTTTACAATGACGTAGTTATGGTGCCACCTATGGAAAACCTATGGGAAATGCATAGAGCAATCCAGAGTAAGTGCCTTGTACGTCTTCCCATAGTTAATTTGGATTGTAGGGCTAGTTAGCCACCTTGAGTTACCTTTTGGGAACTCCCAAGTCAATAAATCAATAAGTCATCCTAATAAATAATAATACTATGGGAGAGGGGAACCATCTTTCTTTTTTGAATAGCAAAGTGAAATGGTTTTAGTATAACAAACTTCTGCTGAAATAAAGAAATTTATTCTCTATTCTCTATTGTGTAGCGAGAAATTGCCCTTTAACATATTGATTCCTTAGCAGCCAGAAGTTTACTGTATATTTTGTGTCTCCCACCATCCCCTGCATATTTGTTATCATATAGCGTTTGTACATATCTGAATGTACAGACAGATTACAATTCATTCCTCATCTGCAGAAAAGCGGGGTGTTTTAAAGGATGGTTTCCACTTAAAAGTCGAGTGTTGAGCAAAGGGTTACAGATGCTTGGGACACATACATGCTTGTCCACACCAAATCCATAGGCTAAAGGCACACAATGCAACCATGCTGCTGAAGCCGAGCAGGTCTGGGCCTGAAAAGCTTCTGCAATCCTATGTGAACCCATCAACCAACTGGATCCAGCGAACATATTTATCACTTGATTTTTCAGATCGTATCAACACATTCAGCAAGGGCACTTGTGCCTGCAAGGTCCCCTGTGTGTTTTAACTTGCAAAGCAGACACACTTTGCAACGGGATGTTGGTTTGATGTTGTACCTCATGCAAAAAAAAAACATACTTATAATAGCCAGTAATACCAAATATCTCCAGAGATATTTTTAAATCAACTTATAGCAATTTAATTATCAGCAGAGGAAGCTGCCAACCAAGACCATTTCACTGGGTCAACTCTCAAGGACTGGGGAAAATATTTTTTATTTTCCCTCTTTTTCGGCCCTATTTCCAAGAAGCTAAGGATTGCTGTAGGTTGTTTCCTTCTTCTGTCTTCACAATAGCCCTGTGAGGTAGGCTAGACTGAGTGATAGTGAACTTTCACCCACAAAGCTTCATAGCTAAGCAAGGATGTGAATGTGGATCCTCCAGGTCTAGGGCCAAAACCAGAACCATTACACCATTCTAGTTTTTAAATACAGGTGGGGCCTTGGTATCCACAGATTTTCTTTCCATGGATCTGGCTCAGTGTGGGTCCCCCAGAAGTGTGTTGAGCCAGACAACCCAACCTGAAGGAAATCTTGAATGCCCCCCCCCATGCAGATTTGGTTTTCCATGATTCTCAGTATACTGTACATAGAGAATCCAAGAATGGATCTCCTATGGATAACAAGACCCACAGGTACAGCCATATTCAGTGGTATAGCTGGGACAGGGGGTAGCAATTGCACAGCACAACAAGCTTTAAGGAGGCAACAACCTCAGCTTGATAAAAAGTAAAAGTGTCCACCGCAGGTACAGTTGCCATAATTTTCTACAAAAAATTGGGACAAGATCCGCTGTCCCATTTGCCAGTTTGTGAACACAATCCCCCCAAATTGGGATTGTCCCTGTTTTTCCGGACATAGGGCAACCCCAGGGTGACCTGATGCCTGAACCTCAAAAGGAGGACAAGGTCTTGGATTCCTCTCACCATGGCCATTCCAGCAGAAAATGGCATGAGTAAAGCTGTGATATTGGGCACTTTCACTTTCCCATAAAGCTCAATGCATATTTTTTATTTTTAGTATTTTGGCCATACATTTTGATAGGAAGGAGAATCCTTCCTATCAATATGAATCCAATGACATATGAAATGATGGGGTACTGCATACCATTGCAAAGTTCCAAAATGAAGCCAAAATTAAGAAGCCTTTTGGAGGACACCTGGACAGGAGGCTAAAAAAGAGGACAAATCCAGAAAAATCCAGTCATATGATCACCCTGGCAGATTGCCCTGCTAGTTGTGACCGTTTCTAGGGAGCTGTGCTCATCCCTGTTTCTTAAGCCATTGTCCGAAGATACCTCCATGATCATGTGGCCCACATGTGTACAGATCTCTGATAACTTCTCACCAAAGTGGTACCTATTTATCTACTTGCATTTCCAAGGTTTCTAGACCCAAATCCCAAGCATCTTTCCAGTAGTGACGTAGCTGTACCAAAGGGGTGTATTAGGGACAACTATGCAATGTCAGGCAATGTCTTGACCTTGGAGCTTCACTGCCCTTATCTCTGTACCTGAAAATTGATGAGGATTGTACCCTTATAATACAACACTATGCAATCCTAATTCACAAGTCCAGTTCTGTTCAGTGGTACTTACTCCCAGGTGTGTGCGCAAAGGATTGCAACCTTGGTCTAGGAAGACCGTATGTCATAATCTCAAAACAGAACAGGGACCCCTCAAAATGTAGCACATCCAAAATGTAGGACACGACAAAATAAAAGCTAAAAACACTCATATATATTGCTTCTGTTTTGTTAATTTAAACACTTTGAGCACAATCCTAACCATGTCTACTCAAAAGTAAGCCTCACTGTGTTCAATGGGTCTTACTTCCAGGAAAGTGTCTCTAGAATTGCAGCCATAATGTTTTAAAAATAAGCAGTCTACATGCTGCCTACCTTTATGACTTATTAAAATTAAAACTTCAATTGTTAAATTTAAACTGTTTAAAAACTTATTTTAAAACAAAATTTGAACAAAAAATTACATCTGGGGGCCATCTAAGCATGTCTACTCAGAAGTAAGCCCCATTGTGTTCAATGGCTCTTACTCCCAGAAAAATGTCTTTAGGATTGCAGCCATAATTTAATTACATGCAGTTTACATGCTGCCTGCTCACAAAGAAAAGGATGACAGTGAAGATTTTTTTCAAGAATACAAGGCTAAAAAAGAGGACGCATCCCAGAAAAAGAGGACAAATGGTCATCCTGGCCCACTTTTTCCCAGGACACATGGCTAAAAATGAGCACATGTCCTAGAAAAAGAGGACATGCGGCTATAAAGGAGGACATGTCCTGAAAAAGGGGGACACAAGGCTAAAAAGAGGACATGTTCTAGAAAAAGGGGACATGTGGCTCTAATAGAGGACAAGTCCAGGAAAAGGCGGACACAAGACTAAAAAGAGGACGTTCTAGAAAAAGAGGACATTCGGCTATAAAAGAGGACATGTCCTGGAAAAGGGGGCCACAAGGACATGTCCTAGAAAAGGGGGACATGTGGCTATAAAAGAGGACGAGTCCAGGAAAAGGGGGACACAAGACTAAAAAGAGGACACGTCCTGGAAAAAGAGGACATGTGGCTCTAAAAGAGGACACCTCCTGGCAAAAGGAGACAGATGGTAACCCTGTTTGTGGGACCTGTGAGTGTCTTGGAGATGCCAGGAGAGGACGGTGCGCAGGTCTGGACAGCCCGGCTCTGCCTGCCTCCGTCCCAGCCGGAGCCCTGCGCCCCTCCAGCTACTCCCCCGGGGGAGAGGCTGGTGCCCGGCTCAGGCAGCCCTTCCCCTGGGCAGGAGCGAGATCTGGAGCGCCTCCTCCGCCTGCCCGCCTCCTGGTTGCGCGCAGGAGGAGAGGGGAGAGGGGAGGAGAGGAGACGCCGAACAGGTGGCGGCGGTGGGCAGGCAGGAGGGCTGTGCGCTCTGCGCGGTGCCCTGCCCGGCTTGCGAGGAGGGGGCGCCCTTCCTCCCCAGGCCAGGCCAGCAGGGAGCCCGGGGCTCCGCCTGCTCCCTCCCTGCCTGCCTGCCGGCCCGGCTGGCTGCGGTGGGGCTGGGAGAAGGCGAGCCACAGCCGCCCCCCCGGGCGCGCCACCTTTACGCACGGCCAGGGCGCAGGCAGGGCGCACGGGAGTCTCCAGCCAGCCAGCCAGCCAGCGCTCCCTGCTCCCGCCTGGGGGTCCGCCGAGGGGGTGGCTCCCCGGGGGCTGGGAGGATGAAAGTGACGGTGTGCTTCGGCAGGACCCGGGTGGTGGTGCCCTGCGGGGACGGAGGCATGAAGGTGGGCAGCCTGGTGGAGCAGGCGGTGACCAGGTACAGGAAGGCCATCGCTAAGGTGAGCCAAGGGGGTCCCGGACGGGGCTGCCGAGGGAGGGGAGCCCGCCTGGCCTCAATATGGCGCTCCCTGGCAAGGGGGGAGGAGGAGGAGTTGGAGGCCACAAGTGGGGAGGGTGACCGGAGAGGGAGCTGGGGGTCCCCCCCTCTCTCTCCAAGCTTTGGGGTCCCCTTGCCAAGCTTGGGCACTGGATAGGAGTCTGTGCCTTCCTCCTCCCTCCTCTTCCTCGCTCAGCCTTTACTATCCCCCCACTTCCCCAGAGTAAACTTTCCAGTCTTTGCTGAAAGTGCTGCAACTTCATCTTACGCAGGTCTACTCGGAAGTAGGGCTTACTCCCCGATAACCGTGGCTAGGTTTGCAGCCCCTACAAGCCAACCCCGTGCAGTCTACTCAGAAGCAACCCAATCCTAGGCCTGCCTACTCGGAAGTAAATCCCATTATGTTCAGTAGAACTTACTCCGAGGTAAATATAGCTTGAGAACCCAATTCTGTGCAGGTCTACTTTGAAGGAAGTTCCGTTGTAGTAAACTGGGTTCATTTCCAGGGAAGTGTGGGTAGGATTGCAGCCCTAAAGCCCAATCCTGTGCATGTCTACTCAGTAGTGTCCCATTATGTACAATGGGCTTACTCCCAGGTAATTGTGGTTAGGATAGTAAGCCCCAGAGCCCAATCCTGTGTGGGTCTACTCAGAAATAAGCCCCATTATGGGGTTTACTTCCAGGGATACCTTGCTAGGTTTGCAGACTAAAAGCCCAATCCTGTGCAGTTTTACTCAGTAGAAAGGCCCATTATGTTCAGTGGAGCTTACTCCCAGGTAAATATAACTTGGATCGCAGTCTGAGTGCCCAATTCTGTGCTCAGAAGTAACCCATTTATAATGAATGAGATTCACCCATTAGGAAAGTGTGACTAGGATTGCTTCAACCCTGTGTGGGTCTACTCGGGAGTAAGTCTCATTGTGTTCAATGGGGCTTACTCCCAGGAAAGTGAGGCTAGGGTTGCAAACCGGATCAGGGCTGGAACGTGGCTCTCTTCCCTTTGTTGCTCAGATCTCCCAGGGAAAGATACACAGTTGCGGGCCTGAGACTCTTTGTTGCTGTGCCTGTTCCCTGCCAGGTCCTTCAACCCAATTCCCCTAGATCTGCCCCCCAGGGACCCCCAGAGGGAAAAGGAGGAGGAGGAAAAAGAGGGGATCGGTTGTCTGTTGCCTTCATGGGGATCTCCAGTGGGATCTTCTCCAGTGGGATCTCCAGTGTCACTGATCGAAGAAGGAGGAAGGGAGATCCAGGCTCCCCACTTGGAGTAGTTGCAAGGAGGACTGAGTTTTGGGAGCCCCACATTGTCCTGCAGGAAGCTGCATCCACAGCTGGATCCACAAGGAAGGAAAGAGAATCAAACTCCCATTCCTTCTGCTTGCATCCTGTCTTCCCTTTCACTCCCTCTCCAGGTCGGCTGGTGACTGGAAAGCCAGGAAATCCAGCCCCAGGCTTTCCAGTTAGTCCAGGCCCAAGCGCACACGCACACCCCTCCACTGGAAATCACAGAGTTGACTTCCACATGGAGTTCTTTTATAGAAAACTTTGGCATCTCCCCTCCACTTTGCTGATTTTTCATGGCTTAAAGCTGTGATTTTCAAACTTTTTCTCGTGGCACATCAACAAGGCACTAAAAGTGCATGTCAACAAATGCATGTTGACAAGGCTGCTGGTAGGGAGATCAAACCCCCCACTTACCCTACTTATAAATGACTTTCCCCAAAGTCCCATGGCACACCTGTGGACCACGCGCAGCACAACAGTGTGGCATGGCAAGCTTGTTAAAAATGGCTGGCTTAGAGCACAATCCTAACCATGTCTACTCAAAAGTAAGCCTCATTGTGTTCAATGGGTCTTACTACCAGGAAAGTGTCTTTAGAATTGCAGCCTAAAAATATTAAAGGGTTGCCAACATATGAATTGGGATTGTGATCATATGCACGCTTTCCTGAGAGCAAGCCCAGTGTAACCGAGTGGACCTGCAGAGGATTAAACTGCTTTATGAACTTTTTATTGAAAAGCAGTATATAAATTCTGTTGATTATGCTATAAATGTAACTTTGAAGATTTATGCTATAAATGTTTTTGCTTTTTGTGATGAGTGATTTACCATGTTGGGGGGGGGGGAATGCTATGCCCGGATTTTTATTGTGCATGTCCCATTTTGCAAATGATGTTCTGCACATTCTCCTCCTCTGTTGGAAATGCTGTCAACATGCTTGCCTGGTTATTGGGGAGGGATGGTCTTGAGAGATGCTGTAGGATACTCCAGTGATACCCCCCAACCCAAATAGTCACCTTTTTAAAACAAGAATCTTTGGGTTTTGTGGTTTTTATGATGCTGGGGGGTTGTGCACATTTCTGATAAAGCATTTGGATAATTCATGGTTGTTTTTCTGTAGAGTATTGAATGCCTTGATCCAAGTTAACTATAAATCTCACTTTCTTTAATTAGCTTCACTTTTAGATTAGATCTAAAAGTAGCCTAATTTGCATAAATTAAAAATGTGGGTCGAATCGACCCACCTGGGAATCTAAGGGTTACAAACCAAACAAAAAGTTGAAATTCTTTTAAAGTTTTTTGTAGTCAGTGATTTGATTGCAGGCTTTTTGTTTGGAATTGTTTACTTCTCAACTCCCAAAGCTGCAGGATGGGGGAATATTTTTGGGACTTGGTGGGAGTGGATTTGGAAATGAGAGCTTAGCAAATTTAGGGTGCCCTGTGTTTGTCCC
Source organism: Cryptoblepharus egeriae (assembly GCA_030015325.1). Taxonomy (NCBI): domain Eukaryota; kingdom Metazoa; phylum Chordata; class Lepidosauria; order Squamata; family Scincidae; genus Cryptoblepharus; species Cryptoblepharus egeriae. Next base: position 13,152,471 of record JAREYC010000004.1, read on the forward strand.
CCTGTGTTTCAATGTTAACATTGAAAGCACAACAGGAAGCACAAAATGCTACTAGATTGTTGTTTGAAGGATACCCACAGTATACTGTATGTTAGAGTGCTCCTTGCCTTTTTTAAAGAAGGAGAGGGAATAGGACAAAATAGGATTCTCAGATTGTGGGTTGGTATCAGTGGGTCATGAACCAATTTCAAATGGTTCCCATTCATTTCAGTGTGTACTTTAGTATTTTTACTTTATTAGAATTGATGCTACCATATGTGACTATATTTAGGAAAATATACTTCTAACAGTACTTCTAACAGGCTACTATGTATAGCATAGGTTTCTAACAGTGATAGTTGGTGGAGCTTACTCCTGGATAAGTGTGGATTGCATCCTTTGGGATGTTTGAGGATTTTTTAAAATCCAGACTGCTTGTGAGGGTTAGGAGGACTTTTCTTTTATTTAAAGTAAATTTTTAAACTTACTATAAACCTTTTTATCTGGATTTGATTTTGTTGTATGGAGAGGGTGTTAAAATGTTCATGCTTAATGATGTCACTTCTGGCCATGACATCACTTGCAGGTTATTGACTTAGCTTTTGGTGGGTTCCAGCAGATTGTCATCCTAAAAAGTACATCCTGGTATTCAAAAGTGTTGAGAAGCCCTGTGAAAGTGTTACAGACAACAGCACCGCTCTATAAATAAATAAATAATCTGAACCAGACAAAAAGAGTACCTAAGGGTGCAATCCTAAGAAATTTAGGCCAGCCTAACTCACCTGGCCTATCCTATTGTGATGGTTTGGGGAGGTTGGAGCATGCCTATGTATTGACCTAACCCCCCTAGGAGTGGGGCAGAAGTGTCTTACTGCACTTTTGTGACCTCTCTTAGGTGAGCACAGGACTTATGCTGGGGCTTAGGCCAGCCTAAGTGGGTTATGATTGTAGAACATATCTGATTCCAGTGGACGATGGCATGAGCTAATGCTTGATTTACATTGGGGACAACATCCTGTGGGTATTGGAGGCTGGAGACCTGCAGCTGTTTGCAGGTATCTAAAGAGGATTTAGATTTCTTGTGTGATATAGTGAGAGATGTTTTGGCCATCGTTTCTCTTGCATGTCTGTAATGTTGTATCACTGAATATCTTGGGCTTTGTTTTTGTATGGCCTTTTGTTTTGTTTCAGGCAACACATATTGGCTTTCGTGGCATTACAGCGAGTCCCTCTATGGCCAGTGTTTGCACTTGTTTTCCAGAAATCACTACCTCTCTAATAGTTGCAACCACATTTTGGTTCCTTCTTGATGTTTTACCATATCCATTGTTTTACTTGCATATTCCACATTTTGAAAGTAGTAGTGCTCCCATGGTTCTTACTTGAGGGGCTGGAAAATTCAGTTATCTGGTGGTACATTTCTCTAGGACCACAGCTTTAACCCATGATATGTGCTATTGACACACATAGCAAACTGCTTGGAGATGCTGGAAGTGGTCTGAGAAGAATTTCAGTTTTGCTTAGAACTGCTACCTAAAGGATCTCCCTGGGGTTGGGAACAAACGTTTCTGGTGAACTTGAGTAACTAACCGTACAATCCAAAGTATACAGGAGCATGTAAGAGACATTACGTGCACCCGTAGTTACTGCACCACCTAGTGAAAACTTATGGGAAATTCATATTGCAATCCAGAGTAACTTGTTCTTACACCAGAGCAAGGACTCCACATAGTTACTCTGGATTGCGCCCTAAGTAAAAAAGACACAAGAGTTTATGAAAGTTGTGATCTCAGAAATTTTGAGATTTGAAAAATTGAAGATTTATGTACCTCTTTTTGATTTATGGCCATTATTTTGTGCTTCTTACAATTAGCCAATAAATTCTCAGCTAGTTTTCATGATTTAACATGGTTTCATTTTAAAGTTGGTCACTGGTTCCCAGTTTTTCAAACCACCTTGTCCTCAACGCCTCTACACTATAGAGCTACCAGATTGTGCATTTTGGTTGTGCATTTATTCTGGGTTGTGCCTACTGGGCCCCATATCTAGGTTGTGCTAGATCCACTTCCTTGGCATGTCACAGTCCTGAGTGCCATGTGCATTGATAAGGCAATCTGGTGCATTATCTGGTGCTTTCTGGTTTGATAGGAGCATGCTCAGGCAAGCCCACTAATTGAGAGATAATAAGCTTATCTATCTATCTATCTATCTATCTATCTATCTATCTATCTATCTATCTATCTATCTATCTATCTATCTATTTATCTATTTATCTATTTATTTATTTATTTAAGTTGCCGGTTCCCAGAGCTTCCTGCAGCTTCATCATTGGGGTGAAAAATGCAAGCTTAAAAGGGTAGTTTAGAAGTGGAAAATTTGTGGAGTGGAAAAGGGTGCCCCGCATCTCTTTGCTGTTGCTTCTCTGATATTGCTTGCTTGTGGTTGTTGGGTAACAGAAAATATGGCAGAAGGTATTGAAGAACCTTGCTTAATGTTTACAAAGCTGAGGAACATTTTAAATTAGTGACGCTTCTGTAAGTTTTTCAGACATTATAATTACAAGACGGAGTTGTTCTTTCTATCTGGGATTTTCAAGAGTCTGCGAAGAACTCAGACAAAATTATTTATGTAAGGCAAAATCCAGAGTAATTATGGGAAGTACTTGCTCCGGTGTAAGAACAATTTACTCTGGATACCAATATGAATTTCCCATAGGTTTTCACTGCGTGGCGCAGTAACTACGGGTGCACAAAATGTCTCTTAATTACTCTGGATTTGGGGGTTAGTTCATTATTTAGTGTGCAATCCTAGGCATGCTTTCTCAGAAGTCAGTCCATTTTGTTCTATGGGATTTACTGTCAGGTAAGTGTGTTTGGGATTGCAGCCTTAGGTAGTTAGTTAAAAGATTTATATCCTGCCTTTCCTCTGTTAAAAACAGATGCCCAAGGCATCTCTGTTTAAAGATGCTCTGTTTGAAGATGCAGTTTGTGAAGACTTCATATCTTTGTAGTGGAGGGAGGACAGGAGGACATTTTGACAGGAGGGCCACATCATGCTTGCTTCTGAGTGAACATGTGTGAGAGGCTGTGAATGTGTGTCAACTGGGCTCCTATGTCGTAACATCAGTAGCTGTTGTCATAAAATCAGATGCTTTATGCTTGCAGTGTGGGTCTCATAGCAAATTATCAGATTTTCAGTTTGTGCAAGAAGGGATTAGAGAAAGTGTCTCCCGAGACTCTCACTTGCTGCTTTTAAGGTGGAAATTGCTGAGCTCCTCAAGCTGGAGTTTGGTCAAATGTCTGAGGAATTGTAACCAGTTTAGGCTAACATAACTTGCCTGTCTCCCCATTCCCATGGTGGTGTTGGGAGGCTGGCGCATGTTTGTGCACTGGCCTAATCCCACCACAAGTGGCACAGATGTGCTTTATGGCACTTTTGGACATCAAGGACATCACAGGACTTGTGCCGGGTCTTAAGCTGGCCTAACCAGGGTTTAGGATTGCAGCCTGTGTTTGCTCCATCCATGCTTATTATTGTTTCCGATGTCAGGCTGCAGTGAATCTGAGTTTGCCACCAAGTGAATCCTCAGCAGGGAGCAACGGTCTGTCCAGATTCTATGGAAAACTATGAATGTAGCCACCTGCCTTATACGGAGCTGGAACATCCTTCTAGTTCAATATTCTCTCTACAGACTGGTAGTAATTCTTCAGTTTCAAGCAGGGCCTTTCCTACCTTGTGTAGAGTTGCCAAAGCATGAATCTGACAGTTTTCTGTAGCTGAAACAGGTGCCCTACTAGTGAGCCTAAAGCTTCTTCCCATCAGACTCTATGGAAAGTTGAACTATTTGATACAAGTTTGCAAACACGTGTTTTAACATTCAGGCTCTACATTCATAGGTAGTATTCCCCTTCCCCTAATTTTCAGGTAATGGTGTCTAGAGATCTCGGTGACATATGCCAAGAAGACCCTCTTCCTGTTGGTTTTGCACAAGTGGGGAGGGTTTAATGTGGGGTTTCTTTCAAATAATTCCCAATCACGATACAGACCTGTCTGAGAGTTGGTGTCCATTCCTCCCTGAATTATCTCAACGGTGCTTTGATGGAAGTGGTCGGGGGGAAATTAATCTCTTTTTAAATTGTGCCGTACTATAAAGCAGATTGCAAAGCCCTCTCCAGGGCCTCCTGTGGTTGTACATCAGAAGTGTTATCACTGTCTCCACTGAGACCATTAAGTTATTGTAGTGCAGAGACTACCAAAGTGCTTCCCCAAATATCTAGCATTGCCTCTTGTGGAATGTTTTGTGGACAGAGCTGCCATGTGCAAGAAAGTGAAAAGGATAGTTGTATAGTGGTGAATGTTTTATTATCTCCCCCTTGTATTTTGTCCTATTCAGTTTGATGGCATGTTTAAAATGAGGTGGGAGAAACTGACAGATCATGACTCTTTAGGAGGAACCTGTTCCTTAAATGGTGAATCTATATCCTCTTGTGCTGGGATAAACAAGGTTTGATGATGACCACTAGATTGGATAGCTTTAAAGTGTTTGGGCAAATCTGTGGAGGACAAGTCTTTAAATGTCTACTAGTCATGATGATTATAGCTACAATCCAGAGTAACTATGGGAGCATGTAAGAGACATTATGTGCACCTGTAGTTACTGCACCACCTAGTTAAAACCTATGGGAAATTCATATTGCAATCCAGAGCAACTTCTTCTTACTCTGGAGCAAGGACTCCCTGAAGTTACTCTGGATTGCGCTGTATGTCTTATATCTGGGTTTGGTGGCACTAGAATAGAAGTGATGGGAGAGAAATAAGGTATTTTCTTCTCCTTGTGGGTATCTCAATGGTTAGCTGCTGCTGGAAGAAGGATGCTGAATTAGATGGGTCAGATCAGCACAAGTCTTATGCCGGGGATTATGCTGGCCTAAGCAGAGGTTAGGCTTGTAGCCTCAGTGCTATATGTATGCCAATTAAGAATGAGACAGCAGTTGGCATATTTTAAAGTGTTAAAACAGCAATGCTTTTTTGGATATTTGGTTAGCATTTTTTTGCTAACTACTTGTGTTTGGACACTTAGCTCAAGCTATCCATTTTATTGCCTTGTATTATTGGGCATCTGGTGGATGTGTATTCAGAGAACTGGCATTTGTTTGCATTAGGTTGTTATGACTGTATCAAGGACTCTGTTTTTATTTTTGGGTGTTAGTCCCTTGTAATAGTTTGGGCAGTTCTTCTTATCCATTAGGGTTAGATTGCTGGAAAACTTAGTGGATACAGAATAATTGAATTTATGAAGCTCAGCCCTAAACCAATGCCCTTTTGATGCAGAAAATTGACCCAGTCCAGAGAACAGTCCCAAAACATGAATTGCATGGCTTGATGCAATTACTGCAACCCTCTCCTCATTGGCCAAATCTATTCCTCCCCACATATGGTGCAAGCATTCCTCTGCTCATGAGGAAGCCACTATCTCTCCTCCTCCTCTTTTTTGAAATTTACACCCTGCCTATCTATCTGTTCATAGCTGTTCAAAGCCCCCTCCCAAAGTGCAACATCCCAGTATTATCAGATAACAAGAACACAGTTGCAGTTAAACAAGAACTCCCTACTGGGTCATCTGCATGGTTCCTCCTTTTAAAAATAACATTTCATAATCTTCTAGTTCTTAATCCTCATTAATTGCAATCTTTGACTTCTTACTTTTAATTTCTCATCATCATTTTGTGCTGTAGTCCCTTTTTGTAATTTAGATGGTATGACCCTTAGGGTGTGATTTTTTTCCTTATATTGTTTTGCAAAGTAGGAACACTAATAAAACTGTATAAGTAATGCTGATTATAAAATGCTCTCCTCATTACTGGAAAAACATTTTAACCCCATAAAGCTTGTCTCAGTGTTCTTTTTGGGTGTGACCTTGTGTGATGAGCAGCCACAGTAGAACCACCATCACAGGTGTAGGGTTAATCTTGGCAAGAATCTGGTTCTTCCAGGGGTGGAGTATCAGAACCCAGCTGTGCCTAAGCAACACCTGGCTCCAAGGGCAAAGATCTTTAAGGGCATGGAGGAGGTAGTTTGGGAAGGGAGTACCCATTGCATAGGGATGCTGCTTCTTGAAAAGTTTCCCAGTATAAGCCTATGCAGGATGGAGAGAACAAGGGAAGGAAGATGCATCTTCCAGTCAGTAGAGAGATCAGTAGAGTGAGGCTCTTTTGTGATAGTAGCAGAACTTGCATCCACATTGAGCCAGCAATCAAATTGTGAACCCCAACAAAACAGAACTGAATCCATGGAACCAAAAGGACTGACATGAGCATGATCTGGAGAAGGGGTTGAGATGTTTCAGTGGACAGTATGCAGTGTGTATAGGTCAGGGAAGGACAAGGCTCTTGGACCTTTAACAATTGTGTAGAGGAATGAATTTCAACAGGTGCAACTTTTCATCTCACAGATCACAAGTTATACCTGTTGATATACCCTTCTCTACATAACTGTTAAAGATCATGACACCCTGAAGTTGAGAGTTTGGACACCCCTGGTCTGGTATAGGTTGATCAGGCATGGGGGTTTGTTGCTTCCATTTTGGCATGCCACTATATCAGTTGTCTTGCTATCATGATGATGATGAAGATGAAGATATGACAGTTTATAAAAACAGAACTGGCCTAAGACAGCTCTAATCCAGTCAGGACAGCATAAGCTCCAGCAAAAGTCCTCTGCTGACCTGGAGGTGTCAAAAACGTGCCTTAAGACACTTCTTAAGTGTCCACTCCTACTCCTTTAGTGTCCACTTCTTAAAGCCTATTCCTAGAGAAGGGATAGGCCAGTGCACACACACACATGCCCACACCACTATGGAAAAATATGCCCGCTGAGTTATGCTGGCCTAAGTTGGTTAGGATTGCACCTTCAGATGCCTATGCTGCCTTATAGGAAACTGTGTTCTGGATGCAACAGGCCTCCGTCAGTCTTGAAAGACTATGGTATGTGCTCGGCGCTGCATAGGCTGCATGCAAAGCACAAAAGCCTGGGTTGGATTGTTATGGAGGATAGGCTGTTACCCAAACAGCAAATCCCCCCTCTCCACGCCACTGAATTAGTCCAATGGAAAGGCAGAGCCAATACAATTGGATCCAGCTGGCGTCGCAGAGCTGGGCTAAGGACAAGAGCTCACCCTGTCTTGTAGGGCCGACCCGGGTCTCGAACTCTGGCCTGCTGGTTAACAGGCACAGCATCTTAACCGTTTGCGCCACCCACAGCCCTCTTGATGAAGTGGATCCCCCCCGCTTCTGGATGAAGCCATGTAAAATATGAATGATGTCTTTTGTTGCTGTTGGAACAGGACCACAGTGTGAGGAAAATGAAAGTTAATTATACAGCTGCAGACAAAACTTACTGTAAAAAAGTAGAGTTAAGAAAACATGTATGACTAGATCTGTCTCTGCGTTGTCATATTTTATAATAATAGAGGGATTGACTTATTCCTATTGCACTTTTAATTGTGGACCCACAATCCTATGGGTGGAAATCCCTCCCTCCCTTTCACTTCAAGATTGGCAGTAAGACCTCATGTGTGGACAAGTGTGATTACAATTATGGGTACTATCCATATATAGTACTATAGTACTATATATATGGGTACTATCTATATATGGGTACTACCCATATATAGGATCAAGGGCCAATTCTATATATCGGTCCTACCCATATTTAGGATCAAGGGCCAATTCTTTATATGTGAACCTGGGAGCAGAGAAGTGCAAGCAGAGTTTTGTTCATGCACTGGGACTTCCTTGCCGTGTCTTCATTCAACACTGTACAGGGCTGGAGAACCTTTTAGATAGAACATCACAAGATAGAATAATGAGATTGAAGTGGGTGGGAGAAACATGGGTTGGACATTTGGACCCACCCCAATACATGTTAGGATTTGGCTATTTGTATGTATGTGTTAAACAATTTGAGCTGTAGATATAGGCTGCAATCCTAAAGAGACTTTTCGGTAAGACCCTTTGAACACAATGGTGCTTACTTTTGAGTAGACATGGTTAGGATTGTGCTCATCGTCTTAAGAGTTAGTTCTTCCTTCTCATTTTTTGTTTAGGTTTAGCTCCGTGAGCACAAGACTATATATGCCTTATGTCAGTTCTAGGCACACCTATGTAAGTGTTGCACCCACTTACAGGGTACATATCAAATGTTGTCTGGAGACTGCATTTCTAGAGCCTCAGGGCTGTTGGTTTTTCAGTTTTATTGAGTCACGGTGGTGACAGCTGTAGCTAGTGGGATGCCAGTGACATGCTTACCAGCTAAATAAAACTGCTGTAGTTAGAAATGCCAGCTTTTGTTTGAGTTACAAATCCATAACAGAAGTGGAACCAGACAGGGACAACAGACAACAAAGGGCGCAATCCTGAGTAACTATGGGGAGTCCTTGCTCCGGTGTAAGAACAATTTGCTCTGGATTGCAATATGAGTTTCCCATAGGTTTTCACTGGGTGGTGCAGTAACTACGGGTGCACATAAAGTCTCTTATGTGCTCCTGTAGTTACTCTGGATTGTAGGGAAAGATAGCTTCACCCCCAGCCACTTTTTCTCAGCCCTGCAGGGTGCTACTTCTTGGATATAATGAAATTTCATGACATCCAAGATGGTAGACCCAAATCTTACAAGATCCAAGATGGCAATGCCTTTTATGAGGCTGGGGGGACAGTGTGTGTGCTGCAGTGCAACATCTTGAAGCAAATCATCTCAGACTCAGGTTACCGCTGGCACATTAGAATTGATGGAAAACGGTAATCCTGTTTTGGATTACCCTGTTCTACTGAATTAGCTTGTCCCAAAGATGGGAGAAGGGCAGCCTCCCTGCCCTGGGATGATAACTTTTTCCAGAGACTTTCGCTGCACAGATAGGCAGAGCTCCTCTGGCTCCTGGGATGAACGTTCTGGATGGTCATCCCTACCTCTTCTCTTGGGTGATCGCGTGTGTATAAGGACAGACTGGCGCATGACTGTCGGTATATGGACAGACAGGCGCATGACTGTCTGTATACGTCTGTATAATGGCCTAACCTCACCGGGTGTGGCACACTTCGGTGGCACCCCCAGGCAAGCATAGGTCTTGTGCCGGCCTAACCATGGGTTAGGACTGCACTGTGTGTTTGCTTTTAAATGATCAGTGATGATAACGAGCAATGTGATTGGGATAAGCATAGTGTACAACTTTGTCTGCTGTTGCTGATTTTCTCATTGAGGAACTCCTCACAAGGTTCTGTGAAAGACTAAAAATCTTGACCTTGACATGAAAAAGTATAAATGTGTATAAAATAGGGTTCACAATGCGAGCTGCAGAACCCAAGAAGTACATTTGGAGTCTTGTGACTAGTGTGTAGCTTGGCACTAGTACTTTAAGAATAATTCCTTTCTCTGTTATAGGGATCTTAGGAATAAAAAACTAAGATAGGAGAACATAAATATGAAGTCCTAAGTGATATATGCAGTGAACCTTCAATTTAACAGACCTTCAGCATCAATGCACATTTTCTACTTCATTAAAAAACTACTTTTTTTAACATTTTGCACATTGATTTCAATGCCATTGGATTTAATGGACTTTCTGCATTAATGGACACCACTTTCCCCCATTAGTCTGTTAAATGAAAGGTTCACTGTAATTTTTTTCCAGCTGTCCTGGTTATTAAGTCTGAATGTAAAGCGGTTTCAAAGGCTGTGTTCTACAGCTAGTATAGTACCTACAATTCCGAGTAATCTCTGACTATAGCATCTGGACAGTTTTGTGGCTATGCTATGTTTTATTGGAGTGTGTCCAAATTATGCAAATAAGCTCTTGCTTTCCAAGTCTTGATGAACATCGGGAGTCTGGGGTTCTTTGTGTTAAAATGAATTGCTCACTCCAGTTATAAAGCAGTGATTAAAAAGTGAACATTTGCATTGCTTGGTCCTTCATATGTAAGCATCGGAGAGTGTAGGCTTTCAGGTGTTGGTGCTAGAGATTGCTTTTTTGGCACTTGAAATGCAGGTAAAAATAATCCTCTTTTATTTTCTTTCTAACAACTACCCACATAAATACCTTGTTAAATCACTTCAGGTTGCCTTTGTTTGCCAAGGTAGGGCTTAGTCTTGTTATGGGAGCCTTTGCATGTTGGCAAAGGTTTTGTATATTGTCCTTCACAACATAAAAGCTTGTGAATTCCATCTATGTTGATTCAATGTGCAGTTCTGGTACTTGTGTAACTGGTTTTCAACTGTGTGGGAAATAAGGTGTTATTGAATTAGACCTGCTTTAAAAACTGAAAGCGCAACAGTGTATGGTGTTGTTGCATCTGATAATGAAAGCTAGTACAGTAGTCCTTCATATCCACAGAGGATCTATTCCAAGACCCACCACTGATACCAAAATATCCCTACAATCCAGAGTAACTACGGGAGCACATAAGAGACATTACGTGCACCCATTGTTATGGCACCACCTAGTGAAAACCAAGGGGAAATTCATATTGCAATCCAGAGTAAATTGTTCTTACACCGGAGCAAGGAGTCCCCATAGTTACTCTGGATTGCGCCCTAGGTGGATACTGGGGTCTGCATTAAAAACATCAGTAAAGTGGTCCCTAATCTTAGCACTATCAAACCAAGCTGGCTTTTGGGCAGTCCTTGGTGCTTCAAGTAGCCGCTTCCAGGTATGCCCTGCCTGCAACCACCTTCTTTAGCCCCCAAGCACCTTAAAATAGATTGCGGAAGAGTTTCCCAAATGCTTCCATGATGCATTCTGTTTCCCAAATACTTCCCAGGGGAACATGGATCTTGGTGTGACCCAGAAGTGCTTACTCCGAGCATCAGGGTCTGCCTTACAGATGGTGTAAATGGTGGTGCTAAGGAATGCTTTTAAACATTTTTTTGCTTTTTAATAAACGTTTTTAATGGGAACGCTTTATTAAACGAACTGCCGCGATCTGAAAATGGCTTCTGGAGCTCCAGAGTCTGCCTCCTAATATCTGCAGGTGGTCCAACCTGCAGGTAGTGAGAGATCCCTATAATAGGTAGGTTAAGGACCCCTAAATTCCTTTTAAAAAACAGCAATTCTTAAACATTAGAAATGAAGATTAGGATTATCCTAGAATAAACATAAAACCTTTGTAGGGTATGTATGGCCAGAGGCTTTCTGATGAGGTCTTGCTCAGAACAGACAATTTATACAATCCTTTTAATGTAACAACATAAGTGTAGATTGGCAAGAAGTGAACATTAATGCTGTCTGAAGGTTATTTTCTGCTTTACTATTTATTTGGATTATGGTTAGATACTGTGACACAATCTCTGTATCTGTGTTGTAATAGAGATCTGTGGGAGAGATATTGGATTCAATTCTGTGCTGATAATAAAATCCTTTGCTTATGTGGTTAACAGTGATCAGATACATTGTTATTGCAATCTATAAAACAATATTGTAAAGCAGACAGTATTATTGTCCCTTTCTTGTAGATGGGGGGTGGCGGAGAGGACAACGTAGTGATGCTATGGTTGAGATTTGGATGAGGGACTAAACTAATTCGCTTCAAAATTGAATTCACAGAGGGCTTTCATAGACACACTTTATTATCTTTCACAAAGAATCAATGGTGTACTTTAAATAAATTTTAATTTATTAATTTAATTTAATTTATTTTAATAAATTAAATCCCAACCATATCTACTCAAAGTAAGCCCAATTATCTTCAAGGGGTTTTACTGTCAGGAAAGTGCGCTTAGGATTGCAGCCACATTCTGAATGTGCCTACGCTTAAGACAGAGGTTCCCAAAGTGTGCATTGCAATGCCTTACGGTGTTGCAGCTCACTCTCAGAGGCTGTATGGCTCCTTCTGTGTGTTTTCCTGGGTGCTGGCTTTTTAGATCTTCCAAAATTATATGAGATCCAAGATGGCAAACCTCCTGGTAAGAAGATGTTGTGGGTCACTGTGAACGTGGTAAGTTTGGGAACCGTCAGCGCAAGGCATGCAGTTCTGTCCTGTACATGTTTGCTCAGAAGCATGTCTTGTTCTGTTCAATATAGTTTAATCTCGGGTAAGTGAGCATAGTAATACATTCTTAATGCACCAGCAGTGTTAACCTTTATTTTTGATGTAGGTGGGTGCTAGCATGTTTTGAGAATAACATGCTATATATACTCGTATATCCGCTATTTATCACAGATTGTCTTAATTCTTATTGGAAAAATATTTGTAGCCACTGTGGATTTGGTATTGGATTTGGTATTGGCCAATAATTAGTTATTGTGTTCAGATTGGAGACTTTGAGCACAATCCTAACCATGTCTACTCAAAAGTAAGCCCACGATATTCAATGAGTCTTACTCCCAGGAAAGTGTCTTTGCGAGCACAATCCCATCCATGTCTACTCAAAAGTAAGTCCATGTTGTTCAATGAGTCTTACTCCCAGGAAAGTGTCTTTAGGATTGCAGCGTTTGTTCTTGTTTTAAGTAGAAGATAAGATATTTATATTTGATTCTAAATATATCAGTAGCACATCAAAGATGTTGGCTTTATTGATATCAGAAAAGGGCTTACCTCAAGCATCCTTCACAATGTGTAAACAGTTATCTGGTCAAGCATTTGAACTAAATTTGAACTATTATTCCAGGAGAAGATTGTTGTTTTGGTACAATATTTACTTATTGTGTTTTAATACTTTTCTTCCCATATGGGGACAGTTTTAGGTAATAGACCTGATATTTTTGTACACAAGAAAATTTTATACACAATAACAAAATATTATTGTTGAAAAAGGCCCAAGTTCCTTAAGAGGATTAAAGTCCCCATAGTGGTGTTCACACGAAAATAATGGCTGAAATCACTTTTTAAAAACAGAGATTAGCTATAGATTTTCTCAGTCTTGCAGGATTAAAAGCTTGCATGTTTCACTCTACAGCTAGTAAAAATATAGAAAGTTTTCTCCTGTTAGGTCAATCCAGTGGTGGACAGTAGTCGGAGGACAGGAAAAAAGTCTGTGTGGAACAGGTGTGGTTTGGGAGTTTGAGTGTGGTGGAGACTGGCTAGAAGGGAAAGTATTTGAGTTGTGCATGAACAGGCTCTTACCCTACAATCCAGAGTAACTACGGGAGCACGTAAGAGACATTACGTGTACCCGTAGTTATTGCACCAGCTAATGAAAACCTATGGGAAATTCATATTGCAATCCAGAGCAAATTGTTCTTACACCGGAGCAAGGACTCCCCGTAGTTACTCTGGATTGCGCTCTTAGTCTAGCTTCTTGTATCTTTTCTATAGAAACCTGAAGATAAAAGCAGGACGATAAGAGTTAAACAATAAGCCCTTATATTCTTAGCGGGGGTGGGGGGGTGGGGGGAACAGATGAGGCAGAAAGTCCAAAAACCGACAGGAGATACTTGAGAACAATTGGTGGAGTAACCACCAAATATAAAGATAAGGACGGTGTTTATGAGAAGACTGGTTTCCATTTTGTAATGTAAATGAGAGGAAAATTGGGGGACAAATGAGCCTTGGCTTCTTAGGGAGCCACAGAAACCAGCCAGGAGAGTCAGGGAATCCTCACAAAAACCTGCTGTCCTATATAATGTTTAGGGTTAAAGCCATAGAGGAACAGCCAGTGGCCCAGTAGGGTAAGGGAGTTGGCAGTCTGAAAATTTTGGGAACCACTTGTTGAAAGTGACCAGTAGTAGTTGTGCAGAGTTTCAGGTAGGAATTTTTCTTTGCTCTACCTGCAGACACTTTCTGCAGGCAAATCAGTGCTCTACCATTGAGCTATGGCTTTTCCCCTGAAAGTACATACTGTATGCGCATTTTGGGTTTTTTTAGTTCACTTCAACAAGGATCACTGTGTTGTAAAAAACAACAACTGTGGAACAACTTCATGTTTACATGAATATTTTGACGTTTCTTTATTAATTTTGTTGCAAGGGCTTTAAAAAATATTTGTTTATTTATTTATTTAATTTATATCCCGCCTTTTCTTACCTGCAAGAAGGAGCACAAGGCGGCTAACAACAGACAGTAAAATAAAACACCATTAAAATTGAATTATAAATATAGATTAAAACATAATTAAAATACAATTAGATTAAAAACTGAGGACAATTAAAACAGAATAAAAACATTTGTTAAAAACAGTAAAATAAAACAATAAAACTGCCCCCCCAACCTATGCCCCATTTAAAACGCTTTTTAAAAATAAAATCCCCCTTCTTTTGGCATAACATCCATAGTTTAACCACAATTTATGCTATGCTGGTGTTTCTGAAGTTTTTCTCTCTACCTTACCACTTCAAACAGTCCACCTACTGAAATATCACTGGAAGTAATTGGCAGTGGCATCATTGCCAGTTATTTCTGGGTTGAGAGGCCAGATGTGATACAGGAAACACTAGTAAGAGACTCATAGGGGATTGGATATCTTTTTCAAGTGTATGCTTTAGGTCTATTTCTCATACCTCGTACTGCTTGTTGCATCAAGTTTTTTTTCTCACTACCATGTGACAGGTGTCCTGGGGTCCTGTGATACATCGCCTCAAGTTCCACTGGTGTTGCCCATAGCACTGGTTGAGAAACATTATAGTGTGCTGTTGTATTATATGATGCATATTATAATGCATTAGGCAATAAAAAAGCAGGTCTCTGTCAGTCTTGGAAGACTATGGTATCGTGCTCGGTGCTGCATACGCTGCATGCGAAGCACAAAAGCCTGGGTTGGATTGTTATGGAGGATAAGCTGTTACCCAAGCAGCAAATCCCCCCTCTCCACGCCACTGAATTAGTCCAATGGAAAGGCAGAGCCAATACAATTGGATCCAGCTGGCGTCGCAGAGCTGGGCTAAGGAGAGGAGCTCACCCTGTCTTGTGGGGCCGACCCGGGTCTCGAACCCTGGCCTGCTGGTTAACAGGCACAGCGTCTTTACCGCTTGCGCCACCCACAGCCCACAATTAGGCAATAGGATAGACATGAATACAAAATTTAAAATCACTACAGTAAATTTTGGTGACACAAAAACTAAGATTACTGTTGGAGCCAGTGCCTCTGAAACATATAAGAAACATAAAAAAATCAGATGTCCATGTGCAGAGTGTGTTGTAAAGATGCTGGAATGAATGAGATTTATGAGATTTTCTGCTATTTTCAAGTTAATGTAGAAGTAATTAAGTTCAGGACTTCCATGTTTGCACACCATAACATCTAGTTCAACTGTTATACTGCATACTTATTGGGCCGGTAAATAGATAGTAATCCTTTTTCTCTCCATTCCTTGTTGCAATCCTAGACACACTTTCCTGGAAGTAGGATACAGTAAAATTGAATTCAGAGTAACGTAGATTGAGAGTGTTTTGCAAGGAATGCAAACATTTCTAATAAATTAGGCTTGATATACAAGTGAGGTCTTAATAAATGAGTGAAAAATATGGGATATGGCTGGTTTCAGCGCTCCGCCAGCACCCACTCAGCCTCTCCAATCAGAACAGCCTATGCAAGTCTACTCTGAAGGAAAGTATTTTCTTGCTCCCAGTAAAGTATGGGTAGGATTATAGCCTGTGTGGATCCCTTCTGCCTAGAATATACAACATTACTTCTTGGTGGTGCAGCATCATGTGATTCAAAGTCAGCTGTTATTTTTCCTCTTTGTGAAGTCTTCCAACACCTGTCCTCATTGGGTTGCATGTAAGCCCTTGTGGAATATGAGTTTTCACCATGTTTCCATGTTCTCCCAGGCAAAGTATTGGCAAGTGGGAGATGTTTTGGGGGATAGTCCTTCATAACATGCAATTCTGTTCTTAGTTTATCTGCAAAGTGTTGTGTAATTCCTGTTTTCGAACATGAAGCTGCATGCATCATATGGAGAAAGGAAAACATCTTAGTGGAAACTCCAAAACATTGTATGCTCTCTCCCCTTGGGTTGCTTTCACAATATCTGGGTATCTGGACAACAAGCTCTCTGTTTTTATTACTGTCTTTATTTAACAAAACAATAACATTAATCTACAGTAATAAGAACTTTCTTAACTGGAAATATCTTTACCTCTTAAATTCTTACAAATTTCATTCCAGATCAAACCAAGGTCTGTCTATTCCAGCTTGTCCTTCTGAACAGCTTGTGGTTCATTTGGGAGATATGAAGTTCTTGGATTAATTTTGTTATCAGCTTGGATTTATTTTGTTATCCGAGAAGTTCTAGGATTTATTTTGTTATAATAAATAACTGATTTTGTAACTCAGTTATTTATTAATAATAAATTGTTATTTATGTTGTCATCTTGTATTTTGAATTCTGCCTTATCTGGCTATGTAGGATCCATGTAGATATCAAAGTTACACTTTTAGCAGAGTTGTTCTTTACTGTGCCATTGGGTTGCTTCTGATAGAAATGGTCAAAATAAAAATCCAGAAGAAAATTTAAGGCACAATCCTAATCAATTTAGGCCGGCCTAACTCAGCCAGCATAACTTCCTATAGTGATATGGAGAGGTTGGCATATGCCTGAGCGCTGGCCTAATCCCCCAAGAGAGGGACAGAAATTTTTTAAGTACTTTTGCTACGCCCCCAGATCAGCACATGACTTGGAGCACAATCTTAACCATGTCTACTCTGAAATAAGCCCCATTATGTTAAATGATCTCTCTCCCAGGAAAGTGTCTTTGGGATTGCAGCCTTATGCTGGAGTTTATGCCAGCCTAACTAGAGATTAGGATTACAGCCTCATTGCCAAAAGATTGCTGATAAGCAGCATTTCATTGCTTTTATTCCAAACCTTTCCACTACTCACAATTTTATGTATAAGAGGTATACAAATTTTTACTTCTAGATGATAAAGTCTGCCCTATTTCCTTTCCCAAGTTATAGAGTCATCACAAAGTTTCACTTTTGAATGAATTTTGTGCTCGACTGCACATCACACCTCAAACAAAAGTTATCATCAGACTTGTATTTGTCATGATTTGCCAGTACTGTTAGATCCATGGCTCGTTCCTTTTTAAAATTTAGTATTATATAGTATTACAGTATATATAGTATTATAGTGTTAGTATTATATTTTTCTGTTATTTTTTTCTGGAATGCAGCTATTCCTGCTAGCAATGTAGACAAAAGCTCTAAGGGCGCAATCCAGAGTAACTCCGGGGTGTCCTTACTCTATTGTAAATACAATTTACTCTGGATTGCAATATGAATTTCCCATATGTTTTCACTATGTGTTGCAGTAACTAAGGGTGCACGTAATGTCTCTTATGTGCTCCTGTAGCTACTCTGGATTGTAGGGTAAATCAGAAGTTCAAGGACACCGGGGGGGGGGGGGGGGTTTGATAGTCTCTTGCAGGTTCAGGGACCTGGAACTAGGCAATGACAAGCTGATTCAAAGAGACCTCAAGAAATGAAGATGGAACAAGGGCTAGTTTGGATGATCCCCTGAAGTGGGGAGAGGAACTGTCAGAATGTTATGTTCCTTTTCTTACCATTTAGTTCATCTTGTATGAAAAAGGGTGGATACTTTGATACAGGCAGGATACAGGTGGATACATTATGCTTTCCCAAAGAGAACATAAAATGAATTTTTTCCTAAAGGGTAGTATAGATCATAGTTCCTATATTGTTTCCTCTCCGCTCCCTTTATACCTAATTTGCATATCTTTATGTTTCTCATGAGACATCTGAAAGATTTGTAGATGGAATCTATAAGAAAGATTGCAGGCCTCCATCAGTCTTGGAAGACTATGGTATCGTGCTCGGCGCTGCATACGCTGCATGCGAAGCACAAAAACCTGGGTTGGATTGTTATGGAGGATAGGCTGTTACCCAAGCAGCAAATCCCCCCTCTCCACGCCACTGAATTAGTCCAATGGAAAGGCAGAGCCAATACGATTGGATTCAGCTGGCGTCGCAGAGCTGGGCTAAGGACAGGAGCTCACCCTGTCTTGTGGGGCAGATTAGCCAGAGAAGATTTTTTAAAGCCTGCCATATGGAGGTGTGTGCCAAATTGATTGAACCAAAAACCAACAGAAATGAATTAAGGATAAAGTGGCCCTGTGGTGGTGCTGAAATATACCTCATCTTTGGCAGGCTTTGCTCCTATAGCATGCCAGTGTAGTTCCATTAACTAAAACAGTGTTTCCCAAACTATGAGCTGTGACATCTCTGGGTCCGTTGGAAACTATTCAGGGGAGCTGTGGAAATATCTGTCACCCTATACAATATATGTGGATTGTATTTCTAATGGGGAGCTACAGCCTGTGGCCCAGTAGGTCAGGGGAGCTGCCAGTTGAATATATTTGGGAACCACTGATCTAAACATTCTTTGTACTGCTGGCCAAAAAACACTCTAGGGACCATGATTTCAGCTTGACACTGAGGTTGCTCTCCCTATGTGGTACGGTCCTCATACTTTTAAAATTTTGAGCTGTGCCTTTTGGGTATTAATTCTAAACTGTGCCTTTTGATCAGTTCAGAAATATGAGTAATTTGCATGGTTCTTAAATTTTGTACTGCTGTTAATTTAGAATAAATGGATTTACAATATGTATTGGTATCCCTCTGTGTTGAAAGCTGTAAGGACTGATATAATATTTAACAGTGAATGAAATCATAATTGACTGCATTGATCAGTACCCCTTTACAGGGGGAAAAAGATACATGTGGCAAAATAAAATATGCTTTCTGATTTATTACTTTTATTTTTGGAGTGCTAGCAATACAGTGAGCGCTAATGAAGAGCCAGAGGGTGAAATCCAATTGTTCTAATCTAGAATGAATGGATACGCTGTGTGATACATTTGTTGCTTATTGAAATACATACCCAAACTTCAGAGAAGTTGAACCTCAGGTCTTCTCTTGCTGTGCATGGCTCAGGGTGGTCAAGAGGAGAATAGGCTGTGTACTAGATGTACACAGTTCTTGTACCTTAGTTCTTGTAGTAAGTTGAGTGATGTTATGGGGAGGGAAAGAATATCTTTTAAAAACAGTAATTCCTAAATTGAGTTGAACTTTGGAGAAGCGTCAGCGGAAAAAAGTTGCTAACTCCTCTATATAGACATGATACTTTTTGCTGTTCTTTGCAATCAATTTTAGGAAAATGCAGTCTTGTGATACAAAATTGAGAAGAGGATACAAATAGTTAATAAGGATATTCTGAGTATTATTAAGTGTTGATATAAATGGTAAGCTTGTGGATATATCTGTTCTTTGAGAAGAAGCCTATCTCCTAAATATTCATTGTCCCTTTTAGACCATCACATTTCAATGTTATTCTCAATACAGCATTCTGACATCTACGGTCTTGGCATCCTTTGATCTTGCTTCTGGGATACTTCTGGGTTATGCATCTGATTTCAGGGCAACACTGGCCAGTAATGAATTATCGATCCCAATTCCTCTACCAGGAAGAGTTATGTTTCACTCTCTTGGAGATTCACTTTATTATTCAGTACAATTGAGTTTTGTACTGAGAGACTTAGAACACAAAAGAAAACATTTTCTCACCGAGACTGGAACTGTAGAACTCCTTGCCACTGGATGTGATGATGGTGTGTAGCCTAGATGCCTTTAAAAAGGAACTGGAGGAAAAATCCATCATAGGTTGCAAGCCATGTGGGGGGTGTGCAACCTCCTGTTTTTGAAATAGGCTAGCCCAGAATACCAAGAGAATGCCAGTCTCTTGTTATCTTGTGGTGCTCTTTGAGGCATTTTGTGGGCCGCTGTGAGATACAGGAAGCTGGATTAGATGGGCCTTTGGCCTGATCCAGTGGGGCTCTTCTTATTTTCTTATCCAATTAATCTCTTTCTCCAGTTTGTAATGTCTACAGTTCAGTAACGCACTTCATAGTTGGCGATCCAAAGTTAGTATCTTTACTAAAGTTAAGGAGCAAAATAGTCTCACCCTTGGATGAAAGGGCCAAATTGGACAGTTTGACAATGTTTTAAGATTCATCTATATTTGCCTCATCAGCTGATAAAATGCTTACGCCTGATATTTTGCTGCAATCCTAAAGACACTTTCCTGGGAGTAAAACCCATTGAACACAATGGGGCTTACTTTTGAGTAGACATGGCTAGGATTATGTTCTGAGTTTACTTTTGAAAGATCTGGTTTGAATGTCTCGGTTTATAGGGGAGATACTCCTTTTAAGACACCCGTATTGATTTGAACATTGTGAGTCAGTAATCTGTGCTGTTGGTCCTTGCCAAAGTGTTGGACATAATAGTGGGATCAGGGAGATTGTGTTTTGTGGTTGAGTAAAAAGGAGGTGTAATCTTTAGGGTTTGACTTCCATCTGCTTTTCTATAATGTCCAGTCACCTAATAGCCTTCCTTTATAAGTTCTTTTTTCGTGACATGTCTATTTGCTGGTTTTTGAGTTTACCCTGCTTGTATTTCTGTCGATAAGGTTCGTTTGACATTGTGTGACTGAGGAAAATGCTGCAGACTGTAACAACAATTTAACAACAACAAAATGTTGTTGCATCAGCTGAATGCCTTTCAGCTGTGCTTCATCTCTTCTTTGATTTGAAAGGATGCATTTCTTTCTGCCAAGTGTAGGTCAAAAGGGTTCTTAAGTGCAGCACACAAATATAGAGATGGTATTTCACAAATGCTTGTTGAGCAGCAAGACAGAAAATTACTTTACTGTAATTCGTCTCAAATGTATAAGAGTGAAGGACAAAAAAACACAAGGTGATGTCTAGTCACCCACTCACAATCATAGAATCAGAATCGTAGAGTTGGAAAGGACCTAGTAAGTCATCTAGTCCAACCCACTGCTTGTAGCAGGAAATCCTCCTAGAGCATCCCCGACAGGTGCTCGTCGAGCCTCTGCTTGAAGATCCCCAGTGAGGGAGAGTCCTCCTTGGAAGGATGTCTTGGAAGCCAATAGGGATGGGAAATGTGTCAGTGAATATTCACAAGCTGAATGGAAGGGATGAAGATGGATTGGACTTTCCTTTCAGAACGTCTTTATGAAGCTGAAATTAGAGGATTCTTTGCTGGATTGGAGAGAGATTGGTTTTCGGTTTTAGTAACAGGCTGCCATATCAATGTGCAGATTTGGACTGAACACGAAGAAGCATTTGTGTGTAGGGAATAACCGTGTGTCCTTTTGACACATCAACTGCTTGTACTACTTTATGGTGGTTCCCAGTATAAGTATGGAGTACCGGTAAGTTCCCAACATATGGTTCCCAGTATAAGTATGGGTTTGGAGTTTCTGCAACACATGTATAGCTGCATGCTGCTAGAGCATGAGAAGAAAATTAGTGAGGAAGGCTGGGCAGCTGCAGGATCATGTGCAGTCTTGATGCTTTGCCCCAGGTGAACATCAAACTGGCAGAAGGCCAGAGATCTATGGTGCTATTCATGTATGCATTAAAGCTAGAGCAAGCAGTTTTTCCAGCGAGGGCAAACTGGAAAGATGATACATTCCGGAAAATCTACATTAGTCATGTGAGATGGTGCAATTTTTTAAAATGCAGGAATTCATTGACCAGGGATTGAAACGGTCTCCTGCTCCCCTTCATTCAATGATGCATTGATTGTCAGGGTAGGCCCAGTATCAAAGAGGGTTAACTTTTTCACAAAAGTGCCCCTGCAAGC
The DNA here is from genome assembly GCA_030015325.1 of Cryptoblepharus egeriae. Lineage (NCBI taxonomy): Eukaryota > Metazoa > Chordata > Lepidosauria > Squamata > Scincidae > Cryptoblepharus > Cryptoblepharus egeriae. Next base: position 13,174,068 of record JAREYC010000004.1, read on the forward strand.
TATAAAATGAAGTACAAACAGCAGTGCCATTTCAGATTTCGCTTTGAGCCTCCTTTCAGAGCCTGGTAATATGATGGATGCAGCACAGCTGCTTGTTTTAGTGTTTGGAGAAGGCAACACAAGTGGGCTTTGCAAGCCAAAGAATCTAGTGGATATTCTTCAGTGACATGAGAGCCATTGTCTGTTCTGCTTTTTGTCTTGTCATCTTAAGAAGCCTTCCCAAGACTGCATTCAGATGATGATTCCTCTGCTTCTGCATACATTTGTAAGCAAGGACCATATGATCTGCTAAAAAACTGTCTCATTCTTAGCATTTCTCTTTGATACCCTCGTATTCCAATGTTTTCTTTTTTCCCCAACTTCCCCAGATTTATAAATTTACCAGGGTCTCTCATATTCCCTGATCTTCAGATCCCAACAGGTTGGTCTGCCAAATCTAATACCACCTGAAAGAAAACAGGCAGAAGCTTTTTTGGGGCTTAAGTTTTCCCTTTTCTCTTGTGCAATTGGGACAGAATCACAAAACATTAACTTCTGAATTTTGCATTTGTCATAGATCTTTCAAGATTATTTTTGTTCTATTTCTCTCTTTCCTTTTGTTTTTCCTTCTTTATAAAATGAATAAAAACTATCTTTAAAAATTTGTATGATCTTAGTTTTTGCTGTAACGTCCATAACTTCACCATCATCTTCAATCAACAGGCAAAGCTTCACTTGGGATCTTAAATTATCCCACTTATTCAACTTTTTATGTACATTTTATTTACTTCTCCTGTTTTTTTGCTTCTCCTGTTTTCTTCCTCCAAGGAGCTTGGGTTGTTGTGTGCTGTTCCTTTTCTCCTTCTGTTCACACAACAGTTCTGAGTTTGATTAGGCTAAGAGATAGTGCCTAGCCCAAGGTCCCACAGGAAGCTTCATGGCAAGCAGGGATCTGAACCAGTATCTTCCAGGTCTAACTCCCAAACCACTACGCTGTCCTGCTGTCCTGACTCTCGCAAGCCTTGTTAGTCATGTATGTTTGCACTTTTTCATTCTGTGGTCAACTTCTTCACCTCTATGGTCAGTCTATGCCACAGTTTTCTGAGCAACACCACTGTGGCTTTCTCCTCTCATAGTGCCTTCACTTCTAGACACATTTCTCCATAAATCAAGAGGAAGCAGGCTTCCCTTTTATACTGTGTGATTGTTTCTCCAGTTTGGTTCCCCGATAAGGTTTCTTTCCTTCAGTTTTTTTTCTGAATGGCTGCTTCCAATCGTATTTGCTCCAGCTCTTATCACTGTTTTGTTTTCCTTTCCTGGTTTCAGCCTCCAATTCAATAGCAGTAAACCAGATTGACCGCACTGGATTTAACCTTTTTCAAGAATATGGTTCTGACTTTTCCTTTTGATCTTTGGCTTCATTTTATCACCTTTTTTCAATGTGTTTTTAAACCCTTAGATTACCATTTAAAAATTGCCTTATTTGCATAAATTATAATTGCCGGTCAATTGATCCATTGGTCGTCTAAGGGTTACGGGATGTGTTTTAATCTTGGTTGTTTCACAGGTAATCTCCATAGTTTTTATTTAAAAGAAATTATAAGCTGAGGTGAACTGAGGGTCAGTGGATCTTGAAGGTCTGCTGTACAGAGGCACTTACAATATTTTCCATGCCAGAATAAATGGGAATAAATGTATGCAATACAAGCATAAAGGCAAGTAAAATCAGGAGGCTAAAGGCTGATCAGATGATACTAGGAAGTAGTGACACTCCATTTAGTTTGGCATTGGTTGTCACACAGTGCTGTGTTACCAATGTCTATAGGTTGCATGGCACAGGGCAAAAAAAAGTTCAACATTTGAAATTAAAATTTTAATACAAAGGTAACTGTGGAGAGAACTCCTGGGAAGACTATGAGAAGTACAATATGGAGCCCATGGGGGTTCACATGGGGGAGAGCCTATACATGTACCACCGCTCAAGATACCCCCCCCCCCCCGGACATGGACCTCTTCCCAGACGCTGTGGATGTCTGGTCTGTGAAAGATCTCGTAGAGCTGCAAAATAGTGGAAGGGGGAACTTTGGATGTTGGAGGGGGATCACTGTTGGTCCTTATTCCTGCTGGTTTGCAAGAGGAGGGGTGAGGTTCCTCCCCCATAGCATGGAGGGGAGATGGGAAAGGGCGGACGAGGTGCTCCTTGTCACTCCTTGAGTGACAAGGAGGTGCGGGAAACTGGACAGTTTAGAGGCGTTACCGTGGAAGAGGGAGGACGCTGGAGGAGGAGATGCCTGAAAAGGAAAGGAAAAGAGTTAAAGACATTGGACATTTTGCACTGTAGTTGGAAGGATCTCCCTCTAGTTCTGTATACCTTACCTGTTGAAGAGCCTGCATGCTCAGTTCATTTGAAGTGTTAAACCTGCAACAAAAGAAGACAGATTAAGGAAACCGTTATGCTTGTGTGCCTCCTCCTGAAGTGAAGGTAACCATGTTTGATACTTACCTGAGAGCATGTGCTTCTTTGGCAAAGGAGACATGTCTGACATAAAGGAAGACGATATAACCCACCTCTACGTCCCCAGGAGAAGCTATGTGACTGAGAGAGAGAGACGGGGTGAGCCAGAGGGGGCAGGGGGCATGACACTAACAAACTGAATTTTTGAGTAAATGTTTACAAGATATGTACAATTATACAGAAAAAGTTTTATTACCATTGTTAGTTGCCCACATGGTGAATTTGCCCCTGGAAAAATAGTTTCGCCCTTGAAAAGATCCCTGTTTTGGAAACCAGTATCTCCAAAACTAGGAGAGACCTTTTCTGATGACAGATTCAGAAAGTCTGAGCCCAATTTACTCTATATGGCAACATTTGTCCAGAAAATGTCATTTACTTCTGAGATATTAGCATCCAAATATGGGTACACAGGACAATATACAATTCGAGAGTGTCAAAAATGCATAAGACAACCTTGTTTTGAATGGCCATAGCACACAAAACTTTTGGATTTTTCACCTAATATTTGGCATGTGTCCATTATATATATAGAAGTACCAACCCAATTATTTTCATTCAAATCTGAGTCTGTGACCGTGCAAGGTTTTTAAGACTTTGGTAGTATTCATATGGAATGACCCTATATCAGTCCATCAAGGCAAGTTTACATCTTGATCAGTACTTTTACCAGTGGACCATTTCTATTCCTTTTATTCATAAACCTTTCTCTTTTTCTGCCCTATAGTTGAATAGTTTCCTTGAAAATGAAGAGAAGCATGCGGCTTGTCTGTCAAGAATCCCTTGGTTGCACCCCTATTATGAATTTTCCTATTTTAGGGGTTGCATCTGGCCATGTACATTTTAGGGGTTGCATCTGGCCATCTATTTTGGGATGCCGTAATGATCACTTTCTTTTGGTAGGCCTTTGACTTAAAACAGTGTGTTTAACGTATTTTTCCTGTTTCATATTGACCTCTATGGTCTGTCTCTAGTGATGCCACTTCCAGTTTCTGGGAGACTTCTCCAGGTTCTGTTCTTTAATAGGACAACTGTCTGTGGTAGTGAACTGCCAAATCAGGGAGGAGGACAGACCACCCCTTACTATACACAGTTGCCGTAGAACAGTGGGTTTGGGACCTTCTTGGGGGATTCATGAAAACTTGGGTGCCAACATCTTGGAATTTGGCACTGGGCTCTGGCTGTTTTGGAATGGAGCACTCAGGCTGCAGACTATACTTTCCTGGGAGTAAGTCTCAATGAACACAATGGGATCTACTTCTGATTAGACATGGAGGAGCTCTTGTATCACAGTGATGTCACTTCCTTGAATGTATGAATCAGTTCTTAGCAGTTTTCTATCCGTTCCCTCTTTTCTGAAGCTACAGAATTAACCTTGGACTTTTAAAGTTGCAGCATTTGGCCTGATTTGAAAGGGAGGCCAGGCATGCAAAAAATATATCTGCGCAGCATCCCGAGTGCTTGCTCGGGGTTGAGTCTAAAAAGAATTTCCCAGCTCCCATACATGCAAGGTTGGCACGCAGGCATATAATACCTAATGTAGTGTCTGATCCCTGATGTCCCAACACTGCATATATGGTTGAAGTGACCCAGTTTAGATGCAATGCCAGGTTTGTGGGATGCTGTGTGGCTAAGTTCTCCTGACCCACAATATTTTGCATCATGTTTAACTTGATTAGTGCTCAGTTTGCATTTGAAACTTAGCAAAACCCTCACAAACAGACTTTTGATCTTTTGATCTGACTCACTTTTCTCTACTTTTCACATAACTGAAATTGGCTTCAGATCAACCCCACAATTTGTGCTGAATTGATGTTCAGTCAATTTGTACAGCAAGCAAGGCCCCCGTGACAGTTTTTTGGGTGGCGCATTTGACTCTGTATTTCTGCAGACTAGGCAAGATTTCTTGTGTTTCATCTTGACGTGCATGAAATGGTTGCACTCCAGTATATTGGAGTTTATATTTCAAATCTGAAATATTTTTTCAAACAGTTTCAAATTCTTTTTTCAAACAGTTTGCACCTCTACTAGGTGCAGGAGTGTAATCGTTTTTGTATTGAAAAGTTCCTAGAATTCAAGGCACAACTTTCACACAAATTGGGAGCAATTGCTAAATTCCTAGAAGATTCTGCCTTTCAGGTGCACCAGTCTCTAATTTTATGCATGTTGGAGTTTGTTGTGGAAGTAATTTTGCACATGCTCAGAGGTTGTCAATTATTGCTTCTCATGAAAATTGGTTTTGTGGCCAAGCCCCATCTCTCTTTTTTTAAACTCCTTTTCCCTGCTCCATATATATGTGTGTTGTCTTGAGAGGATGAAATGTTGAATATCTCCTTTCTCATTAGAAGGCGATGCATTATTTTTCCCCATGAAATACTGACTAAGTAAATACTGTGGTACCTTGCTTAACAAGCACCTCGCTTAACAAGCGTTTCACATTACAAGCAAAAATTTCCAAATCTTGTTTCACATAACAAGTTCTGCTTCACTTAACAAGCAAGCGCGCTATGAGCATGTGTGCTATGCAGCCCTGATGCTCTGCATGGAGGCTCTTTAAAAGGGCTGCTGGCCAGCGCTGCTGTTTCTAACTGCCCCCAACTTGGGGGCAGTTGCCCAGAGGTGCCAGAGGCAGCTGCCCCTAACTGTCCCCAGGTACCCCGACCAACCACCTTGAACCTCCAGCAGCAGCCCAGGTAAGCCTCCCAGGAAAGTATCTTTGATTGCAGCCTCCTAACCATGTCTACTCAGAAGTAAGCCCCATTTAACACAATGGAAAGTGTCTTTAGGATTGCAGCCTAAGTAAACTTCATAGGATCATGCACATTGAATGCATGTTTTGAATTCAATTCCAGTGTTTTGTTGTCATTTTTACATCCAGTTAATATTTTTATATGAATATTTTGGGGGTTGTGGAACCAATCGTCTGAGTTTCCATTATTTCCTATGGAAAAATCTGCTTCACTTAAAGAGTGTTTTACTTATAGAGCATGCCTCTGGAACGAATTAAGCTCTTTATGTGAGGCACCACTGTAAGTGGATTTACCTTAGAAACAATCTTTTTCCATACCACATACTTGCAGTTTTGATTGTAGTGTTGTGTGTGGGAATGAAGGTTGGGCAGTGAGGTCAATCAGGTGACTTTTAGGCAGGGTTCCGCTCATGTGGATCTTGATTTAGTATCAGTAGAGTAAGATTAACCCTTTGGGGCACAGACGGTCATTATAGAAATTGACTAATGCAAATAATTAAAATAATTACATGCCAGTGCGTGCTGGGGTCTTTTGATCTTTATGTTTTTGCACTGCTAAAGTCTCTGGTCTTGTCAGGCTTGTGCCTCACATAAATGTTACCATTACATTTCACATACAAGATTTTTGCTTGAATTTAATGCAGATATTGTAGAGAGGTCCAATTGCATTATTGTTATTCCTGCTGCAGAACTGTATTGTTACTGATCAGGACTTGCATTTGACCAGTTCTAAAATCGTGTTAGGCAAGGTTAATTAAAAACATAATTGAGAACTTGGCATTCAGCATTGATGAACGTAAATATTATGGACATGTATAGGATGTAGAGTTGGTAACTGCTGATGTAGAGTTGGTAACTGCTGATGACTATTTGCAGCAGTGTTGATGGAAGACATTTTCACAGCTTTAATTTATTTGATTTATATTCCACTTTTCTTCAGAAAAGAAAACAGAAAGGATACCCATGTTCATGTGAAGAGTGTATCTGAGTCCCAAATGAGAGTTTTTGTTCAAACCCCTTCTAAAAATTAAGGGGTCTACAGGAAAAACAAGGCATGCAGTGTGAGGGTCTGAAACAGGAAGGGGAAAAAAACTGAATATCAGGGGTCCTTCCTACTTTGTGAACGGAAATATTTTGTTTGCAAAACTTTCCGTTAAGAACCAGCATATCTGTTGGAGAGTGAACTTGTTTCCCGTACTTCTCACTCAATGTGTCTAAGCTCTTCCATACTTGAAAATCGAGATGGTGGCTTAACTGGGTGATGTTTGAGGCCAGGAAGGGTAGGAGGAATGCAGGATGGATGGTCTCCCCTCTATATTCAGGGCCACTGCCATTTCATAATTGATATGAATGACTAATTGTGTCACACCACAATCTTACAAAAGCCAACATGCTAGATTTTGATGGTAAATCGCTTTGTTTTCCAAATGGTGCAATTAGTAATTTTGCTGCTATTATCAAGTTGAACGCTAATTTCTCATTCTCTTGTCCCAGCACATCTTTTGGAAGTCCTGGCCAAGTGATAGATGTGGGTTTGATGAGAGCAGCAATTCTCATCTTTAATTTATTAAGGTGGGTATCTATCCCCAAAAGCTTTAGATTACCACAGGGTGGGTGCTGTAATTAAGAGTCACCCAGTGTTAAGGTTTTGAATACGTATGATGTAAGTCCCATCGATGCTATCGCCAAGATGTGGGGAAATTCTAAAAGCAATTTCTTTTGTGAAAGAGCTCAGAAGGTGGCTCTTGTTACTCACAGGCTCTCTTTTCACACATAAAAGCCAGCTGTGTTTCCCTTCCCGTCCCAACAGCTGCTAAAGCTCCAGATCTCCATGTGGCCTCCATTGGGAAGGCACAGGAGGGGGAAGAGTTACTGTTCCTCAGAATGCAGCCTCCTCTCCACAGTCTCATTGAAAGCACTTGAGAAGAGGCTTCCTTTGTCTGGCTTCGGGTCCTAAAAACAGTGTTTAATAGTACTCTTGAGATGCCACTCAAGAGTTGGAATTGACACACACACACAGTCTGCAAGTATAGCATTCTGTCTGTGTCTCTGCTTGTTCATACATTTATGGGAGTTGAATTAGTTGCTTAGGGCAAAACCCATAGCAGTTACGGGTCCACACAGTTACATCACCCTCTAGTGTTATCTTATGGAAAGTCATCTTAACTGCTCCAGAGCAAGGCGCTTAATTTCACGTTAGGATATAGGCCTTCATTTCCAAAGATCAGCAATCTCAGTTGTGATTTCAATTTTGATGAAAGAAAAATGCAAATGGACAAAAAACATTATGACATTTTCTTGTATTTCCCCCCCAAGGCAATTCAATTCCCACTTTTAGTCTTCATAGTGATATAACAATAATTTTCAATTCTGCAAAGCAGTTCTGCAGAAATCCAAAACAAAAAGCATTAAATACCGCATCTGTAGAAACAAATTATGCACAACAAATAATTTAGAAATGGGACAAAATGTGAGCTTGTAAGGAGGGGATGGCGGAGTCTCCTTAGCCTAAATTAGACATGATGTGTGCAATCCTAACCTAGGCCGTCACAACTCATTGGTCTCATTCCTGTGGTGATGTAGGGAGGCAAGCGCATGCATGTGTACTGGCCTAACCCTCTCCCAGGAGTGGCACACAAGTGACTTAGAGCACTTTTGTGATACCCCCATGTCAGCATAGGACTGAGGTGGATCTTAGGACTGCAGGCTTCATGGGGATTTCCCTGTGGAAAATTGACACAGGCCACATAGGGCATGGGTGCTATGATCTGGTTGTATCTATAATATTTTACACTCTTTCTGTGTGTGTGTGTGTGTGTGTGTGTGTGTGTGTGGATTAGGCAGTACCACATAGTAGCCTCCTCTTAGCTGTTTCCAAAGCCAAAAGATGCTTGTGAGCACTGCTGATATTCCTAATAAATTTAGCATGTAGCAGTTTTCTAATTTCCAGAGTGCTTTATAATGGTCCTTTGCCATCTGCATATTCAGACCAATTCTGGGTTGTGCCAAGTGCTTAAAAAAATGTTGACCTTAAAAATGCTTTATAACATTCCTTACCTTGGTGCTTCAAACCACACTGGATGCAGGTTAGGGTTATGCAGAAACCCTTGACCCTATAGTAATAGTTCCTCAGAATGAATTTCAGAAGTGTTTTCTAAACACTACTTTGATGTATTCTGAGGTGTACCAGGGCCAAGGGAGGAGGTCGCAGGGATTGGCATGACCTGGATGTGACTTTCAGGAGTGTCAGAGGCTGTTCTGCAGCTGACACTCTTTCCAATACTAAGGGTGCAATCCTAACTTAGGCTGGCACAACTCATCAGTCTTCCCATTCCTGTGGTGCTGTAGCCAGGCAAGTGCATGTCTGTCCATGGGCCTGATCCTCCCCCAGGAATGGCACAGAAGTGTCTTACGGCACTTTGTGACACTCCCAGGACATTACGGGAATTGTCACAGGCTTATGCCTGCATAGCTGCAGGTTGGGATTGCAACCCAAGGTATACATTTTTTAAAAATGGGCAGCCTAATCCAGAAGATCACTTGGGTTGCCCTATCTCTCACTGGGCTGACCCAACTGCAAGATGCTCTACCCAAGTTACTCTGGAAAAGGCTTGGGGCATAGCAAGGCAACATAGGCTGCCCCAAGACAGGTGGACCTAACTGGGGAAGCCCAGGCAGCTCAGGAGAGGCCATGTTGAGGGCATGTTTAGCATTGTCTAGGGCAGAGTGGTTACTCTGTATTCAGAGCCTGTTTCCTGGGCAGAAATGCCTTCTTCCAGCTCCTCAGAGTTATACCACCTCAGGAGCAGGTATAGTAATGAGTAGACCCATAGGGGTCCATGATAAGACCCGAGTAAGAATGGCAGTGTTGACCAAAAATCTGAGTTCTTGGCCAGCCTAGCTGCAACCCCTGCCTCTCAAACTCAGGATATGGAACAACTGTGGCAGCCCCACTAAACTGCAGATACAGCAGGCCACTCCAAGAAGCCCCTCGTAGACCATGCTGACATCTCATCAGGGACTCTTAAGGCAGGCAGCACAGCTGTTCCTTGTTCAGTGTGATCTGAGGGGGGTCACCTCAGGAGTAAACCCTCCCCAGCTGTCACTGACTTAGTGTGTGGCTTAGCATGCTCTGTCTGGACCATGCATCTCAGCATGCAACTCTGGATGCAGCATAACTTTCTGTTCTGGATAGCTGGAGAGCTAGGGCTCTCCTCACTGCCTTTACTCTGGATTGTGCCCTTAAAAGTATTTTTAATGTGGACCCCAGTATCTGCTGTTATCGGTGTCCATGCTGGTGCAGAACGATGTGATGGAACAGGGCAACAGTGTATTTTACCAAATAGAATATGAAGCAAAGCCCTTTCTGTGACAATAGCATATACACCAAAAGATATATTGAACTTCATGTTGATAATATGGAAAGTTTTTTAATGGCTGGTTAAATTGAATTTTTAACTGCCTCTGTCATTCAGGGTTTATTTGTTCATTCCTTTTAAATTCATCATGGAATGTAGTTTTTTTCTGTTTAGTATATCTTTTTAATATTGCTGCGTCAACTTGCAAGTAGATTCCCTGTAGAAAGGCAATTTAATACATATAAACTCTCAGCGGTTGTCGTACAGCTATAAAATCAACCTCTTTCCCCACTCTTTCCTTAGCACACATTCTGGGTAATCCTCTTAATGATTTCACCTGTCGGGCCATACTATTGCCATGCTGTGCAACTCTGCGTTGCAAACCTGGCAGAGGCATTAAGGGCATTCAATCCAGATGCTGCAGCCTGTAGCATGAATCCCTTTGTTTCCATCCTACTGTGAATTACAACAACCTGCATGATGGGTCAGTGTGTCACCAGGAGCAAGCCATGCCAGAGGTGCCTGCAGGCTAGGCATAGTTCAGCAGAGTGATACAGATGGCTCAAACAAAGGATGCAGTGATGTTGGGTGAGAGAGCCCTGCTGCTCGGTATCAAATATCCGACTGTCCGTGTTGCTTGAACTTGGCTTTCTCCTATCTTGAATTGAAACCTTTATTGGCATTAAAGCTTCCTCCTATCTGTTTCCCTTAAAGGAGAGCTTCACTGCTAGGTTTACTAGAAAAGGGGCTTTTCTGTGAAACTTTGAAGTCCTTGCCTTACAGAAAGACCACGTGGTTGAACAATTTAGTGGATCTCCTTCATTTTGTATCATCTTCATCCCAACAATAGGTATACCTGTTTCTTTCCAGTGAAATGGGATAACAACTCAAGTCTTACCGAATATAGTGGATTACTCCTGAGTAAAATGAATAACACCTGTTTTCAGACACCTCTAGATCCTATTACACCAGGTACCACCACATGCTGGACACCCAAGTTATTGTCAATCCTAGGTTTCTACCCAGGCCTTTGTGCTTCGCATGCAGTGTTGAGCACAATACCATAGTCTTTCAAGACTGATGGATGCCAAGAAGAAGGTTTCTTAAGGCCAAATCCAAAGATTTTTGTTTGCGTTCCAGCTTGGCTCCCTCAAAAGACACATCTGTTAGGATGGACTGTTTGATTCCCACTTTCTTGGAGGTCAGATAGGTATAAGGAAAGCTTTAAGCTGATACCAAAGTAGGAACATTGAAATTTAGATTTATTTTGCATTTAGGTATGCGAGTCATTATCCACTTTTATTTTTACTACAATCTGTACCTGAGAGACACCAATTTTCCAAGTGTGCTCGTTCTTTCCTTTTGTATTATGTGTTGTTTAATTCTGTATTTCTAATAAACTTTTTTATGTTTTTACTTGTTGGACAAAACGGTTGGTGCTTTAATGAACTTGGTAGGAAATTCCCCAGTAACTCATAGGGAATTTTCCACATAACTAAGGCACTGTGGCTCATGACTCAGCCTTTGAGTTCTAGATATGCACTAACCTTGACATTAATAGTGATAGTTCTAAGAAGGCTGTTCTAGAATTAACTAGCACATGGAGTTATGTTGGTACCACACAGTCATGTTCTTGGCCACAGAAATATACAACATCCCTAATGATTAAATAGTTAAAAATTCAAAACTAAATTAAATAGTGTAAAATATACAGCATTCCTCAAACTGTAGCCTGATTGTTGCTGGGTTGTAAAACTTAGGCCGCAATCCTAAAGACACTTTCCTGGGAGTAAGACCCATTGAAAACAATGGGGCTTACTTTTGAGTAGACATGGTTAGGATTGTGCTCTAAGGCTGCAATCCTAAAGACACTTTCCTGGGAATAATACCCACTGAACACAATGGGGCTTACTTCTGAGTAGACATGGTTAGGATTAAACTGACAAGCACATAGCTGACAAGGAAAATTTATTGACCCCCTATGGAATTTATTGACCCATAGGGGGCCCTGGCTTTTTAAAAAGCAGGTCATGGAGCTAAAGAGTTTGGGAATCACAGCTGGAGAACTTGTAAGTCTTACCTTGTGCCTTTATGCTACCATATTTAGGCATCAGTGAAGCAAATTGCATGGCATAGATCTCAGGTCTGCAAGATAGCGATGAAGGAAGCTGATGATACAGATCCAGTTGCATTGAGAACTAGCAGATCAAGTAATGCAAGTATTTTGAAGAATGCTTCTGAGTACTTGAGACAGCCTATCTGACTGCTAGATGCAAGGGAGTGGCATCATGTTGTGTTCAGTGCTCCTGGGAGCATCCTGGAGCTGTAGGAAGCACATTGGAGTGTATACTAGCTATATTAATTAACTAATATATTAGTTAATCAGTTGCTGTACTAATTTCTGACAACTGTGGATAAATATATATATAAGGGAAGCATATGTGCTCCTCTTGGGTTTTGAGATCCTAAGGCAGACATTTTCAACTACTCTGCTATGACACATTGATGTGACATGTATGGGCTACATGCAATGGTGGGATTCAAGGTTCTATGCCACATTAGTAATCAGTTCTCAGACCCAGGCTCCCATTATCCAAGGGTTCTATAGAACCTGTCAGAACCCCCTGAAGCCCACCACTGGCTACATGTGTGCCATGAGAATTTAGTGAAGGGTTGTTTCCCACTGGAGGATAAAGTTGGACCATTGGCAGAATCCAAAGTGTGATTTGTGGTTGAAAAACAAACAAGAACAAAACTGATGTAGCACCTTTTAAAAAACATAAAAAGAGCCTCCACTGGATCAGGCCACAGGCCCATCTAGTCCAGCTTCCTGTATCACTCCGTGGCCCACCAGATGCCACAGGGACCACAGAAGACACCTGCATCCAGGTGCCCTCCACTACATCTGGCATTTTGAGGTTGTCCACATCTATACACCCCCTCAAGGTTTGTAACATGTGATGGCCCTTTTCATCTAGGAATTTGTCCAATCCCTTCTGAGACAATCCCAATTGAGATAGATGCCATCACCACATCCTGTGGCAGGGAGTTCCACAGACCAACTACATGCTGGTGTGCTGTGACAAGAAAAAGGTTGAAGGTCACTAATAAATGCCTTCACTGTTGCCATTTTCTGAGGCCAGAGGATGTATTGGTAAAAACGGCTACTTTCTCAAGTCTTTGCTCCAGAATTTATCACTAAAGGAGTACATATCATGTGGCTTCTCTACTCGGGGTTTTCACAAAAATAGTCAAAAGTAGCCTTGGGTAGTGGCTGATGGTATTTCATGGACATTCTTGAGTGGCTGCTTCTGTTGTGTTAACGTTTTCCGGTTTTTATATTGGTTCCTTTCTATACTGGTTTTTATATTGTTAGCCATCATGAACATTATTGGTAAACTGGTAGTAAATGTTACACTTTATGCTACTCTAACACTGGCTTAGGGAAAAAAGTTCTGTCTCTGAACAGGTGTTCTGTTTCCGTTCCTCAGTGTACAATAAGTTGTGCGCTTTTTTGTGTTTGATACAAATGCAGATCCTTTAGGCTCTTAGCAGGGTTATTTCAAAATGGAAAGGTCACCGGGGCTTTTGTGAGTGATGTCCTATACCCAAATGGAGGGCTATTTCCAGTATAAAACTTGTACTGCTTTTAGCGTAAATCTCTTCTTTCTATGTTTGTACTGTGCTGCAGACAGCAAGGAGAGCAGAATTTGAAGTTGCTATATACGACTGTCTCCAGTACCAGCGGCTATTATTATTACTGCAAAATATTTATGCAGCATATTTTCCCTGTTGAATTAATGTCTGAGACAACTTAGACCGTGCTCCTCCACAGGGGCAGAACACCAGAGCTCTGAGGATCTCGTTTCAATGTCAAGCTAAAGGGGAGTTGGCATCGCAATTTTTATTTGTAATGTAGGAAAAGGAGAGGCTGCCCACAAGATGAATCTTAACCGTGTCATGGCTTCATGTCATAACAGGACTGAGCACTGAGTGTTGTAACATGAACGGTCTTGCTGAGAAGTAATTCAGCATGGAGAAGTTAGCATCGGGTTGGGAACTGGCAATTCCAGTCTGTTTTACCCTTCTCTGCCTCTGACTCACTTTTTACCCTTGTGTGAATTGCTCCTATCTTGTTGTTTCCTCCTTAAAATGGTGGTGATGCTTCATGAAGCTATTGTGGGAATTAAAATCTTTATATCCTGTTCATTTCAGCAGGAGAGATTCAGCTGTCGCATAAAACATCAATACATTGAACACACTTGTCAAACATGTAGAGGCAAAACTCACTCTGGGCTCAGTCCAGAGTAACTGGGCAGCACCTTTACGGGGTGTCCTTGCTCCGGTGTAAGAACAATTTACTCTGGATTGCAATATGAATTTTCCATAGGTTTTCACTAGGGGGTGCCGCAACGACCGGTGCACGTAATGTCTCTTATGTGCTCCTATAGTTACTCTGGACTGTAGGGTCTGTCTGTTAGGGGAAGAGTCTTGACTCAGAGTGCAAAATTCATATTGCAAAGGATAGGTTGAAACTCCTCATATGCGATGTTTGGTTCTGGAATTGTTGTGAATACCTATTTTTGCATTATACAAAAGCAATTTACCAGGGTAACTAATGAATACATGAGTTAGTATTTGGTTGATCTAGTGAGTTAGTATTCATTAATCAGGGAGGCAATGAATCAGTTTCCTATTCCCTGGTTTAAAACAACTCCATTTCATATGGTTCTCTTCTTTATTGCTCCCTGGGAATGGAGAGGTCCTTTCAGTCTAGGGGTCTTAGGCTGAAACCTGATCCTTGTGCAGACACGGAGTGGAAGATTTATTTCCTGCCACTTTACCAAGCCAAACAGGCATCTTTCTAAGCCATTAACTGCTAAAGAGAGATTAGTTAAAGAGCCAGCCTAATTTGCTTTGACACAAAATCACATACAAATAATTTGCATGTAAATACGTTAACAGCTGTTTGCAAGGATGACTCCCATGCTATTCAGTCTGTTTGACTTGCAACTCTGTGCACCCCAGTTGCAATTGGTGACTTCAGACACAAAAAACAGAGGAACAAGGATCTTGTATTTAAAAAGCAGGCCTCCGTCAGTCTTCAGAGACTATGGTATCGTGCTTGGTGCTGCATACGCTGCATGCAAAGCACGAAAGCCTGGGTTGGATTGTTATGAAGGATAGGCTGTAACCCAAGCAGCAAATCCCCCCTCTCCACGCCGCTGAATGAGTCCAATGGAAAGGCAGAGCCAATACGATTGGATCCAGCTGGCGTCGCAGAGCTGGGCTAAGGACAGGAGCTCACCCTGTCTTGTGGGGCCGAGCCAGGTCTCGAACCCTGGCCTGCTGGTTAACAGGCACAGTGTCTTAGCCACTTGCGCCACCCACAGCCCTATATTCCTAGTATTTTTGTCCTATTTCCAGCATCCTAGATAGCAGGATAAAAATGAAAAGGATGAGGTAGCAGGTGATGGGAAGAATGTCTGAATTTTGAAATAGCTGCTGCTGGAATAGACAATATCAGGCTGCGGTAATCAGTGCTCTTACGGTATAGGTATCTCCCCGTCCATGGAGACAGCTCTTGTTGGATCCAGTTCCCCAGGCCTCATTAATATTGCTTAGGTGTTTACCTAAAGCTAAAATGTTTCCTTTGCAAGACGCTATAAGCATGCAAAATTATAGCACAGCATGCAGTCTGCAGGCAGTCTGAATCCTTGAGCAAACAAATGTTAAAAAGAAGCAGGTAACTTCCTGCTAATCTTTCATTTAGGCTGCAATCCTAAACTCCATATGGTTGGCATAAGCCCTAGCATAAATCCTGTGCTAACAATGTAAGAAGTAATGTAAGGCAGTTCTGCCCCACTTGTTATGAGTTAGGACACTGCAAAGGCATAAGCCAACTCTTCCCACACCACCATAGAAAGGCGTGCCATGAGAGTTAGGCCGGCCTAAATGTATCCGAATTGCACCTCTAGAGCACAATCCTAATCTCGTATATTCAGAAATAAGTCCCATTGTGTTCAATAGTTCTTACTCCCAGGAAAGTGTGTTTAGGATTGCAGCTTTTGTCTCTTTATGCATGCATTTAATGTAAACAGCTCCCATGCTTACAGCATCCTAAAAAAGAAGAATCACAGAGATAAACATCTGAGTATTGTTAATGGATACTGGGGGACTATGGGGAGAAGCCCAGAGAGATAGGGATCCCCCAAGTATTGGGGAGCCCTGGAATTTATCCCCCACAAATATGGGGAGTTTCTGTACAGTGTAAATTTATTTTATTTGCAGTGCTGAAATTAAAACACCTACAGCCTCCAGGTTTCTCATCAGTTCCAGAAAGGAGCTGAACTCCTTTCAAGAGATTGGTCTTGACCAGTAATAACCATCCCACTTTCCTCTACCTCCTCTTGCAATCATTTGTTCTTTCCTTTCTGTTTTGAAAAACTCTCTTTCCATGCAGCACCCGGGCAGGGTGAGCATGCAGAGTTCATTCAATAGTCTTGGGCTCTCTGCCAAAATCTGTCAACAGCAGGATGATGTTCTTTAGGTCTGAGTACTTTGTTACTTTTCAAACTCCAGTTTGGCAGTTGTTTTTTCTCCGCTGTTCCTGCTTGGCTGCACTCTCAATATTCCATTGGCTTTTTAAATTATTATGCATGTACTCCAAAGAGCCCAAAAGGAATAGAACTGTAGTGGAAAAGGGGTTATATGGATGACTTCCAAACATTTTTTAATACCACCAAACGAGTGACATCTGCTTAATTTTGTGAAAGTTTTTGTCAACAGTATACTCTAAACCAGTGACCGCCAACCTTTTTGGCAACGAGTGCCTACTGATAGCTCCAGTGCCCAGTTCATTTGCCCAGGCGCACTTAGTCAGCTTTGCTGTGAAGAGGAGCAGAGGTGACTGATGGCACTGGTGCCCAGTGCGCCCGCCTGGAACTTTATTGGGCAGGAGTGCCCTGAGTCCATTGTGCATGCCTGGAGCTCCATGCACACTGGATACTGGTGTGCTCTGCTCTGAAGAAGATCAGGGTGCTCCTCTTCAGAGCAGAGTACGGGGGGGACATGGTGAAATTTAGGGAGGGTGTTCCTTCCATGATGGAGGCACCCACTAAGAACCGGTTTTTGGAAATTCCAACTGGAAGGGGTGAAAAGGGGCACAACATGTTTTCCTCCCTATACTTTACATTGAAGAATCGCTGACTGTTCACAGCCCTGCCCCAACCCCCAGACCAAGAAGCATGAAATTCAGGGAGGGTCTTCCTTCTGTGAAATTCAGAGAGGGTCTTCTTTCTGTGACACCCATCAAGAACCGATGTTGAGAAATTTAACTCAGGGATTAATTTAATTTAACTCAGGGAAATTTAATGCACAGGTGAAAAGGGGTGCAGCATGTTTTTGTCCTATACTTAACGTTGAAGACTGACTGATGTACCCAAATGGGATGGGACTCGAACCCACGATCTCTTGGGGCAATACCTAGGTTCTTGGAGAGGCAATCAATGAGACAGGAGAATGCTACACTGATCCTTTATTACACCGGCGCAGGGGACTGACATGGCCACGAGTGACTATGCAGCCTAGATACACAATTAGGAAATTACTTTTATAGCTCAGTTTTAAGAGAGGGGGATACAAATAACTGAAAGCAAAGCCTGGACCCTGGTTTGCTAGATTTTGCGCAAGAGTGGGATTCAGGGATGACGACAAGCAGTGGATGGGCAGGCTGGAAGGCAATACTGCAGTGTGTCACCAACTCTTTTGCGACTGTGCGGTGTCAGGGCTGCTTGGGATTATTGCTTAATTGCATAAAACATGTATTTTTGTTATATTCCATCCTTATCATTCCAGTCTGGATGTTTTGTTCCTGACCTTCTATTGTTTTTCCGGCTCAGAACAGTTGGCCTTGCTATGGGGACCAGAGGGGGATTGCATCTGGGTCACTTGGACTTAACAAGATATTCAAACAGGCTGTTTATAACATGTTTTAGGACAAAACACATATCATATATAGGCATTTTATAAATAACAGGAACAGTTATGGTATATCAAGAATAACTAATTTCTTTGGCCTTGCAGCTTTGGTTAATGCAAGAGGATGGGTGGGGGGACTGGAATATGTGAAATTAGACACAAGGCCTGGATATGCAGGTACACTGATCAACATCCAGCTGATGCATTGGGGGGGGGGGGATGGTGCACATGGAGGATTGATGCACATGGGGAGATGGTGTGCATGGGGAGATGTTGTACGGGGGTGTTGCGCATGGAGGACAGTGCACATGGGGGTATTGCATGTGAGGGGATGATGTGCATGTTGTACATGGGGTATGATGCACAGGGGGAATAATGCTCATGGAGAGATGTTGTACAGTGTTGTTGCACATGGGGGATGATGTGCATGGGGGACAGTGCAAATGGGGGTATTGTGCATGGGGGTGTGGCACATGGGGGATGGTGTGCATGGGGGATGATGCACATAGGGGTTGTTGCGTATGGTGCGCATGGGGGATGTTGTACAGAGGTATTGCACATGAGGGGACGATATGCATAGGAGAAGATACGCAGTGGGGGGATGGCATATGGGGGGAATTTTACTCTTGCAACATAGGTAAGTTTTCACTAATATTTAGATATTCAGAAAAAAGATTCTCAAACATTTATCTCCCTATTATTTACACACACACACACACACACACACACACACACACACACACACACAAACTGCAGGAGCAACTCTTTGCAGAGAAATTAGCAATTATAGTGTTTGATTTTTTAATATCTTCAGGGCTTGGGACAATTAGTTATCTGATCTTTCCATCACCCTTTTATATTCCACCAAAAATCAAGTTTTGACCCTCCAGTGGTACTGACCCACAATTTTGGAACCACTGCTTATAGGAATTTTTATTTTTAATTGATGCGGTTGACCACACTTTCCTAGGAGTAAGTACTATTGAACACAATGGGACTTACTTCTGAGTACAATACTTTATTATTATCTACTGTATCCAGTAGCCCAGTTCAGAAGATCAGCTAAACCAGCATGGATCATTAGTCTGTAGGCTACATCCTCTATAAAGAGGGAAATCATGGAGTAGCACTTTCCACTCCATGCCTCAGTCTCTTATCTTTCCAACTGATCTGTTCAGAAACTCATGCCAGGCAGCTGTTTGGACAGAGAAATGAGGCACAGAGCCTGCTGGGGTGATGGGCAGCAAAAACTCAGGATAAGAGTTTTTTCTGAATTCAGTGATCCATAGTGTGGAGACAGATTGAATCACACTTTTAGATGAACCTTGTCTCTCTGGTTTGTTAAAACAGGTTAGCATTAAACCATGATTCAGATTTTCTGACTCCAGCTAATGAATAAACATCTTAACTTGTTTGTAAGATAACTGCATCTGTAGGCTAAAATAGAAGTAGGTTCAACTAGTATCATTGGAACAAGATGGGTGGCTGCCTGAATGTTATCTTTTTAGGAATTTGATTTATAAAGTATGTGCTTCGGTGCTAAATATCTACAACCAAATTTGGGATTGTTTGCAATTTAAATTAAATCTTGGAAAATGTGCTTAACTTGATAGGTGTTATTCAGTGTCTATTTTATATAGTGTCTGTTTTATATATGTATATGGGCACAATCCAGAGCAAGTTCAGCCTGCTCTGCCCTAACTGCTCTCTCCTAACTATTCTGCATCCAGAGCAGAGAGTTATGCTGCATCCAGAGAGTCAGGAAGCCTGGGCTGCCCTAACTGCTCCAGAGCATGCTAAGTAATTGACACATGGGGAGGACTTGCTCCTGAGGAGACACCCCTCAGATCACACTGAACAAGGAACAGCTGTGGTGCCTACAGTGATGACACAACTCTGCGCATCACCTGGTGCAGAAGTCTGTCCATCACCCCTGGGATGCGCGCACTCCCCTACCTGGACCGTGCAGTCGCCAAAGTTGGCGCCTGCGCAGTTGTTTCTGAAGCCAACTGGCTTCAGAAAGAGTACTGCACAGGTACCATCTCTGACACTTGCGCAGTACTTTTCTGAAGACTTTTGGCTTCAGAGGAGACTGTGCAGGCGTCAGAGTTGGTGCCTGTGCAGTACTCTTTTTGAAGCCATTTGGCTGCTGCTCTGCCTCCTGAGCGAGGCCGAATGGCTGTGCAGAGGCACGGACTTCCTCCGTGCTAAGGAAGTCTTCTCTGAAGCTGTTCGGCATGCTCAGTGTGTTTCTGCGCAATGCACCTCAGCTGGCCGTTTGGGCCAGCTCCGAGGACAAGTGGCAGCTTCTGGCTGCTGCTCCGCCTGTCAAAGGACTGTCAAACTCCTCCGGCACATCACCCCATACGAAATGTGTCACCCAGTGTGGCCCATACCAGCCGCACCAGTCTGGTGACGCCACTGGCTGTCTGCCTTATAAGGAGTCCCTGATGAGATGCCAGTACATTCTACAGAGAATAGAAGGGGCTTCTTGGAGTGGCCTGCTGTATCCTGAGGTTTGTGGGCAGCCGTAGTTTGTTCCATATCCTGAGGTTGAGAGGCAGGGGTTGCAGCTAGGATGGCCAAGAACTCAGATTTTTGGTCAACACTGCCATTCTTACTCGGGCCTTATCATGGAACCCTATGGGTCTACTCATTACTATACCTGCTCCTGAGGTGGTATAACTCTGAGGGCTGGAAGAGGGCATTTCTGCCTTGGAAACAGGCTCTGGATTCAGAGTAACTGCTCTGCCCTAGGCAATGCTAAACATGCCCTCAACTTGCCTCTCCTGAGCTGCTTAGGGCAGAGCAGTTAGGGCAGAGCAGGTCCACCTCTCTTAGGGCACCCTATCTTGCCTTGCTCTGCCGTAAGCCTCTTCCAGAGTAACTGGGGTGGAGCATTTTGCAGTTGCTCCAACCTAGTGATAGATAGGGCAACCCAAGGGCTCTTATGTGGACAGATTAGTTGCTCTGGATTGTGCTGCCTGTCTCTATAGTACTATTGACAGTGGGTTAGATTAAACTTCAGGTGATTAATGTAAATTGCCCTCAATATTTTGATGAGGGCTGCAATCCTAATCACACTTTCCTGGGAGTACGTTCTATTGAACACAATGGGACTTACTTCTGAGTAGACATGCTTAGAATTGCGCTGGAGGTCTTCTTGGCTTAAGGAGATGGTTATGCTGGATTAAAAAAAACAAAACACCTGCAGGAATAGTTTCAATAGCCCTACAATCCAGAGTAACTACAGGAGCACATAAGAGACATTATGTGCACCCATAGGTACGGCACCATCTAGTGAAAACCTATGGGAAATTCATATTGCAATCCAGAATAAATTGTTCTGACACTGGAGCAAGGACTCCCCATAGTTACTCTGGATTGTGCCCTAGGACTTGGAATCTCTAAGTACAATAAAATCTTGGATTGAGAGTGTTTTGGATTGAGAGCAGTTTGCAAGACAAGCAAACATTTTGTCTTGCAATACATTTTTTTTAAAAAAAACAACAACTCTCAACCAGGTTATGGCTGATCATGTGAAACCAGCCTATGCATGTCTACTCTGAAGTAAGCCTATAACAGTGGGCTCATTACTATGTAAGGGTGGCAATAGGAAGGAGCCTGAGAGACCTAGCTTTGCATATCTACTCTAAAGTAAGCTCTACTGTTATCAGTGAGACTCACTCCTCACTGAGTGGGGCGGGTGCAGATTGAAGCCTGTGAGACATGAGAAACAAAGTGCAGGTTAATTTGTTTTATTTTTCTTTATATTTTGTATTTTCTTTATTGTTTTGTATTCTATTATAATCATTTTTATATGAAAATTGTTGGGATGTGGAATAAATCATCTTAAATTTCCACTGTTTCTTAAGGGAAAATTCACTTTGACATACAAGTGTTTTGGGTTACAAGCATGCTTCCAGAATGAGTTATGCGTGTAAACCAAGGTACTGAGTTTCATGAGTTGTATTTTTCAGGCAGGTGTTGCAGTTAATATTTGCCTTTGACATACCTAACCTCTTACTTTTGATTACTGAAGGTGACTGCAATTGTTCTTGCATAATGTGTTTCAGAAAAGCAATTTTTTTTAAAAAAAATCAACATGCAAAGCATGTATCCACATGTAGATGGCAAAATGGTGCTAGCTTCAGTTGTTCCAGTGTGTACCAGCATGATATATTGTATTTACTCAAATCTAACACCTTTTCCAGCCAAATTCAGTCTCCAAAATCAAGGTGTGCATTAGATCATAAGCATAGGGTGCACATTAGATTAGATAGCGCATTAAATTCAAGTAAATATGGTACTTAGTATGTGGGAGAACAGTTCATGTGGTTACGGAGATTACTTCAATCTAAATAACTTTTGGTGGATTTTGAAAGATGCACAAACAGCTGTTTTGAAAATGATTAAGCAAATAAGTTGCATAATGTCTGGACAGTATCATATATGCAGTTTAATCCTTGGTACCTGCAGGGAATCCTTTCTTGGACCACCCACCCAATAGATACCAAAAATCATGGATCAAATCCATGATTTTCAGCCCCATAAATCCTATGTTAGCAAAGAGTGGCAATATGTTGACAGCACCCAAGGTATTTTGGGAGCAAATTAGTTTTTGCAAATGATTCCTAGCTGTATGGAGAATGATGTCAAACTGGGACACAGGCATGCTGGAGCAACAAGCCCAAAAGAGACTTTTAAAATGTCTCAGCAATTTGTCTTTCTTACATTTTGGAATGCTTAATTAATAAATGCAGGTGGGGTATAGAGAAGTAGATGTCTTTGCAAGATGTCCTTAACTCTACATGCTCCTTTCCTAGATTTCTGGGTATTGCATCTGATGGATTAACGTGAAGCGTAACAAAAAAAAGTGTTAATGGTGGTCCTCCTGGTTGTAAAACCTGAGCGACAGTAAATGCAGCTTTGGAGCAAATAATCCTAACAGTTTCTAGTTAAGTCTAGATTTCTGGATAATCTTACTTGAAAACAACCAATTTGAAAATGGCTTATTTATTGCTAAAAGTCTTGAATGCTCCCTGAAGAAATGCTTACCTTATGGGAATCCACTGTTGATGAAAACTTGTTTCTGCAAATTTCAAGCTGTTTTCTGGCCAGGCATGAATTCACATTATGAAGTGTCCAGGCAGATGTTGCAGTTAATGTCTAGTATTCTTGTTGTCCTCAAGAAAAAGTATACATTACGTCCTTTCATATGTTTTAGTTTTCACTTACTTTATAATCATACACCACCATATACCAGTGTTATTGCCATTGTGTATCTTCTTTTTTTAAGTATCCAAGCTGCCAGGGCAACATCAGATGTTCAGCTTGAATGCAATAGGGGTGACAGCTTAAATTTTAGTGATAAGATAAAACTTTATTACGGTCAGAAGACCAGCCACTAATAAAACATCAAAATATATAAATATGCAGAGGTATACAAAAAGTGTACAAAAATATTGGGATTAAATGCAAAGCGATAAACAGTTCTAAAGTAAACAATAGCATCATTTCTCCTAAATCACTTCCAAAATGTCATAATAAACCATACTCTTAACTACAGAGGCTCATCCGTTTTTAGAGTACAGTAATTTTAGTGATAGATTGAGCCTTGGATGGATGGAGAGAGATTGCAGGCAGGGAGGAAGACACTTGGTGAATCAAGATGAGTGTGTGATAGAGACAGAGGTTCTGTTCCATTATCTGCAATTGACCCAACACTTAGGCCTAAGGTCAAATTAAGCCCTTTGCTCTGGAGCAGTTAATGTGACTTTCCATAGAGTAACAGTAGAGGGTGACATAACTGCGTGGACCAGTAACTGCTCTGGATTTTGCCCTTATTCTGGAGACAGGCACTCCAGACAGGGCTGGCCAAATCCAGTGCAACAGAAAATCCACTTGGACATGGCACAGTGGTAAGGAAGCAATACCATTCAGTCTCATAACCTCCTGTTTTTCCCCCTTGATTTATGCAAAAACATACTCTGGGCAGCCACTTTCCTGGGAAACCAGGACACAGAGCTTCCTGGAAGCCATATATGTAGTGGAAACAGCCTTCTAACACAAGTTTCTGCAAAGATTGGGCACAAAGGCAGGAGACCGTGGGATGGAATGGTAAGGTTTTACCACCACCCTGCCGTGGGCTGGTTTTAAGATCACTGTTCAAGTATTTTAACTTCTGCCAGATTTCAGAAGCAGTATTATGGTACTTTGGCTTTTTTTGAATTCCAGTGGAAGGTGTCTACTGGAAAATATATATGAAAAGAAGTTACTATCTAGTTCCCTGTGAGTCTCCAAGAATGTATGAAAACTCCAGGTAGATGCCATCCAAACCTGGTGCTTTGATGGCTAATTCGATTTCATCCACATAGAAAGCGTGGGAGAATTCAGAGTAAATTTGAGACGACCATCGAAAGTAGAGGAATCCAACTTGGAAAGCTATTTGGTATGGAGTTACAGGTTGTCATCCAGGTTGTCTGGTATCTCCCAGTTTCCTTTCCAGGCTTTCCTGCTGAATTTGCTGAAATTTAATGAGGTTGTGAGTTGTTTCCATGTTTTGCAATGAGCTGTATCAAGGCTGTGTAAGACATCATCAGGAATCTCTGGGTCGCCACTCTATAGGAAAGTCTGGTAAAGTTTTTCAAACTCTTTGTTCCATCCCAGAATAAATTATTTTCTAAATCCTCAAGGGATGTTTCTTTTAGCTTAGGCAGTTACTGCCCTCTTGGATTTATGATAACGTTGACTTGTTGGTAGAAGACTTTTGGCAAATTTAGGCCAGTTGGCTTTATGAAAATTCCATCTGGGTCTAGGTGTAGAGTGAATTAGCAGAATCTAATTTCAAATTTCAAGTAAAATAAAAATATTTTTAAAGACCACTTCCAGGGTTTCTGTTCCTCTATTGCAGCGTTTCTCAAAGTGGGGGTCGGGACCCCTTTGGGGGTCGCCTAAAGACCCCTGGTGCAGGGGGCTAGGTCAGGCTTGCCAGACCTCCGGCTATAGCTGCACGTGCACTGGGCTGACTGACAGCCTCAGGGCCCAATCCTATGCATGTCTATTCTGAAATAAATCCCATTATAGTTAGGATGGCTTTTACTCCCAAGTAAAAGTGGATAGGATTGCAGTCTCAGGGCCCAATCCTATGCATGCCCACTCTGAAATAAATCCCATTGTGTTCAATGTGTACATAGAACACACACTTCATTTGTAACAATGAAAATACATCCTGCATGTCGGATATTTACATTACAATTCATAAAGTAGCAAAATTACAGTTATAAAGTAGCAACGAAAATAATTTTATGGTTGGGGGTCCCCACAACATGAGAAACTTATAAAGGGGTCAGGGCGTTAGGAAGATTGAGAACCACTGTTCTAGATGGTGGTAGAGCAGTGGTGGTTGTGCTTCTTTGGTTGGAAACAAAAAACAATCATTAAATGAGTCAGTTTTCTCATTGCACTTAGATCTTTCATGGTACATGATCTCTCATGGAATAGTATTTTATTATGATTGGGATTATTTGTTTTATTATTTATTTATTTTAAAAATTTGTATCCCGCCTTTCTCATATCATAGACTGACTCAAGGTGGCTCACATTAAAACATAATAAAAAAACATAAATAGAACACTCAATTATTTTAAAATTCATACAGAAAAATTGCTAATAATTGTGTTGCAGAGCTGGAGCAATGCTGAGAGCAGTACATTGCCTAGCATAGTTCCTAGACTCCCTTGGGTTGTGAGCAATAGCAACATCATGATACAACCATGCATATAAACTCCTTCTGCCCCTAAAAGGCAAGCTGCTTAGGTGCTTTAAAGATGTCTCAGTGGTTCTGGATATAGATAACTTCAGCTTAAAAAAAACAACAAACCAAACTGGTGATACCAAACTGGAATGCACTGGCATCATATTACACAAGACTGTAAACCAATATTGAATTTCCATTTTAGTATCTAGCTGCACTAGAAACTTGATGTTGGCCTCTTGCAAAGTTTTTTTTTCCCTTGCTGAAAATGCTGCGGTACTGAAAATACTGCAGTCTCCATACTGAAATATATAATCAGGGCAGTGATGGGAAATTTCAAAGAGATTTGAAAGTTATTACTGTGCACTGATTGTGATCTTTACTACCAGTGGGGAGTCAACACTGCACGAGTGTAATGCACACTGTATTCAATGCAAACACTTGGATGCTTTGCACTTTACTGTCTCTATATTTCTTTTTCTTGTAGTTTCTGTCACTATGTTTTGCTACAGCTGGTATGTCTATTTGGCTTCAGATCTGTGCTCTTCCTGGCTCTAATTGAAGAGCAAACCCATAAGCATCTTGTTTTATTATACATGCAGGTAGCTGTCTACCTCCCAGGGTGCCGACACCAAATTTCAAGAACACTAAATTGCTAATTTGCTGAGAGAGGATGTTTCACAGCTGTGAAATTTTTGTTTATGCTGATCCACAGAACCAAAGGTGTTTAGTCATAATGACAGACACAAACATTTCTATTTTTATTTTTCTTGCCGGTGTACGCAAGAGGAACATGCAGGCACGTCTGCTATAATTGGCAATAGTGACTAAGGGCGCAATCCAGAGTAACTACGTGGATCCGGAGTAACACTTGCTCCGGTGTAAGAACAATTTGCTCTGGATTGCAATGTGAATTTCCCATAGGTTTTCACTAGGTAGTGCAATAACTAAGGGTACACGTAATGTCTCTTACGTGCTCCCGTAGTTACTCTGGATTGTAGGGTAAGGTAACTGCACAACTGGTTTTGAATATCTTAAAACCAGATAGGTGGTTGTGAGAATTCTGGAAACAGAATAATGTGGGATATTATGTGGGGAAGGGGCAGTGTTTGCCATGCGCTGCAGCCTGTGTCTGGGTCCCAAGTTGCAGTTCTAGCCCAGTGATTTTCAGCCAGTGTGCCATGAATGGTCAGAACTTTGGTGTACTGTGTATGGTCTGTAGGTGTGCCACAGAAGTAGCATAGTGTTCATTAGCAGCATACTCTACCTTGTCAATGGTCCAAAAACTGATGATGTGCCTTGAAAATATTTAGCACCTTGTCAGTTTACCATGAGATGAAAAAGATTGAACGTCAGTGTTTTAATCTGAGATCAAAGCCTGGCCTTTCCAGCTTTGATCTCAGATTAGGACACTGATTTTCAGTCTTTTTCATCTCATGGTAAACTGATAAGGTGCTAAAAATTTTCAAGGCACATCATCAGTTTTTGGACCATTGACAAGGTATGCAGTGGTGGGCTCCAGCAGGTTCGCGCCTACTCGATAGAACCGATTGTTAATGAGAGATAGGACAGATAAAGTTTAAAAATAGCCATTCAAAAGTGGCTGCCAGATGGGCAGAGAACCGGTTGTTAATTGCTTTGAAGCCCATCACTGAAGGTACGTTATGCTGCAAATTTGCCTACCACACACTTAAGTCCAGTGATGTGTGCTTGATACACCTCCAGCTCAGGAGGCACTTTCTGTGGGTCCAAAGGGCATTCTGGGATACTTCCTGGAAGTTAAAAAGGCATTATGTGGCTCAAGGTAAAGATAAAGGTGTCCTCACAGAATACCCTTCTGGTCTTGACTGACTCTAGGAAGTGGTGCTCATCCCATTACAAGACAGAAGAGCCAGCATTTTCTGAAGACATCTCCGTGGTCATATAACCAGCATGACTAAATGCCAAAAGAACACTGAAAATTGTTATCTTCTCACTAAAGTGGTACCTATATATCTACTTGCACTGACATACTTTTAGGTTGACAGGTGCTGGAGTTCACTCAGGCTTATGGCACTTTGACTTTGAAGTTGACAAGCACATTGTCTTTATTAACCACTGAACTTGTTTGCTGCTACAATTTTAGTCTCTCCCAATACAGGTGTCCCTCATTATCCACTAGGATTCCATTCCAGAACTTCCCATTGAGAAAAAAATCCATGGATAAAACCCAATGGAAAAAACAGATTTATAGACTCACTTCTAGGTTTCTTGCTCCTCCATTGCTACTAATGGAATACGGTTGTGCCTCAATATCTGCAGGGGTTTGACTTTGAGTCTGAGGAATGGAATGATTGCTTGCATGACTGTCTCTCTACAACAGTAAAAAAGCAGTTTTTATAACTGATTTGCAGTGGCCATTTGTGTGGAATCAAAACTATGTATTAAAAAATCTGTGTATAACAAGGGTTGGACCTGTATAGTAAAAAAAAACAGGCAGAGGGAGGAAGGAGGTATGGCAGTAAAGTGCTCAGCCTCCTTTGTGCAACCCCACTGAAGCTGGGTGGAGTGTGGTCATTAAGAGGCTATTTTTATTGGAATATACAACGTAAGAGGCTATTTTTACTGGAATATACAACATAAATCTCTGTTTCTCCTGAGTTCAGGCCCCTGTTAGTATTTTCCTTGTCAGGCTTATACCCAGGCCTTTAGAGCTGCAGGAGGCCCAGCACATAAATACATGTGGTCAGATGCAGTTAGTTAATTAATTGTCTTCAATTGATAAGATACAGTTCAACTTGATTAATACTGTAAAAATAAGGACGAAATGTTTCTCTGCTGTTTTAGTGCACTTGTACTTCTTGGCTAGGTAGGAGGAAGTTTATCCTGGACTGACTTGTTGAATGGAAAGCTACCTGCAGTTTAATTCTTTTAGTTTCAAAGCTATAAGGAAAATCCTAGGCTGAGACAGTGCCTGGCTAAAGATACTGGGACTGATGCAAAAGATAATGGGATTAGGTGGTTATGGAAAGGGAGGTGAGAGGCTTGGGCTGGAACGTGGAATAAAGACTATTCCAGAGAGAGGGGGATAGAACATTGTTACTGGAAAGAGCAGCATGTGTCCAAGCAATGTAATATTGATTATATATTGCTAGAATTATATTGATTCTAGCAAAACTTTGGCTATGACCTCTAGTTTGCTGTTGAGTACCTGGTCACTTTGGGCACAATCCTAACTAATTTAGGCTCAACTCACCTATCTCACAATTCCCATGTTGGTGTGGGGAGTTTGGCACGTGTCTGTATAGTGGCCTAAATCCCTCTGAGTGCTGCCAGGATGCTCTGGAGCCCAAGATTCTTTGGCCAGAACCACTAGGACTTTTTTTTGGCTAGTGTGACATGGCTCTTACCCTGTAATTCAGAGTAACTACAGGAGCACGTATAGAGACATTACGTGCACCTATAGTTACTGCATCATCTAGTGAAAACCTATGGGAAATTCATATTGCAATCCAGAGTAAATTGTTCTTACTACAGAGCAAGGACTACTCTGGATTGCACCCTTAGAGTAGTATTCATCAAATGTGGCCCTTGTGCTGGATCTGGCATGCTGGAAAAGAGCATGGTATGGCATGGTATGTTGCAGCCTCCAGTCTTTCCACCTGATCATCTCAGAGACTTGCACTGGACAGTTGTTTCCATAGTGCATCAGTGGAAGCAGCTGCCCAACGCATGTTTCTGTGATGTTCAGATGGAAAAATTGGGGAGACGGTAATGTGAAATAGAACATGCTTTTCTCAGACGGCTTTTCTATCACACCGTTGTTCGGGGACCTCTGCACTAGAGTTTGCTATCATCTCTCCCATTGGTCATGTCCATGTGATTGCGGCATTCTTCCTTTCCCAACTGATGGAGATACTTGTGCAATGAACCTGTGTGGATCAACAAATAGAGAACAAAGAATTTGCGGGGTGGGGGGTCAATGCAGAGAACAAGTTTCCTCAATGGCTATTGTTTGACTGTAAAGTTAACAGAAAATCCAGGCCCTCTTTTGCTTAGCTTAGCCAGTTTTAGTAATACCATAGTCTATATTGTATTACAATGAAATATAATAGCTTTAATATAGCATTTAGTTGTACAATATTGTTTTTGGTTGAACTACGGGGCAAGAGAATGAGTTTTAAATAAATAATAATTTAAGGCCCTGTAAGTGTGATTGTAAGTGTAAGATTATAAATGATAACATTCAGGCACCCCA
The DNA here is from genome assembly GCA_030015325.1 of Cryptoblepharus egeriae. Lineage (NCBI taxonomy): Eukaryota > Metazoa > Chordata > Lepidosauria > Squamata > Scincidae > Cryptoblepharus > Cryptoblepharus egeriae. Next base: position 13,203,639 of record JAREYC010000004.1, read on the forward strand.
GGGCATGCTTTGGTTAATGCTTTCCCTTGGCCCATGACCTGACAATTGGCAATGAACCAGATGCCTGTGTTAATGGGCCAGTTAAACAGGCCTGGCGGTATCATCCCGCTTTGGAGAAGTGTTCAAGGGAGTTAACTTATCTGGAAATGCTTATTGAAGTGTGTCCATATGAAATGAGGGAAATTATGCTTCCTATTAAGGCTGGCCTTTGCCTGCAACAAGAGCATCAAGACGGCTTTCATTTCATTGTGAGTTTCCTTTTTATTGCAGTATTTTTTTTAAAAAAGAACTTCTACGGAGGGCTTGATAATGCACAACTGTATTCTAAACGATAATATACAAATAGCCCATTTACTGATTGAAAGTTATCATTATCTTCATTACAAAGACAAAATAAGAATTAAAAATGAAAATAAAATAACTGAAGCATACCAGGCGCAGAATACTCTCAAATCCTTATGGCTTGTCAGTAAATTCTTGGGGTGTGGGTGGGTTGTAGAATAGTCTGAATCTAGCATTAGCCCTAACTTTATTCACAGCCTAATCCTAAATTCCCTTCCCACTGCTAGAATTGGCAAGAGCACTTTATGGCTGTTGCATATGACCAGCTGGTGGTGTGTGGTGTTGTGCAGTTGAAGTGGTCCTGTGTGATTTGATGAATTCCAAATGTCTGTTCATAATAGTAAGGCAGTGGGGGAGTAAAGGGTGTAAAAGGGAGGAGGGCAGATCAGGTCTAATAAAGGAGTGGTTTTGGAAATAGCAATATCTGAAAATCTAACTCCTTCTCTTTGGACCTGATCCAAGACCCATGTGGACCACTGCCACTGATTTTATGGGTGCACGTCTGAGTAGACTACTCCGTGCTGTTAAGCAGGGTGTCAAGACTCATTACATGGAATGTGCTGAATAAGGTGACCAGACCTCAAAAGGAGGAGGACAAGGTCTTGGATTCCTCTCAGCCTGGCCTTTCCAGCGGACAATGGCACATTTGCCAACTCATGAGTAAAGCCATGATATTGGGCACTTTCACTTTTCCATAGAGCTCAATGCATATTTTTTGGGCATAACTTTTGATAGGAAGGAGAGATTTCAAAACCAATTTTTACATTGGATTCTACTCTTCAATATGAATCAAATGACCTATGCCATGATGTGGGTACTGCACACCATTGCAGAGTTCCAAAATGAAGCCAAAATGGAGGACAATGAAGCCCTTTTGGAGGACATGTGGACAGGAGGCTAAAAAAGAGGACAAATTTCCGGTCATATGGTCACCCTGATGCTGAATAGCATTCCTGCTGCCTGCCTGAGCCAGGCCAAGGCCTTTGAGGAGGAGGAAGGCAGGTGGAGGAGGAGAAAGGTGCTATAACTTATCATAGACCTTAGTTGAGACAATCATGTGTATCTGAGACTTGCATGGGCCTCATAAAATGGACAAGGGAACAATGTCAATATTAAGTTTTACTATATTGTAATAAAAAAGTAACATAAACCCACTGTTGTATGGGTTTTATCACCTACTGTAACTAGGTAAAAAATCATAACATAAACCCATTGTCATATAACTCATTGTTATACAGTAAAATTAAATTTTTTCACCTGTTTTGCAGCTGCGTGTTACAATCGCCAGTAAATAATTTTTATCAAGATTTTTTAAAATTGAGAGTGCATTGGATTCGATGGTGCTTTAGATTCGAGTATATGTAATATTGCTCTGGACCAATCTGACTGACTACTTCAGAAATAAGATCTCATTGGTAATGGGATCCTACTGTAGTTTACAAGCGCTTTTTCCCGTCTTATAGGTGTTCGTGCTGGGCACTGGGTACAAATGCATCTTAAGTAATCTGTGTTGCCCATGCCCAGGTTTTCAGGGGACAAACGAGATAACCGGAGGCAAGAATGAAGCCTGGAACTATACCCGCTGAACACTTTTGCTGTGTATTTTCAAAGTTTTTAGACTACATGGTGTAAAAGAAAACAAGGTCTAAGCTTTTTTGAAATCTCATACCTCACTAGCTTTGACCTTCTCTGTGTCAACATGATGGGTTTTAGGACAATTTGTGTCAATTGTTTGCCCCAGACAAAAGCCTGATGCTGCCTCAACTTGAAACTTCTGCTTCAACAATTAAATTTATTTGTATTATAGTTAAAGGGGAAAATCCTAGAGTTCAGCCTAAACTTGTTGATACATGCATGACGTTTAAGAAGGAAGTCTTTGCTATGAAGGAAAAAATATATTCTTATATATTATTTGTACGGAGATGGTAAAATATAGTTTGAATTCAAATACATCAGAGAACAGTAACGGTGAAAGAAACTATTTCATTGTGCTGTTGAGTGAAGATTTTGGAAATCTGGATATTTTGGATTACATTATCAGTTTAAATGGGATTTGGTTTGGGATTAAGATGGTGTAGGGATCTTAAACTGTACTCCTTAGCCCAGGGTTTCCCTATATGTGACTCACTGGTGGTGGGTCATGAGCCCATGCCGGTTGGGTTACAATCTGAGGCCACCCACCCAAACTGGAGCCATTCTGGAGGAGGCCCTACAGCAGTGGTGGCCAACATATGACACAAGTACCAGGAGGGCACTTTGAGCCTACCAGCCAGCACACGGTCATCGCTCTGCCCGCATGTCCCCAGCCCGCCAACTGCGCATGACCAGAGCTCCGGGCAGGCATAGTGGGCACCAGCACGTGTGGTAGGCATTGGTGCAGTCAGTGGCACTTGGAGCAAAATAGGTTGCCCACAGCTGCCCTATAGAGTTGTGCCAGGCTGGAGACACACTCTTATCAGATTTTGCAGGGCTGCCGTTGCCTATTGAGTGCATCAGCAACTTGTTGCAAATGGGAAAAGCATTCCGGCCATTTGATTTCTCTTTTATGGACAGGCTACTCCAACTCTGGAGAGGGTTTTTTTAATAAACAAAGAAATTCTGTCTTCCAAGAATACCCTCTAGTTGAGACTGATCCTTTTACTATCTTGGACATCACTCTGGCTGTTTTGGCTCAACTCTGAGTCACAACTGTATGTGTATGTTGACTTATCTTCCCACTCCTCTTCTCACAGCTCTCAACACAGCAACTTCAAGGTCTTGCAGCACAGCTTCTGATGTTTTTGAACTGGTAGCTTTCAGATCATCTTCAGGCTTAACCATGGCTCTACCCTCTAGACCAGACCTCCAGACCAGATCATCTGGTTCACCATTCTGGGTGGCAAGATTTGGCCCAGAAGGACCTTTTGGTGTGATCTAGCAGGCCTCCGCTGATGTAAGGGTCTGTAGCCTGAACATACAAGGCTATAACAGAACATAAGCATAAGTTACTACATCATGCTCCAATGCATGGTTTTAAGACCCAGAGCCTCTTGTGAATGAAAATATGGATGGCCATAGCAAACATATGCAACGTTGTGTTACTGTGATAAACTTGACTATCACTTTAACAACAGCAGATTGCATTGAATGGGCATGCCATTCTGGGTTCTTATTTTCAAATTTATACCATATAGTTTGATAAAAACTTGTTAGCAATTTGAGCAAATTTCATGTAACTGGAAATCAGGATAACTTGATTTTTGGCTTTCGTTTTTCCAGGTCTCCCCTTGTTTTGTGGTTCATAAACATGTTTTGCTAATCCTTAAGAACCAAAAACATACTTAGAATTATTGAAAACTTCTCTGTATCATGATCACCTCCGCTTGCAGTGCTTAATTTTATTCATTTTAATCTTGAAAAAGGATGTGCTCTTTATAACTTTGGATTATATATACTGTAATGCTGGCAACATCATCCCTTGCCAAAATGGTTGAAAATGAATTTTCTGTCAACTATGCAAGTCAAGCCAATTGGGACTTAATTAACAAGAATTTTATTGAGTTTTCCTCTGTTTATGAGAGCTGGCAAAATATCTGTATATGTCAGTTTGAGAGCTGACATTGATAAAATCTTTCAGCTTGCCAGGTTCTATTGGAGTAGAGAGGTTTGGTCCCCTAATGAAGTTTATGTTCATATTCTTCTCTGGCAATAGGCAGAGCACCAACTATTGCTGAAATGCTATGTGGAAGAGTCCACAGCTTCTGGTCTTAGGATGTTAGATTTGGAAAGTGCCTTAAGCTCCTCTAGCCCATTGCTGCTCAGTGTTGTCTACAGCATCTCTTATGTTATATCATTTGTTCCTCATCATTGTCTTTGGGCACAATCCAGAGCAAGTTCAGCCTGCTCTGCCCTAAACTGCTCTCTCCTAACTATTCTGTATCCAGAGCAAAAAGTTATGCTGTATCCAGAGAGTCAGGAAGCCTGGGCTGCCCTAACTGCTCCATAGCATGCTAAGTAATTGACACATGGGGAGGACTTGCTCCTGAGGAGACACCCCTCAGATCACACCGAACAAGGAACAGCCATGGTGCCTACAGTGGTGACACGACTCTGCGCATCACCCGCTGCGGAAGTCTGTGCGTCACCCCTGGGATGCGCGCACCCCCCGTTCAGTTGTATCCAGTTCAGTTGCATGGTGGAATAATTTATGCAGTGGAGGTTGATTGGAAGTGGTCAAAGTCAGAGCTGCAAAACCAATGGGAGATGCACCACACCGTCTTCTGGTTTGTGCTTCTGTGGAAAGAATGTTGGGATTACAAGAGCCTTCTGGTTTTTTAAAATTATTTTTGCAGAGCATTACTGTTCTCCTGAGTAAGGTAACATTTTACTCAAATCTAATGTGCCACCAAATTTAATGTGCTCTCCTATTTTAAAAGGTTTGAGATTTTTAAAAATCATACTGATAATTGTAATGCGCAGCTGCAAAATTTACTTTCACTACATCTAACAATGAGTTATATGATAATAATATGGCAAAGGGTTTATGTTATAATTTTTACCTGTTTCCACTATTTTATACAACAATGGCTTTGTTACATTTTTATAAGTGTTACTGTTAAGCTAAATACTGACCTATATTTATAATCAAAATTCCTGTATTTACTTGAATCTAATGCACCATTGAATCCAGTGTGCACTCATATTTTGGAGACTAAATTCGGCTGGAAAAGGTGAGCGTTATATTTGAGTAAATAGGGTAATTATAGTAAATATAGATGGTAAATACTAGCGGTTCCAAATTTTGCAGATTAAGAATGGTTCCTACCTGGAAATATTGTGGGCCACAGCTTTTATTTGCTATTACTGTAGTTGCAATAGCTCTCCTGAACCTTCACCTGTCTTTACCACTGATGGTGATCCATCCCGAAGGAGTCAAATCATCACTGTTCTTTAGCGTCTTTAAGTAGTATGCTGGGTTTTATTTTCTCTTCCCAGATTGATTGTGAAACCTCAGATCTTTTTTTCCCTTCATTACACCAAACTAACTGTGTGAAAAAAGCATTTTGCCCAGAGCGATGACAACTTCTCCCAGCAATTGCCTGATGCGCTAATGAAAAGAATCCTTTATTAAAACCGGTTAGTCTACAGGGGTGCAGTCAATTCTGTGTGCCTATTTTTTAAAATCAGAGGCAGCTAGACACGTTTTTAAGACTGACTGGAGAATACTGGGAAATTTGATTTCGGTGAGGTGTAAAGTACCAATTCCAAAAGAGCTTCTTACATTTTTATTATATTTTTCTACATACAAATGTATCTTGTTAACTTGTGGGAGATTTCAATACCTTTTGTACTAAAACTGGGAATGTCTAATTTTTAACCCTTATTGGAAAAAGGGCATATCTTGGTTTATTATGTTAAACGTTAGAGACTGCAATCCTATCCACCCTTTTCTTGGAGTAGGCACCATTGAACACAGTTGTACTTTCCCCTGACATGCTTAGGATTGTGCCCTCAGTTATTCTATCTTTGAACTAGGCTTGGGAATTAGAATACAATTCATACTTTAAAAAACTCTTTTTCATGGTACTTTCCCCATTTACCACTGTTTGCTTATGTATTTTATTTTATTATAGGATTCTACTCTGATGATAACCTCAGTGTTACCTTCCTTTGAAGAAGTTTCACTGTGGTTTAAATGCAATTGTTTCCCCTCTTAACAACTCTCTGTGTAATATAAGCCAGTCTCTGCTCTTGCCTGTGTATGTACTAACCGGTTTGTCTATAGGTGATACAAGTAAAAACCCATAATAATTTGTCTAGATCAGAGGTACCCAATAGATGACAAGCTGCACCTTTTGAAATTCTCTACGCAATTGTTAAAAGTCCAGGAGCCCTAAAGTTGAAAGGCTGGCCGTCTCTGACCTAGGAAGTTGTATATATTGGGTTACACCTCTTAATAATTTAGATTAAATGAATGAGACAATTGGAGGGGGGTGTTACTACCACCATCATTGTTACTAATACTTGGGACTACTTTGAGGCATAGAGGGGAGGACTATGGCTGCAATCCTAACCATGTCTACTCAAAAGTAAGTCCCATTGTGTTCAATAAGTCTTACTCCCAGGAAAGTGTCTTTAGGATTGCAGCCTATGTCATTAGCAGCAAAGGAATGGCACAATGCAAACAATCGTATGTCATTGTCACTATAAGTTTCTGCAGTGTATCTGCCTTCAGATAATTTTGATTATCACAAGTGATAGGTTTTCAATTGTACATGAGACAGAGTTCTAACAAACGTCCTGGATGAGAAGTTCTCACTAAGAACAGATAGCGACTCAGCATATGGTCCTTGCTTCAAAACCTCCACTATTGTAGCTCTGTTTGGAAAGCAGGTCATTCTTGGCTAAGGGCACAATCCAGAGTAACTACGGGGAGTCCTTGCTCCGGTGTATGAACAATTTGCTGTGGATTGCAGTATGAATTTCCCATAGGTTTTCATTAGATGGTGCAGTAACTATGGGTACACATAATGTCTCTTACGTGCTCCCGTAGTTACTCTGGATTGTAGTCTAAGTGTGCTTCCTTTCCTACAAGAGGTCATAATTAAGCTTGGCTCAGACTGCAGCTAGAAGCATGCAGTGTCTCAAATAGTTACATCATGAGATTTTAAAAATATTAGTGATTTCACACACACATATATTTTCCCCCTTGAACAGACTATTCCAGTAGTGTTCTTCTGTAATTCTGTATTGATTCTGGCCAGGTACATGTGACCTAACACAATTTGTTATACCCCCAACAAACCTGGGGAACCCATTCCTCGAAAGCTCAACACTGAATGTTGATTTGGCCAGAATATATGGCCGCAGTTCAATATAGTGGAAGTCAATCAACCTGGGACCAAAGGCACTCTATTTACAGTAAGTCCTCCACTTATGAATGAGAACATCGTTCATAAGTTGAAAATGTAAGTCCAACACCATTCACTTCAATGTGTTTTTTCACTGCGAGGAGAGGTTGCAAGTTGACGATTGTATTGTCAACTTTGTTGTTTCAACAACAACTTTTGTATTGTTGTTTCAAACTTTGTTTGAAAGTTTGTACCATGCAGGGAAGTTGGTATGTTTGAAAGTTTTCATCTTGAAAGGTCACAAGTCGAGGACTGTCCCTACAATCCAGAGTAATTACGGGAGCACGTAAGAGACATTACGTGCACCCGTAGTTACTGCATCACTTAGTGAAAACCTATGGGAACTTCATATTGCAATCCAGAGCAAATTGTTCTTACTCTGGAGCAAGGACTCCCCATAGTTATTCTGGATTGAGCCCTTACTGTATTTTTTATTTTTACTCCACTTTTCCCCCAGCAGCTATGGGTGCTTCGTTCTTCTTAGCGCAAAACATCCACTGACCAGGGCCTTAAGGGGAAACTTTTTGTCTTTTTGGTACAAATAGTTAAGCAACTTGACAAACTGGTGCTATTGGAGTCATCACTTATCTCCTCTTCAATCTGATCTTTGGGTCCTGCCAAGTATGAGACGGGAGTGAATGAAAAGAACCAGTGATGGAGACTGTTACCCTACAATCCAGAGTAACTACAGGAAGATGTAAGAGGCACTTAACTCTGGACTGCTCTACGCATTTCCCATAGGTTTCCCATAGGTGGAAACTATGTTGGTGTAAAAGATCTTGTGTAAAAGGTAACTATGTTGGTGTAAAAGGTAACTACACTGGTGTAAAAGGTCTCATAGTTACTTTGGATTGTAGCTTTAATTAAACAGTAAGCACAACTTTTTTGTATAGGAAAAAGTTGTAGGTGAGAGGTTTTTATTTGCAAATCTCTTTGTCTTTGCCTAAAGGAGTGAGATAGTAGCTCTCTGGCTGAATTTGCAATGACTGATCTCAGTCTAGTTCACTAACACAATTTGTGTTCTGAATATACAGGCAAAATCACAGCTTGTGTAGTCACTCTCTGAGCAACTTCCCATATCCAATACAATGACCTCTATGAATGGAGCAATATCCCAAACCGGGGTTACTTGGTGCGAATGTTATGCCAAACCATATTTGTCCAAACTGTGGTTTGCAAACTAGCTTCAAACCAAAAGTTTAAGTTTGGTGGCTACTCTCCACTCGTGATAAGTTAGGGTGTGTGTGTTCAGACATCAGTTATTTTTATTTATTTAATTTGATTTATATCCTGCCTTTCTTCCTAAAATAAGGATACCCAAGATGGCTATCTTACCATATATATATGGTGTCACTGACTCATCAACATGCATGAAATTTGGGAAAGGTGTTCCTTATGTGATGTGAGCACCCACCCAGAACTGATGTTGATAAATTTAACACTTAAAGGGTGTGAAAAAGGGTGCAACGTATTTTCCTCCCTATACTTTACATTTAAGAATCCCTGTCTGATCAAGGCCCTGTTCCAACCCCCTGGACCTAGAAGCATGAAGTTTGAGGGGTGGGGAGCATATTTTTTCCATGAAGGGAGTCCCACCAAGAACCAATTTCTAGAAATTTAAATCCTAAGGAGCTGAAAAGGGGTGCAATGCGTTTTCAGCCTATACTTAACACTGAAGACTGATCAACACCCAGCCCCAAATCCTGCACCTGCAGGATGCCCACTGTTGTGGAGGGATGGTGTATTGGGTGAGGGAATTTTGTACTGGGGGGGCAGGTAGCATATGGGGGTTGTTTCGTATGAGGGATTGATGCATATGGGGGGAAATTGCACAATGGGGGGGTTGATGTGCATGGGGGGGTGATGCACATGGGTGGTTACAGGTGCCCATGGTTGTGGAGGGATGGAGCATGGGGTGAGTGGATGGCGCATGGAGGCGGTTGATGCACATGGGGGTATGATGCGTACTGGGGGTATCTTGTACGGGGTGGGACATTTCACTCCCACAACATGGGTACATTTCACTAGTCTATTATAAGATAGATCTTCATTAGGCTTTGCTTGTGAACCATCCATTAGTGCCTGCTCTCTCTAAGAGCAATTGGGCCAAAAATTCAAAAAGAAATTGCCCCAAGAAAAGCAATGCAGAACAAATTGACTGTGTTGGAGTTAATAGCCTGTGAGAATGTGTGGCCTTTGTTAGCCAAATGAAATTAAGCAACTGGAATTGTGGCTTCTTACTGTTAAAATGACATCCAAGAGCAACTAGTTAATTGGCCATGGCTGTCATTTAAATTGAGTGAATTGAGGTTGTGTGTTTAGCCTGGTAGTGTTTGAAATGAGCTAAGGACCACTTCATGTTCCTCAGTACCAGGAAATGAATAGTGCTAATTTTGTCACAAGCACTGGGATTGCAGAGTAAAGTAATTTGAGAGATTTTTTTAATCAACATTTCTGGAAAATGTTCCACACAGAAAAAAAATTAACATAATTTTCTACTACATAAATTTGTCTTCGTGTTCAGGAGCAGTTCAGGAGCAGTAACTATTAAATTTTTTATGAAGACTATGTTTTTATACATATTTTCTGTGTGAATAAAATCTTAATGATGCTGGAAGAAACCAGCATAGGAAGTATAAAAGAGCTTTGAAATGCAAAGTGTTGGCTCCTATTGAACATCACTTACCGATGTGCAATAGTTAAAGATACTGTGCAATCCGGCATGCGTCTACTTGGAAGCATTTCTCTTAAATTTGCAGTCCAATCCTAAGCAGTTTACGCAGCGGGTGGTTCCACATACTGTCAGAAATGTGCTACAAGACACATTATGGCAGTGTGGAGGAACCTGGCATTCACAGGCAGGCCTTCACTGGCTTGCTGGTACCAACTGGACAGCACTGTCCATGGGAGCAGTTGGGCACTCTGGAAACCAGCGGAGAGGTTTGGGGAGGGTTGAACAGAGGCAAGATGGGGAGGGGGAGATCAGACCAGGAGGGGGCAGGTACAATTTCAGTTATTATTGCCATATCCTATTCCCTTCCCAAGGCTGATTTCCTGACATGGGGCTGTTTGGACTTGTGCCAACTGTTTCACTGGCACAGGTAGCTATAGTGGCTGCTGGGGCTTATCCCAGGGACAGATGCTGCTTTTCTAGTGGCGACCTTCAGCAGCCTTGGTTTGTGTACTTGATAAGACAGAGGGTGTACTGGTCCTGCTGCAGCACAGCATTGGGATGCCTGTGAGACTCTATTTAAGTGAGTATAGAATTGCACTCTTAATTTCTCCTACACAATTTTCTCTACAAACTACTTCGTTGAAAATGGATTTATATTAGATTCTATTATTAAACCCAACTAGTGGCTGAATAGGATCTAGTGTCTATACCAATTCATTTTCGGGTGACAGTAGAGCAGTGGTTCTCAATCTTCCTAACGCTGTGACCCCTTTATAAGTTCCTCTTGTTGTGGGCACCCCAACCATAAAATTATTTTCGTTGCTACTTTATAACTGTAATTTTGCTACTGTTATGAATCGTAATGTAAATATCCAACATGCAGTATTATTTTTATTGTTACAAATGAAATGTGTGTTCTATGCACACATTGAACACTATGGGATTTATTTCAGAGTAGGCATGCATAGGATTGGGGCCTGAGACTGCAATCCTATCCACATTTACATGGGAGTAAAGGCCTCCCTGACTATAATGGGATTTTTTTCAGAATAGGAATGCATAGGATTGGGCCCTAAGGCTGTCAGTCAGTCCCAGTGCACGCGCAGCTACAGCCGGAGGTCTGGCAAGCCTGACCTGGCCTCCTACACCAGGGGTCTTTCTGCGACCCCCAGGAAAGCTCTAGGCGATCCCCAAAGGGGTCCTGACCCCCACTTTGAGAAGCACTGCAATAGAGGAACAGAAACCCTGGAAGTGGTCTTTAAAAATATTTTCCACTGATTTTCTATCCACGGATTTCAGGAACCCACAGTGGATACCGAGGCATAATCTGTACAGTTCTTAATTGCACTCATGAACTCTAACTTTCCCTGTGTCTGATTGCATGGATACAGTCAATTTACTCCAGCCATTTAAGATCTGAGATTTTTCTAGCCAACTATAATCCCCTGCTGTGTAACAATTCCCGGGTTTTCTGGGAAGCCTAACATTTTGCCATATATATTTGATACATCCTTAGAGGCAAAAGGCAGAATGGAATACTATTAGCCAAACAGGAACCTAGAGAGCTACAGGGCCCTTTTGCGTCTCGAGGATGCCGTTGATTATGTACTGTATGGCAAAATGTTAGGCTTCCAACATCAGCTTTCCAAATGGCCAGAAAACCTGGGAATTGATACACTGCAGTGAATTTACTGCAGCATCTGTACTGAGGCTCTTTTGTAGTAATGGGATAGGCGGTGAGCACATTCCTGTTCCACTTCCCACACTAGTGTAACATGAAGTGTATCAATGTGATAACCAATTTTTTTTTATTTTTTGATATAGCTTCACAGTTAGCAGTTTTTAAATGGTATAACAGGCTCTCCGATTCTTTGGATGCTGAGCCCACCCCACAGAGGTCCTTGGATTTCAGTATCTGTGGAGGGGGGCAATTCCTGGCATGAAACCCCTGCAAATAACAACAGCTTGTTGTAGTCCTTATCCATTTGAGGAGAAGGGGTTGTGTCACCACTTAGCAGCTGAACTAGGATTCTTCTGGTCCAAACCCAGCCCTTGTATCTAGAACCTGAGGATAATCATGTGTACTAAGGATTTTTTGCTCCGTCACAATTTTGGGAACAGTTGTTTTTACAGTATATTCAGTCAACCTCCCTCTAATTAAGACCATATGTAATAATAACATGATAATGTGAACTCATTCAACCTGCCATTCATTTTGGAACCTTACAGATGCATGTCTAAATTGAGAAACTGCAGCAATCGCACAGGAATTGCTCACAGTTTCATCCGGTGCATTTTTGAAAAGCCTCAACTGCTGAGTGTTTGGTTGTTGTTATGAGATGACGTTTCCCTGTCTGAAAATCTGGCAGCCCCATCTTGCGAATGAGATGTAATTCAATCCATTGTGTTTGTTGTTACTGAGTTGTTGGACTGAAGAAACTAATTGGATTCCAACTTATATAATAAGAGCTGTGTTTTTTCCCACCTCAAGCAACCTGAGTGCTTGTTTTGGCTGTACCCTCCTGTGCTACAGAAGCACGCAGGGAAACTTATTGACCCTATTAGCAAGCAGACAAAGGAGTGCTTGATTTTTTTAAAGTGGAAAAATAGCATTTTAGATTCTATCCCCCTGCTTTATACTGTTCATAGTGCAAGGCTCACTGTTACTCCTTTTTTGTGTTCCATTTTTGAACTTGTTTAACCTGAGTGTGAACGACCCGAGGCCAGAAATTGGAGAACTGGCCAAGTCAGGAGAATTTGCTACAGCAGAAAAAGTGTGGATTGTGCCAGTTCTTTGCCTATAGTCACATGTATGTTTGTGAAGGCCTGCAGTGGCTCAGGCCTCTGTCAGTCTTGAAAGACTATGGTATCGTGCTCAGCGCTGCATACGCTGCATGCGAAGCTCGAAAGCCTGGGTTAGATTGTTATAGAGGATAGGCTGTTACCCAAGCAGCAAATCCCCTCTCTCCACGCCACTGAATTAGTCCAAAGGAAAGGCAGAGCCAATACAATTGCATCCAGCTGGTGTCGCAGAGCTGGGCTAAGGATAGGAGCTCACCCTGTCTTGTGGGGCCAACCTGGGTCTCGAACCCTGGCCTGTTGGTTAACAGGCACAGTGTCTTAACCACTTGCGCCACCCACAGCCTGCTTTTGACAAATAGCAAGCATACAAAAAATGATTACTGCTTGTTCCTCAATGGGCGCTACACAGAGTTGATGTGGCAGGCCAGTGGTGGAGTTATGGTGTCGGATTGGACCTGCAGGCAACTGTTTTGAGGGAGCCAGATTCATGTAAGAGTCAATCAAGACGCCTTTATCATCTGTCTTGTTGAAGAAAGTTAGCAGCTACCTTGGGTAGCAGCAAGCCATTCTAGGACATTCTTCACCTGCTGTCAGTAGTGGTACACTACACAATTCACTGCTCATAGAACTATGTGCTCCTGTACCACTTTATACTGCAACGTTGCACTCAGTCACACAGAAGTTCTCTGTATGTTGCAAACTGCTCTCTTACCCTGGTGTAATGCCTGCTATTCAAAGGAAGGTTGCAACTTACGGGAACATTTAAAAATATGACCTTCTGGTGCACTCTGAAGTTTTAAGTGCACTTTAATCCTGACTCCTGTCATTGCATTTTGTGGAAGGTTTAGAGTGAAATAGCCAGATCCTGTGCCTCTGGTCGTATTGGCCTTAGCCAATCCCATTTGCATACCAAAACAGATCCATTAATGAACATTTGGACTCTCTAGCCTGTATTTTGTTGCATGGTGTGAGCAACTGATTCAGTATTCACAATGCCAAGTTGCTGCTGTTTGCAGGAAGAAATGTTGCAATCTTCTTAGATTATTCTATTGTTTTAGTGCTGTTCAAACAGTGCTCTCTGCTGGCCTCCCTGTGGCAACCTTTTAAAGCTTGTTGTTTTTTGTACATAAATGTTATGTGGGATCTTCCCTATTTTGCATGATGTTGGCATTGTGAGCACAGGATGTAAATTTGGGATACAAATAAAAGCAGGGAAGAAAATGCAGAAAATAGTGTGAAAATTAAAACACAAAGCTTGGGAAGTCTTCTGAAGGTTCCCCCGAGCATTAAAAATAAGGTTCCTGTTTGAGATTGAAATCGGGTCTCCTGTGCGCAGCATGAGGATCACCCAGACTGGTGGGGAGAGACAGAGAGAGAGGTCCTGCTGCCAAGGAGGGACTTGTTCTTCCCTGCCTCCCAGATGCAGCTGTTCTCAACCATCCTGGGAATAAGTCACATTGAACCAAAAGGAACTTACTTCCAAGAAGATATGGAGGAGCTCTGGTATCACACTCCTATTTGTTGTCACTTCTGCCTACGACAACACTTCCTTGTCTACTTCTGTAGGGTCCAGCCAGACTGTCATTCTCAGAAGGGGGAATACATGAGAACCAGTGACATAATCAAAATTTGTAGAAATTTGAGTGTGTTCATATGTTGTAGGCTGTGGGTGGCGCAAGCGGTTAAGGCGCTGTGGCTGTTAACCAGCAGGCCAGGGTTCGAGACCTGGATCGGCCCCACCAGACAGGGTGAGCTCCTGTCCTTAGCCCAGCTCTGCGACGCCAGCTGGATCCAATTGTATTGGCTCTGCCTTTCCATTGGACTAATTCAGTGGCATTGAGAGGGGGGATTTGCTGCTTGGGTAACAGCCTATCCTCCATAACAATCCAACCCAGGCTTTCGTGTTTCGCATGCAGCGTATGCAGCGCACATCACGATACCATAGTCTTTCAAGACTGATGGAGGCCTGCTCATATGTTTTAATTGTATTAAGAAAAACCTCTGTTTGTTCTGTAGGTTTTTTGGATAATTGGCCATAACATTTGTTAGAATATAGATATTCCAATGCAGTTTGTTTCATTGCATTCTGCATTGAATTTCCTTTTCAATGATATATAACATGATTATATTATCTAGCATATATCACCCATTTTTCACAATTTTAGCCATTAGTGTCAAGCTCAATTTGTAGCCCCCCCCCATCCCCGAAGCTTGTAGCCTGGTGCAACTGCACCCCCTCTAGCTACACCACTTTGCAGTATATAGTTCTTGGTGGTCTACCTAATTTCTTACTTTTTCCTGGCACTTTCATTTCCAAGCTAAAGTTCAATGAGTGACTACACTAGGAAAGATGCTCTTTCTGCTTAGATGACAAGTCAGTTATTTTTACTGCTTCTTGGATGAGCAGACTGTAAAGCTGTAAAAGTCTGTAATTTTTCAGGGTAGTCCTTGCTTTGTATTGGTAGTTGGATCTCCCTAATGTCTTCATTTAATTCTTACTTTTTAAAGAGCACAATCCTAACCATGTCTACACAAAAATAAGCCCCATTGTGTTTAATGGATTTTACTCCCAAGAAAGTGTCTTTAAGATTGCAGCCAAAGTCACTTAAATGTTACTCTGATACTATGACATCAAATAGTACATGCGACTGGGTGTAATCAGGAAGTCAGAGACTTCACTTGTTTTGACTTGTAGGGTGTAGCTAAGTAAACTCATTGTTTTTTTCAGTTTTCTGATGGCAGATCTTCCCACATGCTGTGTAAGTTAAATGCAAAGCAGCTGATCCAAATCTAGAACTACACATTGTTTAACAAGCACATGTGTCATCTGGGGAGTGACCATCTCATATAAAATGATTGGAAAGTGATTGGAAAATAGAGCACTTGGCATTTTAGCTAACCTACATTTAACTTGGCAAGAAAATATAATCTACTTCAAAAAGGATAGATATCTCCTTTTTATATATCCATCCTGTGTTAGCAGTTTTGTATATAAAGACTGAGTAGTAAATTAGGAAGTTCCCTGTTTGAATCTTGTGTCTGTCAAGAATTCATGGGGTGAGCCGGGCAATTGGGTAACCCCTTTTGTGTTGTCTCCCCCATGTCTGTTTTTCAGATTGCTCTCCATTTGTGCAAATTCCCTTATATGTATGGAAAATGTCATGCGCATGGGTAGCATGTTTTAGTTCTGTAGATATCACCATTATTGAAGACATGTTTAAGCTCTGTTTTCCAGGAGATGTTAGCGAGGGAAAGTAAACACAGTTTAATTCAGTGGTTTTCAAAGTATTTAAAAATCCTTTTCCAATGTTTTTTTTTTAAAAAAAAAACCTTCATTTCAGACCACAATGGCAACTTCTCGACTATCATCCATTTTCCTGCAGTGTAACACTAGCAGCATAAACTGAATGCCTTCCAGGAGTACTTGCAATTTGTGTCCATGTTGAAAAGGCCGGATCTGGTGTATCTCCCGCCCCCGCCACCTCCATGCAAAGTGAAAGTGTAAAAGAGGGTCTCAAATGCTGCAGCTCCCAGGGGTCAGATGCATCAGGCCTTCTTGGAGCTGAGCTTTCCCTAAGGGTAGCAAGTTTGAGAAACACTCCTCAAGGCTAGCAATTGAGGTTTCAGAGAGAGAATAAAGCTTTTTAAATGAAAAACAGTGTGTTTTTCATCACTAGGCACAAAATAAATGAAAGAGGGTTTGAAGAAAAGGCAGCCAAAGAGAAGGCCCAGGTTGAGAGCATTTTCCTATTTGCTTAAGAGATCCTAAGCTGTTGTCAAACAAGATTGGGGTGTTTCTTGCTCTGTCTAGTCTTGCTGACCTACTAATTTTTGTGCCAAGGCCTTGTCAAACAGGAAGAGTTGCAAGGGGCCTGCCTTCCAGCCAAAAGAGAATATCTTTTTTTATTTATTAAAGGAAGCATTAAGGAGCAGCGCAATGTTGACTAATACTTAGCCTAACAGTGCTCTCTTGTGAGTGTTGATAGTGCTTGATGTACAGGGCTGGTTTAGACAAAACACTAAACCGTGTTTAGTGCCACCAGCAGTCTTGAACCTTGAATATTTCCTGCTCTTCTTGTGCCCAAAGATTAGAAACTTTTTTTATGGAGAGCTATAGTTTTGATATTATTTTCCCAGGCGTGATTTATAGGCAAACAAGCTTTTTATGACTCAGTTTGCCATGCTGAGTCCATATGACAAACAAGATTGTTGCAGTGTTTTGGGGAGAGGGATTTAACTTAGAATTAGTTATAATTAATATGATGTCTGAAACATTCGTTGCAACAACTGCCCTGTAAGGTAGGTATTTCAGCCATTTTGCAGATGGAGGAAGGAGGAGCGATCTGGGCATGTTCAGCTCTGTACCCAGGCTGCGCATGCTCAGATCACTCCAGAAAAAGTGTGAGCTGAGGCTGCTCAGCTTGCTCCTGTCTGGAGCAATTGTTGCAGGTGGTGCCCCAGTCTGGCAGTGGCCGTGGACTGGTGGTTGAGGACCGCTGCCCTAGGCTATCTAGCAGAGATAACTGTTCACTTTCATTATCCTTTAGAATTGAACTAATGGCAAAATCCAGAGTAACTACGGGGACTCCTTGCTCCAGTGTAAGAACAATTTACTTTGGATTCCAATATGAATTTCCCATCGGTTTTCACTAGGAGGTGCAGTAACTATGGGTGCACGTAATGTCTCTTATGTGCTCCCGTAGTTACTCTGGATTTGGGGGTTAGTCCTGATAAGAGTTCCCATCCATATTGTTCTACTGGGTAGAGTTTCTGTTTGTAACTTGTACATACTGGATATTAGATTTTGCTTAATTTAGTTGAGATACATTGTGAAATGGTGAAATCATCACCTTTTGTGGGTCACTCCCAGGCTTAATGGGTGACTTGGAAGTCCACCCAACTGGAGATTCCTGTTTTGCCTCTCTTTTTCCTCCTAGCATTTTGTGCAACAGAGTAGGGAGGGGCCTGGTCTTCAGGAAAGAGTTGGTTGAATGCAATTATTTCTTGACATTTCAGTCAGCAATGCACACTTGCAATGAGGCTAACTGTATTAGATACTAGTAATATTTAACTATCATAATAAGGTTCTCAGCATTGGATCCCTGAGCTCAGCGAAAAATGAGTTTCGGCTGGATTAGAATCAGAACTAGATGAAGAGTTGGTTCAGATGCACAGGGAGGTTCAATCCAGAGCAGAGATTTTTTTCATGTCAAGGCATACTGACAAAGCACTAAAATTGTCAAAGCATCAGTTTTTTGACCATCTGTTTTTTGACCAAGGCACACCTTGCTCCTGGTAAAGGGCTGAAATCCACCGATTGCCCTACTAATGCCATTTGTCCTCGAAGTCCCGTGGCACACCTGCAGGCCACCCATGGCACACTAGTGTGCCATGCCCCAGTGGTTGAAAATTGCTGGTCTAGAGGCAGTGTTGATGGCTGGGGTGTTTTGTTACCCCAGATCATATGAGCCAATGTTGTGTGATCTTCTGCATGGAGACCATATGCTGTGCCACTTGCTCTCCCTTCGAATTGGTGATGCACTTCAATCTTCCAATATTTTCCTGCTTAAAGATATCTGAAAAAGTGGGCTATAGTCTGCAAGAGCAAGCAGGCACAAGATCCATACTAATTAGGTGCTTGTGCACTTGCTTTTGCTGTCACTCGTTCTTGTGTGCTTGCTATTGCTGTCACTTGTGCCATATCCCATCTTGCACTAGCATAATTTTCAGAAACTGCTGGATGCTGCTTGTGGGAAGGAATGGGAAGAAAGTTCTCATGTGGGACTTCCATGTTGCATGTGGCACATTTCAGATAAACTTGCAATATGTATACCATTTATGCTCATTCACTCTATTTTAGAAGCTTCCAAATTTTTTATTCCAAGCAGAATGAATGAGGTTTGCAGAAACTTCTGCCCAGGCAGTGAATCTTTGAGGCAAATGAGATGGGAAGATTTTTTTTCCTCTTAGATGTATTTCTTTGTGTGTGTAAAATTGAAGTTTGTGCTTTTTTAATGGTTGTGCTGGCAACAGTGACGTGATTGGGAGAGGAAAGTATGCTCCGAGTACCACCTAGATTGTATTACATCTTAAGGATGTTGAAGGCTTTAAAAATGCCAGGGAGTGGAACAGTGAGGAAAATAAAAGCAGAGTGATATGGACATACCTCAAATATAGAAGTTAATGGAAAAAAGATGCGGTAAAGAATACTTTAGTATCTCCCAGACAGAACAGTCTTGCCAAAAATATTGGTTCAGTAGTACAGCTAAAGGGGATGAAGCAGTCAGTCTTGGAGGGAGACTCACTGTGGTGTGTTAGGGCCCCTTCCCCGTCACAGCCCTACCAGACTCCCCCCAACACTGACTGCTCTTCCCCCCTCTAGCTATGCCACTACCCTGTTTGTACCTGAACTACATTTTCCATGATGCACTTATAATCTGTCAGAATGGCTTTTCAGGTTGTTGAGCTTCTTTAAGTGTTTTGTTTGACACGAAGAAGTGGGATGAAAAATTAGTATAAACTGATAAGCCAAACTGACGGGAAGGCACTGAGCTATGGCCACATAATTGTATTGGTAGGAAGGTTCAAGATCACACCCCCTTTCTTAATTAAATGAATAAAAAACTTTGACTTCACCTATGCCAAGATCTTTCCAAATTGATCTCTAACCACTTCAAAAGCTGCCTGTAGAAAAAGCAGAATTCCAAAACATTTTCTCCCTATCCCTGATGCAAATCAGCGAGGAACTGCGTAATCTGTTGGCTCCAAGCATAACAGGTTTATGATTAACTGTTCAGGAATGTCTTAGCTGCTTATTTGCTGTCGTCTACCTTTGTATTCTTGGCTTGCACCCCTTGCTTTCTCCACTTTGGAGTTTGAAATCTGGTTTGAGTAAATAAAGCCTGCTTGCAATTAATGAACTGTAAAGAATAGGGAAGACTAATTTCTCCAGATTCTCTGCCCGGCTCTTGTCCCCTCTTGTCTAGAATAGATCAACCTTCCACTGACTTGCCTTTTTTCTCCACCCGTGGCCTTCTGTGTGGCTGATTTGAAACATCAGGCTGCTAAGATAATCTTTCTGACTTGGTCCTGTCACTAAGACCTTGTCATTCGTCTTTTTCGACCTCTCCCACTAGGTCCCTGTCAGTTTGAATCAACTTAAAATGCCTGATCCCTGGCTGAGGTCCAGCAGAGGTGGTTTAGACAGGAGTGGAAGGGAATTAGGTGGGCAGCTGGCCTAGACTTTTAGTCTCAAAAGACATGGTGGTGGAGGGTCTGAAAAGCGTCTTGGCTGCACAGGCTGTAGAAGGATGGCCTTCCCTGTTTTTATGGTTTCCATGTATTTATACAAATCTGACATCTGAATTACACAGTTTCTACGTCCCGCATTATGATTACATATTCCCTCTTGCCCTTAGTTTTCCAGAGATGCCATTTAGAGGATGAAGGAGGAGGTGTATTCATGTATTTAAACAGTCTGTTAGCTCCTATGTACATCTTTTTTTTTAAAAGGCCCATCACTAATTAGCAAGGAACATACAATGCATTAATGGCCAAACTAGACAGATATTGGAAATCCATGACTAATTTTTTTTTAAAGAAACAGATTTGGATTGGGGCCACCCACACCACAACAAGAGGATGTATGTGTGTGTTTTTATTTTTCTTGGCCTCTTGTTTATGCTCTCCCTGGAAGCTATAAAAGTAAATTTGCAGCTGTTTTAATGGTATAAGTAGCCCCTATGTGAGTGGGGAGAAAGAGAGATGTACAGGGAAAATGATCAAACTCCTCAAGTGCTATGCCCACATTTAATGAATTAATTATTTAATTATTTAGTTAGCGTATGGCAACGCTGTGCCCTGATTTCAATTGGAGACACCCCCATTCACCTATGACAGTTTTAAAAATTGAGATGGAAGATTTGAATAGCAGATCTGTAGTGTTGTGCCTGGTTTGGCCCTAGCATCCTTATTATGAGATCTTGTGTAGCAGGACTTGGCAAGTTCTCTTGGCTGGGATGTAGGTGATCCACACTGCAAGCCGCAGGCAGTTCTGGCCAACGAGGGCAAAGGTTCTGTGTTAATAGAAGATAACTGTATTCTTCCTTTTCCCTGGCAAGGAGTTTCTGCCAAAGTGGCACCTGCAGTATCTTAGATCACTATTCTTAGATAACTGTAGCTAATGTGGAGTTATTTTTAATCAGATACATGTTTGCTTTATGGTATTTAATGGTTGTCTTTTTGTTTGCAGGATTCAAGCTACTGGATACAAGTACATCGTCTGGAACATGGTGATGGAGGAATCCTTGACTGTGATGATATACTCTGTGATGTAGCTGATGACAAAGATAGAGTGAGTATAAAAGCTTGGAGGAGCCCATTTTCATGGCTTTTTGAGCATCTGGGAACTTTATTTCTAGTAGCATTTGTATTTATGATAAAAGAAGGAATAGTAGAATAAAGAGAAAAGTGAAACATATAATGGTGGGTTAGGAGAGAAGTCTATTTTTAAGGCCACTTCTTTATGGTGCTATGAAATTGTGATGCTTCAAGGCGAGGGGAACTGAGCACAGAGAAAGGTGAAAATGAACAAAATCTGAATAACTTAGAACAGTGGTTCCCAACCTGTATACAGGTATCTCCAGGAGTATGTGCCAGAATTTTTAGAGGTACTCAAAAAGTATTGAATAATGGTGGAAAAGCCAGGTCTGTATTAGAATGTTTTGTGGGGCTGGCAAGGCAAGGTACTCAAATTGTGTATTATCAGATATTGACTCAATAGTAGAAAAAACATATAAATTTGAAACAACAGCAACTATATTAATTACAACCATTTTGGTAATATGGTGATATGCAGTTTATGTAAATGCCCAGCCAAGAGGTACATGCATGAAAAAAGTTGGGATCCACTGATCTAAAAGCATTGATCTAGCCAATTGTCAATTGATTACCCTTCTTGGCCTCTTGATCAGTTGCCAGTTGATCTGCCCAATTGTCAATCTGCCCAATTGTCAAAGAACGAACTTTAGGGATTGAGAGTCCAAAGAACCACTTTTTTTTTTTTTGCAAGGAACTACTCGCATGTACCAATAGAAGTTTTGAACCTTTTTTTTAAGTGCTTCTAAAATTTCCGAATCATTTCCGATACAGTTACTGCTATTGTTTGATGTGGCCTGCTTCTACAAGCTAGTATACTGGCTGGTTCCTATGTTGTTGCTTTTGAAAACTGTCTTGTTGGAAATGTTTTGGGTAATTTCAGATTTTGAAATGTAGATTTGCATGGGTGGCTTCCACATTTTAATATTCACAGTTGTCCTCTGTTAACTGCATTTCAGTTTGCAATAGATTTAATTTGAACATATCTTTCACTTCTGAATGCATTTATTTTTCTTAGAGCTACCAGTGGCGTTACATTAGTAATGTGATAGGATGTGACATATCAGAGGCTGGTTAAACACTTGGACTATTTCTATAGCAGCAGTATAGAAATAATAGCGGTATAGTATAACCTGTAAAACTGAATACTGACCTATACTTATAATTAGAATACCTTATTTACTAAAATCTAATGCACCATTAAATCTAATGCGTATAGCAATTATGGAGACTAAATTTGACTGAAAAAGTTGCACATTAGTTTCAAGTCAGTATGGTAATTCTTAGCTCTTAGATGTTGACTAAAAACATAAAAAGTTTTAACCTTTTCTTCAAAGGACCTTTGCTAAGAAGAATCATCTGGCTCAGCAGAAGGCAAAGTGAGAAAATTTCCCTAAGGGCTTATGCTAAGACCCACACAATAAACTTTTTCTAGGGCTATCTGAGAAGTAATATATAGCTCAAGGGTACAATTTTATGCTAATTTATCTGGCTTTAAAGTTCTGCTAAACATAGGACTTGCTTTTTAGCAAACATCAGATGCTAGCTTTCTGAAATACCATATTTACTCAAATCCAATGCGCCGTTGAATCTAATGTGCACCCTAATTTTAAAAGGCTTTAGATTAAAAAAGAAAACATGTTTACTGGTGATTGTAACATGCAGCTGTAAAGCAGTTGCAAAATTTAATTTTACTGCATACAGTGAGTTATATGACAATGGGTTTGTTTTGATTTTTACCTAATTTTACTACTTTATCCTATAATGTGTTCATTACTTTTTATTACAGTATAGTAAAATGTTAAACTGACGTATAATCAAAATAGTGTATTTACTCAAGTCTTATGTGCCATTGAATCTAATGCGATTTTGCAATCACCTTTGAATTTGAATAAATTCAATATAGATTTGAATAAACAGGGTGTTTCTTTTACTGAGTTATATGGTATTTTTCAAATTAAGAAAATTTCAAAAACACCGAAAGCAACTTTAAAATATCTTTAATTCATTCCAAACTAAATTTCATCTTACTGTATTTGGAATAAATTGAAGACATTTAAAAGTTGATTTTGTTGTTGTTGCATAAATTTTGTGAAGGTTTGCTCTGGAGATGTGACCATGACAAGTCCCTGTGCTCCAAAACTCACCGCTAGAATGCCGATAAAGGTGGATATAAAAAGGACCACTGGGATTGATTACTCTGCATTCTATTATTTTTATATGTTTCCATATCTCATGTAAAGCAAATAATTTATTTAAAAGCATTTTGTGCTTTGGTATTTAAAGGAAACTTCTGAAAAGCTTTGTTGTGCATTATGATGTTCTGGAACTTATGGTGTGAGAATGGAAAGATTGTGAGATGGGCAAAAGACATCTTAGGAAACTGGTCATGTCTGGGCTGTGGATTAAATGGGTACAAATCAGAATTATCAACGACCTTAGAGGTTGCTGCAGCACCAAGCTCAGGCAATCAAGAAATTGAGCAGGTTAAATAGGGTGATTTTAAATGTTCTTTTGAAGAAATAATAGGGTAGTGGAACAGTTTGCTTAATGAGACTGAAATTTCTTGCTTCCCCTAATAGGGATGTAGCTCTGGCCACTGACTAGTTTTACTCCTCCATCTAGAGATAGAGGAGATAGAGATCCTGTCGTTCCTCTAAGTGGGTTGCCAGCAATTTCTTTAGCAAGAGCCAGTGTACAGTAAACACTCCCCTCTTGCTCCTGAGGTTTGGCTGTGTGGGTAAGGTGGTACAGTCTTTATGGGTTGGATTTGACAGCATCATCCAGTTCTCATATAGGTAGCAGTACTGGAAAAGGTATGGTGGCTGTGGTCCTTACATTCTGATATCACTTTCAGGTTTGATGAAGCTCCAGAGAACTTGGGGCACAATCCTAACCAAGTTGGGCTGGCAAAACTCACCCGTTCCCCATTCCCATGATGATGTGGGGAGGCCGGCACTGACCTAAACCCTCCAGGAGTGGCGCACACTTCTGTGACACCCTCAGGCCAGCCCGGAACTTGTGCCAGGACTTATTTTGGCCTCACTGGGGTTAAGATTGCAGCCTCAGAGGTGCTGCTTTCTCTAGTCCCAAGTGCTTGTTGCCCCTCGACCCCCTGCTTGCTACACCAAGAAGGTGTAGAAGGATGGATTAAACTTGCATGATTTTTCAAAGTAATGCCTCAATTAATAGATGAAGAATCCTCACATAGTTGAAAATCCTGAAGATTAAGTACATGTTCTATTTTCTTACTCTTTCCTGGAATGATTTCTTTATTCCTCTGACTTCTTGTCAAGACAGCCTGTGATTACTCATGGCGTTTGCTTCAAACAACAGTGAACGTCTTTGGGTTTCATTCTTCTAGGACAGCTCTTAATAGTGAAACTCTGTGTGGGTGTTTCTGTTATGGCACATGGCTGACAACTCTGGCCTGCCACTTTTTAAATAAGCAACATCATTTATAAAAGCAAGATTGTGTACCTGCGTCAGTGGCTGAGACACCCATCACACAACTGAAAGCAGTCTTTCTATGGGATTCCATAGGGTTTTTCTTTCTTTCTTTTAATGACAAAAGCTCTGTTAGACAGTCCTGAGCTGTTGGCGGTACATGCAAAGCACATTGTAAACATGCGTAGCAGTTGTATAGCTGGAATGCTTTATGAGTCGGTCATTGTAACCCTCATTCTTCTTGCTTCCAAGTGCTTCTGTCTTTAGTGTTTGCCAGCCGCATACCTTTCTACACCCACTTGGCATAGAGCTGGCTTTTGATATTTGTCCGTTCCCTTCCCTTGTCATGAATGGCTTAATTGTTCATTGTTAAACATTTTTTCTATATATAGTTCAGTCGACTTAGGGTGCAATTCTAACCAGTTTAGGCCAGCACAACTCACTTGGCATATCTTCCCGTGGTGATGTGGGGATGCTGGCATATGCCTGTGCACTGGCCTAATTCCCCAGGAGTGGGGCAGAATTGCTTTATGGCACTTTTGTCAGCACAGGATTTATGTCAGGACTTATGTTGGCCTAAGTGGAGGTTAGGATTGCAGCCTTAGGAGCTGCATACTCTAGTCTGACCCTCGGTCAAGCAGGGTGCTGCTTAAACCAATTCCAAAAAGTCCACATTTAAAGGTGAACCATTACCAGGCATGCAAGTGCTTCCCATTTTGTTTCACGTATAAAAAATGTTACTGATTCCTAGAACTTTTTTGTTGTTCTTCTGCTCATAAAAGAAAATGAAAAAGGTGCAGAGCTTCTGATGATCTTGAGCTTGCAGTCCTTTTCAGAATATGAAATGAGAGAGATAATTTGAGGATATACACAAACCCTCTTGTGGAATAAAGGAGGGCTATGCAAATAAGAAGCTGTGGATGAAAAGACACGCTTGGCAATCTAACACTGTCTGGCTTTGAGTGAATCTAGCCAAATTCCCGTTTTTGTATCACAGAGTTCAGAATCTGGTTGCAGTTTAAGCAGTCATGAAGTGGATTTAATCCAACAGTGTGTCATGTTTTGCAGGAGGTTTTAGGGTGTTGTGCCCCAATAAAGATTTTTGATTTTGTTTAAATTCATTCTTCAAATTCACTGGTTTCTAAAGTCCTCCTGAAGATGAGGGAATCATGTCTTTTTCAGCTGGGGATGACAGCAATGTGTGGCTTCTACTCTGCCCCCCACTTGGTATGGGACCCAGGCAGGCAGCTTCAGGACCTGGGAGCTTCTCTGGCATGCACTTCAGTCAGAGCAATGGGCAGAAGGAAAGGGAGTGCAGTGCAGCTTCAGGAGTACAGAGAGTGACTGGCTTTTGCTTCCCACCTGCTTGTTGCTCCAGGAATGGAAAAATGTTGATGACTCTCTCAGATCCTGTGGCTGCCTGCCTGGGCCCTGTACCAATTTGGGGCGG
The DNA here is from genome assembly GCA_030015325.1 of Cryptoblepharus egeriae. Taxonomy (NCBI): domain Eukaryota; kingdom Metazoa; phylum Chordata; class Lepidosauria; order Squamata; family Scincidae; genus Cryptoblepharus; species Cryptoblepharus egeriae. Next base: position 13,229,620 of record JAREYC010000004.1, read on the forward strand.
ATGGACAGATGGAGAAGAAACCACACACTGTGGATTCTGGAGTGCAGCCAACTGCTGGCAGGAGCACAGGATCCTCAGCAGTCTCCCATGATGTGTGCTCTGGATCAGGGTCCTGCGTACCCACTTGCTCCTCTGCTAGATGGATGGAGCAAACCACCTTATGGAGAGGAGCCAAAACTTTGGGGGCCCTGTGTGCCCAAAACGTGGCTACACCACTGCTTGAATCACAGCAAGCCCAATCCTATGCATGCCTACACTGAAACAAGTCCCACTGAGTTCAGTGGGGCTTATTCCCAAGAAAGCATTCATAGGATTGTGGCCTTCATCACCCACGTGTTCAAATTATAGTTTCTCTTTTTTAGATTATAATTTTTATTCTAAGAATTTTTCTTGGACAATGTTCATGGATATCCAGGTGTACTAAGCATCCAAAATGTAACTACTTCTTTAACATTTAAGAATAGGGGGTGGATGCAATTAATTTGCCCCTCTTAAAATCTCCAGCAACTTGGCTTGGGCAGTTACCCTAAACACTTGAACTGATATATTCTCCTATTATTCCAATTTTCCATACTTTTGGTAAGAATTGCTCTTAGTGTGATAATACATCTTTCTTATTTTGTGCTGGTAAAGTAAATTTTAAGAGCTTATAATTTTGATAAAATAGTTGAGATTGAAAAACTGTATGGGAATTTGTTTTCATTTTTCCAGAAGCGCTATTAGAGCCATTCTGAATAATCTCCAACTTGGCATAATGAGAGTGTTTCCTGAAACAGAAACTCAGCAAAAATGTTCACCACAGTTTCGGAAATGAGGCCAAAAAGATGCTTTTGTGGTTGGAAAGGAAACCATAAGGGGAAAGAACTTCCTTTTAAAAGTGGAAGTGTTGACCAAATAAGGAAATAAGATGGGTGCAAGATAACAAGAAAATTAAGAAGAATGTGGCAGGAATGTGAGAACAAATTTCTTTTGATGCATCAGGAATGCAGGACATTGGCCAGGATGACTGTAGGGCCATTAGAAAAGTAGTATGGCAGATATGGAATGGCTGAATCACTTTGTAGCATCACTGGAAGCAAGAGGTTAAGCTTGAAATTAAAACTTAGCAAGTCATTGATTGGGTCAAGATTGCCCATGCTTGAGAGTTTTTAAAGAAACTTTTTATCTTCTAGCCCATTGTTTTTCAGACTGTGGATCAGGATCACTACCTGGGTCATGAGACAATTTTTGATGATTCCCATTCATTACAATAATTTATTTTTAACTAGTGAAATTTACCTGTTGTTGAGGGAGTCAAACTTTAAGAATATTTGGGGGCCAGGCACTGATTGGTACTGCTGGGTACAGGCACTGTCACCGGGCAGTGGGCACCAGCAGGCATAAGGCTCCAGAGGGTACCAGGGGCCACCATGCATCTGTACCGGGCAGCAGTGGACACCACTGGGCATCACCAGGCATTCCTACTGAGCATTCCTGCCATGCACCAATAGGCAACACTGGGTAGCAGGCACCACAGGGCACCATCAGGCACCAAATTGGTTCTTAGTGGGTGCCTACATCACAGAAGGAATATGCTCCAAAAATTTCATGCTTCTAGGTCCAACGTTTGCAGCTGGGTGTTGATCACTCAGTATTCAATGTTAAGTATAAAGAAGAAAACATGTTGCACCCCTTTTCATTCCCTTAGTGGTTAAATTTCTAGCAATCGGTTCTTGATGGGTGGCTACATCACAGAAGGAGCACGCTCCCCAAATTTCAAATATTATATTTATATATATTTGAGTATAGATCTCTCTCTCCCTCCCCTCCCTTAACTACAGTATTGTGAGTACAGATGGGATGTTGGAATCCATTGATTTTATTCATCTCTGATTCCGAGATCCACTTTTAAATTTCTTCTTAACAAGGAGAAAAGTACCAAAATCTAATATTTTCACCTTTATGCTTTTAAATAATTTTTATTCCAATAGATTCCATAATTCACCCCATCTAGTGGCTGAATGAGGCATAGTATATATACAAATGCTCATATTCTGGGGTGACAGTGGAGGAACAAGAAATTTGGGATTTTCAAGATAATTTTCAAGATAATTTGGGATTGGATTTTTTTTAATGCACTGGGATTCTAGCACGGAATGTTCATATTTAATACGTTATTGTTGTTGTTGAAGAAAGAATGGTACTCAGAAGCTGGCCTTGGGAAATAGCTCTATTGTTTTGCTTCAGGAGCTGATTGTAGATGTGGGATTGACAGATGTGAGACCAGCATGTAATAAAGGTGACAGGCATTTATTTTGGGAGGGGATGGTGGTGGTCATCAAGACATAGCACTTAACTCGTTGTGGGCTATAGCGACATGGGTTAGCTCCCCCTCTTTGGGTGGGAACCATAATGGATGGGCAGGGAGAACCTGTCATGCTACCCCTGTGATGTTTGTCAATTGCTAGTGTGAAACACGTTTTTTTCCTTACATTGCCACCTGCTATCTGTTTGTACTTTGTGATTCTTGTACGGCATCCTAGCTCTTTATTTCCCCTTTGCGTTGCTCTTTGGCAACTTGTCTAGTATCAAACTCAGTTTTGTAATGTTGAAAAATAACACTTGGACACTGAAATTGTGCATGCTTGTCTCTAGGATTGTTGAAGAGCTTCCTACATAATGAGATTCCTGATCTATGGAATTCAGGGAGGACTTAAGGTCGAGCACAGGCCACTTTCACTGGTTTATTAACAGCATTCTGTTACACAAAGGCTGGGAATTACTATGAAGAAAAAATTGATTCTCAAAAGTTTGTCGATGCAACAGCTCCACATGCAGTCCATAGTTTCATTCACTGCGTGATGCTGTTCCTAAACCTTAGTGGCTCTTTCCTTTCTTGTTTTGCTTGCAGGAGTCACATAAGCAATATCGTGCAACATTTTTTCCCCCCAGCTAGGAAGCATATGCTGTCTTCACCCGACTGCCCATTCCATAATACGTGGTCAGCATTTTTTGTTCCTGCCTCGTTCTTCATCTCTTATTTATGCACTCTCGTAGTTCAGAGATGCAAACGGAGGCAATAAGAGGCAGGAGAATAGCAATGTCTAGACCAGATTTCCATGCTTGCCTGTTAGTACAGCTGCCCTTCATTTGAAAGGTTGTTCATGTCGTCTCTGGATCTGCGACTGCAGGAACGGATTAGGGTGATATCTCCTTATTGGTGATTAGGTGTGCCGTCTGAAAAGGCCAAGGAATGTTGTCGTGCGTTTTGTTTTGAGACATAATTGGCGAAAACGAGAACTTCATTTTTAGCGTCGGACTGGCGTTCATAAAACATTCATGACACAGGGCAGTGTTAAGCGATCAAATTGCTTCTGAAATTTCCAGTGAGATAACAAATTGCTTGATGTGCAAACCCCATTTTAAAGCACTGCAAGAGCTCTTTATCCCTTTAATTAATGTCTGGCCATTCTTTGCCTGTCTGCAGAAAATGTAGGGTTTAAGCAGCCAAAGCTGCTATGGGTAGGGGGTTGCAGATTGAAGGAGGTTGGGCAAATCAGTTGGAGATGGGCTGAAGTATTTTGCATAACTGTGGCCTGATTTTTTTAATTTCTTCCAGCCTCCTCAGGCTTCTTTATTTACACTGATATGCACAGTTCCTGCTGAACTCAATCAGTGGCAGAGTGATTGAGGTGAGCGATGCACAGTTGACCCCTTTCTGTGAAGCCTTTATTAAGAATCTGATTCTCAGTACTGCTTGTGGTATCTACAATTTATTTATAAGGCTTCCCATTTTGAGCCTGACCTTGCATTTAAAGTTCAGCTGTACCATATGTGTTCGAACCAGTAGAATAACGTGGTTTGTGACTGAAGACAGTTTGCAGAGGAAATGCCTCAAATGCATCTTGTTCCAACTTTGTATATACTCCAAGATACCTTTACCCACCTGACCAGTAGTGAGTGAAGTTCATTTTGCGTGTGCTCCGAGAAGCACCTGGTATCTTTATTTTGAGTACACACAGGGCTTACCTTGGGAAGAAGGAAGCCAACCCCAAAGCCATATGTGATGTGTTCTGCAAGGAACTCAACTGGAGCTTTTCCTGAACACTTTTCCTACAATACTATATTTACTCAAATCTAATGCTCCATTGAATCTAATGTGCACCCCAATTAAAAAAAAATCTTGAAATAAAAAAATGTTTACTGGTAATTGTAATGTATGGCTGCAAAGCCGGTGCAACATTCAATTTCCCTGCATATAACAATGAGTAATATGACAGCAATATTATGACAATGGATTAATGTTAGGATTTTTTACCTAATTGCACTAGGTCATAAAACCCATACAACAATGGAATATGAGCATTTCATCCCAGGACCCCCTTCTGAGAATGACAATCTGTCCGGGACCCCCAGAACTGATGTAATGGCTGGGAGTGTCATTAAAGATGTCCAATGCCAGATTCCAAGATGGCTGCATCTGGCTTTTCATGACCCCCCTGAAATGAAGTCACAACCTCCCAAAGGTGGTCCCGACCCCCACTTTGAAGAACATAGCCATTCAACAATGGGTTTTATGTTGCATTTTTTATTACAATATAGTAAAATGTTGAACTTAATACTGACCTATACTTATAATTAAAATACTGTATTTATTTGAATCTTAGAGTTGAGTCTTGAATTTTAAAGACTAAATTTGGCTGATTTGAGTGCATTAGATTCAAGAAATAGGGTATTTAGTGAAGGTTTCAGGTTTAGCAGAGCAGGTTACTTGCTTCCTCTTCACTCCTTGCCTAGCTGTGAATCTGTGGCCGCAGTTTAAAACACACTTTCCTGAGAGTAAGACCAACTGAACACAATGGAACTTACTTTTGAGTAGACATGGTTAGGATTGTGCTCTGTATTTTGCAGATAGGGTGGAACTCCTCCTCTGTGACCCAGACTCAAAGAGCACAATCCTAATTATGTCTACTCAAAAATAAGCCCTATTGTGTTAAATCAGTCTTACCCTACAATCCAGAGTAAATATGGGAAGATGTAAGAGGCACTTACTCTGGTTTGCTCTATGCATTTTTCATAGGTTTCCCATAGGTGGCACCGTAACTACGTTGGTGTCAAAGTTCCCATACTTACTCTGGAATATAATCTTAGTCCCAGGAAAGTGTGTCTAGGATTGCAGCCAAAGTCTCTCCTTAATGACTCTCCTTAATATATGAATCTTCCTGTTTTGCTCCTTAATATTTCTCCATAGTCCAGCCATAGTATTCTTGCTTCCTCTGTCTTCTGCTGTCATACTATGGCCTTGTAGACACCTTGGGGCTTGACCTGTCATTTTTGCTGATAATACTGTACAATGCACCACATGCATTCATGGTGTGATTATGATAATGATGATTTAATGTGAGTCTTGATCCAAAATTATATCTTTATCCAAATTACAACTGAGGAATTACAAACATGCTCTTCTTAGCTGATTGCAATCTAGTACAAGCTTATTTTAGTTTTTCCTGTAAGGTGATGTTGTACCTGTCATACTTGGGATAGTCCTCCTGAAGTAAGTTTTCTGAAGAAGATTCATTGAGCTAAAGTAATACCCTCCTTGCTAGTGATCTACCACAGCATGTAGGCTGAATGCAGCTCCTGGAAGCTATTTATCCACCCTTTGTTATAACTGGACTCTCCCAGCATAACAACTAATGTGTTTGTACGTGAGAACAGAGTGTTTATTTTTAGCTACCTTCTGCTTAATTATGGCCTATATCCTAAAGTGAAATTAAGCCCCTTGCTCCAGAGAAGTTAAGATGACTTTCCATAAGATAATACTAGAGGGTGACATAACTGCATGGACCCGTAACTGCTATGGATTTTGCCCTATGTCACACTTTGCTTAATGATGTCAATTCTGGCCCTTAGCAGGCAACATGAGATGTTTAAATCAGATGTTCTGAATCTACACAATCCCTGTCCCTGACCTACAGGATTACCCCACAGTAGGAGAAAGCAAGGTCCAAATTTAAAAACCAGACATTAATCATGACATTTGTGCATGTTATATTGAGTCAGTATAACAGACAAATACATGTCTGTTATGCAATATTTAATATATTTAATATTTAAAATATTTAATACCTGGGTGATGACACTGCCTTTGTACCTCTCCTTTCCCAAAAGACTTTGGCACAATCCCTCTGATCCTCCATATCCACTTAAATTACAATTCAATTCATGCAACTCAAATAACTGCATGCTCGACCCCTATCAATACCAAGACTGTCAATCAAGGGACATAGCCTGTCCTCTAATCCTTTTGAAAGAATCACTTGCATAGATCTGTGGTTCTCAAACTGGAGGTTGTGACCTCTCAAGGGAGATGTTCATGAAAGCTGCAGCGGTTGGAGAACCTTTCCAGAAGTCTCTCTGATGTGTCCCCCAACAAGGGGAAGGTCCAAGGATGAGCCACTGCTCCCCTTCTGACCTCCCCACTCATTGCAGGACTCATCCAGGAGACTCCATGATACAACCTCCAATGAGGGGGAAGGTCTGAGAACAAGTCACAGCTCTCCTTCTAACCCCACTCAGGTCTACTCAGAAGTAGGTCCCATTATAGTCAATGGAACTTAGTGCCAGGAAAGTGTGGACAGGATTGCAGCCTCATTTTCCTGCAAATAAGTCTAACTCAGGGGTCCTCAAACTTTTTAAACAGGGGGCCGGTTCACTGTCCCTCAGACACTGTCGGGGACCGGAGAGTGAGAGGACTTATGTAGGACAAAATGTAGCAATGATACATGTTAAAATGCATAACATAATAAGACGCCCTCAAAGCAGTTTCCAGCAACATGTTACTTCAACATATTTAACTTAACATATTTTTTATGTCAGACTTAAGACATATAATTGAAAGACACCCTCAAAGAAATTTGCAGCAACACAAGGAATGTCAGTGACATGCACTGACACACACCATGCTCTCTCTCTCTCTCTCTCTCTCTCTCTCTCACACACACACACACACACACACACACACACACACACACACACACACACAACCACCCATGTATTCTTACACACTCAAGCAAGCACAAGCTCACCTCAATTTTGAGCTTGCTGTTCAGGAATTTTTCCCAAGCCTATGCATGTCTACTCAGGAGTAAGGCCTATTAGAGTCCATTAGGCTTACTCCCAGGAAAGTGTGGATGGGAAGGTGGCCTTAATAGCCCAGCTCTCTGCTTGTCTACTCAGAAGTAAACCCCTGGCAGCTGGGGGGCCGTGAGAGAGTGGCGGGAGGCACGCATGCCAGCCTCAAGCCCCTGAAAACTGGGGCAGCCACGCAACGGCGGTGAGAGGCATGCGCGCACCAGCCTGAAGCCCCGGGACGGTCACGAGAGAGCAGCAGGAGGTGTGCGCGCCAGCCTCAACCTGGGCCCCTGGCAGCTGGGGCGGCCGCGCGCTCCAGCCTGAAGCCCCTGCTCCAGCTGCACGTGCAACATTAAAAAAAAAATTTTAAGGGCCAGGTTGAAGCTGCCCAAATTCCGGAGCCTGGAGGGGCTCTCTCCCTTTGCACAGGGCTGCCACGACTGGCGGATCTTTGCCGCGGCAGCCTTGAACTGCCCCCAAGTGCCCACAAAGCGCCTCCCAAACCCCCAAAAGACTGGCGGGCCAGATTGAGGCCTCTGGCGGGCCTGATCCGGCCCCCGGGCCGTAGTTTGAGGATCCCTGGTCTAACTGAATACAACGGGACTTACTTCTGAGTAGACATGAAGATAGCTCTGGTACTGTCAAACTTACCTATAGTTATCAATGCCTTTTACATGCTTTAGTGCCTGCCTGCCTGTCTACCTACTGTATTTATATACCACTTTTCAACTAAAAATTTCACAAAGCAGTTTCACAAAGCAAAGAAAATGAAAAAAATTAATGACTAATGGGTCCCTGTCCCAAAAGGGCTCACAATCTCATATACATATGAACACCAGCAGAAACCATTATAACAGACATTGCTGGGGAGGGTAGGACAAGTTAATCCCCCCTGCTAAATACAGAGGAACACCCACTTGAAAGAGTGCCTCTCCAATGTCAGATGTGAGACTAGATTGAAATCTCTTTGGGGCAGGAACCTTTATTTACTTTGTTTATACAATGAAGCCCTATGTTGATTACTTATGTAGAATAAATTAATCATATTATTTAGCTGCAATCTCCCTGAATTGTTAAGAGCCTGTCCCTGTGGACAACAAGCAACATTTTTTCATGGTGAGTCAAGCTCAGAAGAGCATCACACCCACCAATGCGAGTAGGTTCAAGGATTTGTGCAACAGTAATATATAACCATTCAAAAAACAGGTAAAGTAAGCGTCTTGCTGAATTTTGGGCTCTTCTTTTGAATGAAGGGGGAAAGAACTGAAAGAAATCCCCTACTGCACACTGCATTTAAAGCAGAAGAGGTTTTTGCCCATGTTTTGACAGACTTGTTGTAACATCTGCTCAATAAATTATAATATAGTTCATTTTTTCCTCTCTTTAAAATACTGATCAAAGGTTAGAATCACTCCACAATTTTTGTTGCTTTCAATAGCTTTTTAGACAAGCAAAAGTGTCCCAAAAATCATTTAAAAAACATCTGATGGAAGCTGAACAAATGCCAGACTCGATAATCTCAGACATTTGTGGAGCTGCCATTAGTAATTACAATTACTACTGTTTCAAGCTTGCATCGCATAACATAAAACCCTGTAAAGAGACGGTTCAGCCTTGTTTTTAGACAGAGAGTTCTTTTAGTACTCTTTGTGCTAGAACTTTAGAAGGGCCCTGATAAATGGGTTTTTCTACATTGCTGTGAATTTGTATTGTCAAGTGACAGATCATAAAACCATCAGAATTGTACGAGGCATACATTTCACAAGGCAATACCTGAAGGAATCATTTGCACCTCCCCACTGTATCAATAACTACAGCTTATTCATTCTGACATAAGAAAGAAGATGAAGAGCTTCTGCTGGATCAGGCCAAAGGCCATCTAGTCCAGCTTCCAGTATCTCATAAAAGCACACCAGATGTCTCAGGGAGCACACAGGACCTACATTTAGGTGCCCTCCTCTGAATCTGGCATTTTGAGGTTGCATACATCTATGCACCCACACACCCATACCCACACATGTGGATACACGATTAGATGTGGATAACCTCAAAAAGCCAGATGCAGGGGAGGGCACTTGAATGCAGGAGTCTTGTGTGCTCCCTGAAGCATCTGGTGGGCCACTGTGTGCTACAGGAAGCTGGACTAGATGTGCCTTTGGCCTGATCCAGTGGAGGCTCTTCTAATGTTCTTAGCATGGCTTGTAACCTGTGATGGCCCTTTCCTCTAGGGAAGGATTCACTGGAAACTTGTATGTTATTCACTGGTATCTTGTACCTTAATTTGCAAGTGTAGTTCTTGCATGTGTAGCATGACTTGGAAATACAGTGCAGCACTTCGTAATCATTTGTGGCTTTAATAATAGTTCACTAATCTCCTATGGAAAATCAAAGTGTCTTAAAATTTGCACTCAACTTCCTATTCACCTGGCCCTAGCTTTTATCATCTCATCTTGTAAAGAGAGAATTATATTGTTGCGCTTTAAACTTATAGTGAACAAATCATTGACCTTATATCTCTTTGGCACATTCTTTAACTCTGTATATGCTTCCTGTAGAAATAGTGAGAATTATAAATTGGAACAATGACTTTGGATCAGATGTGGCCCACAGTGAGCCTCCATGTGGCCCATGGCAAGGTCCCCAGATCTAGCCTATAGGTGAGCCTTGTAATCCTCTGGAGGCGAGGGGAGCTCTCCTCCCCTCGCTTTCAGAGAGTGTTCTCAGGGCTTGGGTGGCTGCATGCGTCTCCTCTTTATTATTAGAAATAGTTTATGAACTGATTTAAATTTATTCATCTAAGTTCTGCAACTAATATATTTATATTTATTATATTAATATAATATATTTATTTATGTAAATTTATTCAAATTTGGGTAAAAAGTAGTTGGGTTAATGAAAAAAATAGTTTTTTTACAGCCCTGCACAGTGTCACAGAAGTGATGTGGCCCTCCAGTCAAAAGGTTTGGGTTAACACCTTTGGGTTAAAGTGTTAGCTAAATCACATAAGCTATGTAAATTATTTGCAGTTGTCAAATAAAGTGGGGTGGAGAACACATGTACAAGGAAGAAAGATCTCTAAAGCAGGGTAGATTATTTTTTATTAAACCCTCTCCTTTTGTTGTTAACAGCTGGATTTGTTCTTGTTTAGTCATTTGGTGCCATGACTGGTTTAATGCACTTGGCTCAAAATGTGCATTCAGGGTGCGATCCTAACCAATTTAGGCTGACACAACTCAACCATTCCCCTTTCCCATGGTTGTGTGGGAAAGCTGGTGCATTTCTGTGCTGTGGCCTAATCCCCCCAGTGGTGCACACTTTTGTGACAGTCCCAGGCCCACATGGGACTTGTGCCAGGGCTTATGCTGGCCTAACTGGATATTAGGATTGTAGCCTCAGTGTATGAAGAGGTGTGCTCTATGGTGGTTTCCTGCATGCAAAAGTCTTCCTTGGTATTCATTGTTTACCATGCAATGCTTTCTTGAGTGTGCTTGCTCCTAGCCATGCATTTTCATTGGACTGATAGCACATACAGTAGCATTAGGAAAGATGGCAGGAATACTTTAAAAAAAATAAAATTAATATCTTGGTTAATGAAAAGTTTGCATGCCCGGTAATATCCAACTTGCAGAGCATTCCCCTACTTCTAGAAAAGATTGGTAACATCACCACCATGGCCGCTACCAACACCATTTGAATTGCTGACAAGTAGCAAACTTTGAGCACAATTTGAATTGTTGACAAGTAGCAAACTTTGAACAAACCTGTATTTTAAAGAAGATAAAGATAATCTGTTTGGATTACGTGTCATTCAGTTTCTTTTCAGACTGAGAACTCTGAGTCTCTGGTGGCTTCCTATTAACACACCAAAAGTGTCAGCAAGAGTTTAACTGCTGTTTGGTGTAGCTGTAAGGATCCAGGTACAGTCTTATATTATAGACTAGGCAAGGTAATGAGACTTATACCATTGTCAGCTGTTGGAGGGTTACCATTAAACATATTTAATTGCAGACAAATGTGCATGTTTTATAGAATAAATAATATACAGTACACACAATACTAACACAACTGAAATGGGTCGGGTATATTGACCGTTGATTGCACAAGATACATATTGCAAAAGAAGTGCCCAGATTGTGCCCAGATTGCCACAGTGATGCATTCACTCCGATTTGAGGGGCTTGTTTTCTTTTGAACTCTCATGTGCATAGGTGGAAGAGCATGCTGAAATGTCATCCCTGAGAACTGCATCCTTTGGCTGCCTTACATTTTTGATTACTCTTAAATTTGTGGAAAAGCAAGAAAAATGGCAGAATGATCAACTTTAATTTTTTTAAGTGCTTCAACCATCGTGGGCATTTTATGTTTTAAATTGATTGCCGTAGTTATGTTTAGTGCAGGGCTATTCATAGTGAGCATTCTCATTGTGGCACTGAGAAAGGCTGTGATTAAGTGAGATAGCTGGCTCTTGTCTATGTTTCTGTCCCCTCCGTGGGAAGCTTACTTAATTCAGCATTGGTTAATTCAGTATCCTTGATGTCTTATGCTTTTGGTAGGAGTGAATGGCAAAGAGCTACTTTTATATCGTGTAAAAGAACTGTTTCCAGTGATAAAATGAATTTGCAATGGGTTTGCTTTGCCCATTCTCTCTTTTCATGTACCCATGATTTGCGAATAATCATATGCTTAACTGCAATATTAATACAGTACACATATAGAGTAGAAGATGGACTTTAATGTCGCCTCTTAAAAACTTGGCATCCATCAGTCTCGAAGGACTATGGTATCGTGCTCAACACTGCATGAGAAGCACAAAGGCCTGGGTAGATTCGTATGGAGGACAGGCTGTTACCGAAGCAGCAAATCCCCCCTCTCCACACCACTGAAATAGTCCAGTGGAACGGCAGAGCTGATACGATTGGATCCAGCTGGGCTAAGGACAGGAGCTCATCCTGTCTTGTGGGGCCGACCCGGGTCTCGAACCCTGGCCTGCTGGTTAACAGGCACAGTGTCTTAACCATTTGCGCCACCCACAGCCCTAAAATAGCTGTTTATATGAAAATCCTTAGGAATTTAGGTTGGGGGTTACATAGTATAGGGTATATTTTATTGGCTCTCTGATAATGGATCTCCTTCCAAAAGCATATTTATTAATCAATTATTGATTTATAAAGGTTAACTTTAGACACTGGGGAAGTCAGGCTGCAAACCTAACCCCCGAATTAGGCTGGCGTAAGTCCCAGCACAAGTCCTATGCTGCCCTTGGGGATGTCATAGAAGTGCTATAAGACAATGGTCCTCAACCTTCTGTAGAAAAAAAATTTCCAGGGACCAGCCCAGGATGCACTGAAAATGCACAAAGCCATCCTAGTCACTCTTATTAGAGAGTAAGTCTTATTGACAATAATGGACTTACTACTGAGTAGACAGGCATAGGCAGTCTATGGGACTTACTATTGAGTAGTAAGGCATAGACAGGGACTTACTACTGAGTAGACAGGCATAGACAGTCTATGGGACTTACTACTGAGTAGACAGGCATTGTTTCTGAGGTGGCAGTCCTCTGATAGAGCCCTCCTGCTGTGTGGAGGCGAAGAGGCACTTAGAGGAGTCCTCTCACGGACTGGTCAGGCAGCCGCCAAGGACCTCCAGTGGTGCCCGGACTGGGGCTTGAGAAACCCTGCTGTAAGACACTTCTCCACCATTTCTGGGATGGGGGGGTTAGGGCAGTGTTCAGATATGTGCTGACCTTCCTACACCACCATAGAGAGACAGTTGAGTTATGCTGGCCTAAATTGGTTAGGATTGTGCCTCAGTTACTATGTCTTCAGACTTCTCATTGGCAATTTATGGTCCATTTAAACATATTTGCACGCTACCTTAATGACTAAAAAGAGGGGAGAGTAGGATATATTCCTTTCAAATAAATACTTCTGAGAAGCTACAGCTTCCTCGAGGAGTTGATATTGGGATTTAAAGTCAAGAAACCAAGGGAACAATCCTTCTGAGAAGTCAGCACACCTGAAACTTGGCTTCAGTGAACATGCAAATGGTTGTCTTGGGGTGTGAAAACAGAATCCTGACACTACCCTCCTTGTGCAATACGTCTCTGCAAGGGAGGAGTAAAGATGGCTTTGAACCCCAGTTGGGCTGCCTCACCTCCACCCTGTAGGCGCTGACAGCATCCCACACCCTTCTGGCTTGCAATCAGCTACCTTTTCTTCACCTTTCTTGGGCTTAGCAGGTGAGGTGCTGGAGGTGAAGATCAACACTGCAGGCTGTGTGGCTGTGAAGCTTTTTCCCAATGACATCCACTATTAGAAGAAATAGTGTGACCATTTGGACACCTGACAAATACTGTTCAGGTGGCACCTGTGGTGCCAGGTTGTCTCCTTTCCTGGAAGACTGAAGAAACTCCATCCACCGAGCAAGGATATATCTGTACACCGCAGCTTGGATTATTTACTGTTTTGGTGGATTTCAATGGCAGACAAACCAAGAACAAAAATTAAAAAGAAATGCAATTCATTTACTTATGATCGTCGGAGGGATTCTGTGAAAGTCAAGAGGCAGGCCAGATCTCTCCGCTTTAAGTCTGCTACCTTGGAAACATATAAACGACCATCAAAAGAGAGGCAGGTTAGTACATGCTGGTTTCGCACAGTTCCGAAAGGAAGAAGATTAATGCAGATTTTAATTTATCAGTGCACTTATTTCCACTTCCCTAACTTGACATTTTTTGTTATTAAATGGAATGATTGTTGATTTATTTAAGAAATGTATACCCCACCTTTCCAGTGCCCAGAACAAATGCTCACGGTTACTTTTATCTTTTTGTCCTCACACCAACCCTGTAAGGTAGTTAATTGTTCTACAGGAAGCTCTTCTCTTCCAGGTGGAATCCTTCATTCAGGATTATTTCATTTTTTTCCTATTTTTCATTCAAAATTATTTCATTTTAGGATTAATTTCATTTTCGCTATGTGAATTTTTTGGTTGAAAAGCAGTACATAAGTACAGTTGATTAATTATTCCACTCTGAGTTATGATAACCTTTTTCTGAGTATCTCATAAGCATGAAATAATGTCTTTCTTATAAGAGTGTTCCATGCCAGCAGGGCTGTCCAAACTTCTTGGCAGGAGAGCTGCACCATCTCTGGCACTGGGTGGTGGGCTGGAAAAAATTTGTATAAATTTAAATAAAGGAATATATTGGGATATATAAAGGAATAACTTAGTAATGAATTCAAATCAGTTCATCAAAGTGTGTGCAGCCTTCCCAACCCTCAGAATAGCTCTGGAAATGCTCTGGAGGACTACAGGCTTGTCTGGAGGACTACAGACTTGTCTGCAGGCTGGATGAGGACCTTGCTGTGGTCCTCATCTGGCCCCTCAGCTGGTGTTTGGACACCCCTGGTGAAGAGGATCATGTTCAAACTGGATCAATGTTGCCTGCAAATACATTTGTTCAGATGCTAGCTGAATCTTCGTGTTGGTAATGTCTAGTTCCAAAGGACTGGCAGATGTTCCTGTGCTAAAAACTTATCAGCAACTCACACCAGGAAGCATATATAGGTTTTTATTTCCTTTTTCCCTGAGGTGCTTCCTGGTTTCACTCTGATGTTACTAGAAAAAAACATCTGGAAGCCTCTAACTGGAGCAGAACAATCAGTCAGAACATTTTGAAGTTTGGCGAAATATATTTTTCTTTATAATGTTATTTAATGACAACTCCAATCCAGAACAAGTGGGCTCCGCCACCACATGGGGGAAAAGCTGAATAATTTATTTAATTGTAATTTCCTTTTTACTTGGCATTGCTGGAGGTCTCATTGCTCCAGTGAATGAAGTGTGTTTGTGCGTTGGAGGAATTTAAACAAAATGTGAGATGGAAGTATCCTTAGACCTGTTCTGGAGAAATCATTCTTGTTTCAAATTTTTATCCTTGTTTCAAATTTTTATCTTGCTTGCTCTCTTAGGATCAGGATAAATAAAAAAATATTACTCAAAACAATTATGGAAAAATTCATGTGTTTCACTTGTTATGAAGGCTCATACTTTGCATGCAGAAGGTCCCTGATTCAGTCCTTGGCATCTTCAGGTAGGGCTGGAAAATTTCTGTCTGAAATTCTTAAAAGTAAAGCTAGTGTTGACACTGAACTGTGTGTTATGAGGCTGCTTCATATGCATGGAATGCAAACTCGTAAAACTAAGAATTAAAAATAACTAAGCTTCCGTGATTTCAGTTGCTGTGATGATGCCACCTGGCCAGCATAATGAGTTTCTGCCTTACCTGAAACAGGAGAAATGGGTGGTGATCATCCTGACAGTTTCCTAGAAGTTGGTTTCCTAGTTCCTAGGTTGAGAAGAAAGCTGGGGACTGGTGGACCTCCAAGGTGTTCAGAACTTTGCTTAGAAAAGCTTCTTCAAAACATGAAAGGGGGCTGAGGATGAAGCCTAAAGAGGTCCATGGCGGGCCACAATTTTGACTTGGTAGCACAGGCCAAGTCAACATGATGGACTGTTGCAAATCACAATATGTGTTTGAATCACTAAATACCTACTTAACTTTGGAGCAAGGATGTCCTGATTGGGTGGGTCTTAAGAAGGAACATGAAGAAAGTCCAACAGAGAATATTAGATTGTTCTGCATTCCCTTGTTCTTTGTGATGTGTATTGAATTGAAGGCTGATTTTTTTGTTTTCTCTGAGAAAACATGGAAGGAGATTAATGCTGCAATCCTAAACAGACTTTCCTAGGAGTAAGCCCCAATGAATATAATGGGACTTACTTCTGAATAGACAAGCATAGGATTGCACATAAAGGTAGCATTAATAGCCTCTGTCCACAAAAAGTTTAAAGAAGGGTGGTTTAAAATTGTGGAAAATAATTACTCAGCATCTTTTAAGAATGAAGTCTGAAGTGATCTGAAGTGTACAGTCATCCCCCACTTATTGGACAGGTTAGGGACCCGATC
This sequence comes from Cryptoblepharus egeriae, assembly GCA_030015325.1. Classification (NCBI taxonomy): domain Eukaryota; kingdom Metazoa; phylum Chordata; class Lepidosauria; order Squamata; family Scincidae; genus Cryptoblepharus; species Cryptoblepharus egeriae. The sequence continues at coordinate 13,245,707 of JAREYC010000004.1, forward strand.
ATCATCCAAAAGTGAAAACCACTGCCACACAAAGATTTCTGTAATTGGATTCTCATTAACTCCTTTGGGAATAGGATTAGACGAGGAGCTACACCATGGAGAGGGCAATTTTGGTCTTTAGAACATCAGAGAGAAGTTGAAAGAATGGAACGTGCATTCTGAATGAAAGAGTTCCGGGTACTGTATAATTGAAAAGCGTTGAAAGAGTGGATTGTCAAAAAACAAAACATCAGAAAGTACAGTACCTGTACTTAACTGGAGACGCTCTCATTGGAGATAATAAACTTTGCTGGAAGTGCTCTAGGAGGATTTCCTGCTTTTGGCAGGGATTGAACTAAATGACCCTTTAGGTGTCTTCCATGATTCTAATAATAGAGGCCTTATTGAAACAAGATTCCCCTACAACATCCACTAAGTGGTTCACTGTCTTTTGCCTTTGTCATGATGTTTATAGTATATTGCAAACTGCAAGGCAGAGTGACAAGGTGGTCTTCCAGACATGCCGTGTGCCATGAAGGGATACCAGTTTACAAGCTTTGTTTACATATTCATGTGTGTTGTCCTATTCATTCCAGTATTTGGATGCTTGCCATAGATTTGGCATGACCTCTAGTGGTCAATGGAAAATATTCATTGGACTACGTTGTAGTGATGTGTTCGCACAGATTTTAAATTCCAGCTTTTCAGTTATTTGTGTCGTAAGATTAGACTCTGTATCAGCTACTAAAATTATGTTTTTATAGTTCTTGGTGAAGGTTAGGCAAAATGAGGGCAATTACATATTATATTAATATCAGTAATGAAGACTGACAATAAAATAGAAGCCAGACTTTTGGGTCTGACATTTGACATTTTTCATATGAGACTATCTTTGAAAAAAATAATCCAGAAAGATATTTTGTATATTTTCTAATACTGTTCTGTTCAGTCTTAGTGTTAGCCTTTGAAGCACATGTATCTAATTTAAGAAATAACATTTGTGCCTGGAAAGATTGACTCCTGCCCGGTAGGGTTGCACACTAACTAGTCCAGGGATGGGCAAACATTTTGGCAGGAGGGCCACACCATCACTCTGTGCCAGGGACTGTAGGAAAATTAATTTACATTTTAAATTTGCATAAATGAATAAATTAGAGATGGAACTTAAACAAACCAATAAATTTTATGGAGCTTATTTATAACATGTATGAGTACTATAATACATGCATATAAGGCATATAAGGCCACATGAGAACTATGAATTGCTTGCCACACACAGCTTGCATAGTGAAAAAACAGACCAAGCAAGAAACTCATTGAGACATAAGTTAATGCCCAAAGAAAAGCCGAAAGCACATGGATGGACAGATGCGCTTGGGAAAATTATGGCAGTTGCCAGCCATTGTGAGCTCTAACAGTCTCGAATGAGCCAGAGGTGTTTTGTAGACTGGAGGCTCCGAAATTGGGGGACCCCAGGAAAAATGGCTCTTGGGCCAATGTTTGCCCACCCTTCGGCTAGGTTTTGGTCATTGTCCCTAATGCACATGGGAATGGTAGTAACTGGATGCAGTAAATTTGTAGTCATAGCCCAAAGTGTTGGGAACATCTTTCCCCAGGAGGCTGGATATCAAAAAAGGCTGTGTGATCTTTCTTTCTCGAGTGACATTTGGGTGATCTACAACTTTTTGTGTTTATTTTGTGATTTATAGCTTGTTTGATGTTTGTTTTGTTTATGATTCTGTACAGTGCTTTGAGCTGTTGGGCTATGTGTCATCCCCCCTCCCATGTCTATATATCATGACAGGCCATTATGAGGATAGTGCCAGAAGATTGCACTTGTATTGTGATTATGAATGGTGATGGAAAAAGATCTACTATGTTTCCACCTATATCTGAACACAGTGTACTCAGCAGGTTGCTGGAAGAAGATCTACAATGTGTCCACCTATGTCTGAACACATTGTACTCAGCAGGTTGCATTCATGAGGAGAGAGAAGAGGTGGACAACCTCCAAATGCCAGATGCAGGGGGAGCACCTGGATGTAGGTGTCTTGTGTGCTCCCTGAGGCATCTGGTGGACTGCTGTGTGATGCAGGAAGCTGAAGGAGATGGGTCTTTGGCTTGATCTAGTGGAGGCTCTTCGTATGTTCTTAAGAGTTGAAGCTTTTCTTATGTTCTTATGTTCATTAATGTTCTTAAGTAAAACTTTGGTGACCGCTGTGGCAATCCATGCACATGTGAATGGTGTGATGGGGAAATGTGAATGTAAGTATGCAGAAAGACAACCAGTAATAATCAACATTTGCTTGATCACTCAAAATTATATTCATATTTTCCCCGTCTTTGCATGGGGGAAGATCACTATGTGTTTATTGTTGTTGTTTTCTGTTGCCTGAACTTCCGAGATAACAAGATGTAGGGCAAATCCAGTGGGATTTCCCTGATTTCATATCCGCTTCAGTCCAAGTGCTTGTTTCCCTTTGATTTGTGGTCTGTAATTTTCATTGACAGCCTTAGTGCCTTTTAGAGGAACAAGCTCTGAAAAGCGGCATCCATTCCAACAGATGCGACCTCATCTGCCTCCAGCCTAACGACTCCAGCATCTGGTGGAATTGGAGTTACAGTAAATCCTAATGGCAGTTCATCTATTATTGAAAATATAGTGTGAGAAAAGGCAGGCACAGCCGTGCCAAACTCGGCTTTGCTTTGCTATCTAATGCCTTATCATGGTGCTGTTCGTTTGTCAACCTGGAGTGCTTTTTTGCCCTTCCTTACTTTATGGGAAGAGATCTATACCAATGACACCCATATTTAACTTAGAGATGCGCTGAAGGTAGATGAAGACCTCCTGAGAGATTTCTGAATAACTTACAATACACTGATAGTCCTTTGCCCTTTTCTCCATTGTATTCTAAAGTAGTTATCCCCTACCCTACTTCAGAGAATTTTGCTTGTCTTGTAAGTTACCTCAACAGGAAAAAAAAACTTCACAGCTAGTTTTGGAGGAAATATAGCACCAATTATTACTTGTTCATGCTATTCTGAGATAATTTGTCATGCACAATTCTGAAACTTGAATTATTACTTTCCAAGAGTTATGTCGACTTCACTAGGCAGCGATACAGTTGGTACAAGAAAATGATACAACAACACAGTTGGTACAAGAAAACTAGAATATTAATCTTTAAAAAAGATTGGTATTCTTTGCCCACCTTTCTGGTCCCAAATGTAGAAGCTCTGGAAGAAGTAAGAAGGCATGAAACTTTCATGCTCTTACTGGCCAGCAGCCCACCAGCTGGTTGGCAAGACTGCTGATAATCAGTTGATGATTTTCGGCTTGCTTTAATAATAATAATAATAATAATAATAATAATAATAATAATAATAATAATAATAATAATAAATATTGTCATTGTATAGACATACAACAAAATTCATAAGACATCCAGAGACCAGACCCAACCCCCCCAACAACACCCCCCCAGACCCTCTTTAAACACACAACAACTGCACAGCACACCAAATAATAGCATTCAACTGTTCACTCATAATAGTCCTTAAAATTACTATTGAGTGCAGATATGGCTTTAGGGTAAAAGCTATTCATAAAGCATGTAGTTGATCAACCAGCCAAAATCGGCTTGTAAAACAGAGCTTCGCAACGAGAATCAGTTTGTGTACCACTCTAGTACAGCTGGTAGTATGCATACCATTCACTGAAAAAATACTGGTGTATATTAAAGCTCTGATCCAGAAGATGAACAGTTGCTTATACTCCCTAAATCAGAGATTTTTTGAGATATATTCTATTCATTCATTCATACTTTCATTTATGCCCCATATTTCCCATGCCAAAGCAAATTCTCAAGGCAGCTTACAAAGTTTTTTTTAATCTTTTTGTCCTCACAACAACCCTGTGAGGTAGATGAGGCTGAAAGTGACTGGCCCAACCTGTGCACCCAGAAAGCTTTCATGGCTGAGAGGAGATTTGAACCCTGATCTTCCAGGTCTCTGTCTGACTCCCTAACCACTGCATCATCATGGCGCAATTAAAATTGTCAAGGCACATCGTTAGTATTTTGATGTTGGACAAGACACATCATATTGCCAGCCAAGTGCTCACGTCCTTCGATGGTCCTACTAACAGGCACACTTGCAGACCAGTGTGCCATGTGTAGTGGTTGAAAATAGGTGCCCAAGATGAAATGGCACATAATTCTCCACACCTAAGAAATTTAATGTATGACATAAATGCATTTTGTTTTCAAACTGTGAAGTTTGAATCTGATCCTTTGTTGAGCTATCTAAAAGTACAGCTATCCTGTAGAGCTATCTCTACAAGTACAAGTACAGCATCTCTACAAGTAGAGCTATCTTGTTATAGTGACAGGACATTTTGAAGAGAAAAGCCTATGTTATGAGCATCAGCTAAATCGTGATGGTTGACTTTCTTCCATCCAATTTGTTCATTTTGAAGTACACTCCAGATTCTTGAAACAGCTATTTGTCCACATAAGATACACTTCCTTTTTAACATAAGATACACTTCCTTTGTGGTGTTGAATAAGGAATGTCTCTAGTCTTGTAGCCCGTGAGGAACATTGACAAATGATCCCAGTGATTCAGTTGTACTCTCAGAGATGCAATAGCAGGGAAAAGCAGATGTGATTTGAAAACACCAGTCTTTCCATTAATTCCACCTGTTTGTGCTTTTGCTTTTACCTAAGGAAAGGATGGTTGAGCATTGACACTGGGAGGTACTGATGTGCACTGTGCCTCTGCAAATCATAGTGTAGTTTACATTTAAATGTGGTTTGCTGAGGCATGTGAAAATTGTTTTCTTCTGTAGGGTGGGGAGTGTCAGCTCCTTCTCAAAATTTTCCAGACATTAGGCTTCAAACATGTGGGGTGGGGAATGAGAGTGCAAATCACTGGACCTCTGCTGTCTCTAGGATCCTCTCTGGATCTCCCTGCCCTCAGCACTCCTTTGCAGGTTCTACTGGGCTCCATTCTATCCCCCACAGTATTTAACAATTACATTGGTCATCAGGAGGTTTAGAGTATGGTGCTATTAGTATGCTAATGAGATTCAGTTCTGTTGTCTTCTTTCCTCCTGAGTCCAAGGTTCTGGATCTGGATTCTGGACCCTTGTCTGGAGGCAGTTGGGAGCTGGATGTGGGCAAACAAGCTAGAATTGAATCCTGCCAAGAAAGAAGTTCTATTGGTCTGGAAGTTCATGACTTAGGTATGGGATTATGATCCTGTTCCGAATAGAGTTGCATTCCCTCTGAAGCAGGTCCGCAGTTTGGGGATACCCTGAATCCACAGCTGCTCCTCGATTCCCAGGTGGAAGCTGTGGGTTAGGGGTTCAGCTTGGCTAATTTGCCAGCTTTTACCAAATCTGGCTTGCTCAAACCTGGTTGTGGTAACCCATGGCCTGTGGCATCTTGATTACTGTAATGTACTCCAAATGGGGTAGCTCTTGAAGATGCAACTAGTGCATTATAAAACTACTACCCATATGGTTGTTGTAATTTGGGTGGGTATCTACACACATGTTCAATCAGGTGCAAACCTTCGGGGAGGCTTTTTTTGGTTTATGCAAATTAATTTTTTTATTTTATTTTCTTAAAATATCATAGTTTTTATTTCATCTGCCATTTGATTAATGCAAATTCCTTTTTAAATTTTATTTTCTTAAAATAAACATAGTTCTGATTTCACCTGCCATTAATGGGATTGTCACTAGATTATAATTTACTTTAGCTCTGCGTTTCTGCTGCACTTGATTTTGAAGTTCAATTCACTTAATTGGTCTGCTTGTTTTTTTGTTCTGTCTCCAGGTTGCTGATATTAGCAATTAAGTGCAATTAATTGTGTGATATGTAAAAGGTACAGTGGTTGAAATCTACTCATAAGTATTTATAAAACATGCAAGGTGTATCTCTACCCTCCAGAGCGCCTCAAGCAAAATGAAAGCTGTGAACATGGAATCCCAATCAACCAATTAAGAATGGCAGACGTTTGCACTAAAACAATTAGGGTGAGAATCATAATGCATAATAAACCTAAATCTGGAGTACAAAGCAGATTTATCGACAGTATTAAATATTCATACTGGTATTCTACTTCCTTTCTAAATAACAGCATCCTTCTCTTGATGGCTACAGGATATATAATGGATGGATTGAGCCAGGTGCAGCAGATGCCCAATTTGACTCAACAATTCTACTTGCAATGGTGCAGGTGATGAAATGAGCCACAATTTTCTTCTAGCTTGTAAACAGGGAACAAACTAAAAACAAAGGCTAGAGTAATCTTTCTACTACATGTTGGAAGTTGTTGGGGCACCACCTCTGCTATTAAAGCAAGCGCCATCTTCTTTGATCAGGCTTGGTATAGCAGATGGAATGTGGCCATTCTGTCACTGGTGTACCTCTCCAGCCTCTAACTCTTACCCAAGATGAAAGGTGACGGAGAATCGTTCCTCTACAGTTTTCTTGAGCTTCTCAGGACCTCCACAGCCAGATGAACCTGGAGACACAATTCCCATGTCTGCTGTTCGGTATGTGTTTACATTAGAGTAAGCCATATTTTTAAGAAAATGGGATTTATTTCTCACTAAGCATTTTATGGATTGTGGAGAAAGGAAGTGACAGACTCTGGTCAACACCAGATATAAAAACTGGTGGCATCCTTTACTGTTTTTGTGACAGCTGAAGAATTCTGTCAATTTTAGTGTAGTAATACACTACAAGGTGCGTATCCTGTACTCTCTTGGCTTTATGAAAGAGTAGTGCTTTATTATCCTGTGCATCATTTAAAACCATCTCTAAATGTGCACTTACGAGTATTTCTTTTTCAGCATTCAGTGTTGTTCTGTGGCTAGGACTTCTGTGTGGCCAGTTTCAGAAGAACCCTGTTGTTTGATTCTTTGCCATTAAGACAACTGTTCTGCCTGGTTTAAGCAAGAGCTTGTGTTTATGTGAGTGCAACTGTGACCAGCCATTTGACAAAGATGAATGCATCTGTAGGAAACTCTGGGAAGTAAGAACGGTGTTGTTCCAATAACTTCAGTGAGCAGTGACCCTGTCTTACAGGGCAGGTGACACGAGGGACAAGTTGGCATGGAAACTTTCTTGCCGTGTCAGACAGGCGCTTGCAAACGGCGTGGAATGGCGCTGCTTACTGCAGAACCCTGCAGATGCATCTCATGTGGATCAGGATCTCTTTCAGTGGGATTTGACAGTTTTGCTTTCTTTGAGAAAGAATGGAGCTGCCTTGGAAATGATGAGGCATGTTCATGTTCCACTTCCGTCATAATGCTTGGTTTTTCCTTTTGGTTAAGGGAATTGACTGTTTTTCACACTGAAACCTGTTGTGAGTAGAATTGCCTGCCTCCTGGTCAGAAAATCATGTGCCTGGACTCATTTGTATGGACTCTTTGAGAAAAGGGCATGAGGCAGGTGGGATCATTAATGAGTGCACAGTACACAATCTTTTTTTACTGGAGATGGTGAAGGTGGTTGGATGGAAATCCAAAATGTGTGGCTTCCTTTTTAATTCAAGCCCTCCTCATGAATTCACAGCAGATGAGAAAAGTGGAATTCCCATTGGAAAGTACATTTGATGGGCTTCTAAGTACTTCTAAGTACTTCTAAGTACTTGCCCTACTTCTAAGTAGGGCAAAATCCAGAGCAGTTACAGGTCCACACAGTTACGTCACCCTCTAGTGTTATCTTATGGAAAGTCACCTTAACTGCTCTGGAGCAAAGGGCTTAATTTGACTTAGGATATTCTTAAAAGAAAGAATAGACATTTCACACAGCTGTACACTACATGTCACACTAGCAATTCCATTTTCCTTCCATCAGCTTTTATGTATTTCTTAAATCCTGACTAACTTGGGATTACTTGAAAGTTTCAATTTAACCATGATCAACATCTGTTTGACTTGCCTGGTTACTGTAATATGTGAACTAGAAGCTGAGGAAACTGCTTCCCCACTTAATGCCATGCCAGTTGACATGGTGGGATTTTGCCTATGGCCACCATTCAGACAAGAGATAATTACATTTTCAATTACACACTTTACTTGAACCTCCCCTTGTGCCTGAAGGCATCTACAGACAGCTGAATAACATGTCTGTGATCTGTAGTTCTTGCTTGCCCTTTCCAATTAATTCACAAATCAAAATCTCAGATTGGTGGCTAGATGGATGCAGTCAAGAGAGAGTCACGACTCTATGGATGAGAAATTTAATACTTGGGGAAGAAAAGGGTATCATTCTTTTAATGGAAAAAATGGTTGTGCTCATTTTCATCTGATTTTGGTGGCAGGAAATCAATAAGAGCATGCCAGTCTCTTGCAATTATGGAGCTTTAAATTGGCATTGTCATGCTGACCTGACAAGTGAGGAAAGGCTATAAATTGGTAACACAGTCTTTGTTCCTTGGAGTGATGTGGATGCTAATGAACTTCTTAGTTGGCACACGGTTTGGAGGGGATGATGAATTATTCAGTCCATTGCTTTGAAAAGCCTAAAAGTGTGGGTGGGCTTTGCCTGAACAAGGCTGACACTGGTGACTAACTAGAATTCATGGAGTGTGCAGAAAGAAATGCTTTATGGGGGCAGATATGCAGACAAAATGGTAGGCTGCAGGATCAAACATGTGATGCAGAGTAAGTTGGATGAAGCCAGAGTAATGCAGGACTCTGAATAATTCAAACTACACAATAACCAGGATAATCAATGATTATTGATACATCAATGATTCATCAATGATTATTGATACATCAGTGCCCCAACTCCAAATGAGGCCATATTTATTCATATGATTCCTTGGGGTAACACTTGCAGGCATAATAGCAAATGATCACATATAAGATGGCAATAAGGAGTTTGGAGTTGATGGGTGCAATCCAGAGTAACTATGGGGAGTCCTTGCTCTGATGTAAGAACAATTTACTCTGGATTGCAATATGAATTTCCCATAGATTTCACCAGGTGGTGCCATAACTACGTTGACGTAAATATCTATTACGTGCTCCCGTAGTTACTCTGGATTGTAGGGAAAGTGAAAAAAAGTGGGAAAGATGCAGAAAATTCAGGACAAGAAACTAGAAAACTAGTGGCAACATATGTAGATTGTTGAAAGGATTGGACAGTAGGTCTTGTATAGTTCCCATAAATACCAAGTTATCCATTATCTAATGCTCCACATCTGTGTTAGAAAACAGTACATTTATTTTACTCAGAAGTAAATGTACTGTCTTCAGTAAGACTTGTGCCAGTAGCGTTTAGGACATCTGTTTCAGGTGTTCTTCTGCAGACATGGCGGTATTCACAATGCAGATTCTCTGTGTGTGTACAATTAATGGAAGAAACCATCCAAGAATGAAATACAGGCACAAACAGGTCATGCTTACCAGATGGTTAGTTATTGAAGTCAAAAGAATAATTTGAAAATGCCCAGTTTTTACCCTTTTGGGAAGTGTAATGAAAAATGAGTTGCTTCTGAATTTGATGGATAGCTTCTCTTGTATTAAATAATGATGAAAATGATTAGTTACGCAGGGGCAAACACTGATTAATTTCATGACGTCTTTATCAGACAGGTAATAATTATGCTATGCTGGACCTGCTGTGTTTATATACATGTTTTCGTTCATGTGTTTGACTTGGTAACAGGTCCAGGCTTTAATTAAAATGTTTTAGAAATCTGAAAATGTCTCTTTTTCATAATTATAGATTCAGCAGCAACATTTCACATGCAAACTATTGGTGTATGTTTTAAAAGGCTTACACTGGAGCTTGCTATTTTCATTTAAAATAATTAAAGCTAAATCAGATAGTGCTTGTACTACCTGTGCATTGAACAATTTAATATGTTCAGCTGCCTGGGTATAAAATACGTTTCAAATACCATTTGTTACCTTTTCATGTTCTGTGAACTTATATCAGTGAAATTGTGTGAATAATTGTAACAATTTTTAATATTTTTAATTGTAATAATTTTATTACATTATAAATGTAACGTAATACATTTATATTATTATGTATTAATATAAATACATATTTATATGTATAAATATAGGTGTGCTAGAATTAAAAATTAATACTCCTTTCCACAATTTTTATTAACAAATCTGGATTTCCTTCTGGCATTGGTCTTTCTGCCTTCTGTTTAGTATGTTGTGTTTATAGCCACCTCTAGCGTCTGATCTGTAAACTACAGTTTGTATATCTTTCACAAAGCAAATATCAGAACTACAGCCATACAGTATTAGTGGTTCTGTCCAGTGGAATGCTTTTAGGTTGATAGATTTTACTACAGCAACAGTTTCTTGTTGCCATTTGACTTGAGGAACAACTATTTCCTTCTTTTGTGTTTGGTGTTCAAAACAAAATCAAAGTTTTTTAAGAGTAGGAGGCATTGCAAGATCAGACAACCAATCTGATGCATCCATAAAAACTTGTTAGTAAAAATGTTGTGGCTCCAGTTATATGGCTATTAGTAAAAAGATAAAATACAATTTATGTTGTATCGTATTGTGTTGTGTATGTATTTTTTGTAAAGTTTTATGTGGCTTCTGTCATGTTTTTAAAACTGCAGATTTTAAATTCTGTTTTGTAAAAGTATTACTGCCTTAATGTCTTAAGGTGTCTTAATACTGGGCATGAAGAATGGAATAGAAGAGCTGGCCTTGTTCAGACCTGGCCTTGATAACCCATGCCCTAGTGACATATAGATTAGATTACTGTAAAGCACCTTACATAGGTCTGCTTCTGAAGATGGTTCGGAAACTGCAAGACTGGAAACCCCATATACTCTTTCCAAGGAGTAAGATCAGTTGAATTCAGTGAGACATCCATCTGAGTAGACATGACTAGGATTGCATTCTAAAGCTGTTTGCTGACACATCTTTATCACAAAGTAGGTCAGGAGGAGGAATGCTATATTTATCCCACCACTTCTGATGTGGCATTACTGGCTCAGTCCTTGTGTTATTTACAGTTAATGGCTGTGCCTTGCTTGGCTGTGATTGTGGCTGTGTTTCCAGCTAACACTTTTACTGCATACATAGGTTGCTACATTTGCACCAATATTTACCAGACTTTATCACAAATTTTCTCTTATCTTTTTACAAGAAAATAACGCATGGTGGGGCAGTGCAACGCCAGATTTATAAACTGATGGACATTTTTAAATGTCATCCTTCTAAACTGTTGAAGTTTGAAAGTTGGGTCTTGGGGTCTTGACTAATAGGCAGATATTTCTTTTGTGCAAGCTAGCTCCACTTAGCACTGGAAGGGGTTTTGAATGAAGCCAGTTTTTAAAAATCCTTTGACACTCATGGCCTTTCCTATAGTGTGGCTGATGTAGATGGCTGATGTTCCTTTTAATTGTTCAGCAACAGTCTGTTTCACTATTTGTTGTAAAAAAAAGTGTGGATGTCCTCGTGTTGGATGTCCTCTGGTGGCGCAAGTGGTTAAGACACTATGGGCAAAATCCAGAGTAACTTCCGGGAGTCCTTGCTCCGGTGTAAGAACAACTTACTCTGGATTCCAATATGAATTTCCCATAGGTTTTCACTAGGTGGTGCAGTAACTACGGATGCACATAAAGTCTCTTATGTGCTCCATTAGTTACTCTGGATTTGGGGGCTTGCCTGTTAACCAGCAGGCCAGGGTTAGAGACCTGGATCCCCACAAGACGAGGATTTCCTGCTACAGGCAGGGGGTTGAACCAGATGATCCAGTGGGATCCTTCCAACTCTATAGTTCTATGATCTCTTCTATGAGTCAGAGGAGTGTGAGTTATTCCCAAAGTAGAATAGGACGTGGTATTGGAACATATCAGGATGCCACATATCTGATCTTTGGAAGGTAATCTTCCATGCCCAAAGTTGTGATTTTTAGGCTGAGTTGAGTCTTTAGTAGTGGAATCCCCCCCCCCCCCCCGCTTGATTGGATCCACTAAACCAGTGATTTTCAACCACTATGATAGGGCGACCTGGTGTGCAATGGATGGCCTGCAGGTGTGCCTTGGGGAACACATTTAGTGTCATTGAGTTTACATGGGAGAATGTAAATACTAGTATTTACACTACCCAAATACTAGTATTTCCAATTTAGTTTACTATACCATTGCAGTTACATACAGAAAAAGAGATAACACTGATCACACAGAGCAGTGGTTCTCAATCTTCCTAACGCCGTGACCCCTTTATAAGTTCCTCATGTTTTAGGGACCTCCAACCATAAAATTATTTTTGTTGCTACTTTATAACTGTAATTTTGCTCCTATTATGAATCATAATGTAAATATCCAATATGCAGGATGTATTTTCATTGTTATAAATGAAATGTGTGTTCTGTGCACACACTGAACACAATAGGATTTATTTCAGAGTAGGCATGCATAGGATTGGGTTCTGAGGCTGTCAGTCAGCCCCAGTGCGCACGCAGCTACAGCTGGAGGTCTGGCAAGCCTGACCTGGCCCCCTGCACCAGGGGTCTTTAGGCAACCCCCAGGAAAGCTCTAGGCGACCCCGAAAGGGGTCCCGACCCCCACTCTGAGAAACGCTGACATAGAGGCATATACTGGACATTTAAACAACAAACAGGAAATACACACAGGGACTAAGTAATGTATAGTTCTCCCTCTCAATCTTTACTTCAACAAACAAGACAAGGTCATCTCTTCACCTTCCCTCTCTCAGCTGAGGCAAATACCCAAACTCCAGGACAGCCGAAGGAACTGCCACCCACTTTCCTTATACTTCCAAAACAAACACACTCCCAATTAAAGTAATAGTAACATCAATTAATCTAAAGTGGGAATCAACCCCAATTAGGTTACTTTCTTCTTCACAATTAGTAGGGCAGTTGAGATATTTGAGCTCCTGCCAGCATCATGGTGTGGATTGTTAATGGTAAAAAAATAATGGTGTGCCATGACAATTTTAGAACTGTGACAGTGCATTTTGAGATGTAAGTGGTAGAAAATCACTGCACTAAGTTGAGGTACAAAAAATAGTAAAAAGGGAAATTTATTTGATGGATCAAGGTCAGGGGTTCATAGTAAATACGTGCATCTGACCCCTAACCAGCAATAGAATTTTGTATGCACCAACAAGGAAGAGCAAACCTGTTCAATCACACTTGTGGAAAACCATCCATCATATTTCCACACTATAGAAGAGGGAGGAAGAAATAGTTCCAACTAGCCAATGCTGGCTGAATCTAGGCATAAAGCAGGCCTCCATCAGTCTTGAAAGACTATGGTATCGTGCTCGGCGCTGCATACGCTGCATGCGAAGCACGAAAGCCTGGGTTGGATTGTTATGGAGGATAGGCTGTTACCCAAGCAGCAAATCCCCCCTCTCCACGCTACTGAATTAGTCCAATGGAAAGGCAGAGCCAGTACGATTGGATCCAGCTGGCTTCGCAGAGCTGGGCTAAGGACAGGAGCTCACCCCATCTTGTGGGGCCAACCTGGGTCTCGAACCCTGGCCTGTTGGTTAACAGGCACAGCGCCTTAACCGCTTGCGCCACCCACAGCCCTATCTAGGCATATGAGGTTTGTTTTTTGGGGGTAGGTGGGAGTTGCCCTATAGTAAATGACTTTCATTTGGAAAAACTTATTTTAAAAAAAATGATACTTGTGGTTAATGAAGTCTCGAGTAAACTACCAGTGCCTTTCAACATCTTCCTTCTCTCCTTTCCTCCCATATCTGCTTAACGTGGCATCTACAAAAGCAGATGCTCTTCCACAGAGAGGTGCTGATTTCTGGCAGCATGATGCTATGGCGCACATCTCCAGGCTGCTGTATTGAGCTATAAAGCTTCCAAATGTTGCCTTGATGCACTTTAATTCAGATTTTTTTCTCCCCTTTGATTTTTCTGATGTACACCATTTTACAGGTTATGAATAAAGCCCTGGCACAAATTTCCCCATGAGGATGGGGCACATGCTTTTATTTATGAGAGAGCAATGTGGCTTCTCATCTGTTTTTCCTTTTCATGTCCTATTCAAAGTGCTTTGGGAATACCAAATGCAAGCAGGAATCATAGTTCAAAGTTCAAGCTTAAAAAGAGGAATTTGAAATATCTGAATACAGATTATTATTTCTCAAAGGGGCGAATGGCTTGACAAAGGTGGCTTGTAATTAGGGTGTGACTTTGTAGAGCTGAAAGCTTTCAGATTTTTCAGTGCTCTGAGTGGAGTTTGTTGGAGGTTTCCAAACGTTTGAGCTTCGGGACCCACTTTTTTTTTTTTTAAATGACACTCTTCCGGGTCCCACTTATGTTTCCAAGACTTTTATTTTTATTTTTATAAATATTTTTATTAAAAAATATTGTGTGTGTATATATTGTGTGTGTATATATATATATATATATATATATATATATATATATATATATATATATATATATATACACACACACACACACATACATACACACACACACAAACACACACTCACACACACACACAAACTGTAGGAGCTGAACATTTTGCAAGGAAATTAGCAGACATCTGAGTTTTGAACAACCGCAGGATTTAAGACAAATAATTATCTGATCTTTGCATTGGAAGATGTGCTCAGTTGCTACAGGACCCACTAATAAAATTTCGTTACCCAGCATGTAATTAGTTTGTAGAATTCCTTGCCACAGGATGTGGTGATGGCATCTGGCCTAGATGTCTTGAAGAAGAGGTCGGGCAAATTTTTGGAGCAAACGTACAACACAGGCTGCAATCATAAAGACCCTGGGAGTAAGACCCATTGAACACAGTGGGCTTACATTTGAGTAGACATGGTTAGGATTGTGCTTATAGGTAACAAACCATGATGGATATGTGTAACCTCCTTATTTTAGATGTAGTTTCCCCAGAACGCCAGATGAAAGTGAGGGCACCAAGATAAAGGTTTCTTGTTGTCACTCTGTGGTGTCTGTGGGCCACTGTGAGATACATGAAATTGGGCTAGATGGGCCTGATCCAACAAGGCTCATCTTATGTTCTTAAACTCTGGTGCTAATGAGTTGAAGTGTTCCTCGAATAGTAGCCAGATAAGACATAAAAATGAATGTATGCTGATCTGTGACTTTCTTTCACTGATCTGTGGAAGAGACCCTGCTGTACAAAAGTAAAGAGATTGATTTCATCTACTTTCTCATGGTCTACTCTGTCCTGCCTTAGAAATTTCTTCATTATTTTCTTCCCAGAGGTTTTTTGTTGGCCCATTTCAGAAACGTTGTGCTGGCCTTCTTCACCCTCTTCTTATGGTGTATGCAAATGTTGCCCAAATTGTCCTAGGCGGCAATCCTAAACACACTTTATTGGGAGTAAGACCCATTGAACACAATGGGGCTTATTTTTGAATAATGGTTAGGATTGTGCTCTTAGTCAACCTTGCTCCTAGTCAACCTTGGGTTCCACAGATACCCATAGGTTTTGGAAACTCTTTTTAGAATTTTACAAAAAAACAAATTTTAAGCAAGCAAGCAAGCAAGCAAAAAAAAAAAAAAGGTCAAAAAGCATCTTATACTGTAGTCCAGTCTACATTATGCTTGATATCATGACTTATTTTAATGGTTTGCACTATATATTTTTACAGAAGAAAAGGAAGCTAATGATTCTCTATTTAGATTTCAAAAGTTGTACTGTTCTCAACTCTTTCTTTTTTTCTTTAAAAGAGAGACTGCTTTACAAATGCCGTATCTAAATCTGTATATAACATAAAGAATGTGATGTTGGGTTGGAATGACAGTGTCAATTTCGTATTCATCACAGTGGACAAAGATAATTTAATACAACATTAACACTGATTTCTTTTGAAACGGATGATCATTACAGCTTGTTGAACAATGCAGTAGAACTGCTTATGTTGCAATTTACAGCAGAGAAGAAAACAAATATACTAAGCTACAGTATAATGAAAATTAAATCTCTCGGAGCCCAGAGCGTTCAAAATCAAGGCTTAAGCTCTGTGCTTGGTAAATTTTTTCCTTATCCCAGCCTCATGAAGGTACCCAAATATAACAGCAATTCAAATAGCCATATGCTTTTCTAAATGCCTCTGATAAAATCTCTTTATGAGAAGCTCACATATGGGCTTTTGCTAGCTTATTCTGTTTTGAAGCAGTCAGATGACAGATCTCAAAAGGAGGACTGAGCCTGACTAATTCTGTGGGCTCCATTCAGCTCCATTTCCTGGATATGGTTGCACACTTTCTACCCTTGACTAGAACTTGGGAGAGGGAGTTGGGAATAATATTGTTGGGACCCCAGAGTGGTGCATTCACTATAAATAGGCAGCGCAATCCTATCTCGTGCTGGATTAAGCAGGCTGAGTTGAATCCAGTGCAAGTATTGGGACTGCTGCTGCCTGACTGTGAGGAAGGGTAGGCTCATCTCCTTCCTGGATGTAGGGCTGCAGCAGCCCCAATAGGTCTCCTCAGGCTTAGGTCAACTCTGTTCCTGGCTGCCAGGAAGGCAAGGTTTGGATCAGGCATAACTGTTGGATCAAGCCCCAATTTGCACCCGCTGCCCTCCCTCTGCCCAGGAACACCCCAGCCTCAACTTCTTGTACGGATTTAATGAATGATTGGCACTTCACTTGATATAGAGCAGGATCAAACTGAGAGTGGTGGAAGAAGTTCAATTTTGGTACCTTTTAAATTAATCATTTGTTCTGCTCAAGAAAACTTCTTAAGTCATAAAACACCAGATTTACTTGAATCTAATGTATCATCAAATCTAACGCCAACCCTAATAATCAAAATACCATATTTACTCAAATCTTGGAGACTGATTTTGGAGACTGAATTTGGCTGAAAAAGTGAGCATTAGATTTGAGTTAATGCAGTATTCCCTGTGACTTCCTACAACCGAGCGAATTGTGCTAACCACCGTCAGTGCAATCCTAAGCATGTCTTCTCAGAAGTAAGTCCGATTGTGTTCAACAGTACTTTCTTTCAGGAAAGTGCGGTTTGGATTGCTGCCTTAGAAGTGCTGTTAAAAAAAAAAATGCTGGTGCCCCAGCTTAGAGTGATAGAGTTTCACTTGGGAAAATATTTTGTTTTGTTAAGCATTTGTTTTGTTCCTGCTTTGCCCTTCTTTTGCTTCTTTAATCTAAATCAGGATATTGCATTTTGGTTACAGGCAGACTCTTGCGTACATGCATGTATATTAGTAGGGCCATTTTATATAAACAATTATAAGTAAAGCATTTAAAAAGAAAATAATTCTACCAAAAAGAAAAGAAAATGAAGTAAACGGTGCATAGTCCCAGAAGACCCTCTTCCCTAATGAGTCCCTAAACATTTCAGGCAATTTAAAGGAGGGAAAAATAATAATGGTACTATCCACAATTTCTGGATGACGTATGAGAAACGTGGGAAATCTTCTTATCTAAATAATGGCGTGAATTCTTTTCTCTGGTGATCCTCCATTACACATTTTAAGGCCTTAGGATTAAAACACTTCTGTGTTATTAAAGAATGATAATAATACTATGTTTTATTATGAAATTGCTCTCGTTCTCTCTGAGGTATGAAGTGATATTAATTACCATTTTCAATAAGAAATAAGGCTCTAAAGCATGGGTATCATTTTAACGTATTGAAATATGTTCTAATGTGCAGTTAAAGCCTTCAGGTGGAGAGATGAAAACGAAATGGTTTAATTTTAAAATGCAGTGGGGAAATGTATGTGGATATATTAAAAAAGGTACAAGTTCAGTAATGATTGTTAGTGCTTTCCTTTTTTTGAAATTCCCATCCAAAGCCCACCCCTCCTGCTATGTAGGAAACTTCCCTATGGGCACAATTCAGAGTAACTACGCGTGCGCATAAGAGATGTTATGTGCACCCGTAGTTACTACACCATCTAGTGAAAACCTATGGGAAATTCATATTGCAATCCAGAGTAATTTGTTCTTAGTCTGGAGCAAGGACTCTCTGTAGTTACTCTGGACTTCACCCTAACTTGCACAAGCATGATGGGATGGTAGCAAGCATGCATCCAGCTCAACCATGGCGTAAGCCACCCGATTTGAGTTTCCATCCCTACAGACGTGTGGCAAAAGTTGTGCAGTGGGGTGTGTGGTTGTGTAAAACAGGCCTTGTGCAAACTTGTGCTGCACCTCTTATGTTCTGAGTTGCTGCAAAGAAGATAATTACAGCCAGGTGTCTTTGCAAACTTCACTGGTCTCTTTTTATAGCATACAATTACCTTTAGAAACATATTCTTTAAAAAGAGCTCAGTCTTATACCAAACAGTTTAAGAAAGGATTTTATTTTTGGATGTAAGTAGAGGATTAAAGAAACAATCAGTATGACTAAATGTAAGCTTTATTTAGAAACTCTGGACAGTATGAAAGGGAAGAACTATATCTTAAATCAAATTTATACCAATTAATTAGGTGTAAACTAATATTGCATTGTGTGTGCTGTCTTGGAAACTGTATACTAGTGGCTATAATGATAGCATTAAAACTTTTACAATGTCTTGCTGTGCTGAAGATGACATCAGTGCACAGCGTATACTTGAGTGGAGATAGATAATGTGAGGTGTCTAAGCAAAATATCCTCTTTTCATATGTTTATTGTTCACTAGATGAAATGAGTCTTTGGAGTGAATAATGGCATTGGAAAACTGTTCATATTGAAGCAAATCAAAATATGGTGCAAATGCTTTTGAATTGGCCATTCTTCTTATTTTAAGAATTGCTGTCAAGGCAGAGAATGGCAAGACGCCTTGCTTCCTTCCGCCCTTGCAGTTCTACTTGGGTTGCCAGTTTTCCCCACTTGGGTTTCCAGTTTTCGCCTAATGGTTTGGCCATTGTAAACAAGCACACCTTGTCCCTCATCCCAATCAGATTCACCCCTTTCACTGGTTTCAGCAAACCTTAGTTAGCTGTGATGTCCAAACTGGTTTGCAAAAAGCATTCTTTGCTTCCAAATGAGTTCGGTTTCTGTTTTCACATTCTTGTTTTTGGAGGCAAATAATATTTTTGCAGAGAGCTTGAAGGTCTGAATTGGACCTCTGAAAAGGCCCAGCATTGTTTAGTAACACACTTTATTGGGGGGGGGGGAATAATTAAATGAAGTTTCTTATGTCACTGCAGTTCTGTGGCTTGAAAGGCTATGTTGTATGACAGTCCTTTTTACAGCACTTAAACATGCTTCTGAAGATCTTTTTCTGTTTATAGATAGTCCTATATTAATAAGTAATAAACCAGAAATCCTTTCTGACAGCCTATATGTTTTGATACATATACATATGTTTAAAAATGTACCCTGTGCTTTTGTACAGTGAAGTGTACGGTGTTTTGTCTGTATATGTAATATACTCATAATGCTCAGCAGAGGTCACTGTAAGTTTGTGGTTTGAGTTATTTGCTGGATATATTCGCTCATCAGGATGCCATCTTGTGTAATAAGCGGTTACAGCCACAGCTCTGCGAAAGGCTTCTTCTGAGAATTAATCCTGTTCCCCCCAACCCCACCCTTTTGTTTTACAAATTTGTTGTGCATGTAGGAAACCTAAAGGATTAGGCTTAGCAAGGGTTTTAAATCTGGAATAGAAATGTAAGGAATGCCAGTACCAAGCTAGGATACTGTGGACTAAATAACTTCATTGCCATTAATGAGAATGCATTCAAAGTCAGAAGACAGCATGATGCGTCCTTGTGTGTGTGATTTTTATTGTCGAGATTGATTTGCCTCCAAACATCTCTATCTCCGCTCTTGATCTGTTAACTGCATCCAAAGATGTGTGCAGTTCGTTTCTTCCTGGCATTTGAAGTTTGAATATAATTTTGATTCATGTTAAAATGCACCAAAAATGTTAAAACGATTACCTCATGCTACAAATTTAAATTAATCTCCAAATACAATTGAATTTTATTATCTCCTCCCACACCACCAAAAAGCCCTCTTAACTGTTCCAGAGTAAACAATTTCAGCAGTCAGGTCTGTTTTGAAACAATGCTGCAGAAATGTTGCACTTGATGGAGGGTGAGTGTCTGCCGCTAAATAATTCCGTACACGAGCCTATTAAAATTAAAGAGAAAACAAGACAATCCTTAATTACAAGTGCTTTTTGCAGCTAATGAAAACCACTTGATGTTGTTGAGTTGGGTGAAGACATTTTCCTGCTGCTGATCCATGCTGACTTCATTATCCGCTTCATTCTTTGTTCTAAAATGTAATGCACTTGGAGAATTAGCTTTATGGACACTCCTGCTTAAGGGTTGCTGCTCACCTCTAGGGCAATGATTTTCAACTTTTTTTATCTCCCGGCACACTGAGAAGGCACTAAAATTGCTAAGGCATGCAATCAGTTTTTATCAATTGACAAGGCATACTTAATTGCTGTCGAGGGTTCGTATTTTCCAACGACCCTACTAATTAGTGACCTGTGGACCGTCTGTGGCACAATTGTTTAAATTGCTGTCCTAGAGCAGTGGTTTCAAGCTTTTAAAACTCTTGGCACACTGACAAGGCACTAAAAAGGCCACCTTCAGTTTTTTGACCATTGATAAGACATCCCATGCTGCATGAAGGGGGATCAAATGACCCTCGCCAAAGTGTCATGACACACCTGCAGACCATCTGTGACACATCAGTGTGCCATGGCAAGTGCATGTGTGGTGCAGGAGTGATGCAGAAGTGCCTTTTGGCACTTTGGTTGCACCACCGGATCTGCGCAGGACTTCTGCTGGGGCTTAGGCCAGCCTAACTGGAGCTTAGGATTGCAGCCATAGTTCCTCTAATTTTTGCTTGCTTTCCCTGGTTGTTGGACACTTTTATTCCTCAAGAAACAACCAAGATTTACTCCTGCAGCAGCCATTGTCATCTGTGAATTCAACTCCATTTGCAGAAAGGTCATATGGCATCCTAAACAAATATTATGTAAACTGCATGTTGTCCTGGCTGAATTTCAGAGGGAGAATTTGGGCCGTCCATCTGAAGTTCATGCACAGGGATGCTCTGGGTTGTTGCCTCTGATTCAGTATTGATGAATAGTCCTTCCGCCAATAGATTTGAACACCTTCATTTTGAGTAGCTTGCCTTTAGGAGCTTTGTTTTTATGCTTGATGTTTACTCTGTTCATGGCCTCCTATTTATTACCTATTTTATTACTTGAATCAGTATTTTTTAAATTTTAGTTGTGTTTTACAGTGTGTTTCATAAACTATGTGTTGCATAAAGGAGTACAGTGGTACCTCACTTAACAAGCGCCTCTCTTAACAAGCGTTTCACATAACAAGCAAAGATTTCAAGAAATCTTGCTTCACTTAACAAGCAAACACGCTATGGGCACACGTGCTATGCAGCCCTGACGCTACGCACGGCTGCTGGCCAGCGCTGCTGCCTCTAACTGCCCCCAACTTGGAACAGTTGCCTGGGGGTGCCAGAGGCAGCTGCCCCTAACTGCCCCCACTGACCATCTTGAACCTCCAGCAGCAGCCCAGGTAAGCCTCCCAGGAAAATGTCTTTGCAGCCTCCTAACCATGTCTACTCAGACGTAAGCCCCTTTGTGTTAAATGGGGCTTACTCCCAGGAAAGTGTCTTTAGGATTACAGCCTAAGTAGACTTCAGAGGATCATGCACATTGAATGCATGTTTTGAATTCAATTCCAGTGTTTTGTCATCATTTTTACATCCAGTTAATATTTTTATATGAATATTTTGGGGGTTGTGGAACCAATCGTCTGAGTTTCCATTATTTCCTATGGAAAAATCTGCTTCACTTAAAGAGCATTTCACTTAAAGAGCATGCCTCCAGAACGAATTAAGCTTTTTATGTGAGGCACCACTGTACTTCTTTCTCTCTGGGTGCAATCCAGAGTAACTACGGGGAGTCCTTGCTCCGGTGTAAGAACAATTTGCTCTGGATTGCAATATGAATTTCCCATAGGTTTTCACTAGCTGGTGCAGTAACTACAGGTACACGTAATGTCTCTTACGTGCTCCCGTAGTTACTCTGGATTGCAGGGTCTGCCCTGAATTGGTCATCAGAAAATTTCTTGGAAATGCCTTGTGTTCTGGCTTCATTGCTTATGGGTGCCTTCACTGCCTTCTGGAGTGCACCCAACACTCCCCCGTGCTTGCACATTTTTCAGAGACAATTTCAGTGGTTGGCAAACTGTCTTTGAGGAAAGCATGTGGCTGTTACTGATCTTCTGGCTGGGGGAACATTGTCTACCTAATCAGCTTCTTCCCCCTTACATTATGTTCCCACCCATCAGAGCCTATGATAGAGTGTTCCAATAAAACCACTCTCCCTTCAGATCTCTCATGCAAGCAGGGTCAGTTGAAGGTAAACATCCTTCATTCTTATTCCAATATATTGGGTTTTGCTTTTAATCCTCAAGTTGGTACACTAAATCCCAGTTGAATTTGTTTATTTAAACTGTTTCCCGCCATCCTTAGCTATTGTTCAGATGATCATATTAACTTAACCTTTTGCATGCTCATCCATTGGTGAGAGAGTTGTGGTAAGAAAGTAATTAAAGCATATCTTTTTTTAATTGATTTGCAGGAAGAAGAATTTCAGTGAACTTCCATGCTGTTTGTTAAATTGAAATAAAATGTACTGTTAAGGGAGTGTGTTTCATTCAGATTCTGAAGTTTCATGATTGAGCAGGGCTGAGTCAAGTGCTTTCATTACTGTACTTCCCTTCCAATCCTAATGTTGTTAACAAACTGTAATATCACAATACCACATTGTGATATCACTATGTCATATCACAATAGCACATTGTCTTCTGTGTATGGTATTTTTACAGAGTTAGCAATGCATTCTTAAAACATTTGAGACAGGCTAATTGATATTCCATCCATAACTAGGACTTCTATTTATTTCAGTGTTTATCCTTGCCATGGAATTTATCAATTATCCATTCATGCACTGTTCAGATTTAGACCAGATTCTGCAATTGTACATCATACATTTCATGCGATTATACATTTCATGATCTTACTCTACTTTAGACTCCTATTATTCACGCAGTACATGGTTTCTCTGGACCGCTTGGTCTGATTCTTTGCAACTAGTAGCTAGCAGCTGTGTTTAGAGGTCATTCTAAATCCTATTATCTGGATGGCTCTTTACATATTTCTGTATGAACGAATGCCCTGGTTAGCTAATAGGCACTGGGCATCCTCAGTGGTAGTTTAACAAACAACATACCAAAATGGACTGTGAGCAGAAAATGTTTCTTTCTTGGAAATGTCACCAAATCCAAAATGTCAAAAGGAGGAATCAACTTGTGTACAACTTCAGTTGGAAAGAAGGTTTTTCCAGCTAGAACATCAAACCACATGTTGGCGACTCTTTTACGGGCAGGGAAGAACATGTCCAATGCCAAATAGTTGTGCAACGTCTGTTATGGTTTGCTGTAAATTTTCCCACCAAAACAATACGAAGGAAGACCTCGGCTCTCCACTGAGCTTTCTCACATCAATTTAGAGATGCTTAAAAGTTCCAAGTTTTATCCAACTTTTATTTGAGAAGAGCTTTTATTTTTGAGAGTTTTTATTTAAGAGGAGAAAGTTGGACTGCCAAGACTCTTTGTTCTTAGAATGACCACTGTGGACATTTAACCTAAAAGAGACACGGTGGTATCCTGAGGACTGGATTGCACCATGTAGCTTGTTGAGCAATCCCATGAAAATTCTAAGGCATATTTCAGAGAATGGAGGGATTTCTTGATTTACTGTTGTTGGGTGGCTTTGACAGTTGGCAACTATGTGTGTTTTTAAAAAAAGTTTCATGTTTTTAAAAAAAGTTCTAAGAAAATGAATGGTTTAGTCTTTCTCATAGATAAATTTTTGGAGCTGATAGAGAGAACTGGGACTGCAATTTCTGGGTATGGTTTTCTTGAGTATTCCTCTGAAAACTAAGAGAAATCCAAGCTTTTCCCAAGAATTTGGTTAGAAAACCAAGCACATTTCGGAAGAGATGGTGGGAGAGGAGGAATCACTTGTTCCAAATGTATCTGCATGATTCTATCTCAAACCTTATTTAAATTATTTTGCTAAAGCTCTATAGAGTTAAACAGCCACAGTAAGGGTATCCTACTTTTTATTGCCCAGTGTTTCCCATACTGTGCTGCAGCAAACCCACAGGAGCACTGCAGCACCTTTTCTTGCTGGTTTGTCATGCCAAGATTGTGCACAATTCTTGTGCAAAGGCACCGCCATTACAAGATGCCATTGACAAGTGTCACAATGAAGAGCAGTTAGTTTGGGAGCTGTTGGTCTAGACCAGAGGTCTCCAAAGATTTTGGCAGGAGGGCCACATCATCTTTCTGATATGTGTCGGGAGCCAGAAAATTAATTGACATTACAAATTTGAATAAGTTTACATATAAGAATGCATTGGAGTGGATTATAGGGCTTGCCCAAGGGCTAGATAGAGAGGTCTTGCCGGGGGCCACATTGAGGCTCACTGAGGGCCACATCTGATCCCCAGGCCGGGGTTTTCAAGACCCCTGGTCTAGACTGTAAACCTATTCACTTTAATTGGAAGGAAGCCTTATTTAAACAGAAATGAGTCTGTTTATAATTGTAGGTTTTAGATTAAGTATTCATTATGTAGTTTCATTTTTAGCCCATCCCATTTCAAGAATCTGGAAGAGAAATAGTTTTCATTTCTTAGACATCTGTGCTCACATAAGCTGAGAACTACAGAGTTCTGGACAAGACCTGAAGAGAAACAACCTGTGTTATGGGTGCTGATGCATCAAATCTTCTTCCATTGCACGATGTTTAGTTTGGTGTAATAAGTTTCTACTCTAAGGTGTGTGGGTTGGTGGATGAGAGAGAAAGCCTTTTAAGTGAAATGTGGAGAGCTATTCTTCTGAATTAGGCAGGTGAAGTCTCAAAACCCTGCCTATTATATACTTCATTGTGAATCAAAGATAGGTGGTTGTGCAGTTGTGATAACACTTGTGAAAACATGAGCAACATGAAATACATAGGTAGCTTTGCTATAGTTGCTGAGCATGGATGCTATATGAGATGATGGATAACAGGTAATAAATGTTAACAGACCAAATATTTCTTCCCATGAAGATCAGTTGT
Source organism: Cryptoblepharus egeriae (assembly GCA_030015325.1). NCBI lineage: Eukaryota > Metazoa > Chordata > Lepidosauria > Squamata > Scincidae > Cryptoblepharus > Cryptoblepharus egeriae. The sequence continues at coordinate 13,270,798 of JAREYC010000004.1, forward strand.
TAATGCAGGATCACAAACTTTGCATCAACTACCTATATTATTTTATCCAGAAAATGGTTGCTTTCTGCAGGGAAACATGTACAGGATTGCTGTCCTTGCTAATTCTTAGCTGCACCTTGGCTGCTGTCTGAGATTGCCATTGCCATCTTGCTGCCATTGCCTTGCTAATTCAGCAGTGTAGCTTCTTCTCTTTTTTCCAGTACTGCTGAAGGAATAGGAAGAGGGGGAAGCTGCAACATCCTTGGACACCTTCCTGCTTAAGGGAAGTGTACTCTGCTTTGTCCTGTTTATTTCTCACATTGTGGAAGGGGGGTAATCTCCAGATATACTGTATTCCCTTCTTGTCCATCTGTCCCCTCTCCCATTCTTCTGCAGACATACAGGCCAAAAAGATGGGCTGCCACTTCCTCAATCCTATTCAGTGAGCAGGTAGAGGATTGCAGATAGGATCAAACTGAGTGAGTGAGTGGCAGGCTGGAGAGGGGTCAGCAAGCAGATGTGGTGTACACAGCACCCGTCATCAGTTTGCTGCCCTCCCATGTTACACAAACTTTACAGCTCGCATCATGACCAGGCATCATGACCCTGATCTCATTCCTCCTTTTCCTCACCTTTGTTGTAATTGTTTATCTGTTAACTATAGATTCCTTTGATTGAAGGGCCACCTGCAGCCAGAAATGCATTGGATTTCTTCTACAGATTTGTCTTTTTTGAGTAAATCTGTGCCTGAGGTCTCTTAGATTTAAGAGTGCAATCCTAACGTAGGCTGGCATAACTGATCGGTCTTCCCATTCCTGTGGTGATGTTGGGAGTGCATGTCTATGCACAGGCCTAACCCTCCCCCAGGAGTGGCGCAGAAGTGTCTTATGACACCAAGTCAGCATAGGACTTATGTTGGGGTTTAGTCTGGCCTAACTTCAGGTTAAGATCGCAGCCTAAGCCATTAAATGAAGATGAACTAAGCTGTGACCATTCTGGGAGCATCCATCTTGCTAAATCATTTTGAGTGCAAGATGGACATGTGTTGAGAAACACATATATGATCTGTGAATTTTATATATTATTCAATTGTATTCTGGGGGATGTAAGGAGACAAAAACTTCATTAATCCATTTTTGTGTCTCTCAATCACAAAGCTGTTAGGAAAGAGAACCTTCTTTCCATCCCTTCTTTGTAAAACGATTTCTCATCTGGTTTCTTGACTTTATAAAACATCTCTGTGATCTGTGTTAGTGTTTTCATTACCAGCTCTGAGTTCCTTGTGTGAAAGAACTGAACTCCAATTTGATTTTTCTGTGCCAGCTCTATTTCTGTCACCCCTCCTTGCAAATACTTAATCAGACAGTGAAGAGAACTGCTGTCATGCTGTCTCTGGCAATGTCACATACTAGAGGAGTAATTTCTGCACTGGTTTCTAGTCGATTGGATTGCACGTGCCGGCTGCGCAAGTGGGAGATAGTGAGTAGCCAGAGTTGAGAAAAGGAAGCTTGAGTGATAGATAAGAGAAGCAGATCTATTTTGGCTTTATTATAGAGGTTGTACAGGTCTGGCATGTCTATATGGTCTGTATTATGTAGTGAAATATATTGTTGCAAGGTGTGAAGCAGATTTTCTGAATGAAGTTGGAAAGTCTTGGGGGAAAACAAATTGCTACATTTGAGTTTCTCCTCTTATCTGATTTTACCTACAATAAACAACTCCACAAGTGCTGCAGTTATTGCTGCAGGGAAGCCTCTGATATGTCTGAGTCCAGGGTGACCAAATGCCCAAACCTCATAAAGGACACCTGGGTCCTGAGCACACAATGTAGGGAGCAACTCAGTCAGGGTGATCATATGACCAGAAATTTCCAGATTTGTCCTCTTTTTTTGTCTCCTGCCAGGTGTCCTCTAAAAGGGCTCCATTTTGGCTTCATTTTGGAACACTGCAAAGGTGTGCCGTACCCATCATGTCATATGTCTTTGGATTTGTATTGAAGAGCAGAATCCAATGCAAAAATCGGTTTTGAAATATCTCCTTCCTATCAAAAATTATGGCCAAAAATTAAAAAAATATGCATTGAGCTCTATGGGAAAGTGAAAGTGCCCAATATCGTGGCTTTACTCATGAGTAGACAAGTGTGCCATTCTTCACTGGAAAGACCAGGCTGAGAGGAATCCAAGATTTAGTCCTCCTTTTTGAGGTTCATTTCCTAATGGATTCTATCCCTCCGGTTCCTGCTTTGAGGCTGTGTGCTTTTTGCACTCTGTTTGTACTGAGTGTGTGCACTTGCCGATCTTACGACTCTGGTGCCATTTGCCAGCTTGACAAGCACCCACAAGACTGATCTTGCCTCTAAATTCTCCCCGTCTGTCAGTGCCTGCATGGATGCTTGAGGTTTCAGCCCATCAGACACCTCTTAATTAAATTAGCCTTGGCTGCAATTCACTGGTGGTTTGGTATTGCATTTCATGCCAAAATGTCATTACCAGTTCATCAAGATGGTGATCCAAAGATACCAGCTAAGTGCCTTATCAGTGTCAGGTGAGCCTATGTTGTCCCCTGTAAACTTTTGGATGTTTGCCATGGATAGTTTGTTTCAATACATAAAAGCTGAAGCTTCAGTCCTTTACCAGTAAAATGATATTAGCAGAGAGCAAGCCAGCCAGCAAGAGGATGATGAGAAGAGTGGCTTCAGACCTGTTTCTTAGAAACATAGAATCATAGAGTTGGAAGGGATCTAGTAGGTCATCTAGTCCAACCCCCTGCCTGTAGCAGGAAATCCCCCTAGAGCATCTCCGACAGGTGCTCATCGAGCCTCTGCTTGAAGATCCCCAGTGAGGGAGAGTCCACCACCCCCCTTGGCAATCTGTTCCACTGCCGAACCGCCCTCACCGTCAGGAATTTTTTCCGGATATCCAACCGGAATCTCCTTTCTTGAAGTTTGTACCCATTGGTTCTAGTTCTGCATTCAGAAGCAGCTATGAACAAATGAGCCCCTTCCTCCCTATGACAGCCCTTCAGATATCTGAAGAGGACAATCATATCTCCTCTCAGCCTCCTCTTCTCCAGGCTGAACATCCCAAGTTCCCCCAACCTTTCCTCGTAGGGCTTCCCTTCCATCCCACTGATCATTCTTGTCGCTCTCCTCTGGACTTGCTCCAGTTTGGCTGCATCTTTCTTCAAGTGAGGTGCCCGGAACTGAACACAGTACTCAAGGTGAGGTCTCACCAATGCTGAACAAAGACGAACTAGAACTTCTCGCGACTTGGAAGTTATTGAGTACAATTGTGCACATCAACATCAAAAATGAATTCTACTTCCTATTTTAAGGTGAAGTCCATCTTGGAATCTGGCACTGGGAACCACAGTCTTGGAATGAGGCACTCAGGGCACAATCTTAACCAATTTAGGCCAGCATAACTCACCTGGTATATCTTCCTTTTGTGGTGTGGGGGTATCGGCATATCCCTGTGCACTGGCACAACCTTGTCAGGAGGGGGGAAGAACTGTCTTATGGCACTTTTGTGATACCCCAAGGTCAGCATAGTACTTATGCCAGCTCAAGCGGAGGTTAGGATTGTAGCCTTAGGCTTTTGAAGGAGGGAATTCTTAAAAAGCTACTCTGAAAAGCCTTCAGAAAACTTGAGTTTCTGAAAATAGATTAAGGAAACCTGATGAAATATTAGAAGGGCATTTTGAGAAACATTTAACATCTGTCGCAATGATGAGCGGTGACACCACATCAGTTTTTGACGGAGCCTTGTGTTGCCAGCACAGTTTTACAGTGGAGGCTAATCACACTGCTGGGAACTTAATTCTAGCTTTATTGAACATCTGTGTGATAATTGTTTTTCTTTTTTGCATTTATTTTTCCTTTTAAAAAAGCCCATACTTGTTTATCTTTTTTCAGCCGTATGGCATTCATTTTCACAATGTCACTTACTGGTGGTTGTCTAATTGCCAAGTCACTACCAATTTTCGCTCACATCAGGGCTCTGCTAATGGCTGCCATTGATTAACAAGAACATACACATGTATCCTAGACTTCCCTTTCTCTTCTATGGTAAACAGTTGACCTAACAGAGACTTTTTGCACAGAGTGCCAAAAATAAATTCTAAAAATAAATATTAAATTCTTAATAAAGATAGGGCGCAATCCAGAGTAACTATGGGGAGTCCCTGCTCTGGTGTAAGAACAATTTGCTCTGGATTGCAATATGAATTTCCCATAGGTTTTCACTAGGTGGTGCAGTAACTACGGGTACACATAATGTCTCCTACGTGCTCCCATAGTTGCTCTGGATTGTAGGGATAGAGTGAATGTTTGATCAGCCCTTAACTATTATCCTGGGACAGTGGTATTCGAGCATTTCAGCCTGGTACCCCCTTCTTGAGAATGACAGCATTATCTGTCCAGGACCGATATTGGGGAGTCCCCCACCAGAAGCGATGTCATGGCTGGAAGTGACATTAAAGGTGCCCAGCGCCAGATATTGAGATGGCTGCACCCAGCTTTGTGCAATCCCCCTAAAATGAAGTCACAACCCCCAAGGGGTACTAACCCCCACTTTGAAGACCACTAGGACATGGAACTGTTTCTAATAGACAAGCAAGAATCTTGATTATGTTTCTTCCATTTTTGTTTTATGAACATAAATATAACCGTTTTTGAAAAACAGGAACATCTCATCCATCCCTGCCAAAAAGACAAGATGTTCCTTACCTACTGCAATGCCAATTGATTCTTGTCCAGCCTTTCCCATAAACATCCAAAGAAGATTATTGAATCTGTAGCATTGAGGCTACAGTATCTGTATGGCTTTGCGGAAGGATGGTGCACTGGCCTGGTGCTAAGAGATGCCAACCATTAATAGTCAAGCATCCTGCATGGAAGTCCTACTCTTGTAGCTACATTTGAGCATAGTTAAGATGAAGTATAGATGCCTTGGATATTGGCACTAACATTTACATCCAACCCCATTACATTAGTCCAGTTGAACCACATAGTTTCACTGACTTAAAAACAGAAAGCATGGGGGTATAACAATCCCCCAGACTTGATGGCTTTCTGCAGCTGAAACAGCATTTGGGGGCAGTTGGATTCAGTCCCCACCCTATATTGCCTGTCTAAATGGCCTGCCTACCAAATGGAGAGGGATCTGATAACTTCAGTGGAGACAAAACAGAACCACGATGCTCCAATATTGTGTAATCGTTCTGATTACTCAGTTCAGTGCCATGCTGCAGGTTTAACTAATCATGATTAATTGCAAGACAGGCTACAAGAACTGCCATGTAGAGTGGGCTGTAATTAAATAAACATATAATCATTTTAACATAATACCGCTAATATGTGCTTAATGGCAGATAGTACTTCTCAAAAGACAGTTCTTTCCTTCATGATTAAGAAGTCCATGTATACTTTTTGAAAAGCACAGATGTTGTTAAAAGCTCCGATTTCAGGTCATAAAAAGGTTTATTTCGTTCCTGGGCGGCATTGTAGAATAAATAAACTTTGGGCATCTGTTTTATACGGCACTAATGTTTTAAAAAGAGAAAAAGCCAGTTGGGAACTGAAAGAGGGAGATTTATGGAAGCACAGTGGATGGAAACATAATAGTCTAAAGCAGGGGTGGGCAAGCCAGGCCACGTTAATTGTATATGCTCTCTCCTGCACAATTGTTAAAGATCCTGGAGTCCTAAAGTGGCTCTGCTTGCCCATCCCTGGTCTAAAGCATGTTTTATAAACAAACATTAAAAGGTATCCAAATTGATATAAAATAAAATAATGATAATTACAATAGTAAGTCAGAAGGATTGACCATGTTACTTCCAAGATTATTGAAAAACAATATGCTTGCTATTCTTTCTCCTTTAACATACGTGATAGTTATAAGCTGTATATTGACAAATTCAATGTTTTTTATTTTTATTAGAATTTAAAGGATTTATACCCTGCCTTTCCCATGCTAATGCTAATGTTCGAAGAGGCTTACATAGCTTTTTATCCTTTGTGGTCGTTACATCAACCCTGCGAGGTAGGGAATTGTTGTTCGGGCAACTTGTAAAACCTTTCCCTTCCAGTCGGAATCCTTCATATCATGGTCATTAACACATCTGGCTTCAGGGAATGCCTTCCAAGCTTTCAGTAGGAATTTTCACAACAGGTAACTTTTGAACAGTGACACCTCTGGTTCTCTTGTTTCACAACAGATTTATCAGCTTTTGGGTCTCTCATCCCAGAGTTATCCAGATCTGTTCCCACTTAGCTTTCTTCGGAAGCCCTGCACTCAACCACCACTGCACTAGCCTTAATAGTATGCAGTACTATGTCAAAAGTAGATTTTTAATCTAAAAAAATTGCATACTCTTTAATAGAAAATAGTGCACAAGTAAATATGTTTCTGTGTACAGAACAACTTTTCAAGCTAAATCCTATGTAACTATCCACAGAGTGATACAACAGGGTTGTGCTGGTGTTGTTGAGTGTTGTTGGTGTTGTTGAGTTGTTGAAGCCTCCTCAAGTTATGCTTAACTAGCTGAGTATCCCTTATCTGAAATACTTGGGACCAGAAGTGTTTTGGGTTTTGGATTTTGGAATATTTGCATATACATAATGAGATCTTGGTGGTGAGACCCAAGCCGAAACACAAAATTCATATTGTGTTTCATGTTCAACTTGTGTATGAATCATAGAATCATAGAGTTGGAAGGGACCTAGTAGGTCATCTAGTCCAACCCCCTGCCTGCAGCAGGAATTCCCCCTAGAGCATCCCCGACAGGTGCTCGTTGAGCCTCTGCTTGAAGATCCCCAGTGAGGGAGAGTCCACCACCTCCCTTGGCAATCTGTTCCACTGCCGAACCGCCCTCACCATCAGGAATTTTTTCCGGATATCCAACTAGAATCTCCTCTCTTGCAGTTTGTACCCATTGGTTCTAGTTCTGCTTTCAGAAGCAGCTATGAACAAATGAGCCCCTTCCTCCCTATGAGCATTTTCCCCTTCACCTTGGAGTTGTATTCCTGCATTTTGACTGCAACCTATGTCATGAGGTCCGGTGTGGAATTTTCTACTTGTGTTATTGCGTTGGCAATCCAAAGTTTTGGATTTTTAGAACATTTTGGATTAGGGATGCTCAGCCTGTGTTTTGACCTGGTATCCCAGCACCTTTTTGCAGCCTTTGAAGAGTAAAGCAAAAAAGATAGCAAGAGGCAGTAGCCAGTCACTGGACTCACTAAAGTGCTGGTAAAATGGCTTCTTAATGCAGCGGCTCAACAAACTAAAATACAGCAAAATAAAGTGAATACACGTGAATGAAAAACGTCTTCAGCTTTTGTGTTTCCTTTAGGACACATTATCATTTGTTGTTAATTTCTCATTTAATTGGATAAAAGCCCTATTTTTATGTGCTGCTTGAATCAGGCAATTGGCTAAATAGTTGATTAAATAGTTGTCAGGGCCTCCATTTTGCTTCAAGCTATCTATCCTTCTACAGTATTTATATACCGCTTTTCAATTAAAAAAATGGAAAAAATAATTAATGGCTAATGGGACTTCTCCAGCAATATACTATATTTACTCAAATATAACGCTCATCTTTTCCAGCCAAATTTAGTCTCCAAAACCAGGGTGCGCATTGGATTAGATGGTTAATTATATTAGAGTAAATACAACTTTTTATTGTAAGTATAGGGTTCACATTTGAGTTGATAGCGCATTATATTCGAGTAAATACAGTGCTAATTGATGGCAAATTATTCCTAATTGGTGGAGTTTGGGCCTAGGAGGGCATCCAACAGTATTTGGATAGATTTGTATTTCTTTTTTTATTTGTTCCAAAAATAAATGATGTAAATTTTAAAGACCAAAGCTGTATTTCTAAAAGATGAGTGCTGTTAACAGGCTCATTTGACAAGATGGCAAGCAGCTGTTTCCTGTGCTGATAATTTTTTTTGCCATCTTGCTGAAAGGCTTGAAGCAGCAGGAAAGCCAGAAAATTACTGCAAATTTAAAAATTGTCCTCTAGAAAACATGGGGCTTGAATATTGTGGTGTTCTTGTTCATTAATTGAAATCAATGGCTGTTGTCCTTGTAGACAACTAATTAGGGCGCAATTCAGAGTAACTATGGGGAGTCCTTGCTCTGGTGTAAGAACAATTTGCTCTGGATTGTAATATGAATTTCCCATAGGTTTTCACTAGGTGGTGCAGCATCTATGGGTGCACATAATATCTCTTGCGTGCTCCCGTTAGTTACTTTGGATTGTAGGGTTAGTGCCTAAGAGCACAATCCTAACTATGTCTACTAAAAAGTAAACCCCAATGTGTTCAATAAGTCTTACTCCTAGGAAAGTATCTTTAGGATTGCAGCCTAAGCTGAATTTAATTTCGCTGGGATGGCACCCAGTGCTGAAGGTCACAAAATGTTGGCCACCTTGTTTTTGTATCCCCTCCATAGAGTGTGTTGAGAAAAATACTAATTTTGTTATGAAAAGCTTGTCAGGGAAGTCCTGTCTAAGGCTGTTGCTTTTTCATTATGCTTTAGCATAATCTTCATATTTCAGATGCCAATTAAATCTCACATTTGAATGTTTAATTGGTTTTCAATATTAGACTGGCTTTCAATAATCTTTCATATTTGGTCACATTTCCCCTGTGGCTAGATGAATTTGCATTCAAGCATAGTGAAATTCACAAAATGATGACCTTTTAAGATTGTTAAAGATGAAGACCAACTTCAAAATTCCTCCTTTTCCCTTGGTGTAGGAGGAGGCATGCCATGGAGCGGAATATTATTATTATCGTTAGTGCCACTGCTGTTGTTAATCTCTTTTCCATGAAAATGTTTCCAAAGCAATTTACAGAGAAACTCAGATAAATACTGTATTTACTTAAATGTAATGCACCGTTGAATCTAATGTGCACCCTATGCACATTTACACATTTACACTCCACACCCACTCACATTTAAATAACCATCAAATCCAATGCATACCTTGATTTTGGAAACTAAATTTGGCTGGAAACGGTGAGCATTAGATTCGAGTAAATACAGTAACCCGCATCCCAAAATCTAAAAAGATGCAGAAGAAACAACAGAACCAAGAAATGAACAGAATGGATGGAGAGATGCTCTTTTCCCTTTCATCAGAACCAGGAGACATCCACTAAAATTGGACATTGGGAGGATTAGGATGGACAAGAGAAAATATTTCTTTACCCAGCATGTAGTTGGTCTGTGGAACTCCCTGCCATAGGATGTGGTGGTTGTGGTGACATAGGATGTGGTGATGGCGTCTAGCCTCAATGCCTTTAAGAAGGGATTGGACAAATGTGTGTTTATGTGGACAACCTCAAAATACCAGATGCAGGGAAGGGCACCTGGATGCAGGTGCCTTAATGTGCTCCCCAAGGTATCTGGTGGACCATGGTGTGATACAGAAAGCTGGACTAGATGAGTCTTTGGCCTGCTCCAGTAGAGGCTCTTCTTATTTTCTTACCCTATAAAGGAAACTGTTTTAGGATGTGGAGGGACATCCTTCTGGGTAGACATGTAATCAGTCTATGTTTTATGTGACAGTTATCTTTGAAGGTGGCATGTAAGGCTAACATCATGTGTCAACAAAATCCAACAGATACCTATTGTCTGAAACCTCTAAATCCAACAAATACGCATGGTCGCCTAAAGAAATAAACACACAGTGCAAAACATATGCAGGAACTGAGGGAACAGTATCTTCGTTCTCTCACTTCAGGCTTGCTTCAGGGCATAACCTGAGTAAGCTGAATGGTAGGTACAATTTAAAATGTTGTTCTCTGTCTTGTTTTTTGAAAGGGGACCTTTGAGTTTTTTATGCGCATTATTGTGTCAACTGTATAGGATGCACTACAAGTTTGCAGTAAAAACACCATAGTTAATCACCTGTTAGTATACATACAATAGACTGCATTTAAGTCATTTTTTTTGTTTGCAGTGGGATACTTTGATTTTTGTCTCCAATTTAATATATCTCCATGAAATTGTGTGAGTTTTGCCGTTTCACAGTGATTCTCAGTGATTCACTGTTCCAAACCCGCAGTCCATTTTTTCTTGCTAGTTCAGAGTAGGGGATCATGTCATTAGCCCATGTTATCAGAACAGGGCCAACTTAATTTGAAGTCCAGAGGTTGGTTGCAATATATCCCTTATTTTGGGATATGCAGTCCTATGCACACTTTTCTCAATTGAATCTCGTTGAATACAAAAAGAAATATTTCATAGTAGGCATGCCTAGGATCATGCTATTTGTCTTCTTCATACAGTAGCTGCCTTAAACAGTGTTATCCACCCACTGCCTGATACAACCTTTAATTATACTTGTTAGACATGTAAGTTAACCGTTAGTAGTAGAGAGCTGAAAAGTTGTAGCACAGCGGCTTTCTTTCAGTCCCCTTTTCCTCCTAGGATACTCTAAACTTTCCCATGGCAGCAGAAGTCCTAAGGGTCAGCTTTGAAAGATCCCATGCCATGAAAGATCCACATGCCAAGATGACTAGCAGAATTAGGCTGCAATCCTAAACACACTTTCCTGGGAGTAAGTTTCATTGAACACAATGGGGCTTACTTCTGAGTAGACATGGTAAGGATAATGCTCAGGTAAGTGCTTAACTTTGTCAAATTGTTAGGTTTAGAGCACAGTCCTAACCATGTGTACTCAAAAGTAAGCCACATTGTGTTCAATGTGTCTTTAGGATTGCACCTGAAGGCTACAATCCAGCGTAACTACGGGACCTTTTACACTGACATAGTTATGATGCCACCGATGAGAATCCTATGGGAAATGCATAGAGAAATCCAGAGTAAGTGCCTCTTACATCTTCCTGTAGTTACTCTGAATTGTAGGTTTAGCCGTGCTTTGAAGCTGGAGCCATTGCCAGCACTATCAGGTTTTTGCTTGCTCAGGAAAGCCAACTAGCAGCATATCCTAATTGGCAAGCTTAGTTTTCCCTGTCCATGTGCAATCTCTGATAAAGCATTAATCATCTCAAGGTTCCATCCAAGCCCATTGACAGAAATTGTGAAATGTAATTTAGCTTTGGGAATAGAATTAATGTTTCCTAATAGCTCTAAGCTATTCCGTGATTTATTGGTTTCATTGCTTGAGGGTTTTTTCTAATCTAAATTGGTGATTACAAATGATACAAAATGGTGTATATTATAAATAGAAATTATGTGTCTGGTAGAGACTATAATGAGCTTTTTAACATTGTGTACATTGGTGATGATTAGGTGCTATAGGGAAATCTGAAGTTGACCGTGCCCACATATTCTTCCCACTTGTTCATTTAGTGAAGCCTCACAAACGTATGGTGGGCTCTTGTTCGTTTACTAGATGGATGTAATTTGAAATACTTACATCAAATAGAATTAATGCTATAAGCATACATTTAAAAATTACCATTATGTAAACAAACCATTATAAACTTAGGTGTTTGATAGAATTTGGAAGATTAATTGGGCTGCCCAAAAATGAAGTAGTGATTAATTGAGAAGCAACTTAGATATAGAAAAATACACATTTTTAGCAAATTAAAATAAACATAAATTTAATGGCATGCAGGAGTCCCACAGTGTAAGTGTGTGTTGGAAATATGGGGTGGAGTATTCTAACAAGGATGAGTGCCTAGTCCCTTAGATATGAAATTGGGCTACCCACAATTTAATTAGTGGTTTCTAACTACAGGAGAGGCTCATGGATGTTTTAGTAATTTTGTAAAAAGAAGGAATGTAATTATTTTTAACCCAACCTACTACAACTTTGTGAACTTTTAGAAACTCTAAGACCCAAAGGAATGTTGAGGGTATCAAGATAGTAGTATAGCTCATCCTATTTTCTGGAGAGGAAGTTTCTGAGCTTCACATCAACAGGTGAAGAAACTACATCTATTATACATTTTTTTTTAAATTCTCAGGTCTAAATACATGCTGATTGAATTATTCTTTAGGAAGCATTTGTGCTGCCATCCATCATATTTTATGTGAATTATCTACCCACCACAATTCATTTTTAAGACCTTTCAGCTGCTAGACCTAGTTAAAGGGTTTGTTAAGGTAAAGATGTCCAAAGACACCTTGGTGGTCATGTGGCTGGCATGGCTATCTGCCAAGGCACACGGAAAGCTGGTGGTACCTTTTTATCTACTTGCATTTGCATGCTTTCAAACTGATAGGTTGGCAAGAGCTGGGCAAGGGACAGGAGCTCACTCTGTCTTGAACCTTGGCCTGCTAGTTGAAAGGCAGCGAAGATACTGCAGCCCTAAGGGATATAATAACAAACTGGACAAACTGGAATACTGGGCTGTATCAAATAGAATCAATTTGAACAGGGAGAAATGCAAGGTTCTGCATTTAGGCAATAAAAACTGAAAAAAACAGGTATAAAATGGGAGATGCTTGGCAGCACAACATGTGAGTGGGATCTCGGAGTCGCCGTGGATCACAAGCTGAACATGAGTGAGCAGTGTGATGCATCTGCGAAGAAAGCAAATGCCATTTTAGGCTGCATTAAAAGGACTGTAGCTTCCAAGTCACGAGAAGTTCTAGTTCCTCTTTTTTCAGCATTGGTCAGACCTCACCTTGAGTACTGTGTTCAGTTCTGGGCACCTCACTTGAAGAAAGATGCAGCCAAACTGGAGCAAGTCCAGAGGAGAGCGACAAGAATGATCAGTGGGATGGAAGGGATGTCCTACCAGTAAAGGTGGGGAACTTGGGATGTTCAGCCTGGAGAAGAGGAGGCTGAGAGGAGACATGATTGCCCTCTTCAGATGCCTGAAGGGCTGTCTTATGGAGGAAGGGGCTCATTTGTTCTTAGCTGCTTCTGAAAGCAGAACTAGAACCAATGGGTACAAACTGCAGGGAAGGAGATTCCAGTTGGATATCTGAAAAAAATTCCTGACGGTTTGGGCAGTTCGGCAGTGGAGCAGATTGCCAAGGGAGGTGGTGGACTCTCCCTCAGTGGAGATCTTCAAGCAGAGGCTCGATGAGCACCTGTTGGGGATGGTTTAGGAGGATTTCTTGCTACAGGGAGGGGCTTGGACTAGAGGGCCTACTGTATCCCTTTCAACTTTAGGATTCTCTGATTCTGTGATAATAGCCCAGGTTAAAGGAACTTTTTAACCCCTTTCAGAATGCATGAGAACCAAAGAGCTCCATTCAAACAGCTTTGAGGAGTGGAAGGATCCATTTGTACAATAAGAAAATTTATTTTTTAAAAATATTTTTAAACCACCTTTTAAAGTGGTTTAAAGTGGCTACAAGTCTGGTGCTCAATCATGAGCAGATTGTTTCTTCATAGAAAAGGGTCTCCTAGTGTTGGACTTCAAAATATGCTCAAAGACTTAATGGATGGTGTTATCTAGTTTCTTGGTGAATTACCACCCCCCCCCCCACAAAACATTTCAGTATTATTCTATCATGTTACCTTTTCTCTTAGATGATGTGATTAAATTTGGAATCATTTGTAAGGACTTAGAAGTCTTCGTTAGCAAATATGTTCAGTTAATTACCGGAGAATTGCTTGGAGCGCAAAATTTGATTTCCAAGAGGAAAATTGCTTTTCATTTGTTAAGTCACACTATCAGTTTACTAGCAGTAAGTCCTTTTTTTGGTCCTGTCTTTTGCAGCAGCCTTAAATCAGATTTGTATGAAGCAGCAGTTCCTGATTAGACCCTAATTGGAACATACATATGAGCCTCCCTAGCTCATCTTATCCTTGTTTCGATCTGCAATGACTGCTGGAAAAAATAGTCAGAAAGAGGGCCGTAATGAACACGATTTCTTCAAGATCAGTCCCTTTTAGGGGCATGAATTTTTTTTTCTGAACTGTGAAGGTAAAAGGAGCAGTGGTTTAAATGTGAGAGCCATTTGTGCTAGTAACTTCTCTACAACTTACAACTTCCCAGCCATCTTCTTGTCCTGCTAAGGTTGTCTTATATACAGACTTTGTATTGAGGTTTTTCTTCCACCTCAACTCCTTTTCTTGGCAATAATAGGTTGCCTTGCTTCCTGAGGCAGGGTTCCCCTACATGAAAGGTTTATGGACATAATGAACATCATGTAGGGGTCTCCTAAGAAAGGGGTTCATGGATGTTTCCATTCCATCACATCAAAATTCAAGTCAATACCACTTGGCTAATTATATTTTTGTATATTATTGTATATTATTTTTATATATTATTGACAAAATTCAAGTCAATACCTCATGGCTAATTATATTTTTGTATAATAGTGTAGGGTTCCCCAACCTTTTAGTACTGGGACCCACTTTTTAAACTGACAGCGTATTGGGACCCATTTAGCTTTCCAAGACTTTAAAAAAAGTTTCACTTTAACAGCCAGCCAGCATTCTTTGCCTTTTATCTTTTTTACCATGGTGAATAGGGCCATCTGTGGGCCATCTCCTGGTGTCCTTTAACATGGACTGAAGCATCTTTAGCTACTCATGAGTAAACATGCATGTGTGGTTTTCAGTTTTCACTTTCCATAGGGCTCAGTATTTCTTTCCCTCCTTTCAGCTTGTCAGTTTTAGGACCAACCAACATTCAAGTTGTGATTTGGGAAACTTAGGCATAGAGTGAACTTTTCTTTCTGTTCTGGTCACATTAATATGTTTGTTGGTCTGTGGCTGTGTGTTGCTTCCCAAGTTTTCTGGCCATTTGAAAAGCTCTAGATCAAGACCTAATGCTTCGTCATGCATTGTTGACAGCATCCTCAGATGGGGGAAAAAGGTCTTGTTAGTCTATTTATAAATAGATATTTATATTGGGGTATTTGTATAGTGGGATTGCTGCTGCTGTTTAAATGAAGAAGAGCATCCTGCATATTAATGAAATCTAAAATACTGAAGCCGTTCTTGGTGTATAGAGACTTGAAGAAAAAACTAAATATTAGTTCCATTCATGTATTATGTTAGGCATGAGTTAAGATGCATTTTTTTAAGCCTGGAGTTTTAACACTGTCTATGTTTTTGTGGGCTTCAGTGAAGCAAAACAAGATGTTGTCTTGAGTTGGGTGAATGATTTATAGCTTGATTATCAAAGACTATCCCGAGAGAGAAATTCATTAGGTGCTTGATGAGTATGGCTTATGTGACTGCAAATGTTTGCGAACTTGAAGGCTCTTGTTGTCCAGCTGTTTGAAGGGAAGCATTATCCACTGATGCAAGTAAGGGATTGCTCTGTTGGGTTCCTTTTATCATAGAGTTCTGCACAGCATTCCCTGCTAGCTTGCAGGGCAACCACAAAAAAATGCAGGCCACCCTATGGCTGGACCTGTTGTTCAGACGCGAGGACATGACTCGGCTGAGATCTGGAGACTCACTCACCTCAGTTTGGAGCTGGTTTTCTGTTTTGTATTTAAAGTGAATAAACCTTTTTTTCTTAAATCCCAGGACTTTCTGCATGTTTACTTGGGCAATGACACTGTAATTCCAGATTCATAAAGGCTGTTGTAATTAAAGAGTACATACTATTGTGGGTTTTTTTAGTTGCGGGTACAACTCATGCCTTGGTCTCCACTGGGGTTCTGTTCTAGAGTCCTTAGTCGTTTAAAAACAAGATCAGTGATTACCAAATCTGTGAAAAAATAGCTTGAAAGACCCACTTCCAGGTATCCTGTGCCTCCTTTGTTGCCAGAATGCATTGGTACGGACACTATACTTTATTCTGACAGACGGTGGGGTGAATAATGAATTGGATGAAATGAAAGTGTGGGATGATGTCTATTACTGGTGTATTCTGGGGCAACAATGGAGGAGTAAGAAACTTGAAACTGGGTCTTTAAAACAGTCTTTAACCATGGGAAACTTGGGACCAGTCCAGTTTAACAATATGAAGGTAGAAAATGTTATTTTGGAGCTTTTCTGCCTTTCTTTTGGTATTTAAAGGTGGGCTCTGATCTCAATGGTTAGACAAATCCATGGATGCCAAATTGGGGGATCACAAAGCACAACCTGTGACGGAAGAATCTTTATGTTAATTTTCTGGGAGAGATTAAATGCTGTGGTCATCTTAGGAGCTGTTGTCTAGGAACATTGCATAAAAAAGCCATGGATTTCTTGCTGCATTCTCATAATTTCTCACATGTTGTCCAGTATTGATTATTGTCTTTTACTTATCTTGATCAAAAAATGTTTGCAATGAGACTCCATAATTTAGGTATAATATAATAATATTATATAGATATATACTGCATAATACATATATGTTGTTATTTAGATAGAAGAAATGGTAACTATTTCAGTGGCAAGGATTTTTGTACTCGTGAATGAACTCCCTTCTGAATTGTCAAATATCTTATTCTCTGAGTTAAATCAATGTGGGGAACTAGTTAAAGGGGAAAAAAAGAAGGGGAATACTGACCTTCATTTGCTTGCTTTAAATTGCTTTGCACAAAATCTCCTTAAAATCATTTTATGGGTTTGAAAGCATTTAGGGAGAATTAAAAAAACATTTAGGATACTATTTTTTTTTGCAGGCCTCCGTCAGTCTTGGAAGACTGTGGTATTGTGCTCTGCGCTGCATATGCTGCATGAGAAGCACAAAAGCCTGGGTTAGATTGTTATGGAGGATAGGCTGTTACCCAAGCAGCAAATCCCCTCCTTTCCACGCCACTGAATTAGTCCAATGGAAAGGCAGAGCCGATACAATTGGATCCAGCTGGCGTCGCAGAGCTGGGCTAAGGACAGGAGCTCACCCTGTCTTGTGGGGCCGACCCAAGTCTCAAACCCTGGCCTGCTGGTTAACAGGCAGAAGATTCAGCTATGTACCAGTATGGATCACAAATAGTAACAGAGCAAATTACAGCTTTAATATGGAATATTAGAAAGAGTTGTGAAAAATAAAATTATGCACTTTGGTGCATTTACTTAGCTGTGTAATATGGCACAGCTTTAATTTGGGGCTTCGGGTGTGTTATTTTAAAGGCGACAGTATTCTTCCCTTCCTTAATTTTCAGGAGTCGAGTTGCAAGTACACTCCTTTAGGTTTTTCATTAGTATTCATAGCTCCATCAGACTGCAGTTCAAACTCCTTCTCTTGTTTTTGTCACTGAAGATGATGGAGCAAGGTTGCTTAGAAACACTTAGCCACACTCTCAATGGGAATTATCAATCTGTTCTGTGTATTCACCTTCACATGCAGGGGAGAAAATTGAGTTTAACTGCTGACAGTGTTAATTGATTGCAAGTTGTTTTAGTGGGAGGATTATGTCTCAACCCAGATTTCCTTTAATTCTCATTAATTAGCTGTAGGAACAAGCACACAAAAATAGTGACGAGATGCCATTATAAACAGTATTTTAGGAGTACAGATTTTACTTTGTGGGGTTTATTTTTTGCCCCTCTTCTAAAAAAATGTAAATTATTATCTATTTTGGCACTGGAAATAAGCTTGTCTATTTAGCACACAAATGCAAGTAAATATAGTTTGCAGCTTGCAAGCATAGAGATATTTCTGTCTGCTACTGCAAATCCTGATTCAGAGTTTGTTAAAATGTGCAAATAAACAACTTTAATACCTGTGCATCTTACTTGGGGATATGATATGGTTTGCTGTCTGCTAGAAGTGATTGGTATTACAAGTTAGATTTCAGGTTGTCAGTTAACAAGCAAACACATATAACCCTTATGGTGTTAGACATAATAGAAACCATGATGTGTTGTACCAAGTTTCAATCTGTTGAGGAAGTATAGTACAATAATTTTTTTCTCTTTCCAATGAGATAGTAACCATCAGTTTTATTGTAAGCATACATTTTAGAGACAGTAAACATACATTTTATTGCTTTTACATATTAAATGTTGTTATAGATGTATAGGCTGTGGGTGGCGCAAGCAGTTAAGACGCTGTGCTGTTAACCAGCAGGCCAGGGTTCAAGACCCGGGTCAGTCCCACAAGACAATAGGCAAAATCCATAGCAGTTACTAGTTCATGCAGTTACGCCACTAGTGTTATGTTATGGAAAGACATCCTAACTGCTCTGGAGCAAGGGGCTTTATTTCACTTTAGAATATAGGTCTATGGCTGCAATCCGAAAGGCACTTTCTTGCGAGTAAGACCTATTGAACACTTTTGAGTAGACATGGTTAGGATTGTGCTCTATAATCTGCCACTATCCCTGTAATTGTGGTCCCCAGCCCCAAGTGTGCATTTGTGTGTATGTGTACAATATAGAGATGTAATGCACCCCAGTCAGTCCTTGCCATATATAAGTATCCTTTTTCGTGCAAGCGGTTAAGACGCTGTGCCTGTTAACCAGCAGGCTAGGGTTCGAGACCCAGGTCAGCCCCACAAGACAGGGTGAGCTCCTGTCCTTAGCCCAGCTCTGCGACGCCAGCTGAATCCAATCGTATTGGCTCTGCCTTTCCATTGGACTAATTCAGTGGCGTGGAGAGGGGGGATTTGCTGCTTGGGTAACAGCCTATCCTCCATAACAATCCAACCCAGGCTTTTGTGCTTCGCATGCAGCATATGCAGCGCCGAGCACGATACCATAGTCTTTCAAGACTGACGGAGGCCTGCAGATGTTTCAAACTTTTTCATATGGATGTAGATTTTCTTTACCATGGCTTGATCCTTAATATGCTTTGATAGAATGACCATTGATTAAATTGGGGTAAAACAGCCATTGATTGCTTGAGTTAATTTTTTAAACATTCTGGAACTGACTGGCAAATATTTATAATTTTATACTATCAAAAACATACCTGCATTGTGGAAGTAAAATTCCCCCCATACATCCCCCCACTGCGCATCAGTGCCCCATGCGCATCAATACTACCCCACTGTGAATCATCCCCCCAAGTGCATCAACCCCCATGCTCAATACTCTCCCATGTGTACCGCCCCCCATGCGCACCAACCTCAAAACACTCAGTCAGGGATTCTTCAATATAAAGTATAGGGAGGAAAATGTGTTGTGCCCCTTTTCACCCCTTCTGGTTGGAATTTCCAAAAACCGGTTCTTAGTGGATGCCTCCATCACGGAAGGGGCACCCTCCCCAAATTTCATGCTTCTATTAAGTGAGGCAAGTTGGAAAAAAAAGAGTGGTAGCACTGTGTAAATGTAAACTCTGGACTGGATCAGAGTTGTATATGCTGTATTTTAATATCCCTTAAAAAAAATCCACTGCAGTTTTACATGTTGGCAAAACCCTATCCAGGCTCCTATGGTGCTATGTGTGATTAAGCATTTAAGAAAGCAGTAGCAATTTCACTAAGATGTCTGAGGCTGTCTTCAGAGATTGAATTTGCTGCAGGTAACGACTTCAATTATAAACATCTGGAACTCTTTATGTTGTAGTTGAGAAAAAGCCACTTCTTCCTGCCACTGTAGCAACACTGTTAGAATGGATATAGCAGAAATTCCTGGTCTTTTACCAAACCTTGCCATCAGATCCAACCTCCGAATGCTGGAACATGTAAACCAGTAGTGAGCACTCAAACTTACAACCACTGTGCACTGGGGATGCGATCCTCATCCAAACTGATGGGTTGCTTCAGGAAATCCTCATTGGAGGGACAGAGATGCTCTGGGCAGTTGCATTTGCTGCCCAGCATCCCAGAAGGTTTCACAACAAGACATCCGTGCAGATGCAACTGCTCAGACCGTCCTGTCCTCCCAAACAAGGAGAGCTTCATGTGGCACTCTTGGATGGGCCCATGACCTTATCCAGTTGAAGTCTTCTTAAGTTCGTGGATATAATTGAAAAACCTAAAAAAAGGAAAGGAAAATAATCTTGTATAATAACTTGTGCCTGAGTGAGAAAATAAAATTAATAACAAAGGCATTTAAACACGAGGGATAGAAAAATGTTTTTCAAAATGTATAGTGGCTTGTTTTTATGAATTTAGAGTACTGATGCCATCAGTTTTCTCATTTAAGAGCACAATCCTAACCATGTCTACTCAAAAGTAAGACCCATTGAGTTCAGTGAATCTTACTCCCAGGAAAGTGTCTTTATGATTGCAGCCGCTGTCTAGTTTTGGAGAGATGGCATAGCCTCATAGGTGAATGGTTCGAGCAACTTTACGAAGCCATGGCACAGGATGTTTTAAGAAAGCAAAATGTTAGCCTGGATAATGGGCATCCAAGGCCTGCTGATTCTCTTGGCAAAGGCAGTTTGTGTTCTGCATGTTGTTGTAGAGAAGGGCTGTGCCTTCACTCCAGCTAATGATACCTCCAGTGGGTTTTTTGGGACATGCTCTTTCAAGGAAAGCGTTATTTGCCTATAATGGAAGTAAAAGTTTTAGTATTTCATATTATTTCAGTTATCCCAGGCTACACATTTGGTCAGTTTCGTTGTACTATTTTGCCTGACAAGATATTTGGAATTTACATGTATTGTCATGAAGGAATGTGTGAAAAGGAAGAGGCTGATGGAAAACGAATGCTGAAATGTCCACATGTGTATTATGTTAAATTTGTTGTCTATAAATAGTACATAGAACTAAATGTTAACAAAAACAATCTAAAGTTGTTTAGCTTTAAAAAGTTCTCATAAACAACTAAGATTAATTTTAGAAATATAAATGGATTCCTTCTGCATAGTATTCTCAGCCAGATGGAGGATAACTTGGAGATAATAAAACTGGGGTATATGAGGTACGATCAATAAATATCAGGACTGGTGCCATAGTAAAGGAGCTAAAATACACAGAGTGAAGCCACTTGGCACAGATTGACTTTGACCTTGACCCCAGGCATGCATACATGCTAAGTTTAAACGTCCTAGCTCACTTCCTCTCTTTACAGCAGTGTTTGGAAGAAACATGTGTAGCATGTGGTTGTCACATTGACCATGACAGAGAAAGTTAAGGAGAGAATCTGCATCAAATTTTGCCAAAGGCTTGGTGATACCTGTGTGGAGACCTACACAAAGTTGCAGAAAGGCCAGAAGTGTATGGAGAGGAGTGTATGAGTCGCATACGAGTGGTTCAGACATTCCAAGGTGACCCTCCAAAGTGCTGCCCCCCATTCCTCTCCATCTGCAGGGGAGAAGGGAGCAAGTGCAGGGCACAGGCAAAAGCTTGCAGCCTTCAGGCTTTAGCCTCACCCACTCAGCCTAACCAGGCTGGAGGAAGGAGAGGGGATGGTGCCTTCATTCCTTCCTTGGCCCCTATCGCATAAGCATCAAAAGCCTGGAGTTTCCAGGCTCCAAATGCCCCGGAGGCTCCTCCTAGGAGGGAGGGGGTAGTGGATTGGCAGTGCGGCCTGGCCTCTAAGCCTTTGGGGCCCAGCAGTGGTCAAGGGCCCGGTGCTTAATGACCCCTGCTCTAAGGAGATGTGTGCACCAGGGCATAACCCAATCTGGGGATGACTAAATCTGCAGATACACTTTTGGAGGGAAAGAGACAACACTGACCTGTGTCAGAAGGGACACCAATCTGTAAGGGACACCGATCTGTAAGTGTCAGAAGGGGCAGTGGACCACCCTCTGCCCTGACTGACCTCTCTACCTGTCCCCTCTCAGTGACCAGTGGAAGAGGTGTCGCTTGGACCCCCTTTCCTCTTCCTCCCTCCTCTCTTCTCTTATGAGAAGCGCATGGCTTTCTTATGAGAAGCGCATGGCTGTCCTTATGAGAGCACATGGCTCTCAACCATGCAGCAAATCCACATGCAAGCAGGGGCAGCTTTAGAGCCTGTGTAGCAAGCAAGTGTTAGGAACCTCTGGTCTTCACCAGATGCTGTAAGTATGAGTCTTCATGATATGTGAGTAAACTTATTCTAGTTTGATTCTGGTCTCAGTGTTGATTTTTGCATGTGCCTAAGCAAACAGTCAGGGTGGAGGAAAAGGCTTCTTGAACCACAGAAAGGGATGCTCTGTGATCAAGACTCTGCTATATTGATCCAAATTCTAACATACACGATCCATGGATACAGAAGATCCTGTAGTGTAGATCCACATTTTAATAACAAATACATAAACGGATAAAATTTGAATAAATATGATGCCTTACCAGTTGCTCTAGAAAATTAATGTATTGCAAATTACAGTTTCTGAGATTTTAAAGCAAGGGTGTCCAAACTCCGGCATGGGGGCCAGATGAAGCCTATGTCAAGCCTCCCTGCAGACCTCAGGAAGCCCCCCTCCTTGCATCCCACTTTTGATCCCTGCAAACTTCCAAGGCAAGGGGCTGCTCTTTCCTCCACAAGGTGTTCTGGCGGCCTGGGAGACTACATGCACCTCCTCTCTCTCACTTTGTAGAAGTGTTTATGAATTTATTTGAATACATTCATTCATATAAATTCTGTCTAATAGGCATTCTGCACTGAAAAGGTTGAAAATCTCTGCTTTTAGTAGACATGTGTAGAATTGGGCTCTCACCTGCAATCCTATCCACAGTAACATAGCAATAGCTCCATTTATTATAATTTTTAATATTTTTTCCACAGATCCAGTTTCTGGGGGCAAAAAGGTTGAGGACCACTGCCTTAGAAGCTGAGGGTCCTCTGAGCCCAGCAAAGGTCACTGACAAGAGGTCCATGGCCTCTGCTGGCTCATACTGAGTTTGGCAGTTTCATGGAGAAATTTCTTATAAGCCATTAAAAATTGCCCTGTAAAAATGGAAGTGGGGTTATTTTAGCTCTGTGTGAGCCCAGCAAGAGGCTGTGGTTGAATGTCCATTTCCTCAGAGTACCCTCTGCTTCAGAAGACATTGCGAGGGGGGAACACAGGCATTTGCCTGTATCCACAGTTTCAGATAACTGTGGGGATTCTGGAACTAAACCCCCACTATTGTGGGGCATTCCTGTATATGTAAATTCATGCTTGTAGCCAAGCTGTTGCACATATTTGCTTGACAGCCATACCAAAGGGGTTCTAGTCTACAAGAGATATGCAGTAATAAGTGTTAATCGGAAAACTGCCGTAAAATTCTTACCCCCAAATCCAGAGTAACTACAGGAGCATGTAAGAGACTTTATGTGCACCTGTAGTTACTGCACCACCTAGTGAAAACCTATGGGAATCCAGAGTAAGTTGTTCTTACACCGGTGCAAGGACTCCCCATAGTTTCTCTGGATTTTACCCTTAGTGCTTTTTACCAAGAAAGAGACCACCTTGGCAACTCCCTAAGGAACTGCATTTGGCATAACAGAGATGTGCTTCTTCATAAATGGAACTCACCCTGTTTTCCTTATGAAGTTTGGCCAATGAAAATCCATCTTGAGCTAATGTGAAATGAAATGTACCGGTAGTTTCCTTTTTCTTTTCCAAAACTTTTCCTTTCATCTTGTTGCTTTTATGTATGTTTTTAGCCAGAGAGACAATATTTGATAAAGTATCTCCCTTTTTCTTAAAATCACTGCGTGAAAATCCATTTGTTTGTTTGAGCTCTTTGTAGTGCGATTTTCCTTTATTTTTCCTCATCATCCTTTTAAAATTTTATTTCCTCTCTTCCTTTATGGGTAGGGTCTATCATAGTGTGGTATACTGATTTTTTGACGTGCTGTATCAATATAAAATTTATTGCTCTGGTTGTTAAACAAAAACGTTAAGCCTAAAACACTATTTATTCTGCTGTTTTCTATTTTGACCTGATTAGACTTATAGCCGTACAAGACTTTATCGCCTAAAACATAAAATACACTTTGGTGTTCTTTTTCATTTCATATTACTTAAATCTGGACTGAAGGAAGTCTTGCTTGTTCATTTATTTCTCTGTTTTCATTCAAATTGCTTCCATTTTGCTTATCCGATTCCATTTTCCTCTTTGCTTATCATTATTCTATATCTTCATAAATGTTTATTTGCACTTAGTTTCCACAAACGAGTTACCTTTGGAAAAAGTCTTGAAAGCCCTCTGCATGCAGCGCAGTCCTTAAATCTTCCCTTCACATGATACACTTTGCCTTATGATGTTGCTCAATACGGAAAGACTATTAAGCTGCTATAATTATGGCATAAGGAAATCCATTCTGTTCATGTTGCAGAAAGCACACAGCAACTACTATCTTCCCTAATTAAGGTAGTTGAGTGCTTTTAACCTTGATTTAATTACTTTGGGAGATTTAAAAATAGGTTGTGTTTAGCCCTGGTTCCCACTCTTCACTAAAATACACCTGGAAGCAAAAATGTATATGCTGATTATTTGGGTTACCCATATGATACAGATAAAAGTTTGCTTGAGTATATCAAGGAATAAAACTACCATGAAAAACAATTTTTTTCTCCCTCCATTTACTTAAGCATCAATTTGCCAATTACAGTTTATGGTGTTATGAGCTTATTTAGCACTTTTTAAAAAGTGAAGTGCTTCTGGTTTCTAATGCCCTGTATTCTAATTAAGCCAATAAAAACATTTGTGAGGACAGTTGGTTAGAGTATAAATTCTCAAATGTGAAAGCCAGATTTTCTATATTATTGCTTCACTATGAAACTAGGTATGTTATAGTCCAGATGTAACTAAACAGAGCCTTCCATATGTGTGTGTATAATTGTGTAATTGAATAAAACCACTGCCTGTTTGATAACCCACTGCAAAGCTCCAAATTAGATTACATTATAAGTCAGTTTGTGAACAGTGCTGTTTAAATCTTTACTTAAACTAATTAATGAGTAGGAGTAAGTACTCCACAGGAGGTTAGCCTTGAGGCCTGTTTTCAAAAAATGTGACAGGAAAGGAAGCTTAATTGTGAGGATAAAAATGTATCTCTGTTAAAGTACAGTGTGGAGCATGTGAATGAAAGTGTACTTTGTAAAAGTAATTGAGAATTATTTGGATTGTAAATGCAACTGTGTGTTTGGGAAATGCACAGAAATCATTATGAAATCAAAGTATATTTCTGTTAGAACTGTAAGATGTTACCCAAATTGGCTCTTTTAAAATCACCCAAAAGATGACATTTCCTGGGATATGAGATCTGGTTTCCACTTTTTGCCTCCTCCCAACTGCAAAAGTAGCCTATTCCGTGGTACAAAAACTACTCTTTGGAAAGAAAAATGCTGTTATCTATTCAGTAGTTCCCAAAGTTTTCTGACTGGTCTTTTGCCCTACTGAGTCATCGATTACAATTTCCCATTACGGCTACAATCCTATGCATTCTATAAGGCAATATGTTTTTCATTTGGATTCCACAACTCTCCAACTGGTTTCCCTGGGAGCCATAATTCGGAGTTTGGAAAAACTGATCTGGGTGCATGGCTGCAAATTCTTTGTATTTTGACCAACTACTAGATAAAAATTTTTTCCTGAAGAGTTAGGAGAGGTGGAAGAAGCAGGAAGAGGTGCACAATTCCTATAAGGGTATGTCTGCAGTGTTGAAAAGTAGTTTAAAGAATACTAGTTTTTACTATTGTATTATTATTTCTTTTTCTCTCTAAACCGCTTTGTGAACTTTTAATTGAAAAGTGGGATATACTGTAATTATTATTGATTGAGTGATTGCGTTGAACCTTTGCAGCAACTGACCATGCAGGCATGCATTATCCTATGTATTGAAAACAGAGTATATAACAGGACTTTACCAGTGAGGCATACACTAAATGGGTATTAAACTGGATCTAATTTGCCTGTAACCACAGTGGTATAAGCTTGTGGGCACATGCAATCCTTAACTTTGAACAGCTGTAACATGCATTTGTGGACTGAGCGCTTCCTGTTTTTTATTTGCTGTTTCCTACATAGCCAACATTGCTCCCCATTTCCAGCTGTTTATGGGGACCTGTGGACATAAATAGAAAAATAGCTATAACTGTCCACCTCTAGCCCAAAATGAAAACATTCTTCTCAATTCCAGGAAATCTGTTAATGACTTGGGAAGCTTCCCTTTAAACAAAAAAGCTTTATGTTTTGCACGTCTCGGTTTCCATTGAGTGTTATAAGCACTTCAAATGAATGACTCATTCTAAAATTGTGTGAAGGTATAGGTTTTGTGCTAAGGAGATGAAAAGGGAAAACACTGACAAGCCAAATATATATGAATTAAAATTGAACACGTGTCTAGTTGGATACCAGTTGAACACCAGTCTTTGGACAAATTGATAGTTTGGGTTGTTGGAGACCACTTTTATCCAGATGATCTGCTGAATGTAAAAATATACAGGTAAGATAAACTTCCATATAAGCCATTGGTTCCCAAACAGTGAGCTGTGCCTTATGGCGGCTTCCTGCAAAGCTATGGAAACCAATATATAGAATTGTAGAACTCATGGAGCTGCAGTCAATGATCCAGTAGGTCAAGGAAACTGCTAGTCCTAAAGGTTTGGGATCCACTGATTTAAGCACTTCACTGCTACTTTGTTGCCAGAAACTAAAGGTTACAGTAGCTACAACATCCTTTGTTTAATGAACAAGTAGCCATCCTGTTACCATGAGTTTTGTGCTGTTTTTGAGGATGCATCGTCTCCTGTTCTGAGATCTCTTGTGAGATCTTGTGAGATAAAAGTTATTTATCATATTAATTTCTACGTGACATGAGACACGAAGTCTAAAGAAGTCCACGAAGTATAAAGAAGAAGAACTGTAATCTACTCATAAAAAATATCTGTATCCTTTCAGTGTAATCCTAAGCAGGTCTAACCAGTGCAATCCTAAGTAAGTCTCATTGTGTTCAATAGTACTTATGCTCAGGAACCGTAGTGTGGTTAGGGTTGCAGTCTAAGAAAGACATTTGTTGATTTATTTTGATCGAGAAAGTGCATATGAGTGGAGGTAGTGAAGATATATCAATCCCAATTCAAAACCTTGAACTGGATTAGGAATTAAATTGGTAACCAGTGAAGTTGGGATAGTACTGGAATTGTGCCTCTCTCTCTCTCTCTCTCTCTCTCTCTCTCTCTCTCTCTCATATGCCTATCTATCTATCTATCTATCTATCTATCTATCTATCTATCTATCTATCTATCTATCTATCTATCTATCTATCTATCTATCTATCTATCTATCTATCTATCTATCTATACACACACACACACACACACACACACACACACACACACACACACACACAGAGTGTATGTATGTGTGTGTGCTAATTGTAATTTTATAATATTTACCAACAACTCTGTATAGAAAGTGATCAGTGTCCCCACACTGCAGGTAGGCTAAGAGGGAATAGCTTGCATAAGGCCACCTGATTGAGTTCATGACAGAAATTAGATTTAAGAATGGGAAAATCCTGATTTGTTGGGATCTCAGCCATTATGCTTCACCAGCTTTCTAGTGCTGAGCTTAGAGTTTCTCCTTTTTATTAACATGTTACAGGCCAGGACACTCGCGGTGCAGTCCTAATCTATTTAGGCACATAATCCCTGTGGAGGTATGAGTATGCCAGCACATTTTTGTGCACTGGCCTACATCTCTTCCACCTCTGTGATGTGGGGTAGAGCATGTGCCATCCTTCCCCACCTGGAGTTATGCCAGGTGACTTGTGCTGACCTAAATAGGTTAAAATTGCACCCACAGTCACCTGTACAGTGCAAGAGGGGAGCAATGTTTGTTCTTGGTAGAAAAGTCTGCTTGAATGATTGATAGATTATAATTACAATGATGCCTCACGTAACAAATTTAATTTGTTCTGGAGGCATGTTTGTTACATGAAATGTTCTTTACGTGAAGTGGATTTTCCCATAGGAAATAATGGAAACTTAGATGATTGGTTCCACAACCCCAAAAAAATTCATATAAAAATATTAACTGGATGTAAAAATGATGACAGAACACTGAGATTGAATTCAAAACATGCATTCAATGTGCATGATCTTATGAAGTCTACTTAGGCTGCAGTCCCAAAGACACTTTCCTGGGAGTAAGATCCACTTAACACAATGGGGCTTACTTCTGAGTAGACATGGTTAGGAGGCTGCAATCCAAGATACCTTCAAAGTGTTTCCCCACTTTCTCCTTCTCTCCATCCTGAGCTTCTCTCTCCCCTGCTCCCTTCTGGCTAGCCCTGAGCTGCTTCCCTCTTCTCCACTGCTCTTCTCTCTTTCTGCCCAGTGGATGCCTGGCCACAGGAGGAACAGTGTGGAAGTGTTGCTTTCGCTATGGGCAGGCGCACTAGGCAGTCCTGACGCTTTTTCATCAGGCTGCTGGCCAGTGCTTCTGCCCCAACTGCCAACAAATGTGTTCTTTACATGAAGCACAGCTTGTTATGTGAAGCAGAATCCTAGAGAAATTTTTGTTTGTTACGTGAAACATGCTTTACCTGAGGCATTCTTTACGTGAGGCACCACTGTACTGTATAATAATGACTAATGCAAATGAGAGAACTATGTTTTATGGACATCTATGGAGACCGATTCTGAGACCAATAGAGGGTTTGTTCCCTCTGCTGAGATTACTATATAGAGTAAACTGAGATGTGCACAAAGAGGATGTGCTCTCACTACATTTCTTGGCATGGTTACAGCATAATAGTAAAGGCAATTGGAGAATTGTATGAAAAGACATGTACTGGATTGCCAGACATTTGAGAAGTTTAGCCAAGTGGATGAACTCTGGATGCCTTGCTGAGTTTCCCAGAGTTTCAACTTTCTGTGCTGCTATTAAAAAAGAAAAACCCAAAGTCCATGCTTCTATGTTCTCATTTTAAAACACCAAGATGTTGTAGCTGTGTATGATATGTTTTGAAGGCCTGTTGCAAGGAAAAATGCAGGAGTTCCCAAATGATAAATTAGGCTGAGACCTTCTTACATTTTATTTCTCTTTCTTCCATTACCCTCCAGTAGTGTCTTAGATTATAGCTGGAGCTGCTTGAATATCCTTAAAAAAATTTTTTTCTGTTGTCACATAACAAATAAAGGGCCATTTCCTAGTAGGACCATTGGAGGATGTGAGCTCCTTACCAACAGCATAGTGTGCCTTGCCAGTTGTCAAAAACTGGTGGTGTGCATTGGTAATTTTAATATCTTGTCAGTGTGCCAGGAGACAAACATGATGAAAATCTCTGAACTAAACAAAATTTTTGTGGCTTTTCACTGAAAATATATGACTATTGAGAGAACTTTAATTGCCAGTACTTTAGTTCTTAATGACTGAACATGTGCATTACCTTGATTGCCTTGCAGAGTTTATAAAATGAGAGATGGTAGGGAAAACAGCATGCGTAGTAGCAGCAAAGGCTATGTGCTTTCCACCTGCATATCAACATCTTCTGCCAGCAGTACATTTCATGATGCTCAGTGTTAGATTGTATTGTTGCAGTAGCATTCTTTTACTCATTTATAAGTAATCATTTAGTCTCTGGATGATGGAGATGTCGAGGCTGTCGCACAGTTTATCCATGAATATGTATAAGTAATTTTGGCATGAGTGCAGCTTTACTGGATGTTATATCTCTGAAATTCTGTTTGCAAGTAATAAGCCTCAGTGTATGTGTGCTTAGGCAGGCAGGGATGGATGCATGTATTGGAGACCTGGTGATTTCCTGCAGTACTGCTGCACCATCGCACCAGCAGCCTGGATAGGATTGTGCTGCAAATCTTTCTTAATACACATGCAGCACAATCCTAAACACATTTACTCAAAGGTAAGCCCCACTGTGTTCAGTGGGACTTATTCTTAGGAAAGTAGGATTGTAGCCAGAAGCAGAATTTAAGGAGTGATGATAAATTCCACCACATATAAAAAGCAGTTGAAAGCGGAGGCCTGTGGTTGGAATAGACAAAATGTGTATTGGCGCTACAAACAGTGACAATGCAAATGAACTCTGACAATAAATATTCACCTTTCAACATATTTGCAACATGTGGCCTCCTCCTTGGTGCCCTGTGGCTTGACAGCACGGATTTGACTGACCCTAGACAGCTGAAAACTGTTATTTATTTTACTCAGAAGTAAACCAGTAAGGGCAAAATCCAGAGTAACTACAGGGAGTCCTTGCTCTGGTGTAAGGCAACTTACTCTGGATTGCAATATGAATTTCCCATAGGTTTTCACTAGGTGGTGCAGTAACTACGGGTGCACATTAAGTCTCTTATGTGCTCCCATAGTTACTCTGGATTTGGGGGTATGTCTTGGTCTGAAATTGTATCTTACTCATCAGAACCAAACATTTCATTTGTGTGCATACTCTTTATCTTTGTATTAGGGGGGTGTGTGACAGGGAGGAGAGCAAGGCAAAATTACAGGCAAATTTTCTACCCTAGCATGACTTAGGAGAGGTATGTGACATTTCTTTTTCATTGATAAACACTTTGTGCTGTGAATCTCCATCTTCTGGCCTAGAGGCACAACCCTTTAGTTCCCAGGGTCTTTCCCATGGCAATTATTTTAGGAAATGCCTGCTTGTGTGTGTGTGTGTGTGTGTGTGTGTGTGCGTGAGAGAGAGAGAGAGAGAGAGTCACTTGTATGTTATCCATTCTTCGGTCCTGCTAATTGGTATGTAGTCCATCACCCCTGGTACCTCTCTAGTCACCTTTGTTTGCTATATCTCTTATTTAGCATCTTCTGTGATTACCTTCTGGAACAAACTCACAGCCATTAATGGCATTATAGAAATTGTTCCACAAGGGACAGGGTGTCCTTTGTGCTGAAGTTATGAAGGTGGAAGGAACTGTATAAAGGAAAACTTAGGAAGAAATGCAGTGTGTTTCTTCCATATCAGGTGAATGCCGAAAATAGAGCTACATTGTAATTACAGCTCTGCATCTCACAGGTACTCTAAATGGGCTGCAAAAATGTATAATTTCTATTCATTTTAGATTTCTTTATTACCAAGTTGGATCCTTTTATATACAATGGTGACCCATAGCTTTCGAAGCACTCTATTCCACATGCAGATTCTTCTTCTCTTCAGCAGCTGGCAAAACATGACATTTTAAATTCAACCCCTGTGGTTAGTTTTAAAATCTCACTTCCAACGATGGGCTAGAAATATGCAGCTATTTTCATTTGCCTTTCTTGGGAGTTTTGGCGCGGCTGTGTTTTGAGGCAATTATGGGCTCCTCCTTAGAACTATAATTCATAATGTCCTACTATTTTCTTGCTGTGTACTAAATAGCCTGATGTTTATAAAGAACTGGAAAAGTGTGCAATGTAATTTATTTCCCAGCCTGCTTAAATTTTTCATTGTGACAACAGATTTACATTTCAGGCTTAAAGTTTTTTATTTTCTTCTGTCATCTCTTTGAGTCGCTTGCAGCTTCCCTACAAAATAATTTATTTTTTTGTCAAGTATATGGTCTGTGCATTGAAACACTTTGCCAAATTAAATACCTCCATATACATACTAATTTATTTCTAACTTTCAGTTCATGACTCAGAAGAATTAATGGTCCTAGTTTTTTAAAGCTTGGAGCTACTGCTGAGAAAGTATATTTGCTGTTCTCTGTTATCAACCATGGCACCCCAGGAGCACGAAACACTGGGCTAAGCACAGCATGTGAGCTTAGGGTGTTCATTTTATGATGTGCTGAATTGAGTCAAGAGATCTGTCTTAGGTCTCTTAGGACAAAATCCAGAGTAACTACGGGGAGTCGTTGCTCCGGCGTAGGAACAAGTTACTCTGGATGCCAATATGAATTTCCCATAGGTTCTCATTAGGTGGTGGAGTAACTATGGGTGCACGTAAAATCTCTTATGTGCTCCCGTAGTTACTCTGGATTTGGGGGTTAGGTTACAATCCTAACCATGCCTGCTCAGAAGTAAGCCCCACTGTAAAGTTTCTTATGTGCTCAGGTAGTTACTCTGGATTTGGGGGTTAGGTTGCAATCCTAACCATGTCTACTCAGAAGTAAGCCCCCACTGTGTTCAATGGGTCTTGCTCCCATGAAAGTGTGCAGGATTGTAGCTTTAGGCTGAAGTCTTAACCTCCAGGTAAGCTGACCTAAGCCTTGTGCTGATTTGGGTTGTCACAATAAGGTACTTCTGCCCCACTCCTGGGGAAGGGTTAGGCACAGACATGCACAGACATGCAGTGCACTGACATGCACTTGCCTCCCTACATCACCACAGCCAAGGTTAGGATTGCACCCTTATTCATTCATGTGCACCTTGCTCATTCCTTCCTCGAGGTTTTTGAGAGCCTTTGGGAAACCTTTGGGAATTGCCTACAAATGGAAATTTCCTTCTGCTTACGCTAGGATCCCTTTGGAGTTCTAAAAACTAGGGCTATATAAAGTCTTTAGAAGGAAAAAAAATGTTTTTATGTTCCTGAATTAAAATGTAAAAAATAACATGCCTGAATTTAACCTGTTAAAAAAAATCTGGAAAAGAACATTAGCCAAGAACTATGAAAAAAAAGAATTAGCCAAGAACCCCCACTTTTTTGGAGGGGGGAAGGTTAATTTGTGTATGATCAGGGGTGTGGTATCCAAGACATGGCACTATACAGGGGGTTAAGCTTCTGAGTGTTAGAATAGGACCCTGTTTGGACATTAGAATACTGAAAAGGTTATGGCATCATGTTTAGTAAATGGATACAAAACAATCCCATCCACTTTGCATCAGTGCATATTTCAAAGCTCTATCTTATACATTATCTACTACTGGACTCTGCATGAACTTTGGAAGAGACGGCTATGGGAAGAAGCCAGATAACAGAAAGAACACTTGGAAACACTGTCAAAAGCTAACTTTCCCGTTTTCAGCCTCATGACACGGAGGACAAGATTTTCTGCCAAGTGATTTCCCCCCTCTCTATACTTTGTATTATTTTTGGCTAAGGAACAAGAGCGAAGTGGAATTCTTAGATCATGATCTAAATTTTTTTGTATGTACACATTCTTGTTTTCATCATCAGTAATAATCTTCTTTAGTATGATAATTCTCCTCTTATCCTGATTTTCAATAGAACTTTAAATTGAATGGATCAAGTATTTACAGTTGTAGATCTTAGGCTATTGTAACTGTTACTTTATTTTAAAAAGTTATGTTACTTTTTAAAGTGATATGTTTCTTTTTTATGTCGGCACAGACTATTCGCGAACACTTAAAACATTTATGCTTGTTCCAGTCACTTCTAGGATAGGACTGTACTTCAGCTTCTTCTCACACTGTAGTTGTTGAGGCAATCTAATTATGCCCTATACGTTAAAGTGAAATTAAGTCCTTTGCTCCGGAGCAGTTAAGATGACAATTAAAATTGCCTTGCAAGACATTTTCAAGAGTGAACGAGTATGAAGGCAAAATGTTGACTTGCCCACAAATTCTTCTCTTCAATCATTTTTGCTCTTCACATTTGTGATGCGAGGCAAACCGGTTTCAGAACTCCTTGTTTTCATCACCATGCTTAAACATTTCTTTCTTCCCTTAGAAATATGGCCACTTTATGTACTCTATATCCTTGTTTTGTGGTGTTTTGTTTTGCAGTTTTTACAGTGATTTTCAACCAGTGTGCTGTGGCACACCGGTGTGCTGTGGATAGTCCTCAGGTGTGCCATGGGAATTTGGGGATTGACGTTCACTAATAGGAAAATTAAGGGATTTAAACAGTCTGGTGTGCCTTGTCAATGGTAAAAAGAATTGATGGTTTGCCTTGAAAATTTCAGTGTGTTAGTGTGCTGTGAGATGAAAAAGGTTGAAAGGCTGGCTGCAGCCGTGGATTCTCCATGGAGCCCCCGAGGATGGGGGGAGGGTGGGAGGGGGTGAGATGGGGGCTCTGCAGGTTTGCTGTAGCCGTGGAGTCTCCGAGGACAGGGGAGAGTGGAAGGGGGTGCAATGGGGACTCCGCAGGCTGGTTGCAGCCGTGGAGCCTCCGAGGACGGGGGGAGGGTGGGAGGGGGCAATGAAGAGAAGGGTGACTATGGTGGAGGGGAGGGGGGATAGGGCCCGGGGAAGGCTGGGGAGGCTGCAGGAGGCCCCCATCCAGGCCGTGCGGGGGTGGGAGGAGAAGGGGAAAGCCAGCCTATGCGCGCACATTTGAATTGCGTATGCAGGCTGGCTTCTCTTAGCCAATCAGGGGCTCTTGCGAGCACTCTGTGATTAGCTGGAGGCGCCTCCTCCTGGCCAATCACAGTTAGAGCACTCATTAAGAGCCTCTGATTGGCAAAGAGGTGGAGAGAGAAGCCTCCACCTAGGTTTTCGCGCGCAGAGCTGTTTCTGTGCGCAATTTAAAGATGGCGGCTTCCTGCCATCCCTGCAGGGCCAGCAGGCCGGACTGAGGACCCTGGCAGGCCAGATGTGGCCCACGGGCCGTAATTTGAGGACCCATGCTCTACCTGATGGTTTTTTCTACCAGCTTACCTTTTGCCTTCTTAAACCCTAATTATATTCTACCAGGTGAACTTGGGGGCCTCACTGGTGTGGACTTCTGCCGGTTATGTATAATTGTATCTTCCCTGCTATTGTGTGGTACTTTTTTGCCAGCCTAAAGGTTCACTGTTGGTTATCTCTATCCCGAGAGATATCTTGGCACATAAAAGCCTCATCATATTTCTGGTGTTTAATTGTTCTGGATTTCAGGCTTTATATTTTTTTTGTAGTAAATTAACATTTTCTCTCTTTCTGTCAAGAAGCCAAGAAATTACTGGTTTAATAAAACATGCTGCTGTAATTATGTACACTAATGGACCTTGATTTTATTGATGTTGTAACTGCAGAGACTTAACCTCAAATAAAGTTGTCAATCTTCTAGTCAAGTAAGAAAGATAAAATGGAGAATTACAACTTTTACCATGAAGCCCAAAGTGGAACTTTGTGCTTGTTTTTGTTTTTCTTATGATAAAACTGCTCTTATCTCTTATTTGTGCTCTTGACATTTCCAGTTTGGTACTTACTACATGGCAAGGTACACATTTCATGCAGTGTGCAATGGCGTGTCATGTTCATGGGTCTCATCTCATGGTTTTATGTTTAGAGAAACATGAAGTTCACTCCTTGTGAAATATGGTGAGGGCGGTACCAGTATTTTCCATAATCAAGTAAAATTGGAACCTTCAGCTAACATGAGAGTAATTATGGTTTTCGTATCTTTACCGAAAGTGTTTGTATTTGTTTTCCACCTCTCAATTATGATTTCCAAAGTGGCAAACAACAAAATTAAAAGCAATAATATCAGCTTCAATAGAACGCAACAAATTAAAGGATGGAACAGCTGCCACAAATCTAATTTAGAACATCAGCTGAATGAAAAAAACTAAATCTCATTTTAAAAGCCTGGAAAAACAAGTGCCTCTTGGAGCCATCTGAATAACATAAAAGCAGATGTCAAACAAAGGGGTAGGCAGTGTGCAGATGAGTTGCCACAACTGAACATTTTCCAACCACTTCACTTTTGAAAGTAAGGACACTCTGACCGAAGTGCTAGATTTGCAAGGTTCAACCAGTCTACAGTGGCACATCGGTGTGTCACAAATGGTTCCCAAGTGTGCCTTGTCAGTTTGGGAGAGGGCCACTTTTTAATAGAGCAGTAGGAGGTTGTGAGACCCACCTTGGCTCTTTAGTGCCTTCTCAGTGTTTTGTTTATAAATGAAGGTTGAAAATCACTGTTCTAGATGGAAATGGGAATGGATAGGTCAGAATTATGTGGAACAAGTCAGTCCTTTAGATGTTGACTATCTGCATGTTCACTAGGTTTACATTCTTTGTTCTATAAAGTCTAAGGTTTTAAAGTGTATGTCCCTTAAAATGAAACACATGAATTATTTGGATTGCTCATCACAGGGCAGGACTCCTTTAAATGCCAGAGTTGCTGTGTAGAATGTGGAAGGCACATCAGTTGACACAGATTGTAATTCAGTACACACTTTCCAGGGTCTAAGCCCCAGTGAAGAGTGTGTGTCCATATGCATGAGTAACTATGCATAGAACTGAGCCAAACTTTCCTGGGACTAAGTCCCACTTGGGAGCGTAGGTCCTATACGTGAGTAATCATGCATAGGACTCACTAAGCCAAACTTCTGTTAAATTTTATATAAATGTTCACATCGGGGAGGAAGGGGGAGAAGATTTTTTTTTTGTTAGTAATAACTGGCATTTTGTGAGACAAAAGTATCTGTTTAGTTTCTGATAGTTTTAAATCTAATATTTCAATTGTTTGCTTCATTTTTGGTAGTCAAAGCAGCTTAATCTAGTTAAGTCAGAAATTAGCCTATTTGGGTTACAGTGTTATTTCTATCCCAAAGGAAGCATTGCTTTGACTGGGAGAAAAGGAAAGTAAGGATAAAAGTAGGTGATAGGAGACTAGTAGTATTAATTAGCAACCAGATTTTTGTATCTTTTGGCTGAAGTGGTAGATACAAAAATAAGTGACTTTACATTTCCTGTCCTTGTAAGAACAGTATTCTGCCTCTAACCATTCCTACAGATAGACTTGTCTATTTGGCTCTTCCATGGATGTGGTTATTTATACATATCTGAGATTTAAGCACTTGGATTTGCAAATATTAAGCAACTAATGATTGAAGGTTCCCATTTTGTTCGCTGTGGTCTTAGGAGGTCTTCTAAAAAGTAATTTTACACTTCTTTCATAGCTAACAGGATTCCCTTCTCTACAAATGGTCACTTTTGGAGAAATTTGAGAAACCTTCAAAAGTGAAATGTTGCCTAATCTCCTACATTTTCACGATATACCAGTAATTTAACAGAATGCAGACACTTTAAATGATGGCCCTGACAGCTTATTTACAGTTTAATTCACCCGCTAAAAACTTAATTTACCACCTCTTAGAGCACAATCCTAACCATGTCTACTCAAAAGTAAGCCCCATTGTGTTCAGTGGATCTTACTCCCAGGAAAGTGTCTTTAGGATTGCAGCCCTAGTCTTTATAGAAAGATATTATTCAAGGTTTTTCTTGGGATTCTGTAACTTCAATATGCATTGAACAGAAGTGAATTAGGATGTTTCTTAGATCAGTTTTAATAAAATGGTGGTCAAATTTAACAGTTTTACGGTTTATTTGAAATGGGCTATAGTTAGTGGTTGTGCACCTGCCGTTCGTGAAGAAGGTTCTAGCTTCAATCCAATCCCAGGCAAGGCTGGGAAAGACCTCGATGTGAACCCTGAGAATCCCTTTACTAGTTAACTCAGTCACTCCACTCAAAGTAGCCAATATTGAGAACCATCAATTAAGTTTTTCTTTGCTGTGCTGTTTCTGCCATAGAGAGAAAGCATTTTTTCATGTTCAACATCCCATACTACTCCGCAGCCTATAAAGTAGTACTCAAAATACTCAATATTTGGCTTTACCAGAATCAAGGTAATAGAATAGGCTTCACCCTAAAATGCTCCTTAAGTCTGCTTTGTGTGGTCCTCTACAATCCAGAATAACTACGGCAGCTTTTATGTCAACATGAGAGACATTTACATCAACGTAGTTATGGTGCCACCTAGTGGAATCCTATAGGAAATTCATATTGCAATTCATAGTAAATTTTTCTCACGTCGACGTAAGAGCTCCTGTAGTTACTCTGGATAGTACCCTACTTCTTTCTTGGGGGTATTTTGGTTATAGGACTATGGGCAAAATCCATAGCAGTTGCTGGTTCACGCAGTTACGCCACTAGTGTTATGTTATGGAAAGACATCCTAACTGCTCTGGAGCAAGGGGCTTTATTTCACTTTAGGATATAGGCCTATGGCTGTAATCCTGAAGGCACTTTCTTGCGAGGAAGACCTATTGAACACAGTGGGACTTACCTTTGAGTAGACATGGTTAGGATTGTGCTCTATAATCTGCCACATCCCTGTAATTGTGGTCCCCAGCCCTGCGTGTGTATTTGTGTGTATGTGTACAATATAGAGATGTAATGCACCCCAGTCAGTCCTTGCCATATATACTTTTAAAACATCCATTCTGTTTATGATACAAAGAGATGTGTGGGGAGTCCTGTATACTGATAAAGATTCTCTGACTGTTCTTTAGGGCATCACAATGTCAAAATTTTCTATAATATATGCTTTCTCTATATAGGAAAGTGCAATTTATAAAAATTCTTTTTATTATATAATTTTTTCCTTTCAAAAGAAACAACAAAGAATTTTTTTTAACTTTTTGACATTTAGCATAAAACCTTTTCCTGTTATTTATGGAGAATATTTCCTTTAGTTAATTGCTAACACATTTGAGAAATATTTACACACAATTGTAAACGTGTTAATTGGCTCAAGATTATGTGATGAATGGCAAAGAGCTCTAGCTAAAGTTAAGCGCAAACACATCCACCTCTAAGGCTGCAATCCTAAAGACATTTTCCTGGGAGTAAGACCTATTGAACACAATGGGACTTACTTTTGAGTAAACATGGTTAGGATTGTGCTCTAAATCTTGATTTCTGGGTGGATTTTGTACTTTGTCCTCACCTCAGCCTAGGGCAAAGAAAAACAGTCTCACCATTTGCTATCCTTAATTTCATCCTTAATACTTAACACATTCAAGAAGTTAGATATGAATGGGTTACGATAAGTTTTTCTGCCTGTAAATAAAATGCCACCAAATTTTTATTCTGCGTTATAGTTTGCTATATTCTGATGTGAAGTAGTATTAAATTTGCTGTGCTATTAACTTGGAAGCTAGAGTGATATTTACTTGAATCTAACACTCAACCCATTCAGCCGAATTTAGTCTCTAAAGTGGAGACGCACGTTAGATTTGATGGTGCATTAGATTTGATGGTGCATCAGCTGGATGTTGATCTGTCAGTTTTCAATGTTAAGTTATAGGCCGAAAATGCGTTGTATCCCTTTTCAGATCCTTAGGGGTTAAGCTCCAGAAATAGGTTCATAGTAGGTGTTCTCATCACAGAAGGAACTCCCTCCCCAAATTTCATGCTTTTGGGTCCAAGAGCAGAGCATCCCTCAGTCAGGGATTCTTCAATGTAAAGTATAGGGAGTAAAACACATTGTGCCCCTTTTCACGCCCTTCAGGTTGGAATGTATGAAAAGCGGTTCTTAGTGGGTGCCTCCATCACAGAAGGAACACCCTCCCCAAATTTCACGCTTTTAGGCCCAGTAGTTTTGGCTGGGCATTTATGAATCTGTAAACATACATACATACATACATACATACATACATACATACATACAGTGGCGCCTCACGTAAAGAATGCCTCACATAAAGTATGTTTAATGTAACAAACAAAAATTTCTCTAGGATTCTGCTTCACGTAAAGAACATGCTTCATGTAAAGAAAACATTCGTTGGCAGTTGGGGCAGACGCGCTGGCTGGCAGCCTGTTTAAAAAGCATCAGGGCTGCCTAGCGCACCTGCCCATAGTGAAAGCAACACTTCCATGCTGTTCCTCCTGTGGCCGGGCGTCTGCTGGGCAGAGGGAGAGAAGAGCAGTGGAGAAGAGGGAAGCAGCTCAGGGCTAGCCAGAAGGGAGCAGGGGAGAGAGAGGCTCAGGATGGAGAGAAGGAGAAAGTGGGGAGACACTTTGAAGGTGTCTTGGATTGCAGCCTCCTAACCATGTCTACCCAGAAGTAAGCCCCATTGTGTTAAATGGGGCTTACTCCCAGGAAAGTGTCTTTAGGACTGCAGCCTAAGTAGACTTCATAAGATCATGCACATTGAATGCATGTTTTGAATTCAATCCCAGTGTTCTGTCATCATTTTTACATCCAGTTAATATTTTTATATGAATGTTTTTGGGGTTGTGGAACCAATCGTCTGAGTTTCCATTATTTCCTATGGGAAAAACCGCTTCACATAAAGAATGTTTCATGTAAAGAACATGCCTCTGGAACGAATTAAATTTGTCACGTGAGGCACCACTGTGCATAGATACATACATACATACATACATACATACATACATACATACATACATACATAACTCATTATTATACGCAGTGGGCTGTGGGTAGCACAGGCGGTTAAGACGCTGTGCCTGTTAACCAGCAGGCCAGGGTTCGAGACCCAGGTCGGCCCCACAAGACAGGGTGAGCTCCTGTCCTTAGCCCAGCTCTGCGACGCAGCTGGATCCAATCGTATTGGCTCTGCCTTTCCATTGGACTAATTCAGTGGCGTGGAGAGGGGGGATTTGCTGCTTGAGTAACAGCCTATCCTCCATAACAATCCAAACCAGGCTTTCGTGCTTCGCATGCAGCGTATGCAGCACTGAGCACGATACCATAGCCTTTGAAGACTGACGGAGGCCTGCTTATTATATGCAGTAAAATTAAAATTCGTACCTGCTTTGAGGTTGCGCATTTCAATCACCAGTTAAAAAAATTATATCTCAAGCTTTCTAAAATAGGAGTGTGCATTAGAGTTGAGTAAATATGGTACTAATGTGGGCATCATGTAGATTCTACCAAAGCTGTGAACATTGGCCTGGAACTTAACATAGTTAATAGTGCACCATGCTTAATTACAAAAATCTGTGGGAAGGGAAGAGGAGCTTGCAGGAGCATCCCCATCTCATAATCACATTTGCTCAAGGTTTCTTATTTCATCAACAGTTCTGTAGCAGAAAGATGAAAAAGAAATAGATGAATAGGAAAAAGATGAATAGGAAAAAGTTTGAAAGACTCAGATCTTAGTTATATTCATGATGGGGTTATTAAAAATCTGTAATTTTGAAGAGCTTTTTCATATTCTACTCCAGGGTCCAAGAGGGGAACGGGAAGTCACTATTGACCACATCACTGTTAGCGACAGTGTTTTTTCACTGTGGGGTGATTCTTTCCATCAGACAAGTGGTGGAAATAGGCACTGTTGAAACTGATAGGACCAACTATCTGTTGGATCTCTAGGTGTGAACAGATAAGTGTGTCCATCTATTTGGGAGCCTTTATGATTTCTGTGTGTGTGTGTGCAAGCACACATGCACTTCGAATAGGCCGTTCATGATACTTGTTGAAATAAGTTGGGTTCAAGGAGTAACTAATCAAAAAGGATGTAATATCCAACTTTTTTGAGAGGGTGTATATCCTTTGTTCCCAATTTCTGAATCATCTGAGAAATTTTTGAAACTTCTTAAATCATATTTTAACAGAACAAGGAGGCAGAGTTCAAGCTTCTCAATTCATAATTCTTTTTGCTGAGTTTTTATGGTCCCGTTTTGAAGTTCCTTGAGTTATGTCTGTAATATTTACATTGCAGAGCTCAAGAGTTAAATATTGAGTAAAACCTTGGCTCCGTTGAAGTTGCTGCCAACTTTTTCAGTGATGTCAGCAGGAACTGGATTTTTCTCTGAAGTTTATAAATGCTATATAGCTTGCTGGGTTCCCTGCTTATTGTAGTGCTATACTCTCGAATTGGTCGTAACATCTGTGTGCTTAAATTGGTATGCATTGCCCCTGACATTTAAAAAATCAATTTTGTGTATCTTATTTGGTTACTACTTTGAAAAGAAAAATGGATTAATAAAATAATTAAAAGCTGTGATTTTAGGAAGATCAAAAGCTCCTGTTCTTCCATTTGTAACCTAAAATAGAGCTGTAATCTGTGGTTTGTTGTACAGGGAAGAACTCGCTAAAATTAGTCTTCCCAAATATTGAGTAGTAAACACATGTCTTCTGGTTCTTCTCAATAATACACTGTGGCATAAAAGGAGCATCACTTTCGGCTCCCATGCACATGGGATTGTGATGCACCACATTTGGGCTCATGACCCACAACTGGATTACAATTCACAGTTTGGTAAATGCTACATTAGGACCTTAGTAAAAATGGAAGTTTTAAAAAGGGGTACAAGATATAAACAGCACAGTCATATGCATATTTAATCAAATGTTGGCCCCATTGAATTCAGTAAGATTCACTCCCATGTAAGTGTGCGTCCTTGCAACCTTCCTAAACTTCCTGAACTTGATTTCCAGTTCAGTTTTATTTTTGTGTTTGTGAACTCAGAAATTGGCAATAAAATTGCATAGCAGCCAGTAAGATTGTTTCAACATGGGGTTGTGTATGAGTGAAGGCTTAGGCACTCATGAAATTCTTTGCCATAAGAGTAAGATATACACTACTTTAATATCACCATCTCTCATTTTAGAAGTTTAATCCTATTTCTTTGCTTCATGCTATTATGAGAAACCAATTGAATTTTCCCCCTCTAACTTGTGCGTCTTGAAGCTGTTATATCTTTGAAGCCACAAATGAACCTGGAGAAAACACAGCCTAATAAGTGGAAAAATTAACAATTTGCTTACACACCACTAATGAGGTCTTTGAAAATAGAAAGAAGTTTCTAGCTGGACTTGTGTGACAAAGTCCAAAGCAAGCTCACTGGTAGCAAATTTTTAATTGTTTTACAAATGAGCTGGCTAATTAAAATTGTTTGTTTTCCAGAAGAGCAGCCATGACATGGTGGCCCTGTTCCTATCAAGTGTCACCATCCAAGTTGTCTTGGGGCTTGAGGCACAGTGAATGTCTCATTTTGGACGACCCTCTTCCAGGTGATTTTTCGCTTGTTGATCAGAGGCAAAAGACGGTGGTTGCTTTTAAGGGCATGTTTCTGGCCAGATGGCCAATTGAAAGGAATTGCTCTCTGTGAATTGCTATGGTTGTCTCTGATCTGTCAGCTGTGTAAGCTGCTCTTCACTTCAGTCTAATTAACTAGCCTGCTGCTTGGACAACCATGAGACGTTAATTGAGATGAGCCCACGCAAAGGGCTGCAAAGACATTGTTGCAAGTCTCACCTATACTACTTTATGAGCCGTACTGGGCCCATCTAAAATAAAATCTATTTTATTTAAATAAAAAATAAAATCTATTTTCCTGCTTCTTATTTGCTATTAAATAGAAATACACAAGAGTTATTAGCATTCCTTCAGAACAAAGCTGCGCATTAAATTTAATTGGGTTCTTTTTTAGTCTGTTGAAAAGGAATAACCTGATTGCTGTCTACATCAACAAATCTTGCCTCTCTGGAACGTTACATGAAAAACTGCCCTTTTGCATGAATGTCCTTGTAAACACCACTGAGTGGCAGGTTTGCCCCATATTGTGCTGGAGGGAAATGCCTTGCATAATCAGGCATGCACTTTTTAATCAGCTGAGTGCTGTCTGTGTTTCATTGGCTACAATGGTGTCTAAATAGGGGGAGGAAAGCAGAGCAGCCAGTAGTTCATTCATCAGCTTCTTCTGTTGGGTGACATTTACAAGGAAACTGAGGCAGGGGACCAGTTTTATATTTTATATTCCTGCTGTAAGCTAGATGAATCAGTTATTCAGCAGACTCAAGGATGTTTATTGGCAAGTCATTACGATATGACCTCTAAGGCAATAAGTAATTGAATCAGGGTCGTCTGTGCTCTTGATGGCAAGTCCTTGTCTAGTATTTGGCATTTTGTTGGACCTTACTATGGGTGTCTTGATTGTGGCTTTGTTAGTATTTTAACTGATACACTTATGGTCAGCTAGATTCATTGCTGCTGCAATTGTGTTATGAGACAATTGTGACTCTGAGGTCTCAAAAATTGGTTTGGCAAAGTGTTGGTTGAAATATTGTTGCTTATGCCATGTAGTACATGCCTCCATTTGTTTATTCCGACTCATTTTCTGCTGTGTTGATGGTGCCTTCTTTGTAAGGGTGTTTTAGGATTGCAGGCCTTGTCCACTCCAGCTAGGCTGCTGGAATGAACATAAGAAGAGTCTACACTGGAGCAGGCCAAAGGTACATCTTGTCCACCTTCCTGAATCACACTGCAGCCCACCAGATGCTTCAGGGAGCACACAGGACACCAGGCCCTCCCATGCATTTGACATTTTGAGGTTGTCCACATCTACACACATCCCTTATGGCTTGTAATTAAGTAGCAGAAGGCTGTGAGTATGCAGAAGTTTATTATTTTGTTAGCGTATTTGAGGCTATGAGTTGGGTTTCAGTATCTAGTACAGGAACGTAAAAGGTAAAGATGTACCCTGCAGGTTGCCCTGCTAGTTGTGACCAACTCTAAGGGTGATAATCATCTCCATTAAAAAGCTGAAGAGCCAGTGTTGTCTGAAGACGTCTCCATGGTCATAGTCATGCAGCTGGCATGACAAAACACAAAATGCTGTTACCTTCCCACCAAAGTGGTACCTGTTTATCTACCTGCATTACATGCTTTCAAACTGCTAAGTTGGCAGAAGCTGCACAAGTAACAGGAACTCACTCTGTTATGCAGTACATGGGTCTCAATCCATCAGCCTTTAGATCAGTGGTTCTCAAACTTCCTAATGCTGTGACCCCTTAATACAGTTCCTCATGTTGTGGGGACCTCCAACCATAAAATTGTTTTAGTTGCTACTTCAAAACTGTAATTTTGCTACTGTTATGAATAGTAATGCAAATATCTGATATACATGTATTTTCATTGTTACAAATTGAACATAATTAAAGCATAGTGATTAATCATAAAAACAATACGTAATGATAGATAAATAGATAGATAGATAGATAGATAGATAGATAGATAGATAGATAGATAGATAGATAGATAGATAGATAATGTGGCATAACTAAGAGGTGGTGACTGGGAAGGGAGGGAGGGAGGGAGGGATGGGAAGGTAAGTACCTGGGTGAGAGGAGGCCTCCATAGGATTGGGATCTCAGGCAGCAGAGCCAGCCACTGTTTCCTGGGAGTAAGTTCCATTCACTATCATGGGACTGACTTCTGAGTAGACATGCATAGAACTGGGCTCTGAGGCTGCAATCCTCCCCGCCTCCAAGGCTCCACATTGTCTCACAGCTGCTCAGAGGCTCCTTCTGAGCTGCTTCTCAGCAGCTTCTTCCAGCCACAGCGGCTCCAGCATTTCTGCCAGGTGTTCCCACCTGGCCCCCTGCACCAGGGGTCTTTAGACGATCCCCAGGGAAGCTCCAGGTGACCCCCAAGGGGGTCCCGACCCCCACTTTGAGAAACACTGCTTTAGATTGACAACCACATCGTCTTTATCCAAATCCTTCCCTGTATCTGTGGGCTCAGTGGTTAATTTAATTCTGTATGTGATAAACTCCTGTTCCATGTTTTTTAGAGTAGAACAAGGCAAAGACAGAAGGGAAAACAATATAAAGCAGTTTTGAGGTGAAACTACCTTTATTATCACTGATAAAGCTAATTAGGATTGCTTGATTTTAATGAAAACTGAGAGGCCACTGGTGTATCTGTGTGAAGGAGAGTGATATTGAAGTGGGGAAGAGGTTATTCCTTCTAGGGTCATGTATAAATTC
This sequence comes from Cryptoblepharus egeriae, assembly GCA_030015325.1. Lineage (NCBI taxonomy): Eukaryota > Metazoa > Chordata > Lepidosauria > Squamata > Scincidae > Cryptoblepharus > Cryptoblepharus egeriae. The sequence goes on from JAREYC010000004.1 coordinate 13,315,795, forward strand.
TGGATAACATCTTTGAGAAGACATTCTGAAGCATCATTATATGTTCCCACAAGACCTGGCAACCAGGATGACAACTGCACTATGAAAAGAAACACCTGGAATGTGGTGGTTTTGTGAAATTGTCTCATGGAATAATACTTGTAAACATCTAATTGATAAATTTTGTGTTCAGCTTACGTAAACCACCTTTGGAGTATTGAGAAAGTTGGTACATAAATAAATTAATAAAAATAACCAGTTGGATCTCATACAAGATTTGTGGTAGTTGGGGAGTACCATTTGACCACTCTGGCCTGTGGGTTTAAAGTGAATTCTTTGTTGACGTATCTTTTCTCCCTGTAGTACCCTCCATTGGCAAGTGCTGAATGAGACAGAACAGGCTGCATCCATGACCTGACTTTACTTCCTTATAACAACTTCATTTAAGCTTTGACGCTACTATGACTAACGGAAAATTTTATCCAGTTATGATATAGTTAGCTGAGTAACACTGCAAGGTGGGTGATTGTTATGCTGAAAGCAAGAGCAGATTAACGCAGTTCCAAAAACTTGTAGTTCATGTTCTTAAACCACTTTATGGCTGAATTTTCTCCTTTGGCATGAAAAACTTAGAAGTTGCATAGGAGAGCTGCAGGATGATAATATCCCATAGAACATCAGTGGTGTTCTCTGTGTTTTTGTCCAGTTTGGATATCCTTGAAGACCTCACGGCAGGCACCATAAGTTTGTCTGTGGATGCATTTTCTAGACACAGTTAAGGGAGAGGAACAAAGTTTAATATATGAGCATGAAATTTAATCTAATACCAGAATATTCCAGTGTTTGTATTTTAAACAATGAACAGAGCAAGGGAATAAATCTGTTTTCCAGAACTAGGCCACTCAGTTCATTCAGAGGCAACTGGTCACCATCTTTCGTCTTGACCTACAAACCAGTATGTATGTGGTAAATGGGAGAAAAGGTCAACAACAGTTTATAACTTGCTAAGATGTTTCCAAGCAAGCCCAGGGAGTTACTGGCACTCCTTGCATCGGAGGATTTTGCTCAAAAGGAGATTCTTTTTTCAATCAATCCAAGAGTCATTGAAGGAAGCAGGAAAATCCGCTGTAGATCTGGCATAGTAATCACAATGCCTGGGAATTTCCTGGCAGCTCTGTCATTTAAATGTTACCATTGTCTGACTTAGCTTTTGGCAGAGCACCCAAATACAGGTGGGACTTGTAAATACTGCAGACTTTACAGGTCAGTCTTGGAACAGTAAAGTTGGCGAGAATAGTATTGCTGGGAAAAAAGGAACCTCCTTACTTTGCAAAGAACCTGTCAGTTTCCACAGGCAACTCCAGTGGCTTTAAATGTAAATTTTTAATTATTTATTTGATTTATATCCCACCTTTCTTCCTTAAAAAAGGAAATCTAAGGCAGCTTATGTTCCAGGTTACATATAGGTCACAGATGATTTTTTTTGAGGTGCTTGTTTTGGTTTGCTGGTCTACTCAGTGTCTTCACAACATGCCGTGTAAAGTGCAATTTTAAAAAAGGAAGTCTGGCTGCTTAATTTTTTTGAATGTAATCTTTGCCTAAAGGGATACAATGATCTGGATCTATTTGCTCAAATTAGTGTTATTCCAAATCATTTTAATGACAAGACCTGACATGCGTTACTGGACCTCAAAGATTGACATGTAAACAAACCAAGATTGACATGTAAACAAACACAAAGAAAAAGCAAAGTTTTCCAGAGCATGTGTGTATTTTTGCTTTTTCGGTCTGGTTGCGATGCACCTCATCAGATGCTTAAAAGTACAAATTAATTTTGAGAACACAAATGGAATCATTTTTTGAGAACTCACTGTAGAACTTCTGGTTCTTTCATGTGGAAGTGGAATATCATGTATCCATAAATGTGGAAATCCTTGTTCCTTTTTCTCATCCCGCAAGCAAGAACCCATGAAGGTTGTAACACAAGGCAACTTGCAGGACTCTGGATTGGTCAAAATGATCACCAGTGAAGACTCCATGTAATTAGATGTCTCCAGGTCTAGTCTGCTGTTCCCAGAAGTGCAGAGATTTAAAAGAAGCCAGAGGTTTTGAAGCCCCAAAGAAGGACACATGACAGGAGCTTGGGATGTATGCAATTTCTTTACAATAGTGACCTGCAGCAAGAAAAATTAAAGCAAGTAAAACCCTAAAGCTTGTTGGCCACTAAGAGCTTGCGGGAAAATGGTCCTAGACATTTACCTCCCCCAGCCATTTACCTCCCATTGACCTCCCATAGAACGTATGGGCATGATATCCTGGTTCTGTGCGCCATCTGGTCAGAGTCTGGGTTAGCCTATTCCAGACACCCACCAAGGGATAGAAGCACTGATCTGCACATGCAAAGCCTCAAGCTGGGCCTTGTTTAACCAATTAGGGGGCTAAAAAGTCAGACTTACCAGTCCTAAGAAGTGTGGTCAGAGTTGTTCTGGTTTACCAACTAATATTGCTTAAACATGTGTGCCAGCCTCCCATACTGTTTACCCAAATCAGCTTACCATCTGCCACACCAGGATAGGGGGAATTATTAGCCTTACAGTTAACCCTCAAACCCCAAGATGAAATGTGGTACTCATCTCTGGGATACCTGATATCCTGTGAATTTCAATGGCCTTATATTTTTTATATTTGAATGAGCATTAGCATGATAAAGTCAATACAGTGAATTCAGTGGGTAAGATAAGGGTAAAAAGAGTTTATCATTTCTGTTTCTGTTCTGTGGTTTGTTGCTTGTATGTGGTCAAATCTGTCATCTTTTGGTAGGAGTAATTTCCCCAGACTTTCATTTGAATGATTGCTTGAGCCAAGGTGACAAAGTATATATGGGCTTTTGAGAGAAAAACAAAATACATGGCTTCCATACCGGCCCCAGAAACAGCCATGCTATACCCAACCCAATACACGGTCTTAATTTCCCCAAATTTTCCTTGAGCCCAAGGAGAGGGGCTGTGTAAATGGTTTTGTGATACACTGCACCAGTTCAGTTTCACTCCCACCATATCCCTCCTGATTTGTTACAATAGTGTGCAAGAGAGTGCAAACCTCTTGGTCTGGCAGGAGAGGCTCAAGCTCAGTGGGTTGGGGATCTCTGCTTTCAGGGTCTCCATCTCCAACCTGGAATTAGGGCTGGTCCTTCCCATCTGACTGATCCTTTCATCTGATTTGGAGCTTCTGCCTAATCATGAATCATGGCAGTAAGCATGCCAGATCTCTAGTACCTTAATCAGAAACAACGGTCACCATTCTATTCCTACACTTTTAATGCTTGGGTATCCTTCATTCTTCTATTCACAGAGACCGGTTACCTGATTTTGTTTTATTTGCAAGGTATTGTAGACCTAGATCTTTGAGCAATTTGAAAAGTCTGACTATGGCCCAAATCCTTGCCATCTTTTTCAAACTGTCACACCTGTGCCAGTGGGGCATGTGCTATATCTTGCTGTTTGCAGCAGTCATGGCGGACTCCGCAAGGTAATGTTTGTTCCCTTCCCTCTGAGCTGGATTGCCCTTATCTCACTGCTGGAAAGTTAATTAGGATTTTGCTGTATGAAAGAGTTTTTTTAACAATATGAACAGATATGCCTTAAGAGGTGTGGATTTTCCATATGATGTGCATTAGGACTGAAAAGAAAAAGCAACCTTTGAAGTTGAAAACCTAAATAACAATACAACCAGCCATGAGTCTTTGTTGGAGGCTAATGAGTTTTCGGCTGTGTATGGTATGAAGAGCAGACTACATTTCATGGAGTTTTTTTTTTATATTTATCAGTGTTGAGTTCTTTTTTGCTTTTTGATGCATTTTCCTTAAAGTACATTCATATAAAGACATCTTCACCCCACCTTTCCTATGGATTAAGGTTGGACATGATCTAGGGAAATATGAAAAGACTATTTTTATGTGTAAAGTCTGGGCCTAAAATATTGCTTAACATCTAGCTATAAAGACAATTGTTTATGTTCAGGGCTTCTGTTCACATTTGCACAGGTAGATCTGAGAATTATTTTTATTATTGCAGAAATAATTATCTTAAAAGCTCAGGTTCTGCTTAGAGAAACAAGGTCTGTGTAATTCTGGTTATGTGAGATGTGGCTCTATAGCATTATCTTCTGTATTTATAGGGATAGAACAGTTTTAATGAACAAATGATCTCCAATGAGGCAGGTAATTTAAAAGTGATATTAAACTCCAGAAAATGTGACTCATCTGGGGGAAAAATTACCAAAAAAGTATCCTCTTTTGAAACCATTTCATCTGTGTATTTCAGTCTTTTGCCATTTTTAATTACCAGGGATATTTTCATTAAAGCAGGATCTTTAAGGTATTATCCTCTCCTGCTGTTTATTTTCCATTTTAAATTCTAATCCTTTGTGACAGCATAATAATTTCCACAGCAACCAGTCTCATGCAATAAAACATTATCGTGTACCGTGACTTTCTCACAAGCTGCTTCAAAAATATTTTAATACCTAGATAATAAGGTTATTTAGGGGTGTGTGTCTGAATGAAGGTATTGTGCATAAACAGGAATGGCAGAAGAAATCAAAAGGTATGGTCAAAGGACAAAAGAAATTGACATCTGAGATGGGAAGAAGAGATTGAGAATTGATGAGGCAGAGAAATATAGGAAGGTTCTTATAGATGGCAGGGGTTCTTGCATGACTGATTATGAGACTTAAGTGGAAGTACAGAAGGAGGTCAGTGCTACGGTGTTGGCAGGCAAAGGGAGAAGAATTGAAAGAGGAAAAACAAGAATCTCAAGGAAGTGTCTTGGATCAAATCCCTTGAGAGTTTTAAATATGTAAACAGGATTAGGATAAGTGGAAAATAAGCAAGGAAAGATAAGCTCTTCAGCACAAACATCCTGTTTTTTTCTGCAAGGGGTATAGATGGAAACAAATGAAGTAGCTTTGAGAGGACCAGAATTGTTCAAAGCATATTGCATATTGGCTGGAAATTGCATTGCCCCCATTGCATATTGGCTGGAAATTGAGGATCTTAATTTGGATGATTGAAAAATGTGCACCCAGTTTATTGTTAAACTGCATTCATGTTGATGTTGGCTGTTACCTTCAGATAACAATGAAACCTGGAATTGTCTGTCTCTTGCCCACTGTAGCTTTTCTAATTTGATAACCTTTTTCACCCTCCCCTGAGTAAGAGAAGTAGCCCTGCAAGGAAGCTACTTGAATCTGTGGCAATAATTTGGTTGCCATAAAATTAAGAGCCTCAGAATGGCATGGGAAGGGCTTGCATGGAGGCTCTGGATCTGGCAGAGATGGGCTCCGTTGGTCCTGCTTCCTCCCCATGCTCTCTTCTTCCCTGTTCTCTCGCCATCTTCTCCTGATGGGGAGTACCTCCTCCCCATACCCCTTTCATGTCTTTGCCACCCAGCGATTTGGACAGCCACTGAACTGGACCAGCGCCAGCTGGCATTGATCCACCAACGCAGGGGACTGCAAACGTGTTTTATGGCACATTTGTTATACTAAGCAGAGGTGGTGCACCTGCGATAAAACCTCAGGATTGGGCTGTTTGGTCAGAAATATGGTAGTTTGACTTTTAAAAGACCTGCTATCCTTGTAAGGTTGAAAGTTGTGTATTTGGCTCCAGAGTTCCATGTGCCAGAATGAAGAGAAATGGACAGCTAGAGGTGAAGGATAAATCAACATATAAATCAGGGACTTTAATGCCAGGGATTGAGGTAGCCAATGGTGTTGGTAGGATTTACAAGCCCCAAATATATGTGTATAAATGTCTAGTCTAGTGCATACACCTTATTGCCAAGACTGGCATCTATACATACCAACAAGGCAGTCAGAAACATCAAGAGACAGCTAGAATTTAGAGCTGCAAGTAAATTTGTATGGTGTTTGTGTAACCCCACAGATTTGTTGTAAACTGGAGTGATTCTGAAATAGAGAAGCTACAGAAAACTACTGGTGCTTCTCAAACCATAAGTTTTTGATATGGGGCAACAGCAGTTAAGTCACCCTTATATTTTGTCTTTCAAGTGTGACTTTACATGAGAGATTGAATGTGTGGTGATGGTTCACATGTTTGCATTGGAAAAGGACAGGACAAAATTTTAGAGTGAGTGGTCTATGTTTGTGAAGCCATGCACATTAGAATGAAAAATCAAAATGTTGACAGAATGATATCTGCATTGGGATTAGACAAAAAGAAGGAAAGGATGATATCTTTATTAGGATTAATTAAATAATATATGTATTGGGATTTTTTAAAAAATAAAGCCAGCAAGAGCTTGCAAGACTTTCCCCCAAACTGCTTGAAGAAGATTAATAAGGCTGCAATCCAAAAAAAACTTTACTGGGAGTAAGACCCATTGAAGACTATGGGGCTTACTTCTGAGTAGACATGGTTAAGATTGTGCTCATAATGTGAAAAATAAAACTTGAAAATCTTACCAAAAAACTGTATGTTTATTGGGGGTATAGTAGATAAATCCTGGTTTTTGCACTGTATCCTACCAAGGCACTGTGAAGTTATATAAAGCATAAAGGTTGAGTTTTGAGATGCAGCCTTGTTCTGTTTCTCAAAACTCAATCTTTATGCCATGTATAACTGCTCATATATGTGCAGAGATACAGATGCTTTATGGATACTAATTGATCAGTAATCATGGTAAGATGACAAATCTCAATGATGGTGTGATGCAGAAAAGGTTAGGAAATTATAAAGTCAAAACTTACCCACTAGATTATGCTCATAAATTTTTGAGAGTGCTCTGGAAGAATTTTTTTATTAATGTCGATACAACCATTTAAATCTTATTTCCAGAGTTCAAGCTGCTAATATCAGTGAGATGTGGTTACCCTGAATCTTTAGTAAATGAGCCTCTATATACACTCTGCCAGTATGCAAAAAAATTTAATGAAAAACAGACTTAGCCTTGAATATATTGTTTTGCCTGTTCAACAAAAGGAGTTGAATTCAGAATATTTTTGCATAGTAAAGACAAGTGTTGACAGTGTAATGATCCATTTGGCACTGGGAGATAAAAATCTTGAATGATTTTTATTAAAAATAAGCCAGCCTTGCATGCTTTGAATTCAGTATGAACCATATAGGAGATGTGGCAGCCAAAAGCCTTTGTGAACTATTGTGTAGGATGGTGAACTCCAAGCAGTTCCAGCTGTATTTCCTCTCTGATCTGCTGGAAGTGATGTAGGAGACAAGCTGGAATGGGCACTACATGCCCAAATGTATATGAGGTTGAATTGGGTCACTTAAGACGAGTATTGAGTTTCAAAATCTCTCCCAAAAAGCCTTTCTTTCATAGAGGATTCCAAGTCAAATCCTTGAATAGAACTTAATACTGCCTTATTGGGTGATGAGAGCGATTCTTTTCACCCATTGGCAAGTAAATTTAGCTTACTCTTTATAGATGCATTGTTTGATGCTAATGTTTGGCACGTTTTGTTTTACTGTATGTTGCTCTGTCTGTTGTCATCATGATCTAAAACCCATTGAATGCCTCAAGAACCCGTCTGGATCAGATCAATGACACACCCAGCCTACTTTCCAGTCCACAGTGGTGCACCAGATTCCACAGGGAGAACACAAGACAGCAAGATACCTGCATCCTGTTGCCACTCCATTGCACTTGGCATTTTGAGCTCATCTATTTGTTTGCACATACATGTCATGGTTTCTAACCTGTGATGGATTTTTCTGGGGGATCCAGGTTCAAATTTCTGCCCAGCCATAAAGCTTTCAGGGTGATTGTGGACCAGGCATTATTTCAACACAACCCAGCACACAGGGTTGTTGCAGAAGATACCCAGGGTCAGCTGTGGGCATCCCCAGGTAGACCTGGGAAAGGCTGCCTACTGTCAGTTAGTTGACTGGATGGACCTGTGGTTTGGCTTTGTATGCTTTAAGCAATAAGCGTCCCTGGGATCATTCCTATTACCTGGAAATTCCACTGAAAATGTGCAGTTGAACTGTTAGCCCAACCAGTCAACTTCTGGTTGTAATTAAACAGCTGACAGTTTATTGGGTGTAACTACTGTATATGGCAGGATACCTCTGAATATCAGATTCTGGGAGCAAACAATGTGGCAGAGCTGTTGCTTTTATACGGTGGTTAAGGACTTCTGCTCAGTCTAGCTGGACCCTTTCATTCGAATTCTTAATGTTCCTTGTTGAGGGCATGAAATAAGTGTTTTGTTTTCTTACCTTGATCTTTGAGCTGTTTTGAAATTTTAAAAAAAGTTGCTCCATGAGTGGTAATAAAAAGTGAAAGAGTTGTTCTTTTGTTTACCACTTGAATCAACCTTGGCAAGTTGATTAAAATAAGCCTAAATGAATAGTCCTTGCTGTTGTGCGCCCAAACTAATTTAAGCACTAATGTCAAGGAAAAATATTATCTGCTCCTTTCTTATGGCGAGGTGTCGAAATAATGAGCAGAACAGAAGGGAATAAAAACATGTTTGAAGTTGCTCATCTCTGTCTCCTAGATGAGTATTTCTAATTGCATCTCCCTGGCTTTTGCATGCAAATTAAACTGAGCAGCAAACACTATGTAAAATTAGTGGCCATATTTTACAAATTCCATTTCCTTCAGCGCTTTAATATGCTGCAAATATTGGTGTGTGTGTGTGTGTGTGTGTGTGTGTGTTTGGCTACTTCTGCACTCCACAGCTTAAATTAAGCCCTTAAATTTTCAAGTGGTGCAGTGTATGTTTCTGTTGGTGTTTGCTTTTTGTTTCTGCGGAGTGGTCGTTCTGATGGTGTTTGCATTTGAGAAGCCTGCAGTGGCTATTATTTTTGTGGCGTTTAAGGCCTGCAGCACCAAGTGACAAATGAGACAATGGGTAGACTTAATACATCTTTATTTGAACAATATATCTTGCCGTGTGACACTAGCCTGTCTAATAACTCCAGCGCCTGGATTTCTTGCCATGTAGCGTCAGTGCTTTAACTGCCAACCTCGGTGTCAAAAGTAAAAAGCAGAGCCTTCTGGACGACCTACATTTAGTGGGTCAGACACACATTTTTGAGCTGAAAGGCTACTGACCTGCAGGGAGTCACTTCAGGCTCACAAATTCAGCTGAACGGAAGGGAGTGCAAGAACAATCAGGGTGGCTTTTTTGAAGCGTGCCCTTTTAAAGAGGGCAGCAGGGATATACGGAGCAATCATAAGATGTGCTTTGCTTCCCTGTAATATATTTTTGGACTTGGTGAAGGTCTTGCATACTCATTTGTGGTGAGGGGACAAGGATCGTGACTGCTGTTTATACCATCATGTATAGGCACTTCTCACTTATTGGACAGGTTAAGGACTGGAGCACTGAAAAGTGAAAAATTGTTGAAAAATGCAAAAGACCCTACAATCCAGAGTAACTACAGGGGCACGTAAGAGACATTACGTGTACCCGTAGTTACTGCACCATCTAATGAAAACCTATGGGAAATTTATACTGCAATCCACAGCAAATGGTTCTTACACCAGAGCAAGGACTCCCCGTAGTTACTCTGGATTGTGCCCTTAGTCTTTTTCAGCTTGCAAATGCAGAATGGCCATCAAAAAAGACAAACATATCACTTGCAAAACCTAAATAACAAATATTTATTAACACAGACAAAATACATAACAAATTACAAGTAAGATGAACAACGGCATATGTGGGCAATGACTATCTTATTTATTTGAATGATGTTTATTTACTGGAGAAAGTCATAAGGAAATGCCAAAAACAGTTTCATCACCATGTCACATGCAAATCAATATCAGGGAAGACAATTTTAGCCTTTAGACCAGCTGAGAGAGGTTGAAAGAGTGAAGTGTGTGTTGAATGAATGAGTCCTGTGTATATTTGAAGACTGTTGTAAGAGTGAAACAATGGAAAGCGGACTGACAGAAAGTAGGGAACAGTTGTATCTCTTTCAGTACTTTCCATGGTAGCATTGCATACTTTGTCTCATTTTCCTTTTACAATTTACACATGACACAACCTTGTACCATGAAATGTGATAATTCTGCAGTTTGTTACAAACCATATTCAGAGGGTTCCTTCCTTCCTTCCTTCCTTCCTTCCTTCCTTCCTTCCTTCCTTCCTTCCTTCCTTCCTTCCTTCCAGGGTCCAGAAGTGACAAAATCAGGCAGAATTTTTTTTAACACTCCACGGCTGCAAACCTCATACACTTACTCAGGAGTAAGTCTCATTTACTATTCTTATTAAAAGCATATACATAGCAGCCAGGTAAAAGAACAGATCTGTACCATTTCTCCAAAATTAGTTGCATACAATAGTAGCATCAAGTCCTATCTATTAAAATACAATATTGAAATGAATGGGGAGACCCACCTAAAACTAGCTCGAGACCCACCTAGTGGGTTTCCAACCCATGGAGAAAACTACCTTGAACTATTTCTCCATTGTCATTCTCCATAACCAGCTGATTTTCATAAGTGGCTGATTTTCAGCCACTAAGCCATGGAACACTGATGTCTTGTTGATGGTCCACAGATGTGCTGTGGGGGTTTGGGGAGTGTAAATAGGGCAGAGGGTTTTTTGAGCCCCATACCATAGCATGCTGTACCTTGTCAATGGTCTGATTAGTCTGCCTTGAGCAGTTTAGCACTTTTATCACTGTGCCGTTAAATGAGAGTGTTGAAAAATTGCTGGTTTGGACAATGAAAACCTATATAGTAAATTCCAGTCATTGAGTCCATTCATTCATTATTGCCTCACTAGTTCAGCCATGTCTTGTCTGTTAATATTCCTGGAGCAGCATGGAAAATTCATCTGGAGTACTACTCAAGTGACTATAAATCAGGCCCAAATTTTCATTGAAAGTAGTAGAGCACAATCCTAACAACGTTTAATCAAAAGTAAGCCCCATTATGTTCAGCCCCATTATGTTCAGTATGTTACTCCCAGGTAAGTGTCTTTAGGATTGCAGCCATAATCTTTTACAGCTGGGTAGAACACCTTTTAAAGGATATTAGTAAACCTATTTTTCCTTCTAAATATGCAAAAGTTGCTCTGAGCCATTTAGGGGCAAACAAAACAGCTTTTAAAATTCATTTTCAGTGACAAAGTGTGTTTTTCTTCTGATTAGATGCCTGATGGGTAGTTGGTTTGAAAGATAATTATGAAAGAAAGATAGATTTGATATGTGATCTTTACACTGGGGAACAAGGCAGTATAATTTCTAATTGTTTATTAAATGTACTAAGTGCACATTAGTTGCATAGGAATTCTCAAATGAAGCTGCTTTTTTGTGTTTGTGTTTTTAAGCATTCATTTGTGGATTTTGCATTAATGCATGCATCATTGTTCCTGTGCAGTTGTACGCATACATTTATGTAGGGTTAAGGCTGCTATTTGCCATTTTAATTTTGGGTTCATGGAAAATAAAGACACATTGGATGAAATGGTTGTGTCCCTACTATTTCCTGTTGCAAGCTTTTTGGAATGCTAGTTACCTCGAAATAGGTTTTTAATGAACCATGAAAGAAAAGGAAGCTCAGAGAATTGATTATGAATTCAGGGCTGCCTCTGTGCTGTTAAAGTCAGTTCAGTCATGAAAAGGCTTACAAATTGATTTTATACTTAGTTTTTCTTTACAATGAAACCGTAATTGATATCTTCCTCATTATATATGCACTCCAAAATTTAATATTGTGTGATTTTGGGGGTGCAGTTGCACTGGGCTACAAGCTTGCGGGGGGCTTCAAGCTGAGCTGATCACCAGTGGGTAAAATTGTGAAAAACAGGGTATGTATGAAAGATGATACCACCATGTCATATATCATTAGAAATGTAATTTAATGCAGAATGCAATGAAACAAACTGCACTGGAATATCTAAATTCTATAAAACGTTATGGCCAATTAACCAGAAAATGAAAACACAGAAGCTCTGGAACAAAAAGTGGATTTCTTTAACATAAACTTTCCCATGATACTGATTACTCTGAGAGCCAATGAGATGTAATTCTGATGTATGGAGCTAATAAAGTGTTAATATGAATCAGCTCTCAGTACATATATCATATATAGTACACATATCATAAAACAGTTACCCATGCTAACTGGGTATACAGGCACTTCTAAGTGTTTCTCCTTTTCTATTTAGTATGGAAAAGAATAACTGTTCATATTTGCCTCAACGCAGTTTCCCTAACCAATAAGGGACCCAATTTTCATTGCTTTACTTAATTTAATCTTGCTGTGGGGCAACAAAATCTTTAAGTACAGATAGCTAATAGGTGCTTTAGCTATGCTACTAGCAGAGCAAATGGGTGGTAAACTGCTGAGGATGAGGAAGAGGCAGGTTCTCCTCCAATTTTCTTTTTAAAAATAACTGGGAATGATATCACTTCTGGTTATGACATTACTTCCAGGGCAACATTTTGAGCATTGCACTAGGCTACATGATCATTAGCTTTGCGCTATTGATTTTGTGCTTGTACAACTCGTGACCTGCCACTAGCATATGCCTTCACTGAAGTTGGTGTGGTGGTGGTAATATTTCATAAGCTGCTTTGTTCTTTTGGAATTGTGATCTAAAAATTGAGTAACTGACTCCTGAATATGGAAACTGAACATGAAGTAACAGCCTAATTTATCTCGCAGATCACAGTTTAAAGCGCTGTGGGTGGTGCAAGTGGTTAAGACTGTTAACCAACAGGCCAGGGATTGAGACCCGGGTCAGCCCCACAAGACAGGGTGAGCTCCTGTCCTTAGCCAAGCTCTGCGACGCCAGCTGGATCCAATCGTATCGGCTCTGCCTTTCCATTGGACTAATTCAGTGGCATGGAGGGGGGGATTTGCTGCTTGGGTAACAGCCTATCCTCCATAACAATCCAACCCAGGCTTTCGTGCTTTGCATGCAGCATATGCAATGCAGAGCACAATACCATAGTCTTTCAAGTCTGATGGAGGCCTGCTGTGAAGGTTTGGGGAAACTGGCTGCAAATTTTTGTTCCGGGAAGGGCAATCTGCATCTTGATCCACTCAATATCAGTATTCAAACTAAATACTGCTGCGTCTTGAAAAATATTCCCATTGGCGAGCCTCCTTATAATGCAACCAGTTTTGTCTTTTCCAAACTGCATGTAGATCAGCCCAGAATTCCATCTGGAAATCTGCCCAGATATAGACACCCAATAACTCTGACACTGAAAGTGGCTGGCAAGAAGTTTGGGGGAGATCTGTGCATGGTATGGAGGCTTCACAGTGGTCTGTAGCATTCCAGTCACTGAGGGGACAGAAACGGTCATGTGTTGGGTGCAATATGTGGTACTGGGCTTAGAGCATTTTCATAAGATTTGATACAACTGTTATTTGTTTGGGGTTTTTAAGTTTGGGATTTCTTTTTCGAGTTTCCCTAGTTCCCTTCAAAGTGCACTGACATGCATAACATCATTAGCTCTGACATTTACTGAAATATTATTGAATACATTACTGAAATATACAGTATATTTTTTTAATTCACTCAATAATGCAGACAGGAATTATTTCTTTCTGTTATTTTTCCTTTGTTTTTCCCAGGCTTGCTTGGATGATTGATGTGTACATGACCAGTGTCCCAAAAAGCCATTCAGCTCTCACACCAAGTGTGATTAGTTCAGTGTGGTTGCTTCCTCTGAAGTAGTCATGGTCACCGAGAAACTCATGCTGCGACATGCTGCAATAAGTTATAGAGTTCCTGGATTATTGTACCTTTTTTCTCTCAGAATGAAGAATCTTGGGATCTTCATTCATTTGAGTCAGCAGGAGGGATGTGACAATTTAATGAAGATCCCAAGATGTGTAAAACAAGTTAGTTTTTATGGCACATTTTCTCTTGGGAAGAGAAATTGAACAGAGCTAAAGAGAGAAAAGATCCAAGTGGGTAGCTGAGTGGAAAATGTGTGCTTCTCTTTTCATCTATTGATTTACCTGGAAAACAGCATGGAGAAAGTTGTTCAAAACAAATGTGTTGGGTGGCAAAGACTTGTGTAATCAGAGCTTCGTGATACCTTCTCTTGTTTCTCAAAGAACACAAAAAAACTGAACTCAGAGTTTAAACTTTAAATTTGGCAGACATTGGGGTGGGCAAACTGGGCCATTTTTGGGCTCTGAGATAGTTATGTAGAAAAGGATATTGCAGCAGGTATAGTTTAAAGTCCCCGAAGCCCTATTGCTATATCTTGTGGTTAACTGAACATGCGCTCCAATCTTATTGTGTCAAGTCCAGAGCATGCAATGATGCTGATGCAGCCTCTGTTGCATTCTATGGGTTAGTCGGGGCCAGACTGCAGCACAGCAGTAGATATGCTTTTTATAGTTACCTACTCTACCACTTCCTGGTCCCAAATGGGCATGAGATATTTTGCTGGTATAGATCCTAGTAGGTCCAAGTAGATGCCAGCCTGATCTTCCAATTTACCTACATATTCTAGGTGTGTGTTAACACATAAGTTGAAATGACTTTTCCTTTTTCTAAAATGTAACTTCTTCTTTGCTATTCTGTCTGTTATGAATGCTTTTCTCCCATCTAGCAGGGTTTTGGCTAGTTTTACAAGCACCTGCCAGTTTTACAAGCATCTTGCCTCTAAATTTTTCCCCTAGCTGTCAGTGCATGCATGGGTGCTTGGAGTTTGAGCCCATCAGATACCTCTTAATTAAATTAGCCTTGGCTGCAATTCACTGGTGTTTTGGCATTGCATTTCATGCCCAAATGTCATGACCAGTTCAGCAAGATGGTGATCCAAAGACAGCAGCCAACTGGCTTATCATTGTCAAGTGAGCCAATGTTGCTCCCTGTGCACTGTTGGATTTTTGTGCCATGGATAAACTTCTTTCAAACTATAAACCCAGACTTGTGGGGCCATTGGCCCCAATCATTTAGGCAGATGAAGACTCAGCCCTTTGCAGTAAAATGAGATTAGCAGAGAGCAAGCCAGCAAGTTGTTTTGAAGATGAATGAAAAGAGTGGCTTTCAACCTGCTTTTTAAGGGTAAGGTGAGCTATTAAAGATGCAGTACTAACCTAGGCTGGCCTAACTCACTGGTTTTCCCTTTACAATAGTGGTAAGCACATGTCTGTATGCTGTATGCTCTAACTTTCCCCCGGGAGGGGCACTGAAGTGTCTTACGGCACTTTTGTGACACCCCCAGGTCAGCGCAGGACTTATGCTGGCCAAACTGGAATATCTATCTACAGTATTCTTATACCACTTTTCAACTAAAAAGTTCACAAAATAGTTTACAAGAAAATGAAAAAAATAGCTAATTAATAGCTAATGGGTCTCTGTCCCAAAAGGGCTCACAATCTAAAATGCAAAAAGAAAACCAGCAGAAGCCACTAGAACAGACATTGCTGGGATGTGTAGGGCCAGTTACTCTCCCCATGCTAAATAAAAGGAATATAGGATTGTATTCTAAGTAACATAGGGCAAAATCCATAGCAGTTATGGGTCCACGCAGTTACGTCACCCTCTAGTGTTATCTTATGGAAAGTTATCTTAACTGCTCCGCAGCAAGGGGCTTAATTTCACTTTAGGATACAGTATAGGCCATAATTGTGTACCTCAACCCTCAAAAATGAATTCTGCTTCCTATTTTAAGGTGAAGGCCATTCCTGAATCTGATACTGGGAATTGCCATCTTGGAATGGGGCACAAATTAGTGTTGGTGTTGGGCTCCCGAACAATACCTATTTGAAAAACCTATCCCCGATTTTATAGCAATTGTAATCCATGGAAGAGATGTACTCTTTCTCTATTCCAATCAGTCTTGAAATGGAGAAAGCGTATGGGCATTTAGATGAAGTATCTGACCATCTGCCCATTCTGTGAGTAGGGACATAAATATATAGTCTGTCATTTTGATTTGTATGGTTAAATAGATATTTGGTCATGATGGATTTTTATAATGCAAAGGCAATGATTCCTGTGCAAGCCAGAAGCAGAGGCATTAGTCTGCAATGTTATGTCCACTTACCTAGAAGTTGGATTGAGTGAACATAGGGGGGATTTACTATGGCATAAACACTCATAAGACTGTTCTGCATTGAACTTGGTGTCTTATATTCAGTAAGCATATTTTATCCGTCACACATTCCTCTCGTCTCCCCATTGCATTAATATTGGCCTTCTGCATTTTGAAAGATATTAAAGCATTCTGGGTCATCCCTCCCATGCATTCCACAGAAAAGACCTTAAAAAAAAAAAAAAAAGGAATACACTCTTGGATCATTTTGTTTAGTCTGTACCCTTATGGTACTGCTAACCTATTTTTATGTTGTATAACCCCAATGTGTCAAAACATTACCGTGTAAGTGTACTATCTGTCGGTAGCTCATAACTTGAATAAGCCTTAGTCAGTTTTTTATTTTTTGGAGGATGTGCAAAAATGTAACTTCTCAAGGTGCTTTTTGCTGGAATTGAAATTTTTTTTTTTATAAGGAAGGGTTGTGCTGTCAGCACTGTAAGTCACAGCTGAGATTGTAGGAGATCAAACGAGAAACTTGAAATAAATGTTAATTTTCAGGAGGTGGGCAGCCAATGAATTATACTTTGGTTGTAGGCCAACTACATGGAGTACAGAGAAGACTGGAGGCAGTTTGCTATAATGGTGTACTGCAAATCAAGGAAGGTTGGCCTATCAACTTTTGTAGAATGGATTGTAATTGAAGAGGCAAACTCATAACCGAGTCGTGTCAGAGGAAGGGAGGAAATCCAGTTTGATGTATCTTCCTCAGATCTTTTCAGAGTATTTTCTGTGACTTGATACAAATTAGGCTTGGCCTTACTGTAAATGCACAATAGTGCAGTGAAAATTGGTACTTGCAAATAAACCTGATCTGTTAAGAATCAGCAGAAATTACAGCAAAAGGGAACATTTGCCAACTGTAGACCCAAAGAGGACTCTTCACACTCAACGAGGGTGTTCTGTTTGTTTGTTCGTTTGCTCGCTCGCTTGTTCGTTCATTTATTCATTCATTCCCCATGTAGGGTTGCCAAACTTCTCTTCCACAAAACCGGGATGGACCCCCTGTCAGACCTGCCAGTATGTGAGCACAATCCCTGAAAACTTGGACTGTTCCAGTTTTCTGGGGCATATGACAACCCTATTCCCACACCAAAGCAAATGCCTGAGATAACTTACATAGCTGTTTAAAAATACTTTTGTCATCACAACAACCTTGTGAGGTAGGTAATTGTTTTATGGGCAGCCCATATAAATAATCTTTTCTGGGTGGCATCCTTCACTGCACGGTCATCACATCTGGCATCAGGGAATGTCTTCCAAGCTTCCAGAAAGAGCAGTTTCTGATTGGCCAAGTTGTTAAAAGCAACACCTCTGGGTCTGTGGTCTCATGACAACTTTCCCCACAATTCAGAGTAACTACGGGAAGATGTAAGAGGCACTTACTCTGGATTGCTGTATGCATTTCCCATAGGTTTCCCATAGGTGGCACCATAACTATGTCAGTGTCAAAGTTCCCGTCGTTACTCTGGATTGTAGCCTTTATCAGCTTTCAGTCTCCTATCCAAAACTTACCTAGTTCTTTTCCTGCTTTGCATTCTTCAGCAGCCCTTCCCTCAACTACCAAACCACACCTACTGCCAGTTAGGATGATATTTAGAAGATACAAGAAGAATGGTGTGTGAATTGCCCTATTCAGGTCTTAAAGTTTAAGAATATTTCAAGAACATGGATTTTTTCTCACCTGAACAAAACTGCACATGCTCTTTCATTGCTGTTCAAAATTGCTTAGAGCAGCATATCACAAGTGAAACCTAATAAGCCACAACATTACTGTTTCTACATATTGCTGTATAATAGTAACGACTCCTTGGAGAACGCTGTACTGTAATTGTAAAATTGGCCTCACTCTTATTATCAGCCTGGACACTGAGATGCGGTTCTTTCTGGGAATCTCCAGCCAAATATGTTATTTTCCTCCAAATTCATTAAGGACTTCAGTTTTTCACACACCCACATATAAAAAAAAGGTGGGTTAGGACCTACCAGTGAGATGTGGGAACTTTATGGGTGGCTTCTTAGGCCAGCAGTGGGTGGTGTGACAGTGTATAACAGGGCTGATTTTCATGGGAATTGACTACATCTTAGCTACGTTGATCTTGCACTGTTTCAGGGGTTATCCCTCTCCACATATGACTGATGGGGTTCATGGGGAGCAGAAGTGTTGCCTTCCTCTACTCGGTCCCATACACACCGCCCAAAATTTTTGGTTTTTACTCAGTATGCTGGACATATGGATAGAGGATGTATCCAGTTCAAATTTTTCCTTTGCAGATTTTAAGCATCAGCAGGGAGATGGCGTTTTCTCCCACTCACTGTCTGGTAACAAGAACAGATTTAAGGAACTTATATCATGCTGCAATTAACTGCCATTACAGGAATTATCTGTCAAACTAAGATACAGGAATCTGTTTTTATTGCTGCTGCTTATTCTGCCTGGTTGTAGAAGGTCTGGTCTCTCAGACAAAGGCAGGGATTATCTCTCTTGGGAACTGGCTAATGAAGTGATATTGGAGTTGCACACCATTTAGATTGTATTAAAACATGGCTGTAGGATATTTGGTGCCACTTGTAATATTGTGGGGTGTCTGTACAAGCACCACCACCTGTTTTTACAAATATATATGAAAACCTGAGGATGATCATCTTTTTTCTCTTGTTCAGTGATGTAAAGACACAAAGATTTTTGGAAAAAAATGAGAAAGGGAATGTGTGCGTCTGGTCTTTTCTTCTTCTTAGGGATGAAATGGGCACATAGAACAAAAATCAGTCTATGAAATACTTTTATTTCCTGAAGGATTAAGAGAGACCTGGAAGATCCAGCTTCAAATCCCTTCCTGGTCATGAAGCTTCCTGGGTGACTTTGCACAAGTCACTCACTCTCAGCCTCGCCTACCTCATAGGGTGGTTGTGAGGACAGGAGGAAACAACTAAAACTTTCTCAACCACATTGGGCCTTTGCATTAGAATTGAAAAAAAAAACCAGAGTATAAATCCAGTGAGTGAGTGAATGAATGAATTCAGAATACTTAACAAGAAAGTGTTGCATGTATTTTGGTTTTTACCAAGATTTAATGTGGGAATTTTGGGCAACCCTCCTCCCTGTTTTTCAGATTTTTATATTTCTGCTATTGCCTTCGTAGGTGCACCGCTATTTCAGCTGTCGCAGTTAGTGCCTGACATTTGGGAGAAATGGAATCAATTATCTTGCTTTTATAAAGGTTCCTGTGTCATCTTCAGCGCGTCATTTTCGCTTTTTCATTTTCTCTTTTCTATTTGAAAATTGAGGGTAATACTACATATCTACCTTGCAGGGCTACTGTGAGAATAACTACATCAGCTGGTGTTAATAATTATATGGTAACCGCAGCATCCCTCATGTAGACAAATGTCAGATCTGGCATCCCCTGTTCATGTGCTTTGGAAGAAAATGTGCTTTATTATATGATTGCATTTATGTTAGGAAATATTTTGCTTTGAGGGCTGGACTCATTTTTAGATGTCCTGTTTGTGATGGATAGCTTAAAGTTCTGGGGTTGCAGACAAAAATACTTAAACATGTAGGAAGTAGGTACTGGCTAAAGCTCACATGGTGTGACTAAATTAGCCATATCCAAATTGGTAAATGGATATATCCTGGGGCGGGGAAAACCTCCTTTAAGTCTATATCCATGGCACTAAGTCTAAAGGTTCCCAAACAGTAAGCTGTGGCCATACATGGAGCCCCAGAAACCAGCCATTGGAGCTGCAGAATCTTCATGAAAACATGTCATCCTATACAACCTATAGGACACCAGCCCTAATGGGGAACTGTGGCTGATGATCCAGTAGATCAGGAGAGCCAGACAAAAAAATTTGGGAACCACTGGACTAAAGTTTTCATTTATGGGTTATGGGAACATGGATTTTGCAGATGTGGAGGTGGTGTAGCATCAAATTTATGGTTGAAAATTTTAATTTTAACAGGAATTAACGCAGGTAGAAGAGTTTAAGAATATTTTAATAATGTGGGGCAAGCCCAGAGAACAGAGCAAAAATGTTCAAGGAGTATTCAAGAGGGGTCTCAGATTTATTTAACCTTAATCTAACATTTCAAGTGGCTTTTAAATGTTTGAATTGGAACAATCTTAGATACCCAGGTGGCATTTTGGCACAATTTCTTGTTGCAGGACTTTGGTCCAGCAGCTAATAAGTTGTCTTCTGTGTTTAATGTGGCTAATTTATGATGATGCATTTCTGTATTTTTCCCTCATTTTTTGATAGATTAATTTTTCTGTTCACAGCTTGTAGCTGTATTTGATGAGCAGGACCCACACCATGGCGGCGATGGTACCAGTGCTAGTTCCACGGGGACCCAGAGTCCTGAGATCTTTGGCAGCGAGCTGGGCACCAACGCAGTGCCAGCCTTCCAGCCTTATCAAGCAACAAGTGAAATTGAGGTCACGCCTTCAGTCCTTCGCACAAGTGAGTAGAAGCTCCCCGTGCCTCTGCACATTTTATCTTCATTTACCCGAATGCCAGCTTCTGTTACCCTTTCATGCTGCTGGGAGTATGATTCATTATATGTCTTTATCGAAAGCTGATTAAAGTTCAGAAATGAGGTGAATGTTTGAGGCAAGCAAGTAAATAAGCTTCAGCCTTTCTGTTTTAAATAAGTTGCTTATGAACTGGATTATACACCTAGTTGTATTGGTTTGTGTGTGTTGCAGCACCAAAAATAAAGTAGCCAAACATGAAAATTACAGCACAGTTTACACTATGTGTTGTATTTCTGCACCACTCCTGGAGGATTAGGCCAGTCCACAGACATGAATGGGGAGTGGATGAGTTATGCTCACCTAAATTGGTCAGGATTGTGCCCTGAGTGGCAATTTTGACCTCACAAGCCAAGAGGAAAAATTTGAAAAATAGGTTTTAAGTAGCAGTGCAAGTTTTGACTGTATAAGTTGTATGAATGTCATAGAAGATTTTCTTGTCATCCTTTATGTAACATTTCACATGATGGTGATCTTGGTTAGGTGGCGGTTCCTCCTTCTCCAACTTCTACACAGAAATGAAGAGAAGCAAGTCATCTCTTATTTCTTCCTCTCCTATAACAGCTTCAGACAAAGAATTTTAGTGAACCAGAATCCAGTGTGAGGCGCAGTGCTAACCAATTTAGGCCAGCATAACTCACGTGCATCCCATTCCTATAGACGTGTGGGGAGGCTGAAGCATGTCTGAGCACTGGCCTTACCTACCTAAGAGTGGTGCAGAAGTGGTTTCTGGCACTTATTCAATTTCCTCAGGCCAGCACGGGACTTGTGCCTGTGCTTATGCCAGCCTAACTGGGCCTTAGGATTGCAGCCTGAGTCACTCTTAGTGCAATCCTAGCCCCCAATTTAGGCTAGAACAAGTCCCCTGCAGGCCTGGGGGTTCAGAAAAGCTCTGTAGGACATTTTTGCACCATTCCTGGAGGGGTTAGATCAGTGTTCAGACATGCACCAGCCTCCCCACACCACCACAGGAATGGGAAAGGGGTGACTTGTGCTGTCCTAAATTGGTTAGGATTGTACCCTCTATTTCAAAGAATACAGAGATGAAACCAAAATGGAAGTGCTGTGTACTTTAGTTATTTGACTGAGTTAGATCCAAAATAGGCCCTGGTCAAATTTCAGTCTGCCTTAGGGGAAGTTGATCATGCCCATCCCACTTTAGTACCAAGAAGGGGAGAGTTAAATTGGGAAACTTATCCACTCTGGAGGAGTCACTCATAAACAGCAATTTCAACAAAAATCAACTTTATTACAATAGTATAATATCATATCAGCTGCAGTGCCTTCATGGTTAAGTGCACTGTGCCTGTCAATCTGAAGATTGGCAGGTCAGCGGTACTACAAGACACAGCTCCTGTCCTTAGCCCAATTCTTACCAACTTAGCAGTTTGAAAGCATTTAAATGCAAGTAGATAATTAGGTGCCACATCTGTGGGAAGGTAACAGCATTCCATGTGCATGCGTGTTACATGTCCATTGAGGCATTTTTGGACAACACTTGCTCTATGGCTCTAGAACTAGGTATGAGCACTGCTCCCTAGAGTTGTTCACAACTAAAAGGGCAACCTGCAGGGGACACATTTACCTTAATATCGTAGCATAGTAACAACAAACTACTACATCTAGTTCTCATATAAATTTTAAAGCTTGGGCTTAGACTGTATACAAAAGAGGTTTTATGTTGTAGCATCTGATTTTGTAGTTCATACTTCATAAAGGAGTTCCAATCTGGCATCTTGCCTTGGTCCCAATGACAACTTTCGTTGGCCCTGTTGCCATGATACTCTACCACAGCTGGTGTTATTTTGGGCTCCTGTGTTGACCTGGCTATCTAATGGTTCACACTTAATAGTCAGTACTCAAGCTCTCTTCAAGACATTTTGGTGTGTCCCCAGTTGGGTATCTACCTTCCACCATCACCACATGGCCTTCCAGGGTAAAGAGTGAACACACAATGAGTGTGTTCCAGGGTAAAGAGTGAACACACTCAGCATCTCTGAGGTCAGGAAGATTCCAAAGTGTCACCAGTTGGTCATGGCTTTAGTAGCGGCAGCGGTCCTTGGGTTCAGCACTCCTGGTATGTCCGGGAAGCAACTAGGGGCCAGCTATGGTTTTCTTTGGAATTGCCATTTGGCTTTGCAGCATCATAGTTCTGTGCAGTCAGGACCAAAGTCAATCTAAGCAGGTATGGGGCTTTGTCCAGTATGGAGCAGAAAAGGGGTCGTTTAGGATAGTTTGACTGAGGCATCAGAAGCAGGCTCTATCCTGAGATTATAAACCAGGTCTCCTTCTCGTCAAATCCCAAAAATCAAGATGAGAGAGATGAGAAAGAAGTGCAGTGGTTGCAAGGATAGTGCCCCTCCCCTGACCAGGTGGTAGTTATTATGTCCATCATGGGGAGGCCAAGGTGTGAGATGGACTTCAATCCATGAACCAGAATTTGCTCTTGGCTCTCCAGCAACCTGGATCCAGTAGTTTGGATCTGTCATACTTCGGGTGTAGAAGGTCCCAACCTGGCAGCATCTTCAGATAGGATGGGGAAAGTACCTGTGGCTGAAAGCCAGGTGAGATGCTTCATGTCCAAACTGATCCTCTTGTGGTAGGCAGACAAAAGTTTTGATTCCACATGGGTTGCTTGAGTGCCCTGTAACCTGGACCCATGCCCCTCAGATAGACTGCACTGGATCATGGAGGTTCTGTGGAGCTCCAAGCCACATACATCTCTCCTCTTTGAATCTAGCCAGTCTGGTATAGAGATGCAATGCTACATCACTCTTGAGGTGATGGCAATGGCACAATGTATGGTTTGTTGGAAGGAAAGGCGCTCTGTAGATGCTGGTCAAGAGGGAGGGTGGATGTGGATCAAAGCAGGTAGGCAGTAAAGGCAGAGACAAATGGGGAAGATGGATCAGGGTGCCAAGCCTCACTTGGGACCTGAGAACACAAGGGGTCCAGCCTTGCTTGGAGATCCTTGCAGGAACTGAACCTGGTGCCGCCTGCATGCTTTGTGGATGTTTGATCACCTGGTCACCTAGTTGAAAACACAAAAAGATGCCTCTTGATCCATTTAGCAGGGCCAGGAAAATACTTCCACCAAGAATCCTGCAAGGATACCACTAATATTATGTGATCTAATATGGGCTCTAATCTCTGCCAGCCAGTTCAGAAGTCAATCTCTGAGTCCCCAGTACATCAAGGCCCAGCAGCAAACCTATGTGCAGCGGCTGAGATGCATGGTGGATTACATGAAATACACTTCCCCTGTTCTGTTTCCAGCAGGAATGAAAAAGGGGGTAGTGGCCAGATTAGCAGTGATGAAGAGTAAATTGCAAAGTAGTGATTCTCTCCAGTCTAGACCAATATATTTTGGAGAGTTGCCTTCTTCTGGGGTACAATTTCTCTAAAGTAAGCTTTAAAATACTGCATGGATTCCCACAAGCTGAGATTCTCAGGAGACATTTGTTCCAGACATAGGCATGATGCTGAAACATATTGAGCCTGTAGAGTTGTAATTTCATATTCAATTCCCTTGATTTTACACTTTTATTTTTTTGTGTTTGCCTCTGTCTTTCTCTGGAAGACAGATACTCATGGGAACACACAAAGGTACCACATCCACTACTTGTGGTACACTGTGATGTGGTTGCATAGGTTGATGTTTCACGGCATTCAGTGTATGTTGTCCTCCTTTGTCTAGTAGGGATTGGACCCAGTGACATTGTTAGGGTGTCCAGACCACACCACATGACATGCACAGAAGGGTAATACCAATACTGGTCCAAATTTTTAAAATCGTGGTACTTTTAAATAGTGGTTACTTTTAAATACCATCATATTATATATCATTAAATGCTTAATTTCATGTAGAATGCAATGAAACAAACTGTTGAAATCTTGATCCCATCCAAAGCTTTAGTCACAAAGCCAGTGGGACAGAGCAATGGTGCATCATCACACCCACCATCCAAGGCAATGCCGTGTAAGAATATAAGAAGAGCCTTCATTGGATCAGGCCAAAGGCCTATCTAGTCCAGCTTCCTGTATCACACAGTGGCCCATCAGATGCTTGAGGGAGCACATATGACACCTGCATCCAGGTGCCCCCCTGCATCTGGCATTTTGAGGTTGTCTGTCTCTTCCTGTACCAACCCTTCATCTGTTTGGACCAGATGATATTTTAGATTTCCATTTTCATCTATGATGACCTTAAATATAGCTGGGTCATCATCCAACCCCCTTCGCCATTCTATATACTTCATGTACTGAAATCTCTAAATGTAGTGCATTGAATGGTCCTTTTCTCTAAGAATTTGTCTAAGGGCACAATCCTAACCATGTCTATTCAAAAGTAAGCCCCATTGTGTTCAATGGGTCTTACTCTCAGGAAAGTGTCTTTAGGATTGCAGCCTAAAATCTTCTTAAAGGCTTTGAGGCTAGATTCCATCACCACATCCTGTGGCAGGGAGTTCCACAGACCAACCACATGCTGGGTAAAGAAAAATATTTTCTTTCATCTGTCCTAATCCTCCCAGCATTCAAAATGAGAAGAGATACACTAGGTTATGCAAATTCTAGTGACGCCACTGTTTGGACCAGATGATATTTTAGATTTCCATTTTCATCTATGATGACCTTAAATATAGCTGGGTCATCATCCAACCCCCTTCGCCATTCTATATACTTCATGTACTGAAATCTCTAAATGTAGTGCATTGAGGACAACTGATTAAAGTTGCTAACTTAGGAAATGTATTTGCATGACAGGAAGAGAGAAAAAAGGTATGAAATATTTTGGCATAGATATCCTAGAAAATCAAAAGCAATGTTCTGTGTCCCACTTAAAAAGAATTCCTTTTTTTAGTGGAATAGTTTTTGTTCTTTAAGATGCTTCTCCCCACGGATAATTGAAGCCACACTTGCAATGTAGCTCGACATTAAAGCAAACCAATTTCAAATACCTGATTTAAATATACTTTGAAAATAGAAATAATATCCCTATTGTATTTCTCTTTTAACGTGTGAAGTGAGGCATGGCATACAAATGGTATTCTCAGGATTTTAAATAATTACCTTCGTACTGTTCAACTTCCATTCAGCTCATAAAACCCCTCCAGTTTTGTGGTAGTTGCAGAGCCTGATTATTACATGTTGACAAGATCATATATCTATTAATTAGATTGGAGATGGGATGCAAAATGGCTGTAATTATTGTAATTTCCCAGCTAATTGTAGGGTTAGTGGTGAATATTTTACTTCTACCAAATGAAAAACAGTATTCTATCTGAAATTGTTTGGTAGTGGTTGCAGATATTTTTTTTTTCTCTCTCTCTCTGCGTTGTAATGTTGTTGTTTTTCTTTAGTGTGCTTTTCCCACCAGCCCAATGGGCTACATCTTTTGACAATGCAACTCATGTGGCAAATCCTACATTTTATTCTGAGCAGCCTCTGTTCAGAAGCACTGTCTAAGCATATTAAGCTAAGGCTGAACAATCCGCTGAGATTTTCATCTTCCTTTGTTCGGGTTGCCACGTTACCCCCTTTATGTTTGTGTCTAAATTGTACCACCTTCCTCAGAAAGGAAAAGATTTGGTTAGATCAGTTGCAGCTGGGAAAGTAATATTCATCTGGTTTGTCCCCCCACCCCATACGAGACATATAACTATGTGTTCTCTGCAGTAATCATGTACTGTGTGCATGGAGAGTTAGCTTAGATTGGATCTTTGCAACTGAGCACGAATAATACAGAGAAACAAAGCCTTTGTGCGATTCTATATTGAAGCTTCACAAACCATACCACATGTGTCTAGTATAGTTAGGTTTAATTTTTTTTCTTTTTAAACCTGGCTCTTCTCTTTTTGAATGTTTCTCTTTTAAAAAAATCAGCCTAACCTAAATTTCCTGTATTCCTTTAGCTGAGTTGGTGTAACTTAAAGATAGCTGCCTGCAACATAAAGTGGGGTTTCATTTGGGGGCAAGTATAAGTCTGAGTGCTTTGCGGAAGAGCTGGGGTGTTTGCTGTAGAAGATAGGTTGAAGCAAACTGATGTTTATTCCCTGCTGGAATATATAAACTGGAGGCGCAGGTGAAAATTGCCAAACCGAATGAGCAATTTGGCAGATAAGACAGGATGTCAGGCAGTGACAGTTCAACTGCGGCTGCACTGCTGCAAACCTTGTTTGTTTCACAGGAACTGCATTTAAAGACTGTAAATAAAACCTTTGCTTTCCTACCACAAAGTAACATGTGAGAGCTCTTCCTCATTTGTAGGGTTCACCTTTAATTAAGAATGCACATAATAAAATTTTCCTCTTCCTTGCTTTATGACGTGTATGTTAACAACTACCCCACCCGAGTGCACTGGACAGGTAATCAAAAGACAAATTATAATTATCATTAATAGTATTTATATACTGCTTTTCAGTATTAAATAATTGTTCATATTGTCTCAGAAGAAAAGTTTAGATGGGTTGGAAGAGTTTGAACAGACAAAAGAAAATATAATAGTCTGTGGAACTCCTGGCTGCAGGATTTGGTGATGGCGGTTGAGATTCCTTTAAAAATAGTTTGGACAGATTTCTGGAGAAAAACTCATCACAGTTTACAAGGCATGAGGAGTACATATACCTGAGGATTCAATCCTAATCATTTTATGCTGGCTCAACTCACCTGCTCCCCATATCTGTGGTGGTGTGGGAAGTCTGACATATTTCTGTGCACTGTCCTTACTCCCCCAGGAGTGGTGCAAAGTGCCTTACAGCATTTTTGCAACACCCTCAGTCCAGCACAGGACTTGTGCTGGCCTAACTGGGGTTAGGGTTGCAGCCTGAGATTAACTGATAGCTCTTTGAGGGTCAGGTAGGAATTTTTTTAAATTCTGTCATCCAAATTTACTGTGGATGGCAGTTTTTCCCCCTACTCCAGATTGGGAGGGAAAACGTGTTTCACGTTTTAAAAATAGGTTACTTATTTTTTAATAAAGTAGCCCACATTAAATGAGAACTGTGTTCTGGTGTCTTCTCTGGGGGTGCAAGGGTAAGTTGGAGTGCCACATACATGGGAATGGCAGTAAGATGCATCTTTTTGGCATATGGCATCCTGTTGTGTAGGCCACTGAGATACAAGAAGCTGGAGTAGATGGACTTTTAGCCTGATTCCAGCAGGGTTCTTATGATAAAAACACACATTATTATGGGAACATGCTTGTGTTCTGACTTTTAAGGACCTCTGAGCACCTCTACAACCAGGCAGAATGGCTCTTTGTGCAGCATCATTGTTCTTGATTTGTGGGAGGTAGGTGTTCTCTCAGTAGGGGCTCGAGCCATTTTGTTGTATGGTATTTAATGACCAGCAAGCAGCATTGTCAGCAGAATGTTTTGTGCATGAATTTCAGATTTTCAAACAATTTCACAGATGCTCATGAGGCGATAATGTGGATTTTAATTGTACATTTCTTTGTTTGGGAGTAAATAAATTAACATGTAATTAAAAAACTGGAAGCAACCACTTGATTTGACAGATTATTTAGAGACTACCTGCTTTATTCTGAACCCTTCTGCAATCAACAACAATTTTTAAAGTATATTCAGAAGTGATGTTTTCTCTCTGGGCATGCAAACAATTTTCCTGTATGTATTCAGAATTTTTCCTGCACATATTCAGAAACAATGCGCAGTTTGAATTGTTACATGCCCATAGGTCAGTATCATTCCTTTAAGGTTTGGTGATGAAGTCCTAAACCATCAATTCTTTATTTGCTATACTGGCAGGTTGTGCTTCACACTGTGCCTGGAGACACACTGAGATCAGATTTCTAGATGATTCTTCTCTGGAAAAGCACTTGTGGGGATCTTGGGATCGAACCTATCCCTGTGTTTCTTAAATCTAGGTTTATTGTTTGTCCACAATTTCTCTGTTATTTCAAATATTCAGTTTGGGAACATGTTAGCCACCTGTCAGAGCTATACCATCTATGGC
This sequence comes from Cryptoblepharus egeriae, assembly GCA_030015325.1. Classification (NCBI taxonomy): domain Eukaryota; kingdom Metazoa; phylum Chordata; class Lepidosauria; order Squamata; family Scincidae; genus Cryptoblepharus; species Cryptoblepharus egeriae. The sequence continues at coordinate 13,344,349 of JAREYC010000004.1, forward strand.
TGATCAGTCCAACCAATAAATCTATATTCTGTCAGATGGGAAAAATTGCAGTTTGGAAAGCTGGTTATTTTCCAAAGTCAGTCCAATAGGTTTTTGGTTTTTTGTTGTTGTTGACAAAACTGCATTAAAAACCTGCCTTATTCATCATTATAATGTATACATCTAGTTCAGTATTGTTTACACTGACCAACAGTAACTCTACATCATTTCAGACAACATTCTTTCCTAGCCCCACCTGCAAATCCCAGGGATTACCATATTTCCCGGACCATGAGACGCACCGGACCATGAGACGCACCAAAGTTTAGAGGAGAAAAACAAACAAAAAAATATTCTGAACCAAATGGTGTACTAATATATTTAATAAAATATAACAGAATAATATTTCAACCATGTAAAGTCAACAGTGGTATTAAGAACCTTCTTTAACATTCTTTAATAATAATACATTCAACTATGTAAACATTCAACCATATAAATACCTTTAACTATGTAAACTGAGGTATTTAGAGCCATCATCACTGTCATGAACAAATGACTTTAAAGTTCTAGCATACTAAAATTCAGAAGGTGCTTGGAGGGAGCATCTTCCCTGGGCTGGGCTGGGGGACCAGCCTGGACCCCCAGAAAGGAGGGGGAAAGAGCCTCCACAGGTGTTTCTGGGTATGTGTGTGGGGGAGGTTGGGGGACACATTATTGAGCTGGAAGGATGGAGCCTGAACTGGCTAAGGTAGCACATCCCTTGCCCAGGTCTTCCGAGCAGCAGCAGCAAGGGAGTATGGATCAGTGGGCACATCCTAGGCACACTTTTCTGAGAGTAAATCCCATGGAAGACAATGGCAATTACTTCTGAGTAGGCAGACTCCCTCCCCCCCCCCAAACAGAAGTGTCTAAGAGAGCCTGGAGGGAGCATCTCCCCTGGGCTGGGAGACCAGCCTGGACCCCCAGAAAGGAGGGGGAAAGAGCCTCCACAGGTGTGTCTGGGTATGTGTGTGGGGGAGGTTGGGGGACACATTACTGAGTTAGAAGGATGGAGCCTGAACTGGCTAAGGTGATACATCCCTTGCTGGCACGTGAGAGTGCCCACTGATCCACACTCCCTTGCTGCTGCTGTTGCTGCTGGGAAGAACTGGGCAAGGGATGTGTCCAGTGGTGGGCACTTACCGGTACGGGTCTACGTGCCCGTACCTGTTCTTCCCGTTTCCCTGCCGCTAGCGTACCGCCAGCGACAGGGAAATGCAAAACATGGTGGACCGGTACGGTCCGCCATGTTTTGCGCCCACCGCTGCCTGCCTAGAAGCGGGCAGGCTGCTTCTAGGCAGGCTCTGCACAAGCGCCGACCCTGCCTAGAGGCAGCTTGCCCGCTTCTAGGCAGGCTCTGTGCAAGCGCCGATGTCGGCGCTCGTGCAGAGCCTGCCTGGAAGCCCGCCTGCCAGGCCAGCTTCCAGGCAGGCTCTGCGTGAGCCCCGCCCCTCCCCAGTCCCGCCCCTCACCCCGCCCACACCCCGTGACCCCGGCTGGCCCCTCCCACTTATGGCGTACCGGATCTTGGGATGAGGCCAGCCCATCTCTGGATGTGTCATCTTAGCCAGTTCAGGCTCCATCCTTCCAGCTCAGTAATGTGTCCCCCAACCTTCCCCATACCCAGACACACCTGTGGAGGCTCTTTCCCCCTCCTTTCTGGGGGTCCAGGCTGGTCGCCCAGCCCAGGGGAGAAGCTCCCTCCAGGCTCTCTTAGGCACCTCTCTTTGGGGGGGAGTCTGCCTTCTCAGAAGAAAGTGCCATTGTCTTCCATGGAATTTACTCTCAGGAAAGTGTGCTTTGGAGTATTGCAGCCTTAAGATCACCAGGCTGCTTCTTAAAACTTTTAGGACACGATTCTGAGGGGCTGATTAAAGAGACCAGAGGGACTGATTAAAGGAGGGAGGTCCGGATGCTGGGATCAGGCAGTGGGGCTTTTTAAAAAAGTTTCCTGCAGGCTCCGTTTGGCTGCTGGAGGTTGCAGGGAGGTGCTGGAGGACGGAGGATTGTGCCAGGTGAGCAGCGGCTGGGCTTTGCAAGATTGCAAGGAAGCAGGATTGGGACCAGTGATGCTCTGCTGAGCTTGGAAGGGAGAATCAGCACACCAGGCAGGAGGAGAAAGGAGGAGGAGGGGGGGGGGGGAAGGATGCTTTCCTGGCTCTAAGCAGCTCAGAACTCCCTGTGGAAACTGTGCTCTTCCTTCCTTCTCCTTCCAGAGCAGACACAAACATGGGGATGGAATGGGAGACTGGTGAGGATCACTTTAAGAGACGGTGAGGACCAGAGCGGTGAGGATCACTTTAAGAGAAGCACCAACGTTTCACCCCACGTTTTTGGGGAGAAATAGTGCGTTCTTCCAAGCGGGAAATACGGTAAATCTGCCTGGAAAAATGTGCTCTACCTCCTCCCCACATACACATCAGACTAGCCCTCTTCTGTTGCATTTTGTTTGGCTTCGCTACAGTGCATGGAAGCATGGACTCACCCCTTATTGCATTTTGGCAGATGCTGTATCTGGCCTGCCAAATTCCACACTGATTGGAGTGTCATCTACTGTACATATTTATTCCTTGCTTGTTCCAAAGCACATCCATACCTTTTTCTCCCTTCATATAGAGACCTTTGGAACAGGAATTAGAATACATTTCCATGAGAACAGCTCACAGCTGCTCAGGTTTCCTCAGACTTGCACTGCAACCAGAGGCAGTGCAAGTCTGAGTTGACCCTTAGCGGCTACTATAGCCTTTCTTTGGGAAAGGGGGTGCTACCCTTACTTTGGGAAAGTGGGTGCTACCTCTCCCCAAGGTAGCACAACAGAGCCTCTGAAACATGCTCTGGATACAGCGCAGGCGGGGCAGCCTTCCTGCTTGCAGCGCTGGTGAGGAATGCACTGCCCATTTCTTTCTTCTCCACATATGTTTTCATCATCATAACCTGGTAGGATAGGTTGGTGGGAAAAATGAGAGTGAGTGTTTCTGGCCTGAGGTCCCCTGGAGATCTTTATGGCTAAACTGAGATGGAACTTCTGTCTTCTTGAATCCAGCTTTATATTTAAACTATTGCATGATGTCTGTTCCCTCATATATGGAAATATGTTTTCAGTAATTTGTCTGCATGCTGACTGACAAATAGAAGGAAGGCATTTTGTAATTCCACTGAGACAACCTTGAAATTCCTCTCCATGCCACTCATTTGACTTATTGGGTGATGCCTGGGTGCCATTATGAGAGATGTTTTTCCTCTTCACAGCATTGCAAGCCTATCCCCCGCCTGCCACTTGTGTCAAGTAGCGGTGCAGAAAAGCCGAATTTGAGGCCACTTCCATGGGCTGTGGTTGCGCAAGTGGTCACCTGTTAACTAGCAGGTCAGGGTCAAGACTCAGGTCTTACTAGCTGGGGTGAGCTTCTGTTCTTAACACAGCTCTTGCCAACCTAGCAGTCGAAAAGCATGCAAATGTAAGTAGATAAATAGGTACCACTTTGGTGGAAAGATAACAGTGTTCTGTGTGCATGCAGACCATGTTGGACAACACTGGCTTTATGGCTCTAGAAATGGGGATGAGTACTGCACCCTATAATCAGTCACAACTATCAGTATAACCTGTGGGGGACACTTTTACCTTTACTTTCCACGAGCCCAGAGGGTCTGTGAAGCAGCTTCATCTGGTCTGTTTGAGGTGTCGCTGTTGCTCCAAAAGTAGCTCATCTTGTTCTCGTCCATTAATGGTTAGCCTTTCCCTTGAGGCCAGAGAAGCCTCTGCGTAGGAGGCAGAAGCTGAGAGTCCTCATCTGTGAATACACCCTCTGGTTCTCTCATTAGGGGAGAGTTGGAGGAGACAACAAACAAGGACCCCAACACAGCTGTTTCCTTTTCTCTTAGGTATGGAGTGCGTGTCCATAGAAGCCTAGCATAAACCAACGTACCTTCCCCAAAGTAGGAGTGAAATGTTGCAGTGACACAAATTACACACCAGAAACCATTGCTAGGCATTGAACATTTAATTCAATAGGTCATACACCACATCTTCCTCCTCTATAAATCCAGTTTTCCTCTTAAAATAAAAATGAGACTCTTTTATCCCATCCTGGCTGGCTATATGGATTTTCTAGCTACCTTATATTGTGAATGATCTTATCAGCAGGCGATAAAAATTCTTCCCTCTCTTGCCGTCCTTGATAAAGTTTTCTTTGTTTATCTTGCAGGATTATATTTATTTTTCATTTCCCTCTAATGTGAGAAATTGGCTTTTCAGTCCTGTTTTGGTTCTGCTTGCTGGCCTTTCCCCCAGTTGGAGAATCTTGTCTATGTGAGGCTTCCTTGTCTGTCTGGAAATGGAAAATTAATCTTCTGAAAAGAACCACTTATGTGGGGTTTGTGAAAGAACTTAGATTCCTGCAGCCCTTGCCTTTCTGTACCTTTTCTGATCTTTCATACTGATCAATGTTTAAATTCCATATATATGGCAAGAATTCACCATGTGCAAGGAGTGGAGTAGCTAGAAGGGGTGCAAAGAACTATGTTTGGCAGGCACTTGAATGTGCCATGCAAGCAGCCCCTCCTCTTTGGAGCCGGTGTGGGTGGGGGAACAAAATGGGGTTACGTCCATGTCTGTCTGTCTGTCTGTCTGTCTGTCTGTCTGTGTCATCAAATTGGCTAAAAATAAGCCATTTTGTTCTCCCCTTCCCCAAGAAAAAGCAACTTGGAAAGTAGCTTATTCTGGTCCAGTGTTTTTGCTCCACAATCTTGTATGGTAAAGATGCACATTTTGCTCAGTGGCACACATGGGGTCTTTCCCCTTTATATTCCACGGTAGTTTCAAACTGTCCTTTGGATCACTTTGGTTTTGTTTAGTATCGTTGCAGGAATTAATAATACGTACTAGCAGAGAAGCTTCCCTGAAAGGCAGATTACCTGAACTAGTCTCCACCTACGGTATAGTCTCTGACCAACAGGCCTGACTACTCCACACAAATGGGACACGTATCTTAAAATGTTCATCAAAAACCTATCCAATGCCCAGAGATTCTTTGGCTTAAGAAGTTTGAAAAGAATGGGCTTGATAATGACAGAAACTTAAACACTGCCCTAAGTTAGGACTGGGATCACTGTGTGTTTATGAAACAAATACAATTTAAAATACATCATGTACATATCTTGTTTTCAGTGGTTGCTCAGATAAAATAGAGACATATCAATACATTAATTGCTTTATATCTATCTCTACTTCCTTTGAGTTTGGATGTATGTCAGGATTCGCTTTGAGTGCATTGATCTCACCAGTGTTTGAACTTTTCCGAAAGAATGAAGCAGGTGACATTTCAGAGTAACTTGTGTTTGATATTCACCTTTCTTTAATTCTGTTCAAGACACACTCTTGGGAGAAACAAGAGTGTGGTCAAAACAAAATACCAATGGTTATGTTGACAAAGTTGGAAATGAATGTAGGAATCACCAACTAGAGAGTCCATTCAATTCTCATTACAGGATATAACTTGGCACATATATTACATGATATAACTGTAAAAAAATACATTTTGGACAGTAGAATTCAATGCCCTTTATTGTAGAATCGTACATTTCAGCTCCTGTTATCACACAATTTGAAAGTAATAGAACAGAAGGAAAGATGATGACGATGATGTTTTATAGATCCTGCAAAAGACCAATAAAATACATTATTAAAGCCATTTGATGTTGCTGTTACAGTTACAGTTATGCATGTAAAGATGCAAAATACAGTAAGCTATTAAATCCTGGACCCAATCTTTGTTGTGTGATATTGTTTAATGATCTAATTTGTATTAAAACTCCCGAATTGCTTTGTAAAAAATATGGATGTGCCAACATGGGTCAGTCTGGTTCATTGTTTCTCAACATTTGTCCCCCTCTCCGCAACTTTTGTATTGGCTACCTATTGGAAGTACTCCTGTAAATAACTAGTGATAGTGTGATAATGTGATAAATGTCAGTAAGGGGCTCAAGGTGGATGGGAGAGGGTTTTTTGAGCATATAAAAGTGCTGATCCAAATCCCCTAGTGCAGCTTGTCACATTATGTCGTTGATCTCTTTGTAAGGTGGTAGGAACCTGTGGATCCCATAAGTACCAGTAGACGCCACCGCAAGATCAAATACTCAGTCACTGAGTGAGAGGGTTTGGAGGCTCACTGTGAAAGTCTTTCTAATTACAAGCAAATTTAAAACTCTCTGGGCAAAAAGGAACTTTTTCTGAGGATCTTTCTCTCTTGCTGGTGATGGCTGATTTCAGTGCAGCTGGGAGCCTGAGGACGCTCACCCATCTCTAATTTTGATGAGTGGAAGCAGAACTTGCATTTCTTTATGTGGGTCAGGTTTACTATTAAACTCCTTGGCTGTTGAGCTTGATATATGTAATGCATTAAACAGCTTTAACTGTCAGCTTGCATGATTTAGCTCCCTGAATGTGAACTTAGATGATTTACTATCTTCGATGTGTGTCAAATGAGTATTACTATATTCTGGTTTCTAGATTTTATATTCTGAGCCGAGAATCCATTTTCCCCCCTCATTTTTGTTGAAGTATTTTTTTTAAATCCATTCTATCCAAAAAGATTTGAAGTGGCTGTGGTGCTTCGGAGCACATGGAATATAGTAAATTTACATTGTAGGGCATGCTAATTTTTATAATGTGCAATCAGTAATATTCAACAGTCTGTGCTAAAAAAAAGAAACATTAATTGTGTTAATAGAAAGACATTTGTAGTGCTCTCAAAGTGTATTCTCAAAATGTATATGCTCTGAATTTCATTGTCATTGCCTTCTAGTCAAATTCTAGTTGAATACTAGTTTTCTAGTAGAAAACAAATAGAAAATCCTTCTTCAGCAATTTATGTTTTAAAATTCAATTTTAGAGCTTGGATAACTGTTTACCCTGAGTTCTGCTGTGGCATCTGATAGTTGGTTAACACTCATTTGCTTTCAATAAAATAATTTCTGTTAGCCATAAAGGTGCTTCTGAACTCCTACTACTTCAACAATAGGTGGATTTACATGCCTACACTTAAAAAATGGAATAATAGTATGCTTTCTTTCAAAATTCGCTCTGAATGGCCTAGATTTCAATTTAGAACAAGGAAATGGAATGCCGTATTAATTTTGGATTTTTCTAAATTGTATTCTAGTTTATTTACTTGTCCAAACATTGAACCAGGCTTCTAAAGGAAAATTTGAACAAAAATTAGTGGCTTCCTTTGCCCAAGCTGAAGTCTCTATACTATATGTAAATATTACCACATATCTGATGAGTTTTTTTAGTATACACTAAAGATAATTTTTTTCACTGTGTCGCATCAAGATGATCAAAATTCTCCAGTTATCAATTAAGCCACTGGTATTAGATTCAAACAAATCCTTTTCAAAAGCAATTCTCTATGGGTGCAGTCCTAACCTAGGCACAACTTATTGGTCTCCCTATTCCTCTGGTGATGTACGGAGGCAAGTGTGTGTCTGTGCTTTGGCATATCCCTCCCCCAGGAGTGGCGCAGATGTGTCTTAAGGCATTTTGGTGACAACCCAAGATTGGCACAGGACTTATGATAGGGCTTATGCTGACCTAACTGGAGGTTAGGATTGCAGCCTATGACTTTTTCAAACTTCAGGAATCACTAACATATCAAGCATCAATGATATCTTATGGAAGGAGTGTGTGCTGGGTGATTCACTGAAAAAATCTTCAAACTCCTCTAATGTTGTGATTTTGTTGACTTCAATTGTTGTTTTCTATATCCATCCATGGTGATGTTAAAAATCCAAAGATGTTTCCATAATACTTATGGAAAAATGTTCTGTCAGGAATGGTCAGTTAGAATATTCAGGAGGAATCAAAATATTCATAGAGAATGTAACAATAATCTCATAAGGTTATATATACCCCCTCTGCCCATTAAAATGCACATCTTTGCCATAATCTGGAAATGCCAAAGAGATAGCAAACAAAGTGGTCCACAAAGTGACATGAATCTTGGTTTTACCATCTTTTACACATCTTTTTTTCTGTCTCAAAATTTAGATATATTCTTGGGTACTTGGAGACTGCTGATTCCCAAAGTTGTATTCATCAGTTTTGCCCTATCATGTCTAGTTTGAAGATATGGCATAGCCTTTTTGGTGAATGGTTCAAACAGTTTCCTTGTAAGAAAGCCTACATCATAGCTTCCTCAAAAGAAAGCTTCTTGGACCACTCACTATGTTGCATCTCTAAAACTGGTTGTGATAGGGCCAATCCAATGTCATTTTTGGAATCAGTACACCAAATTCATATAAAACCACCATAAATTTTGAAAGAAAAAGTTTTTTTTCTGATCCTCAAATTTGTAGGTCAGTCATTCCTGCCAATAAAAATGCATGCTTGCATATAACTTACAGTCAGTCTGAGACAGTCTCAAAAATTGTGGATGTTTAATGGATCTGCTATTTCTATCAATTGTCTATCAGGACAATTGAGTTGGCTGTGACCTAGAGAGCTCTTCATCCTTTGATGAGGGCTATAGGATCTTAAATACTTCCAAATCCAGACCATTCCAGCAAGTGTCTGGAGCCTCAAAGGAGCCTGAACTCCTGAAGATTGTTAGCAAGGCTTCTTTGAAAAGCTCTAATTCAACCAGCTCTGGCTGATTCCTTGAATATCTCTGGCTCTGTGGTTTGCTGGATGGCACTCCCAGACTTCACCCTAATTATAGTGCCAAACCCCCAAATCCAGAATAACTACGGGAGCATGTAAGAGACATTACGTGCACCTGTAGTTACTGCACCACCCAGTGAAAACCTATGGGAAATTCATATTGGTATCCAGAGTAAATTGTTCTTACACTGGAGCAAGGACTCCCCGTAGTTACTCTGGATTTTGCCCTAGGACTGGGGTCTGGCATTTGTCCATCTCATTGTTTTGTCCTCATCAGAATTGGACCCTGAGCTACTGCTTGGGGATGGTGCCATGCACGTGAACCTCCTTTTGAACCCAGCAAGATCCTGCCATTTTCCATCATGTTTTTCCAAGGTTTCTCCTAGGCTCACTTTAAATTTTTTATGAATTTGTAATTTAAGTGTTTTTTATAATATCTTTTCTCTGTGCGTATGATCACTCAAAACAAATACAGCCTAAGGCGCTTTTAATTCATTATGATAAATAGTTGAACTGAAATAGTGGGAAGAGAAGATAGTGGAGCATAGTGAATATTTAATTCAAGCAAAATTTGAAGAGGGGGAAGGACAGGCACCCATCTTCCCTCCTCTCAGATTACACGTTGTCATTGCTTGGGATAACCCCCCTCCCCGCCCCACTCAATTTCCTAGTCTACATAAATTGCTATTTATCCTCTGCTAACTGTACAAGGAGAAATAATTTCAGTTCAGACCCTCTCATATTTAAATTTATTGCAACTACCTCTATTCATCTCTGCATAGCATCCTTTCCAGTAGCTCTTTGGTGTTTTTTGTCTTTCATATGATTGTGGCCATTTTTGAGACTAAGAACCATCTTTTCATTTCTTTAGAGAATGCTTTTGCAGAAGTGTATAAATATTCTTACGAATATTTAAAAATAATACTTACATCCATCCACTTGCATCCGTCTCTGTGTGAATAAGCCTGCAATCCTGAAGACACTTTCCTGGAAGTAAAGCAGGCCTCCGTCAGTCTTGAAAGACTATGGTATCATGCTTGGCGCTGCATACGCTGCATGCAAAGCACAAAAGCCTGGGTTAGATTGTTATGGAGGATAGGCTGTTACCCAAGCAGCAAATCCCCCCTCTCCATGCCACTGAATTAGTCCAATGGAAAGGCAGAGCCAATACGATTGGATCCAGCTGGCGTCGCAGAGCTGGGCTAAGGACAGGAGCTCACCCTGTCTTGTGGGGCTGACCTAGGTCTCGAACCCTGGCCTGCTGGTTAACAGGCACAGCATCTTAACTGCTTGCGCCACCCACAGCCCAAGTAATGGAAGTAAGACCCATTGTACAGCATACTTTTGAGTAGATATGGTTAGGATTGTGCTCTTAATTTAGATAAGCACATGTATTATGCCTGATACATAGCTACAACTTGTTGTAAGATATAAAAAGTGAAAAAAAATCAGTGTATATTCTAGAGTATGCTGTTGTTTACAGTTTAACCTTGTGTGGGCCTTTGAATCTTGTCTCCTTGTAAACATCTCTCCCCCTCCCTGAAAATTTATTTCAGAGCTTTATTTTGATTTAATTGTATGTACATATCAAGGAGCTTTTCTTGGCGTGAAGAATAGTTAAAAAGTGGCTTTGAAGGACAAATGAGTAGATATTCAGAAGTAACTGACTGTTTTGCACTGAAAATATAAACATTTGAATTGGGAATCTGCTTTTTAAGAGTTTTGTTAACCACTTGAAGACTGGCTGCATAAAGCACAGCACTGTGCAATCAATACAAATTACTGCAGTTTTTTAAAGTATTGAATGCTCACTTCAGTCGCTCATTAAATTGTCTCTGGGCCATTATTATTTATTGCAGACATATAAACAATCAGCTCTAAATGTGAGTAAGGCACAAAAGACCCCTTTTCGTGGAAGATCGCTCCCCCTGTGTGAATTATTCACTGGAGTTCTAATTGGGACTGTCCACGGACATGACATGAAAAATTGTTTGTAGTGAACCAGAAAGTAAGAGAGAGTGACTTGGGAGGGGAGGATGACTACTCTGTTTATGAGTACACGTTATCTTCTAATTCATAATAATGTTCTGTTGTTTACCTCCTTAGGTTTAAAAAATAATATAGACATAATGCTGTTGGGATACTAGAATAGCAGATTTCCAGACTCCTGTTCTGAGGCTTATCGGCAGGGCTCATCTTGGGCAATGAGACAAAGCTCTGCCTTTTACTCTATGTTCCTCACAGAGATTTCCACTCACATCGAATCTCATGCGCTATCATGTGAGTCAGTGATGTCAGTTCAGTTCTTGATGGAACATCAGCAGTGATGTCAGTTCAGTTCATGTTGCTTTAGCAATATCAGATATGATTTCAGCTTGTGCAATGCGTGACACAGAGGTTCTCCAGTTTGTACCAGCAAAACAAGCTGGTACATACTTGAGTAACTGCATGGTAGAGCTTTTTGAGATAAATGCCGTTGTTCAGGATTCTGAATCCCATTTAACAGGCTTCTTCATGTGGTAAGGACTTTAAAGAGGCAACTATTTTCTCCTTAGGTGCACTTAAATTAGGCTTGCCTAATCACCTGGAAAACTGGGTGATACCCAGGTTCCAGGTTCTTGACCTGGCCAGCATCCGGGAACTGGATAGACGCTGCCCATCTTAGTTCCCCAGCCCAGCGAGCCATCCCAATGCTGAGCTAGGCCAAGCCAAGCTGTCCCAAGCCATCCCAATGCTGAGGTAGGCCAAGCCAAACCATCCCAAGCCATCCCAATGCTGAGCATTGGAGCATTGCCATCCCAAGCCATCCCAATGCTGAGCTAGGGAGGCAGTACACAGGTGCAAATCTAGCCTCGTGCCTGCACTCAAACTTCTCAGCTCAGCCCGTCTAGTGTGTCAGTGTGCAGGCGCGAACCTATGCTTGTGCCTCTGCTTGGGCATCCCAGCCCAGAGCCAGGATGGCATTGAGCTGAGAAGGCACAGAAGAGACAAGTGGACAGCAATCTGGAACTTTGTCCCAGGTTGCCCTCCTCTTGTCCCACCTGGGTTGAGGGGAGGGGATTATGGCAACCCTAACTTAAATATATTTTAATCAAACTCAGTGATTCAGGGACTGTCAATACTATTGAAAGTGATGGTCAGTATTTAGTATAATCATGCATCCCTCTTCATAACCAGTTTTGAGCGTTTTGCAGTAAGTCTGCTATAATTTATTTTTTTATAACTTATGTTACTGCCTGTTCAGACCCCTAATTCTTCTATGTTTACTATGAACAGACTAAATTAGGCAAGGAAACCAAATATTACTTTATTACATATCTAATAAATGTCAGATTTGATTTAGTAGGTACTCCTGTTGGCAGATGTCATAAGAGTTTGTACAGTGCAGCACTCTGTTAAGGCTCTTTGGCAAAGATTCCAGGGCTATGAACCATATACAAAAAAGCCCTTAACTGTAAGTGATTATCCCAGATGCTGCCAGTGCTACTATAATTTATTGATAGAAATTAATAAATACACTACTTTTAATGATACCAGTGACCTTCTTCCTCTGTTTTATCATCCTGGAGGTATTTTAGGTTGAGATAATTATTATTTGTCTAGGCCAGGGGGTCTCCAAATGTTTTGGCGAAAGGGCTCATCAAATATCTGGCACAGCATCAAGTGCTGGAAAAATTTTTTTAATATAAAATTTAAATAAATACATTAGGGATGGAATGGAATTTAGATTAATGAATCAGTGTGCTCAAATTGGGCTCAATGGGACCTGATCCCACCATCACAGCTCCAGTTACGTTTGATCAACTGGGCCTTAGGGGCGGCTCTTAGGCTGCTTCTGGCCCTTGGGATGGGGTTTGGAAATCACATTGAACTTCATGGCCGAGCAGGAGTTTGATCCCAGTTTTCTTTTGTAACCAACACTCTTATCTCTGCCTCCCACTGGCTGTCAACATAATTGGTTTGTCAATCATCCCTATTTGTCAATCTTCTCTTTCGCACCAGAATTTCCAGTGCTTTAGCACATGCTGTAGACTCATTCATTCCAAACGCTGTTAGTTTTACTCCCAACAGTGAGTTTCCAGCCTGTTGACATAACAATTTCTTCAATTTCTTAACAATTTCTTTCCTTCTGCATCTTTGATCCATTGTTTCTAGATGCTTCCCTAAGATAAGGTAACGTATTCTTATGCCACCTCTTCTCAAACACCTTGACTCCTGCTTGGAGCTAGGGATAGGAGTTGTATGGAGAGACCTTGAAACTATTCAACAACCAAATGTGGTTAATTCTGTAGAGATTCTGCATTGAGAGTGAATCAAATGTGCAAAGAGTGGTAGAACTGCCTTCTTCTGGCAGATGCTGATTAGAAATCAGTTAAAGGTTGGAATAGCAAAAAATAAGAAACGGTGAGCAGGCTGCTTCCTCTGTGGGTGGGTAACTGAGCTTGCAGGAGACTTTTTAATTTTTTAATTAATTTTATCTTCTGGCACACTGCTGTGCCCCAGCACACAATTAAGGAATTTTTGCCAATGAACAGACATGCAGCTTTCACCTCTTTAATCTTGATGGTCAGAAACTGCTTATGCAAAAATCAAGAACAGTTTTATTTTTTAAAAAATCTCAGTGCAATCATGTTATAATGTAGAGTAAAACCTTGGATTGAGAGCATTTTGGATTGAGAGCGTTTTGCAAGACAAGCAAACATTTCTAATAAATTTTGCATTGATAAACAAGCAAAAAATGGGCCTGGCTGGTTTTGGCGTTACACCAGCACCTGTTCAGTCTGTCTTGGGAGACCAGCCTATGCATGTCTACTCTGAAGTAAGCCTATTACAGTCAGTGGGGCTCACTCCTAAGTAAGGGGGCAATTGAAAAAAGCCTGAGAGACCTAGGCTGCAATCCTAAAGACATTTTCCTGGGAGTAAGACTCATTAAACACAATGGATTTACTTTTGAGTAGTCTTGGTTATGATTGTGTTCCTAGCATTGCATTTCTACTCTAACATAAGCTCTACTATAATCAGTGGGGCTCACTCCTGTGTAAGATTGCAGTCTGAGAGACTTACCCTACAATCCAGAGTAACTTCGGGAGCACGTAAGAGACATTATGTGTACCCGTAGTTACTGCACCAGCGAGTGAAAACCTATGGGAAATTCATATTGCAATCCAGAGCAAATTGTTCTTACACCGGAGCAAGGACTCCCCGTAGTTACTCTGGATTGCACCCTAAGGGCAAAATCCAGAGTAACTACGGGGAGTCCTTGCTCCAATTTGAGCAAGAACAATTTGCTCTGGATTGCAATATGAATTTCCCATAGTTTTTCACTAGGTGGTGCAGTAACTATAGGTGCACATAATGTCTCTTATTTGCGCCCGTAATTACTCTGGATTGTAGGGTAAATGCAGGTTAATTTGTTTTATTTTTCTTTATATTTTGTATTTTCTTTATTATTTTGTATTATATTACAACAGTATTATGTGGAACAAATCTCTGAGTTTCCATTATTTCTTATGGAAAAAATTGCTTTGGTAGAATCATAGAATCCTAGAGTTGGAAGGGATCTAGTAGGTCATCTAGTCCAACCCCCTGCCTGCAGCAGGAAATCCTCTAGAGCATCTCCAACAAGTGCTCATTGAGCCTCTGGTTGAAGAACCCCAGTGAGGGAGATACAAGCGTTTTGGATGACAAGCATTCTTCTGTAATGAATTATGCTCGTAAACCAAGGTTTATGAGGGTTACTAGGTACCACTGTATCTTTATTGTGTAATAGTGTTTCAGAATTGTATCCTATTGAATGTATGCAGCTGCTGGCAATCTATTGTCTTTCCAGAGGTCCCACAGTCTGCTGTATAAAGTCAGAAGGAAAGCTGTAGACAATTTGGAAGTTGAAGAGAAGTTCAAACTTGGTAGTTGCAGCTCAGACTTTTGGGAAGAAGAGTCTTGATAAGCTTCTCAACCACCCAACGCTGTTTGCTCAAAAAGTGACTTTTTCCATTTCATAGTAGTTTATGATACTCTTTATGCCATATCTCAGTGGAACCTTCCTTTGTGGCTGTGGGTGGCGCAAGTGGTTAAGACACTGTGCCTGTTAACCAGTAGGCCAGGGTTCTTCGAGACCCAGGTCCCCAGAAGACAGAGTGAACTCCTTTCCTAAGCCCAGCTCTGCGACGCATCTGGAACCAATCGTATCGGCTCTGCCATTCCATTGGACTATTTCAGTGGTGTGGAGAGGAGCGATTTGATGCTTGGGTAACAGCTTGTCCTCCATATCAATCTACCCAGGCCTTCATGCTTCGCATGCAGCGTCAAGCATGATACCATAGTCTTTCAAGACTGATGGATGCCAAGTTTTTTTATGCCATATCAAGAGTGAGCAAATAAGAGGGAATGCAAAGTAATTGTGTAGGTTGGTTCAGAATGAGCCTGAGTGAATTACCTCTCCTTAAAAACATGGAGTGCCTGGTAAAAGCATAGAATGAAGATTTTTTTAAGAAGATTAAAAACTCTTTTTCTTCCTTAACACAGAGTAAACTCTTTTTCTTAAACTCTTTTTCTTAAACTCTTTTTCTTCCTTAACACTGACTTGTTGGTCAGTCCAGGAAATCTAATTTGAATGTTCACTGCTGCATTAGGATGCATTAGGATATTTATTTTGTTAGTACCAATAGCCTGTGATTTAGCTTTATTATCTTGTTGAATTTAGCTTTATTATCTGGTTGGCCTCTAATATCTGTACCAAGACAGTTTTAAAAAACAAATGCTGCTAGCCGCACTAGGTTGTTCCTAAATTTCAGTGTCAAATGTATTCTTAAAAGCATGAGGGTAATTATGATAGTAACAGTATATATTATCCAG
This sequence comes from Cryptoblepharus egeriae, assembly GCA_030015325.1. Classification (NCBI taxonomy): domain Eukaryota; kingdom Metazoa; phylum Chordata; class Lepidosauria; order Squamata; family Scincidae; genus Cryptoblepharus; species Cryptoblepharus egeriae. The sequence goes on from JAREYC010000004.1 coordinate 13,359,881, forward strand.
AAGCTCTGCAGAAATACTGCAGGACACCACTTATTTGCTTGCGTTCATACTGTGTGAAATAAATAATGTTTTTGCAGTACTCACTTTGGATGCATAACAGATTGGCAATTGGGATGCATTTAATTTTTTTATCATAATTGTTCTCCATTTGCTTTGGCCATTATTAGTAATTTCAGGTTATTAGAGATTTTCCTCTTAAAATTTCTATTGAGCTCTTTGGAATTGGAATCGTCAAACAGTTATAAACCTTCATGCATTTATTTTCTGTTCATGAAAGCAAAAGATGTTTGGGACAAACTGAGGGCCCAATCCTATCCAATTTTCCAGCACTGGGACAGCCGTGCTGGCAGGGCATACGCTGCATCCTGTGGGGAAGAGGCAGTCACAGTACTCCGGTGAGCCTGCTGCCCCCTTTGAGCCACAAGTTATTGTGATGAATTGATATTGCCACAATTACTTCTGTGCGTTCAGAGCGAAGCCAGCCACTTCAGAGGATATCAGTCTGATTGTGCTGAGAATGACTGTGGGGGACACGGATCTTCAGATGAGGGGCTTCTTCTGCCTGACCCAGCAGGCTTTCTCAGTGCAATCATGTGCCACTTGGAGTGAGGCGAAGTGAAGCAGCTTGGCTGTGAGCAAGGGGAGGAGGGGGTCAACAGCAGTGGTGGGCTCCAGCAGGTTCGCACCTACTCTACAGGACTGGTTGTTAACAAGGGATAGGACATATAAAGTTTAAAAATAGCCATTTAAAAGTGGCTGCCAGATGGGCAGAGAACCGGTTGTTAATTTCTTTGAATCCCATCACTGGTCAACAGTGACTAGATTGCCTGGGGCCCCGCTTCGGCTATGCAACTCTTTGCATAAAATGATGGGTTATATGAAATCATCTGATTCAGCATCATATTTTTGAGTCATCACAAAGTAGCCTCAAGTCTCTATTTTATTTTATTGGATTTATATCCTGCATTTCCAATTCTAAAGCAAATGCCCAAGGTGGCTTATAAAGCTTTCTCCTCACAACAACCCTTTGAGGTACATGAGGCTGAAAGTTAAGTGGTTGACGCAAGGTGGCCTAAGAAGCTTAATAGATAAAAAGAGATTTGAAAGTGGTTCTTCCAGATTCCAGTCAATGTATTCTGGTTAGAAAACAAAAACGTATGCTGTGCATCTGATTCATTTTCCTATTTATATCTTAACTAATTTTTCACTTTCAGGCACCACCTCTATTTTTACTTTACTAATTTTCAGGTAATACACTCCACAAAAAAATAATTTAATAATCCCTCTACCCACATTTCTAATCCTGTGAAGGGTTTTAAAATGCTTTTTGGAGTTTGAAATATGAGGTTCCAAAGGCATTTCCTCAGATAGATTTGTTTCAAAGAAAAGTTTAGAAAACAAGTTTTGAACGGTCAATTAATTTCTAATTTTTGGCTTCTGTTCTGCAGTTTTCAGTGTGTGACAAGTAGATAATCCTTTCTTCCCCTTATGTTAAATTTTGCAGAATGATTTGTGGGGGTGCAGTTTGAGAAATATACATAAATAATCTGAAAACTCTTCAAACAACAGCTTTTTACACCTTATCTCAAGTACAATTGCCTTGTGGGCTGTTTTGGTGGTAATAACTTTACAGATTTCTAAGAGAATCAGAAAAGAGAGTACTCTTTTATTTTTCAGTTATACAACCAACCAAAAAGATATATGTTTCAAAATTGTTTTAAAAATGGAAATGGAAGTCAGTTTTTTACCCGGTTTTATGCAAATGAAAAATAAAGACATGTATAAGCAGCTGCCTTATAGATATATCTGTATTACATTCAAATTTTAAAAATACATCATTTTTCTGCCCTCCGAACACAGTGTCAGAGAGAGGATGTGGCCATGCTTTCAAAATGTTTGGGCACCCCTGCACCTTTAACGTTTGGGCACCTTTAATTGGAGGTGTTAAAGAGTGATGGAAAACACTTGAGTAATATAGATTATGATATCTTGACAATTTTTTGTCATTAAAAATGGTTTCTTCACCCCTCTGATTTCCTCCCCGATACTTGTTAACTGTAAAAACTGATCTGCAGATGGGGGAGATGGCAACCAGTGCTCTGTCTTAATCATTCCTGAAAACTTGCCCCATGCAATCTTTGGATGGCCTTTCTGGTCTTTGTTTGGTTCCTGAACCCCCTTCATCTTCAGGGCTCCAGGGCTCTTACAAATGTGTATAGGAGTAAATTTCAGCAGCTGCAGCTTTTCATCACAAAGACCAGAAGCTACACCTACTGAAATTCCCTCCTCATCACAATTGTTAAAGGTCCAGGAGCCCTGAAACTGAAAGTTTGGAGACCCCCGATCTAGATTATAGCACTTTCCATCTTCTGATTGAACTCAAGAGTGTCCTGAGCATGTCACTGATCCATTAGTGATCCACCTTTTCCAGTAACATAACTAGTTGTTCTTACATTTATGAGAAGTTAGGACTGTATTGATTATTTGTTTATGTGTTGACCACCAAGCTTCAACTTTTTAAAGCCATATCCTCTATGATCTTCCCTGGTTTTGTACATTTGGGAAGCTCAAATAAATTAAAATTTGAACTTGTGCATTGTTTAGTTTTCCGTGTCGACACCTCTGGTGTTCGGAGTGATTTATCTACCCTTTCTATTTTGGGGGCTGCAGGTTTTGTATGATTTTGCACAGTTGCGGCCTGTGTTTTGTTACCTAGGAGACTTGCTGTTGTGTGGAATTTGATTTGCTTGGTTGTCAGAGTTAAGGTTGAAGTTTCAAGCGGAGAGTGGCGAGCAACAGAGGAGTGCGCAAATGAACTAATGCCTGCAGGTCCAGTGGTTGAATAATGGAAGGAAAAGTGGCTATTCTTAATAGAGATGATGATCGCTGTCCTTTTGTGGTGACTTAAGACAAGCTAGAAAGATGCTGAATTAGGGCAACATTTTAGGATTTATTTATGTTGCCTCTTTTCCTATTACGTTTTTAAAAGGTTCAACAGATGACGTTGGTTCCATTTGAAAGATCAGTATCAAAAGATATTGGACTGGTTCTGATTCTAGAAAATCATAAGAACACTGTTGAATCAGTCCAAAGGTCCATGTAGTCCAGCTTCCCATATCTCATACTGCTTCACCAGATGCCTCAGAAAGCATACAAGGCAACAAGAAACCTGCATCCAGGTGGCACTCCCTTGCATCTGGTATTCAGAGTGTAGCCTAAGGGCAAAATCCAGAGTAACTATGGGGAGTCCTTGCTCCTGTGTAAGAACAACTTACTCTGGATTCCAATATGAATTTCCCATAGGTTTTCATTAGGTGGTGCAGTAACTACGGGTGCATATAAAGTTTCTTATGTGCTCCCATAGTTACTCTGGATTGGGGGGTTACGCTCATACCAGGAGATTGCATACACCCAATCTAGAGATCTGGAATTTGAATCTGTTTGAACAGAATTTGAATCTATTTGAACAGAAATTTGAAAACTTTCCAAGGAAAAAGCTGAAAGTTCTGAGTCAATGAAAACCTGACCAGTTGAGAGCAAGGTGGAGAAGAGATTGCGTTCATTATCTCATATAATACTGAAAGAATTGAAGTTCTTAGCACATTATATTGATAAGATACTGTTCAACATTTACTCTTTCCATATTTCTTCTAAATACTTCAAGTTGTTTTTTTTTTTTAAAAGGACCGAATATATATATTTTTGTCCCTGTTGTAATATTAAAATTACTGTGGAACCTGAGAAAATATCCAAGATGCCAGGAAGTAGTACCCATCAGCAAGTGGCTTCTGGCAAGGAAAGTGTTAGCCTTACAGAAGGGAACATAAGCAAAGTGGTATAGAAATCTTTCAGAGAAATATGGAACAGTTAATACACATGCACATGCTCAATGAGCACCTGTTGGGGATGCTCTAGGAGGATTTCCTGCTGCAGGCAGGGGGTTGGACTGGATGACCTACTAGGTCCCTTCCAACTCTATGATTCTATGAGTCACCTATTCCTATAGCTTCATTGAGGTCTGATGAATTATTTCTGGTCAGCACCTCTACTCTATTATCTTGCAAAACCTATTACATTTGTATCTTTAACCACAAATAATGGTTTCCTTAATCAGAAATCTGCTCTTCTGTATGTACACACACAATTTCCTTTCGTATTTCATTTCTGAGTAGAGTTGAGATAACAATAGGGATGTTTCAAAGGTATTTAAGTTTCTGTACATCTTAATTTTACTTCACTTTTGCCCTCTGCTTCTTTGACTTTAAAAAATCCTTCTGCAATGTGTTATTAGATTTACCATTTCTAGCGCTTATTTAAAATGCACCTTAGCTACAGAGGCAAATCAATATTTACAGTGCGTTGGTGCCATAGAGAATTTGAAGCCTTGTGATTAGAGTTCGTTGCTGTTTTATCCGTGCTTCAAAGCAACCCTAGACATCAAACGCTATCAGCCATCATCCAGGAATTTGTGACACTGCACTGGGCCTGCACAAGCCTTCATCAGGCATTTTAATTATTGAAGCACTTTTTCCCTTTGATTTTTTTAAAAAGGCTGTAATTCTGAAATCTCCATATTAAGTCAGCTAGGAAATTATGCCTACCAATGTCTTATTAGAAAAATTTGTTCTGTACTTTCCGCCTTTATTTTTGTAGTCCCCATTGAGTTAGGAGGAATTGTAGGGGTGAGGGAGGGAAGCTTAAGTGACTACAAAAAAGGCCATATTGGTGATTAATTAGTAAAGGAGTGAGATGAATCTGTCACGTTAGTTTCCAAGAACTACTTCAGTGATTTGTGCATGAATACCTATGTGATAATGCTACCTAGGCTTTAAACCAGTGTTTCTCACAGTGGGGGTCGGGACCCTTTTGGGGGTCGCCTAGAGCTGGGGTTTTCCTAAAGACCCCTGGTTAAGGGGGCCAGGTCAGGCTTGCCAAACCTCCGGCTGTAACTGCGCGCGCACTGGGGCTGACTGACAGCCTCAGGGCCCAATCCTATGCATGCCTACTCTGAAATAAATCCCGTTATAGTCAGGAAGGGCTTTACTCCCATGTAAATGTGGATAGGATTGCAGTCTCAGGGCCCAATCCTATGCATGCCTACTCTGAAATAAATCCCATTATAGTCAGGGGTGCCTTTACTCCCATGTAAATGTGCCCAATAAATCCTGTTGTGATATATAAATAAATCCTGAAATAAATCCTGTTGTGTTCAATGTGTGCATAGAACACACATTTTATTTGTAACAATGAAAATACATCCTGCATATCGGATATTTACATTACGATTCATAACAGTAGCAAAAATACAGTTATAAAGTACTAACAAAAATAATTTTATGATTGGGGGTCCCCACAACATGAGGAACTTATAAAGGGGTCACGGCGTTAGGAAGATCGAGAACCACTGCTTTAAACAAATAGCACGTCAGTAGCAGAATAATTTTTTTTAAGCTGGAATGCATTTCAGATGTATTTAAGCAATTAGGAATTTTGATTGACTCTTGTTGATAAAGTATGGATATTAGTGCTAATCACTGGAATTTGAATATTGATTCATCCTGAAGAAAGGTTTCATGCTGGCTGCAGTTGAGCGTTTGCACCATATCCTTTCATTAGCTGTGAGTAAATCTTTTGTAGGAGGGGAGTGGCGTATTGAAAGAAGAAGCAGAATAGCATTTAAGTGTCTCATTATAATGACTTCTATGTTGAGAAATGGAAAATGAGTGTTCAAGAACTGTAGGCTAATCAGGGAGTGCATCGTTACTGATGCCTTTGGTTTTGATGCATGTTAAAATATGGGAATCCTGTCTTAGCCAATTAGCTTTCAAGGAAATACTTAACAAGATGCAACCACATTTGAAGCACAGTAAGGGAGGAACTGAAGGGCTGTGGTTGCTCAGTGGTTAAAAATACTGTGCTTGTCACACTGAAGGACGGCAGGTCGGTGAGTCAAGAACTGAATTACACATCAGCAAATGAGCTCCCTTTAATTGCTCAACTCCTGCCAACCTAGTAGTTTGAAAGCATGTACACTGGTGGCTCACATAAAGAGCTTAATTCATTCCGGAGGCATGCTCTTTAAGTGAAATGCTCTTTAAGTGAAGCAGATTTTCCCATAGGAAATAATGGCAACTCAGAAGACTGGTTCCACAACCCCCACAATAATCATATAAAAATATTAACTGGATGTAAAAATGATGACAAAACACTGGGATTGAATTCAAAACATGCATTCAATGTGCATGATCCTATGAAGTCTACTTAGGCTGTAATCCTGAAAGGCACAATCCTAAAGACACTTTCCTGGGAGTAAGCACCATTTAACACATGGGCCTTACTTCTGGGTAGACATGGTTAGGAGGCTGCAATCAAAGACACTTTCCTGAGTGTAAGCCAGTGGTAGGCTCCAGCAGGTTCGCACCTACTCTATAGAATCGGTTGTTAATGAGAGATAGGATATATAAAGTTTAAAAATAGCCATTTAAAAGTGGCTGCCAGATGGGCATAGAGCCGTTTGTTAATTTCTTTGAATCCCATCACTGGTGTAAGCCCCATTTAACACAATGGGGCTTACTTCTGGGTAGACATAGTTAGGAGACTGCAATCAAAGACACTTTCCTGGAAGGCTTACCTGGGCTGCTGCTGGAGGTTCAAGATGGTTGGTGGGGACACTTGGGGGCAGTTAGGGGCAGCTGCTTCTGGCACCCACAGGCAACAGCCCCCAAGTTGGGGCTGGTTAGAGGCAGCAGCGCTGGCAGGCACGTGCCCATAGCACGCTTGCTTATTAGGTGAAGTGGAACTTGTTATGTGAAGCAAGATTTCTTGGAAATTTTTGCTTGTTATGTGAAACGTTTGTTAAGCGAGGTGCTTGTTAAGCGAGGTACCACTGTAAATGCAAGTAGATAACTTTTGGTGGAAAGTAACAAAATTCTGTGTGCCTTTGGTGTTTAGTCATGCTAGTCATTGACCATGGATGTGTCTTTGGACAATGCTGGCTCTCTGGCTTTGAAACTGGGATGAGTACCACCCATAGAGCTGGTCACAACTAGCAGGGTCCCTTGAGGAATATTTTAAGGGAGGATCATATACATGTTTAAGTCCATTCTTCATATGTTTGCATTTTTTCTAATTTTATTACTATGCACCATTACCTCATCATGACTTAGATTTTTCATAAACTGGAGGCCTATTTGGGACTTCTGGTGTGATGGCAGGATATAGTGTACGATGTGAAAGAACGTGGTACAGTAAATTTTAGCTTGCTAAAACAAAGCAGGATGTTTCTGGATATAGCTTGGATGGGCAACTACTTGGGGATCCCATATGCTGCTTTCATTACGGGGAAGATGGGATATTAATGTCAAAGCCAAAGCCAACCAACTCAACATATTTTTTCCCTTCAAATTTTTATAGTCTATCTTTCAATTGCAACATGCCAGTTCAAAGTGGCTCACAGCATAACAAATGGGACATCAATAACCTCCCTGTAAAATTTATTGTCCTTAGTTGCAATACTATGTATTAAGTTCTGGTTTTTGATCTTGAAAAGGTGATGAAGGGAGCTACCCAATGCCAATGATTGGCATCTTATCTTCTAAGGGAGGGATATTAGTATAGCCACTGGAGGATGTGAACCCCCTGACAGAAGAATGGTGTGCCTCATAAAATCTCAAAAAATGGATAATGTGTCTTGGTAATTATAGTGCCTTGTCAGTGTGCTACAAGCTGAAAAAGGTTGAAAACTACTGTTTAAAGGAAAGGTAAACTATTTGGGTGCAAGTCTCTTGCTGTAAGAGTGCTATAAGACACCCTTACACAACCAGCCCCACATCATAGGTGGATGTGCAGTGCACTGATTAAACTTGGCATCCATTTGTCTTGAAAGACTATGGTATCGTGCTTGACGCTGCATGTGAAGCCCGAAGGCCTGGGTAGATTAATATGGAGGATAGGCTGTTACCCAAGCAACAAATTCCCCCTCTCTACGCCACTGAAATAGTCCAGTGGAATGGCAGAGCCAATACAATTGGATCCAGCTGCGTCGCAGAGCTGGGCTAAGGATAGGAGCTTACCCTATCTTGTGGGGACCCGGGTCTTGAACCCTGGCCTGCTGGTTAACAGGCACAGTGTTTTAACCACTTGTGCCACCCACAGCCCAATGTGCACTGATTAATAGAATTAATGGAAATTAATGGAAACATTGAACTTAATGGGACTTACATTTGAGTAGACATGCATAGGATTGTGCTGTAAATCTGTTTTATATGCCTGGAAACCCTACTGAAGCATGTAAACTGTGTGCAATTATGTAAGAAATAATAGGTATTCCTTGATATACGTTTCTAATTATTTTTGCTCCATTTTTATATTGCATTGTGCCTCATTAGTGGCAGAGATATCTCTTCTCATGCATTTTTATTGTTGAACATCTTGGAATGTAATAAACATGTATGGTATTTAAATGGGGAAAGGGACAACCTAATGAAAATAAAATGCATTTTTCATTTTTACTTTTCCTCTCCTTCTCCCTGGTTTCTCAATCCCTGGTTGAGAACTTGCTGTGTTGATGTTCTCTTGGGTGCTGCTTGGTGCCAAAGTGGTTTAAAAGGCAGGAAATCATGCTGCTAAACAAATATTCAACATAGTAATATCTTTAAACTATATAAACCTTTACAGTTGGAAACATGGCTCTCAGCTGGTACAATGCCAACCACAATAAGAATTTTAGTTTAGATCAAGTCCTGAGAGTGCTACTGTGTAAAATAATACCATATAAAAGCCCTGGAAAGAGGTTGCGTTTAACTGCAGCTGTTGTAGAGGAAAGGATTTCCTTGTTACTTATGTGTGTTGTAAGGATCTGCAGCCACATTTGTGTAATCTCCATTTTTCTGAGAAAGATACACTTGTTCTCTCTCATCAGTGCCCAGTGATAACCATGTGTGTGCATAAACCCTAATAGTACATATTTACCTTTAAAAAACAAAAGAACTTAATTAACATTTATAGCATTTGAGCCATGATTTATGCATTCAGTAGTGCTGTGGGTGGCAAAAGTGGTTAAGACACTGTGCCTGTTAACCAGCAGGTCAGGGTTCAAGACCTGGGTCCCCACAAGACAGGGTGAGCTCCTGTCCTTAGCCCAGCTCTGCGACGCAGCTGGAACCAATTGTATCAGCTCTGCCGTTCCATTGGACGATTTCACTGGTGTAGAGGGGGGATTTGCTGCTTGGGTAACAGCCTATCCTCCATATCAATCTATCCAGGCTATAATAGGGCTCACTTTAGAATAGGTATGCAAGGCTAAGTCTCTCAAGGTCCTATCGATTGCACTTCATACATACCCCATTGACTATAATAGGCTTACTTCAGACATTCTTTGACTGGTCTCTCAGGAATAATGAGCAGATACTGGCGGAGCACCAAAACCTGTTGTATCCTGGCCGGGACTATTTTTTGATTGCTTATTCATCAAGACATTGCTTGAATATCAAGTTAAAAATTATTAGAATCGTTTGCTTGTCTTGCAAAACACTCTCAATCTAAATTACTCTCAATCCAAGATTTTACTGTACAGTATTGTAGTCCTGAAGGAGAGCCATGGCCAGGGGTCCTGCAGGTCAATGGAGCTGCTAAATGAAAAAATTGGCCTCAAGCCAATGACACTATAGGGAAGCAACTGACTTTACTACAATCTCTATGATACCGTACTTGTTTCCAATGTTGTTGAAATCTGTGTGTGTGTGTGTGTGTGTGTGTGTGTGAGAGAGAGAGAGAGAGAGAGAGAGAGAGAGAGAGCGCTTACATGTTTGTTCACATGTGTGATTTTTCCATTTATAGGGGAAAACCTTTAATCCTTTTTTTCATTTTTCGTCTTCAGATATGCCTCTTCATGTACGACGCAGCAGTGACCCTGCATTAGTTGGTCTCACAACTTCAGTCAGTGATAACAACTTTACTGCAGAAGAACCTTCACGGAAGAACCCCACAAGATGGTCCACAACTGCAGGTTTTCTAAAGCAGAATCCATCTGGGGGACATAGGGGTCATGACAGAAAGGTATCATCTTTTTTTCTGCATGCATCATACATATACTATGAAAGTTCTCATTTATAAAATCTTTGTAATATTTATATCCTTCATTTTTCTATGGCATCAGTTTGGGTGATAGCAATTCAATAAATATCTGCATCTTTCTCTACTCGACTCACAGTCTAAGGCTGCAATCCTAAAGACACTTTCCTAGGAGTAAGATCCATTGAATATGATGGTGCTTCCTTTTGAGTAGACATGGTTAGGCTCTTAAGTGTGTTTAGTGATTTTTGGGAATGATGTCTTGAGTCCTTGACCATCACCTGCAACTTTCTTCTTAAAGCAGCCTTCCCCAGGAAAACAAAATAAAATGAAACAAAAAAACTAGCCATTGATTCAGGATATATCCCACAGTCTCAAGGATCAGATCAGAACATGATGCTTATTCCGCCGAGGTCTGAAAACTCATATTATCTGCAAATTTCAGGATCTTGACTGTGCAAATACTTAAAATGTAGATATCAATCTCAAATTTCTCCACCAAAGTAGATTTGGATGACCCATCACACTGTTTGCAGACCTATAAGTCTGTCACAAATGACAACTAAAACTGAACATTGTTCCAGAACTTCATTTACAGTTCCAAGGCTCACAACGTGTGGTAATTTTGCATATTTTTCCCCATCAGAGTTCAGTATCTCCACATGAAAAGTGCTTGTGACTAAAGAAATCAGCATGAAGCTGTTTTCCGATACCTTTATCCTTAAGAAGACTTGAAAGGCCTTTTTAAAGTTTTCTTTAGTCCCCTTGCAGTTCTTTCTCTGACCTAATTCGTATTGTGAAAGTGCTTCATTTTCAAAGCTTGGAGGAGGCAATTCTCCAGATTGATGCATCGTGCATTACTTTTTAGTTAATCACTGAAGTTCATACATTTTTCATTTGAAAAGGTTCTTTTGTGAGAGATTCACTAATTTGTTGTTTATATCTTGGCCTACTCCATGCATCAGGGTGGTTTACAGCATTTTCATTAATATATGTCTGTAAAGAGATTTTTGTTGTTTAGTCGTTGTGTCCGACTCTTTGTGACCCTATGGTCACAGCAAGCAACCCTCTCCTCCCAAGTCTCTCCTTTCAAAGCTTGTCCTAATTAGATTTTTACCTAATTATTTAAAACTGAAACCACCATTGCTTTCTATTCACTAATACCTCTCTTGCCTCACTCTTACGTTTTATTTCAAAATCTGATACTGTTGTCTTGCAGTTGTCCTTTTGTTCGAGTTCCCTCATGTCAAGTCTTGAAATATCAATAAAAACACAAATGGAAAGAAAACAAGTGACTCAAGAGCGGGAGAGGCATAGAGGGTCAATTTACCTACTTCATTACTTGCATCAGTTGCATCAATACTTTCAGACCCACAAATTATTTCCCAAACCAGATTTTACTCTGTACCTGCCATGAGGATTACCTCCAAGAGGATGGAGCATTTGGACCATCACATACCTATAACATCCCTAGTAAAAAAAATAGGTCCCCTTCCCTCTAGAATATAAGGAGTTTTCCTGTCACAGGGTAACAATTTCTGCTACCTTCTGTTTTATTAGATAGATTGATTAAATTCTGTTTCATTAGATAGATTAGTTTGATTGATCAAACTATGACAAATTCCAGGTCTGAACAATACTTAATACTTTCTTTGCATGTTTGCTGTGTCTGTGAAAATACAGGGAATATATTTCATTGCCAGAGCAGTCAAGCAAGCTTGAGAATATAAAGAGATGTAATCAAAGTTTAATTGACTCTCCTGGCTGGTTTGGCATTTAAAAACCCTTAAACTTTTTAAAATAAGTAATCTCAGGAGTTTTCATATGAGATGGGGGATTGTGCCTTAGCAGAGAGTGAGAAAATGCACCATAACTGCTGAATTTGTAAAGCTGTTAACACAGCTAGTTAATGCAGTGAAATTAAATAAATATGCACGAATAGCAGGTAGACACACATTTTTTAAAAAAATCTACAAAATCTTGTATACTTTTACCCTGAGACTTTTTATATAATATACTGTTAGGTTTTCACATGGGAATAATGTAATTCCAAAACACACATAAAACTGAGAGAGAGAGAGAAAGAAAGAGAGACTATAATCTTTTTACTTGTCATTTGGGAGTCATAACTTTTGTGTCACAGAAGTCAGCATTTCGGTGTGATGGAGGGAAGGAGGAAGAAATAACACATTATTGATCAAGAAAGATTTTATCCCTGCTGGTTTCCAAAATATTAATGAATACATTTATGTACTTCCCCTGATGTTTTTGACATTTTTGGTTTTGAATTGCCAGAATTGTTTAGTGTCTTTACTGATTGGCTCCTATATTGGCCTGCACCTATATGGGAAGCTCCATCTGCCATGTGCTTCTGTCTGGTGGTACAAGTATCTCATCAAAGAACCAGAAAAATTGTAGTTGCTATTCTTATCCCATCACTCTTCATTTGCAGGGGTGGGCAAATCCAGGCCTGCGGGCCGTTTGTGACCCTCAAAGTCCTTCTCCCAATGGCAGTAGAAGGAAACGGATGAGATTTTTGTGATCAGTGTGTACAAAACAGTAGAGGGGAATCTCTAAAAAGACAGAGGTTCTTGGGATAAGAGTGAAATAAAATTTTGAAACAAGGCCTAAGACTCTTAATGCATAGTGTGTCTGGGAGCCAGCCAATAGTATTTATTTTTTGTATGTGGGTCTACATTCTCATTAAGATGTCCCAGGGGGAAACAAACATCGCTTTTGTCTATCTTTATTTTTTGTTTTTATTAAACTGTACCAGCAGAATTAAAGCCCAGCCCCTGCATTGTAACTGAAGTGTATCAATCACCATATACTGTTTTGTTTGTTTTGCATTATCTTTATTGAGATTTTACTGTGAGATTAGTGAACAGAGAGTGAATTGGGAAGAAAGAGTTGTCAAGAACTCTGGGGACCTGCAAATAACAGTGTGTACTGACTGCACCTTGATGCATCATATTCATACATGCATGCAGAACCCAGTATCATTATATAGCATTCTTTATCAGTATTCCCCAAATCTGACTCACAGGTTTCTTTATTGCCTGCCATATGGTGTGCTTGTGGCTTACCAAATTGCTTGATCATTCATCACTGCTGACCTTCATAATTGCTTTGTTTCCCTTTTGGTCAGACCTTGCTTATCATTCAAACGTCTCAAGGAAACATATTTAATCTGGGATAGTGTGACTCTTATGAATGCAAAGATACTGGAATGAAACACAACACTAGCTTCTAAAACAGGGGGGCTGGGACCCCTTTGGGGTCACCTAGAGCTTTCCTGGGGGTCGCCTAATGACTCCTGGTGCAGGGGGCCAGGTCAGGCTTGCCAGACCTCTGGCTGTAGCTGCGTGTGCACTGGGGCTGACTGACAGCCTCAGGGCCAATCCTATGCATGCCTACTCTGAAAAAAACCCCATTGTGTTCAGTGTGTGCATAGAACACACATTTCATTTGTAACCATGAAAATACATCCTGCGTATCAGATATTTATATTACGATTCATAACAGTAGCAAAATTACAGTTATAAAGTAGCAACAAAAATAATTTTATGGTTGGGGGTCCCCACAACATGAGGAACTTATAAAGGGTCACGGCGTTAGGAAGATTGAGAATCACTGTTCTAAAAGGACCTACCACCTTCTCATGACATTACTCTCATAGGGCGCAATCCAGAGTAACTATGGGGAATCCTTGCTCCGGTGTAAGAACAATTTGCTCTGGATTGCAATATGAATTTCCCATACGTTTTCACTAGGTGGTCCAGTAGCTACGGGTACACGTGATGCCTTTTACGTTCTCCCGTAGTTACTCTGGATTGTAGGGTAAATGTATTCTTTACGTAGGAACAATTTATTCCATTTGTATAGCAGTATAGATGCAATTTTTTTCAGTAATTGGGATGAGTTATGAGTGGCCAATGTCCCTGAATGCAACTGGTCTTGCTCCACTTTTCTTTGCAAGACTATATGCTCTTGTCTTCCTAATAATTGAAAATACAGTAAGTTTTTACATGCTTGTTTTTTATCTTCCCCCTAGAATCACTGTGCTTAGAAATTGTAAATTGTATATTCTCTCTCTCTCTCTCTCTCTCTCTCTCTCATCTTTTGGCAGATTAAATCAAAGAGTAATGCAGGTGAGGTAGTTGCCATTGGAGTGGGATCTTCTGTTAAGCATCTCTTATGAACATCACCTGTCTTGTCCACTTTAGTTTACAAGGTCACGGCTCTAAAATCAGCTGGAAATAGGCAGAGTGTTAAATTGCAAAGTGGAATATAGAATAAACGGATGCTTACCCAGAGGGGAATAGAGACTGCCAAGCAATGGTGTCCGTCTCATTTAATATATACAAACACTTGTAACAAGTCACTTGCTGACGGACACAATTAGTCTCTGTGTCCCCATTATGGAGGAAGCCTTGAAACATGTGGCTGACACTCTGAGTAAAGAGAATTTTCCCCAAGTGGCCTTGGTCTCAAAGGTCAAGGTAAAATTTACTAGATATTTTTCAAGTACATATTGGTTTTTCAGTTTTTTCTTACTTCTGTGTTAGGGGACTCACTAACAGTGTCATTAAAGACATGTTTATCTTCTTTCCAAGAATCTCTTCTCTGCCTGTTGCGTTTTTAATAGGAAAAATGGAAGGTAGGATAGCATGATTTAGGAAGAGAATATACAATTGAGCATTGTGGTTTCATTAAGATAGCCTAGAGCTTGTCCCCCTGTTGCTGTTAAAATAATTTGTTTTGGACCCACATAGCAGTACGTGTCTCACTGTTCTAGTTCTGACTCCTGGATTGGGGAGTAAAAAAAAATTCTTCACAAATTTTGCAAAACCTAAAGAGAGACATGGAAAAATTTACCTACCAAACTCTCCACACTTGACTAATATTACCCCCCCCCCCAAAAAAAAAATTAATAATCAGCATGTATGTTTAATAAATGCTTTGTTTTCACACCAGTGTAAGCTGCATTCTGCACACCCAAAAACTATCACAATAAATCTGCACTGGAAGATAGCAAGCATGTTTTTGCTGACAATTTACTTTCCATTGTCTTAAGAATACATTGATCTACCTGTTCAGTTGCTCCGGGTCTCAAAGAAAGAGCCAGAAGGAGGCATCCTTTGTAAAAGTCAGAATGTCACAAAAGGCCAACTACAGACTAACCCCCAAATCCAGAGTAACTACGGACTTTACGTACACCCGTAGTTACTGCACCACCTAGTGAAAACCTATGGGAAATGCATACTGGAGTCCAGTTGTTCTTACATCGGAATTGTTCTTACATCGGAGCAAGGACTCCCCGTAGTTACTGTGGATTTTGCCCTAAGTCTTTTGTCAGTAACTGTTGTAGTTGTTGAAAGTATTCTGGCAAATCTCTCACTTCACTTGCTGTGCAACCCCAATTTTAAAAAAAGAAAGGTGCAAACGTTTTTTTTTTTTTTACAAATAGCCATTCCTATAGCTACCAAGTATGAATTATATTTTTCAAATTCCATTTTACATTATGTGCAAACGCCTGATTGCTTGTACGTTGCTCCAGGTTGGCAGCAGTTGTTTGATTTAAAAAGAAAATGATAAAAACCTCTAGCTTTTGCAGCATGTTAGATGACACAGTGGAGCCACGCCAGAAAAAGGCCCTTTACTTCCTGCACATATGAAAGATAGAATTAAACCAGGAAAAGGACATGATAGGATTTTAAAGTAAATTAACTGATTGCTCTTGACTTTGAGTTGATAAAGTTGGTAAAGAGTGCTTATTCTTCATCTTCAACCTGTTATTCTTCATCTTCAACCAGTTTTTGTTTTTGTTCTCCCCCTATCAGTTCCCAACAAATACAGTCAATTCTTGTTATCCACTTGGGTTAATTTCCTAACAACTAGTGGTTACTGAATTAGTGGATACTGAATGATTGAACATATAGAAAAAATGGAATTATGTTCTAGGGGATCTTCTTCACCATGCACTCAATAAACTTTACAGACCTGAATCCTAACTTGCAGTCCGAGGTGACAATGAGGGCTCAGAAACCTCTCCAGCCTCTATTCTTCCTCCTCCATGCTGGATACTCTTCAATGTCTTGAAGATTGTGGTGATGGTGCTTTTTCCATGCTGGCTGTTTGTCATTGGTGGTTTCTGGCTCAACAGTGAGGCCTCGGAGTTCAGTAGTGGAGAGTGGGTTGCTTCATCTGTCCTCCACCTGTCCCCCAGCCCCAGAGAATCCCTTAGGCAGCCTTCCAGAGGTCTCTCATTATTAGCACCAGGGTTGTGAAGGTTCAGCTAGAATATCTGTGATTGTGCCCAAGATGGACGGACAAGTCTGGGAGCTGATCCAAAGTGCAATCCTAACCAATTTAGACCAGCACAACTCATCACCGGGTGGGGGAGGCTGGTGCATGTCTGTGTATTGGCCAAACCCTCCTAAACTCTCTCTTTCCACTGCCAGCTCTAAGCTGTACCTGTGCACCCTCCACCTACAGTGCACTGTTGCAGCATTCATGGATAAAGAAAACAAAGTTGCAGGTAATGAGATTAGGTGGCAGTTCTGCCCATCACAGATAAACAAATTTGAAATTAGCAGAATTGCTTAGAAAGAAGACTGACTTTATATGATCAGTACAACTGTACATTATCAGATTAATGAATGGCCATTATACATCTACGTGGAACTTCATGTATACAACAGCATTTTGCAGTTTAAAGAGAGACATATCCTATTCAGTGTCTTATAGATTACACTGAAATCTTCATCCCACTGTTTCTTGACTTCTGATCTGAAGTGGAATCACAGTAAATTTTCAGATGGTAGTTTATTTGAAAATAAAAGAAAACTTAACACAGCAGCAAAAATGCTTTGATTAAATGGTTCTATAATATGGTGACTTGAGAACTCTGGCAGTAGTTCTGATCAATTCCTATCACAAGTGTGCCTTGTGTGCCTACACTGAGAAAGCTTTTTCAAAATTACAGCATTTAATTGTAACTAATGACCCACATCAGTTTGTGGTCTCATAAGGCTGCCTGCTGTAGCTCAGGAAATTTCCTTCTTTTTCCAAACTTGATGGCCAATCTTGTTAAAATGTCTCTTTTTGTAGTACTGTATTGTTTTTGCATCCTAAATGATGCAGCAATAGACATCCACTTGTGCTTTTGGCTTTCTGTATGCATAGAGATCTTGCCCACTGCCCTCTGGTCTTGCCCACTGATCATTCCCCCTGTGTCCTCATCTGGATGCAGCAGGCCTCTGTCAGTCTTGAAAGACTATGGTATCATGCTCAGCACTGCATACGCTGCATGCAAAGCACGAAAGCCTGGGTTGGATTGTTATGGAGGATAGGCTGTTACCCAAGCAGCAAATCCCCCCTCTCCACGCCACTGAATTAGTCCAATGGAAAGGCAGAGCCAATACGATTGGATCCAGCTGGTGTCGCAGAGCTGGGCTGAGGACAGAAGCTCACCCTGTCTTGTGGGGCCGACCCCTTGTCTTGAACCCTGGCCTGCTGGTTAACAGGCACAGTGTCTTAGCCGCTTGCACCACCCACAGCCCCCATTCATCTGGATGTGTAAAAGGCCAAATGCACAAACAACATTATATATATGCAAGTAGGATGAGCACCTCCATCCCATTAGTACAGCTATACCAGGGCAAGAACATTGGATAGGATTTGTTCGTAAGTGTGCTAATTAGAATTATAATGGAGTTGCCTGTGATTATTGTCATTGCATCCTCCCCCCAGTCCAACCCAGTCTTATTTGCAAACATGGTCACCTGCTAATTGTGAACCTGTCAAGCTTGCATCAATAAATTATGGCTTAGAGATGTTTTCCTCTATGGCAAGTCAAATTTCTTGTCTCAGCTATGATTTCATTTTAGCCTTGCCTCACCACCAATGATTCAAATAGTTGTTATTGGCTCTTAGTGATTGCAAAGATGTTTCTGACACTGAAAGGAAATGGAACAAAAAGCAATATTTTTCTGCGCGTGACCTGCCACTTTTTGCAGAGGCCTTTGGATTACTGTTGAAATCTAGCCAGCTGCCTTTCTAGTTTGGTACATCTGTGTATGTGTGAGAGCGATTTGTGACATTTTGCTTTGCCAGTTGTTCTCTTGTTGTGCATTTTGATAAGGGCACTTTGTATATTTTTAGCAGTCTTTTTCGGGAAAATATATAGAGCCGCATGTGTATAAGTTCAGGTTATCACACAGCTTGCCTTGTACATCACCTAAGGTTGCCGATCTAATAATGTGCACAGATGTACTGGCACGGCTAAGAGATTGTATTGATACATAGACTTTGGCATTGCTTGTCTTGATACAACGACAGCAGCGTTGTGTGATTAGCACGTGTGCCAGATACTTTCCCAGCCTGGTCACATCATGCCTCAGCCTGCATGAATTTGTATAACTCAACAGTGTCCTTGCTATTGTATACACAGCAAAGGTATTGACTGCCCCTTTGCCCATCAGCAATAGCTAGCCACCTTGCTCATGGTGCCATTGTGGCATTTTGTAGTACTGAAACGGCACCACAGAGAGCAGGGTTGTAGTTAGGCTTAAGGGGTATTATATCAAGCTGCAAAGTATAGCCTGTTGCTTTTTTATTTGAGCATTTCACATCGTAGAATGGAAGTTCAGATTGTTCTAGCTGAGATACCAGACATTACCTTTGAAACTTCACAGTTGACACAAGTGTAATGGGTACACCCTAAAATAATATAATTCTTAACACTTCAGCAAATTTTTCACATAATCCTACATTGTGTAGGACAAATATAATTTATGCAGCAGTCTGAAGAATGAAATTGTATTTTACAATTTTACAGATACGGCTTGTATTTTAGCAGTCCCTAGAACACCCCTGCAGTCTTCATGCCAGGAATAAACCTACTGTAAGGTGACAGACCTGTGAACAGAGCTTTTCAGTGAAATTATCTATTGTATTTGCTTTCTGATATGTCATGTTTAAAAAGCTGTTGCATTGTTTGATGATGTTTCTGTTTAGCTTTTAAATTATTGAGCATTTTTCTTTGTTTTGCAACAGAAGGATGACAATTATAGAAGCCTTCCACGAGACACCAGTAACTGGTCAGCCAACCAGTTTCAGAGGGACAATGCTCGCTCTTCACTAAGTGCCACTCATCCTATGGTAGACAAATGGCTGGAGAAGCAAGAACAGGTAACTTCCATTGGTATTCAGTAAATCTAATCTTTGTGCCCCCTGGACCACCTAATTAGTTTTTTTTTTTGAAAAGGCAGAGAATGGGAACAGAAATTGGCAGTGGAGATGTGGTCAAATTAGTGGTCAATCCCATCTCTATTCCTTTCTTGTCTCTCTTCTGTAATTCTAGTTTTTCCGAAGCATATGATCAGGTGGGAAAGGAGTGGAGGAAAGCCGTGGACCACAGTGTTCTTGGATAAGTCTTTTCTGTTTCTGTACAGATGTATTGTCAATACCAATAAATAACCATATGTGTGACTTCTGTTTATAGTTTCTTAAAATGAATCTGAGCAAAAGCTGAGCATGCCCACTTGAAGCAAAAGGCTGGGTCATACGGTGAGATCGAAATTTAATCAATCAGTAAAATCTGTAAATTTCCAAGGTGATGTAATGGTGAGGGAATGAGACAAATGCACTGGGCACTGAGTGTCATTAGGCAGGATCCAAAGGACTTGAAAGCAGCTGCTGAAGAGCAAAGCTGTCTTTCCATCTAATATACGCCTCTATAGGTAATGAGATCAGGAAATGTGGACCGCATAAACATCATACAATCAGGCAATAAAGTTTATTTCAACCTTTTAAAAAAAACTTAGAGCACGATCCTAACCATGTCTACTCAAAAGAAAGCCCCACTGTATTCAATGGATCTTATTCTCAGGAAAGCATCTTTAGGATTACAGCCTTAGCTCCACTTTTGCAAAATTTTCCACCGAAATAGTGTGGGATTTGAATATCTGCATGTGGAGCTGTTCCATGGCACCAAGGTTTAAGGCTCATCTTTCACTTTGTTTTGAAGACCTAGTGATTAGGGCAAAGTGCTACTTCTGTGTCTCCCCCACCACCTCCACCAAATTGGTTTGCTACTCTTTGCTAAATTGCTATGGGACGATGGCCACGCAGCAGCAGAGGAAGTTGCAATGGAAGGCTTGGTATGGTTGGGACATGTTGCAAGTTTACTTTTCCTACACAGTTGGTTAGACTGGTATAGTTCCAATTTAGCTACTCAGGTGAGAAAAACTGCAACTGATTGTCGATGGCTGTCCTGGTCTGTAAGAACAACTTACAACTTACTTAACCCATATCTGCAAAATTCACAGGTCACATTTGAATAATTGTGTCACTACCAAAGCTCCTCCCTTCAAAGACTAGGGAAAGAGAAGAGCTTTGCCTAAGTTTGAAAACCATTGTTCTATGTCATGTTAATTACTAAAGAAAATTAAGAAAATGTGAAAATTTGGGATTATTCTAACAATTTTCTTCTGCTGTCTAAGCAAAAGTGCTTACAGTTTTTTTTAAAGTTTCAAAAGCTTTTATGATCCACCAAAAAGGTCCTTAGCCACTGGTAGGTCCTTAACCAGTTTGGGATACAGAAATTATCAACTGGGTACAGACTGGAATCAATGTCTAAAACCTAATGAGGAGGAACAGTATGAGTGTCTGTGTAGCTGTTTCTGCTTTCCATAAAATACATTGCTATTTGAATGAAGTAATTTCATATGTTTCTGGTTTTTCAGTGAATGTAGGCTGAGCAGAACCTGTGAAATATATATGGGGTTCAGTTATGGTTTTAAAGTTAAAATTCTGAATTAAAATTGTTAAAGTTTGACTTCTTGTCTAAAGTTACTGGATTCTTTTGTTGCCACCAAAGTTCACTTCTCTAGTCAAGTTGAATTAGGAATTATAATAGGGACCTTCTAAGGAAATGTCTTGTATTTGCATATTTTAATATGTTTGAAAGAGAGATGTTTTGTAGTAGCTTGACCCCCAAAGCTTTTAATGAGACCTTTTAAACATGGAAAATTACTACTGAGATATACACAGTAGCTTGAATTGTGTTCGTTAACATGAGTGCTTTTTTATTTTTGCTTTTGGATCTGTTCATCTTTTGTCGACACAGCTTTCCTTTTTAAAGAAGATCTATTAAATTTGATGTTAATGAGTCTGCTTGTACCTAAAAAAGAAGGATCCTTTGGTGATTTCATATCAACAGGATAATTAATTAAACTGAAACTGTTTAACAGGGCATGAACGGTGGAAGCAAATCCATAATGAGAGTTAAAAAGAGCAAGAACTGTAGAGGATGAAGCTTGTACATGATGCGAGTGAAATTTTTGGCTCTAATTTCTTATTTTTTAATCAGTTATTTTAATCTTTGATACACAGATTGTTGGGTAAACTACTTTTGCATTGAACAAATTAAATTTGGAACGTTTAACAAATTATACTTAGGACTCTGTTTATAGTCAACAGATATGGGCGTTTTTAGGAGACACTATACCCCACCTGTGGAGGATCATATTGGCTTGTATAACATTCCCCTTGTGCAATCTTTCCACCCTATTTTCTCTCCAAGAGGAGAAATGAATGAAATAATGAAATTCTGCATTTGTTTTAACGTAGTGGAAAGAAGGTTCAAATAATGATTTAAAAAAAATAACAACAAATAAAAGTCCAAGGAATACAATCAGTCGCTCTTTTTCCTTTCTGTCCTTCTTAAAGATTTCCAAGTTAAAGATTTCCAAGTTAACCACATTTGAAACTGGATATTGGATTAAATGGAACCTTGTTCTGAGCCAGTCAGTCTTCTTTGAATGATCTTTTGGGATCTTGGCAGACTTTAGAGCTTCGTGGGTATTTTGCCTGGGGTCCCACAAAACCTGGAACTGATTGTGAATGTATTTCAGCAAACTATGATTCTGTAAAAAATTCTCTGATATATTTATGTCATGCAAGTACAGTGTATAACATATTTGCACGACTAGTTCAACCATGTTTGTTCTGATTAAAAAACAACAACTCTTAATTGGAGTAAAACATAATTTGTTTTACCTAATAGTGTCATCAGGGCTGAAGGTAACACTGACAGTACTATTTCATCCCTGGCTACCCTGTTCTTCTATTGTTTTGTGGGAAATGTTGAAATTTTGTTGTTGTTGTTGTTGTTGTTGCAGTCAATTTCTGAATCTTTCTAAGTTAGATCTTTGAGTTTTTCCTTAAATCATTGTGTGCCACAGTATGCAGTGTTTCCTTGCTGTGTATGAACAAACAGGTGGCTTAAAGAAGTCTTCGTAGGTTACAAAAAGGGAATTTTGAAGAGAGCAGAGCTGGCCCTTATTAGAGAAATTGCAGCTTCTCATTACACTGCTCTCTCCCTCAGCATCTGAGAGTTGAAAAGATATGTGAAAATGCATGCATTCCTCTTTTGTCCACTCCCCTGTAAATTATCACAATTTCTAGTAATGTGAAATAATTGGCAGACCATCCTTTGAAGCTTTGTGAACTCGAGAGAGTAACATTGGCACTTACTTGTTAGGAAGCTGTACTTGAATAGATGGATCAGTCCATGTTATGTTATAAAATGCTCTTCAAAGTAAGAAGGAATGATAAGGGATAAAGGTTCCTTGCCATTATAGCCCATAAAATGAGGCAGCCTAAATTTGCTTCTGCTTATCCTTTCAGAGTAATCTTCTGCATCCAAAATGTGTCTTCTATATTAAAAGAATCTTCTCATATCCATTAATTTCTAGGCTCTACATGCATTTTAACTTGTAATGCATTGTGGAATTTATCCTGGAGTAATATTAGTGGTATGTAATTATGTTTAATTCTAATGAATTAATTCTAATGAATGAAAATATATATATTTTCATTCATTCCACATGAGCAGGTGCATTTATTGCATGTCATTAAATGCATAGCAAGCAGGTCTTGCCTTCCTCCCAATGCAATTCCCTCCTGACTCTCTCTCTCTCTCTCTCTCTCTCTCTCTCTCTCTCTCTCTCTCTCACACACACACACACACACACACACACACACACACACACACACACACACACACACACACACACACACACACACACAAACTCACACTCATTCACTGACTACCTTGGATTGAGAGCTTTTTGGAAGACAAGTGACTTGCAATACAAGCCATGTCTTGTAAAACAAGTCCCGGGATATGGCCAGTTTCAGCACTCCACCAGCACCTGCTCAGCCTCTCCCAGAGATCAGCCTATGCATGTCTACTCTGAAGTAAGCCTATTACAATCAGTGGGCTCACTCCTATATAAGAGGGGCAATGGAAAGGAGCCTGAGAGACCTAGCCTTGCATGTCTACTTTAAAGTAAGCCCTATTATAATCAGTGGGGCTGACTTCTGTGTAAGCAGGGACAGATTAATTTGTTTTATATTTCTTTATATTTTCAGATATAATATTTTTCTGAATATTTATATATTCATGCAGGCTAATTTATTATATTTTTCTTAACTATTTGTATCGCAGTTCAAGAAACACTGCTGTATCTCAGTGATTTTCAACCAGTGTGCCATGGATCACTGGTGTGCCACAGATAGTCCTCAGGTGTGCCATGGGAATTTGGGGTTTGACATAAATAGGAAAATCAAGGGATTTGAACAGCCTGGTGTGCCTTGTCAATGGTAAAAACAATTGATGGTGTTTCTTGACAATTTCAGTACCTCGTTATGTGTGTCCTGGGATGAATAAGGTTGAAAATCACTGATCGATCTCATCCTCCAAGAATGGGATTCAGGAGATGAATTCACAGCTCCCCTAGTTGATATTGGTGTCTCCCCAGAGTATCTTAGTTCATAGTTTGGAACCACTGATTTCGGATCTGATCCTATGCTTCTCTAGCACTCAGGGCTACAACAGCATGGAAATGGCTACTGCTGTATAGTGTGAGTCCAGGAAGCAGAGGAAGGTCTCCTTGGGGTAAGGAAAGAAATATTCCCTAACCCTTTGTCAACCTATGGCAGCCTCAGTGGATCTACTTGGATTTGCATCTGCCTTTGAAAAGTTGGGTCTTTGGGCCAGGAAGAGTCTTTGAGAAGTTTGGACTTTGGGATAGGGAGAAAGCATGGATTCAGCAGCAGGGACTGCCACCATCTACACCCTCTCCAAGGCTGGTCCAATATTTGTTCCATCCCAATTCCTTTTTCCCTCCCCAGAATAAGTTTACCAGTAATTGGAGCAGCAGCAGTGCTATCCTGTTGTCTTCATGGTGCAGAAACCCACTAGAGACTGGTGCTGGCCTCATGCCAACCCACACTCCCAGTGCTGGCACTGGAATGGTGTATGGCACACTTTGTGACAGGAGGACCTGATAGTGAGGATAAAGTGCACTGGTGTAGCCCAATAGGATCAGGCTGTTCGAAGCAAAGAGAACCAAATGCCAACCCTGCAATGGTCCCGAAATAGAGGAAAGCAACCTGAAGTGTCATAGAGACAAGCAGACGCTGTCAGAGAAAATAACCACCTTAAAGAGCATGTTAAAATTTCCAGAGGTACAGTTCAATCTAGAGAGAGTTTTGTTTACTTTTCATGCTGTTGGCGTTTCTATCTACATTTAGCTTGCGGCATCTGTCAATAATTGAATAAAATCCTAATCTCTGTGTGATCTCACCAGTTTTCCCCTGCAGTACTATCTGATGTACAAATACAATTAGTGTTATATTTCCAGACAGAAATTTCAATCTTGGCTATTTGTTTGGAGCAAATGAATGTTCAGTTAAAAACAGATTAAATTGATTTTCTTTCTTTCTTTCTTTCTTTCTTTCTTTCTTTCTTTCTTTCTTTCTTTCTTTCTTTCTTTCTTTCTTTCTTTCTTTCTTTCTTTCTTTCACAGAAATTTGGAGCACTGTTTCCCCCAGTTTACAAAAGTAATTTCATGTTTGCAGTGTGGGCTAGCAGAAAGAGTAATACATTTTCTTTTAGAAGAAAAATAGTTTTAGAAATAATTCCTACATTATAATTTCACCTAAAATATTCCTACATATATGATGTAGTAATTCCGACATTATATTTCAACATTTTCCACCATTATTTGCATCATTGTTCCCAATAATTCTGCATGAACATATGGAAAATTATGTAGACTCTTTAATATATATATATATATATATATATATATATATATATATATATATATATATATATATATATATATATATATATATATATATATATATATATATATATATATATATATATATATATATATATATATATATATATATATATATATATAAATTCTCTTCTAATCTAAACTGCATCTGCAGTCATCAAACCCATCTGCGGTCATTCTAATTGGTTGCAGCAGTTTAAGAGTTTAGGGTACCACTGTTGCGGAGAATAGGTCCGGGTTCTGCCTGGCTCCCCTCCACTGACAGGTGATGACCATTTCTCCCGCAGCCAAACATGTTCACTCCATCAAAGATGTTGATGGTTGAAGAAAGAATCATTACCCCAGACAGTCACAAATAAAGAGCCGGACACAAGTGCTGGATTGAGGGCCACTTTTATTAACTATTTAACATCTTAGAAATAAACAGGGACTGCTCTAAAATAGCCGTGCGGTCTAAGGGGATGCGGCTCTCCGCATATTTCCCCATCAGATGTTAAAGGTGGTAAAGGGCGTTCCCAGCCTGGCTCAGGGCATTTCTTGAACAGAGTTCAAGGATGCCCGTCTTTGCCAACCCGAAGGTCAAGGTAGCCGGACGCGCAGCCGCCGGCTGTCCGGCCAGACACTGCGCCTAGGTTTCCCATCCAGGTAAGGGGGTTCGTCAGACTTACCCCCGGAGCCGGAAGAGCATCTCAGGGTGCTTCCTCACCCCCAAACCCTTGCTACCTAAGGCTGCACACCGAGGCCTATCCTGCCTACTACCGCACGACTCCTGCCAAAAGTGACCGGGCTGAAAGCCAATTAAAGTTAACTCTCTCCCTCGTACAGCTCAGGGTAGGCAAAAAAGAATGCCACCAATGGCCAATCAGGTGGCATACAAAAAATTCCTACCCGGCCCCGAAGCGACCAGCTAATCCTAAGTTGTACCAAGGGAGGGAGGGTGGGGATGCTTGCCAGAGCCCGACTGCAGATCCCCAGGCAAACCCACCCGGGAGAAGTCTGGCTCCGCCCCCTCCAGCCCTCTAGCAGCCAATGGCTGCATTGCCTTGCACTTGCCCGGCTCTGCACAGTGCCTGCAGAGGGGCAAAGGGAGCCCACGCTGAAGGCGCGCAGGCTCCATTACCCCAGACAGTCACAAATAAAGAGCCGGACACAAGTGCTGGATTGAGGGCCACTTTTATTAACTATTTAACATCTTAGAAATAAACAGGGACTGCTCTAAAATAGCCGTGCGGTCTAAGGGGATGCGGCTCTCCGCATATTTCCCCATCAGATGTTAAAGGTGGTAAAGGGCGTTCCCAGCCTGGCTCAGGGCATTTCTTGAACAGAGTTCAAGGATGCCCGTCTTTGCCAACCCGAAGGTCAAGGTAGCCGGACGCGCAGCCGCCGGCTGTCCGGCCAGACACTGCGCCTAGGTTTCCCATCCAGGTAAGGGGGTTCGTCAGACTTACCCCCGGAGCCGGAAGAGCATCTCAGGGTGCTTCCTCACCCCCAAACCCTTGCTACCTAAGGCTGCACACCGAGGCCTATCCTGCCTACTACCGCACGACTCCTGCCACCCGGTGGGCCAGCCTGGCGCTTGGCCCCACCGCCCCACTACAAAAAAGGGAGCAGTCCCTGTTGCAAGTTAAACAAGAGAACATCAGCAGCCATGGGAGACAAATGCACCCCATCGGCCCTGTATAACTCTGACCGCCTCCAGTTAATTTGGGGGTGCCAGATGACTGCACCACCCACACTAGCGAGGAAACGAGCCACATAAGTGTTAATACGCCTGCGTGACACGTTGACCCTCCTGGCGCTTCTAGCGCCTGACCACACACGTCTGGGCAACGTCTCAGACCAGACGATGCACACCCCTGGGTAATAAACCGTAATCTGGGAGAACTCCCTAGCGATCTGCACTCTCAAGGACACAGAGGCCCTCTGAGTGAGATCATTCTCTCCCAGATGAACCAGGAGTACCTGTGGAGGCGGGTTCCTATCAAGGAACTCTAACAAGGCGGGCATAAACTGCCCCCAGTGCATCCCCCTCTTGGCCACCCAGAAGATAGAGGCCCCAGATCCCAGCCCAAGCTGGGTGCCAAATCCGCTGCATTCGGCCCTCTTCTTGTCCCAGAAGAGGATGGAGTGGCCGATGAGCAGGATCCGAGTTCGGGTTCCTCCTAAGAGGGAAAGAGAAAAACATAGCCCATTAGAATGCGACTTAAAGCATCAAAGGCCAAAGAACAACACACGTATCTAGCCAAGCCCTAATGGCTGGTCAACGGGCCCGGGTGCGCCAGCCCGAGCCCCTAACCCTAAGAAAAGCCCCAAGGCAAAATTAAAAACCGAAAGGGTGCCATCCTATGCAGGATGCTACACCAGCATGCCCGAACCGGCGCCAGCCGGGCCGCTTTAAAAAAAAAAAAACACGCTCGAGGCATAAGCCCCCTCAGATTTACAAGCCAAGCTGTCACCAGCGAGGCCCGGGCATTCACCCTTCAGATTCGAGGCAAGAAGCCCCCTCAAATTTACAAGCCAAGCTGTCACCAGCGAGGCCCGGGCATTCACCCTTCAGGTTCGAGGCAAGAAGCCCCCTCAAATTTACAAGCCAAGCTGTCACCAGCGAGGCCCGGGCATTCACCCTTCAGGTTCGAGGCAAGAAGCCCCCTCAAATTTACAAGCCAAGCTGTCACCAGCGAGGCCCGGGCATTCACCCTTCAGATTCGAGGCAAGAAGCCCCCTCAAATTTACAAGCCAAGCTGACGCCAGCAAGGCCCGGGCATTCACCCTATACGAAACGCAACATCGATTGGGCACGCACCCAACAAAGGGCCAACCCGGCCGGGAAGGCCCTCGGCAAAGCCACGAACAGGCAATGCCCATCTCTCTGGGATAACAGGCCACAGGAAACGTCTCTCTGGGATAACAGGCCACGGAAAAACTTGGGCACGCGCCCAACGGCAGCCAACCCGGCAGGGAAGGCCCCAATGGCAAAGCCACGAGCAGGCAATGCCAATCTCTCTGGGATAACAGGCCACAGTAAACGTCTCTCTTGGATAACAGGCCACGGAAAAAACTTGGGCACGCGCCCAAACGGAGGCCAACCCGGCTGGGAAGGCCCCACTGGCAAAGCCACTGGCAGGCAATGCCAATTTCTCTGGGATAACAGACCACGGGAAACTTGGGCACGCGCCCAACATAGGCCAACCCGGCTGGGAAAGGCCCAATGGTAATGCCTCGAGCAGGCAACACCAATCTCTCTGGGATAACAGGCCCTGGAACTTCTCTCTGAGACAACAGGCACTGGAACTTGGGCACGCACCCAAACATAGGCCAACCCGGCTGGGAAAGGCCCAATGGTAATGCCTCAATCAGGCAATACCAATCTCTCTGGGATAACAGGCCCTGGAACTTCTCTCTCAGACAACAGGCACTGGAACTTGGGCACGCACCCAAACATAGGCCAACCCGGCTGGGAAAGGCCCAATGGTAATGCCTCAATCAGGCAATACCAATCTCTCTGGGATAACAGGCCCTGGAACTTCTCTCTCAGACAACAGGCAATGGAACTTGGGCACACGCCCAAATACAGGCCAACCCATCTGGGGAAGGCCCAATGGCAAAGCCTCGTGCAGGCAATACCAATCTCTCTGGGACAACTGGCCCGGGAACTTCTATCTGGGACAACCGGCCCAAAAAACATCGGTAAAGCCAACCATTGTCATTACCTCCGTCGATCCGGGATAACACGCCTGACAAATAACAGGGAGCTCTGATCCCCATTCAACCATGAAGGTATAAAACCAGGGAAGCTATCACTCCCAAACCTAAAGGATGTAGGTATCTGACCGCCACCAACCGATCCTACGGATGGCGTGAGTGGGCATACCCAATAAACTAGCCAAGGCGGCTACCCCAATACAAAGTGAATGCAAGCCATAACAACTGTAGAGTATACTAAGATGCGTAGGGCGGCCCAAAGGCAAACCTAAATCAGAAAAACAGTAAGGGAGGACCCTCCAAATGCTACAGTAAGGGACACCCCACCAGTTACAGTCCAGTCATATGCTAAGCCCCTTGGCCCTTCGGACATTCTCAGCCATATGAAATCTAAGGGCATACCTGGAGGAACCAAGGTCACCTCCGTCACCAAACTACCTGCCTTGTTACCTTCCAGCGAAATGCTACCAAGGGTGGTCCAGGGTAAAAGGCACTGGAGAAAAACTGCAGAAAAGCCACTCTGACATCGTACGTCATGGCTCAAAGCTAGTGATACCACAAACCTGATACGTATGTCCCCCAGCAAAACACACCCAGCCTACATTAATTAATATCAATATGCAAACGCATAAAAGTTGCTTGATAAAAGCATGGGAGGTAACTGAGCCCCCAGTGATCCTTGCACTCCACTTGGCAACTGTGCCTCTACCATGAGTACTTGTATGTAAATGTCAAAGGTGCCCACCGAACAGCCCCAGAAGGCAGCAAAGCCACTTGTGATCCACATACACCTGAAAGCTAAACCCTGTTGTGGGTTATAACCACCCATTCATTACTTGCTGTTGCAAATGCAAAAGCATCAAAGGAGCCTGATAAAGGCATCAAAGGCAGCCAAGCCACCAATGAATTTACTAATCACAGTGAAACTAAACCCCATAGCAGGCCATAACCACACTTCCTACATCTATTAATGTGAGTATGAGCACAATCCTAGCCATGTCTACAATAGGACCCACTCCCAGGAAAGTGTTTTCAGGATTGCAGCCTATGTCAAATATACAAGCCGCCCGATAAGGCATCTAAAGTAGCTGAGCCACCAATCATCCTTAGACATCCTACCTATGAATGTAATTATGCACACTATAAAGCTTCCTGTTGAATCACCCCTGTGAACATGTACCATGGGGGGGGGGGGAATTGTCTGTTAACCCGGGAAAAAAGAAGCAGGCCAGTGTGGAGTTTATGACTTACTAAGCCAAGCCCCGTCTCTGATGATATAGCTGAGAACACACAATGAAGATTTTGCCTGCTATCCAGGCTCAGTAGCCCCACCTAAAGATGTTAATCCGCATAAGCATAACAAGATGATTGGTAATCAGGCTCATAAGGCCCGAAGCCACTACCGAGCCAGAATTCAGCAACAGGCAAAGCCCAACTGTAGGCCATAGCCACATGGCATTCAAATACTGATGTGAATACGTATAAAAGTTGCCTGTCAACCATGCACAGAAAATAACAGAAATACCTAGTAGCTTATTGCTCATCATTATGCTAGGCCTCACCATGTGACAGCCACACATCCATCAGTTATTGATGTGAAATATATAGAAGCACTAAATAGTGGAACCACCTTACAGCTTATTGCTAAACATAAGGCTAACCCAACCAGGGTAAAGGCAGATGTGAATATGCATAAGCATACAAGTAGCCTGTCAAGCGGGCACAAAGGATAGCAGAGCTACTCGTGCGTATCGCATCTGCAGGCTAAGCCCCCACCCATGGGTAAGAACCCCATATCCTGCATTTATGCACTCAATATTAAGTGGGTGCGTGGGTGTGAATTTACCTAAGTAGAAAAGTTGCCTGCCAACTAGGCACTGAAGGTAGTAAAGGCCCTTAGAGCTCCTTAGCCTAACTCCCCCAGGACAATAGCCACATCCCCTCCATTCACATATGTGAACATGTATAAATATCCCGTGTCGAGTACATAAAGGAGGAAAGATATCAGCGTATATGAAACCAATCATCAGGCAACCCTCAAGGCAGAAAAAGCCACACATCTCTCACTTACAGATGCGAGCATATAACTATAGCCCAGGAGGTAGCCAAAGCCTCCTTCAAGCATAGCCTTTCACCATGCTAAGCATCACCGAGAGCAATAACCCTACATCCTACACCCACCATGAACTTGTCGTAGGTCAAATTGCCCTCAAACCACGCACTAAAGGCATGGGAGCCACTACTGAACGCACTGTTCTGCCCTAAGCCAAAAAATCCCATTGGTAACAATAACCAAACCTCCCCCTGCATGGATATTAATATTTAGGAAGCAAAAGTTTGCCCATTAACAGGCCAAAATTAAGGTGCCCATAACATGTATACAGCTCCTCAAAATGCAAAGCCCCTCTGTGGGTTAAAGCCACCATGCTATCCTTACAAATACGACTAGAGCATGTAGAAATATTGTTCAAAGACATTGCTCCACTAATCAGTTAACCCTCAGGGTCTTAAGCATAGGGTCACTGATGCTTAGAGCCTACTAAAAGTTAAAACAATCGGGAAAATTGAGACATCACTAACTGACCCACCTACAGCATGGATGGAATTGGAGGATAGAGGCTGCATAAAGCAGCACAGCCAATAACAGTGGCAGAAGATCCCCCTACCGACAACAGTACTTAACGAGGACCACCAACATGCAGACCTAAGGCCCGAAGGGGGGAGGGAGAAACCCACAAGCCCACAACAGTGCCAGAAGACCCTGTTGCCGGGCAGGGCAGGAAAACCAGATTGAGAAAGGGGGTCCTCCATGCTGACAGGCAAGCAATCTAATGACATAAAAATCATTATCAATATTATCTTGACAAAACAAATAAGGGGGTGGGGAACCTGAGTCATCAAAAAAAGAAGGGTGTACCCCAAACAGCCCCTAACAGGCTGAAATGCACCTAGGAAGAGGGGATGTTAGCCCCAATCCCCACAGGGCAGGAGAAGCACTGGGCGAAAGAGCATGAAGCCCCAGTTCTCTCAACCCAAAATGGCACCCACTGTCACAAAATGGCAGCTGCCACCCAAGCAGCACTCATCTAATGGCAGCCACCCCCAGTGAAGAAACATTAACTCTGGCAATGGAACCTTCCCAGGGCCAGCCAACCACCACCCTGTGTGTGTTTAAGGTTACACTCAAAGGATATGGGCAGCATGAAGCTGCAGCAGCACATGGTGGTCTCAGCAGAAGGCACCGGAGGTCAGGCAGCAAAATGGGAGGTAGAATCAGCTTAAAAAGAGGGGGGCCTCAAAAGGATGCACCCCATCTCCCTACCACCTTCAATAAACTGAAGTCAGGCTCCAGCCCAGGCCCCAGTAGAGGCCCTACCTTCAGCCTAAGGGAGAGAATAGCTAAGGGGGAAGAAGCCTCCATTCCAGGCTCCAACCAAGCCCCTCAGCCAGTAGAAAGAAAACCTCAAAGTGAAGCCAGGGAGGAGATCAGCACAGCTCCTCTCCTGATGCTTGCCAGAGCCCGACTGCAGATCCCCAGGCAAACCCACCCGGGAGAAGTCTGGCTCCGCCCCCTCCAGCCCTCTAGCAGCCAATGGCTGCATTGCCTTGCACTTGCCCGGCTCTGCACAGTGCCTGCAGAGGGGCAAAGGGAGCCCACGCTGAAGGCGCGCAGGCTCCATTATCAGAAGGTTGTGTTTTATTTTGTAAACTACCGTGATTGATTTTAAGTTAAGCATCCTCATTGAATAAAATAGTAGACATGTCACTTAATTCCTCTGGAGTTATGATGGGTGAGAAAGTTGTACATAAACAAGAATAAAATCCTGATAAGCATGAAGGTAGAGTGAAAGCAGAAAGCAGGTAGAAGGGCAGAAATATTTCACTATCTCAATTGAAAAAGTGGACAAAGATGAAAAATCAATAAATACATGAAATAATATTTTGAAAAGCCATATTTTCATAAATTTTGTTTAAACCTCCTTGGTATTCAAGATGACATACTTAAGACACAATCCAGAGTAACTATGGGGAGTCCTTTCTCCTACGTAAGAACAATTTACTCTGGATTGCAATATGAATTTCCCTTAGGTTTTCACTAGGTGGTGCCGTAACTACGTTGACATAAATGTCTCTTACGTGCTCCCGTAGTTACTCTGGATTGTAGGGCTAGAGGGTTTGAGAAACTGAAGCTCAAAAGCTTTCTTGGGTATGCGCTATTAGTTGTGTTATTGGCTCCTTGCTGTTGAAAGAAACGCAATCATCAATTAACTTAAAAATCATTTATAATGTACATATCGAGAACAAATAGGCTAACCAGATTGATTAAAAGTTTATTCTCTTGGAGTTTATTTTGCAACAAAGTGCATATTATTGCACGTATGGTCTGTCAACAAGGATATAGTAGAGGATGTATCTGGAGAACTGCATTAACACTGCCTTTTGACCATTATGAAGTGGTTTCTGCAGCTTTTGTTTGAAAAAGCTATCCATAAATGTGTGGAAAAAAACACAAATCATGCTGTTTTCATTGGAAGTACATCCTACAAAGGACGATGTATGTGAAGGTTGGTGGCAGAGAAAAACATTATACAATGGATAAATGTTTACTTTGTAGTATTGTTACTGATGGTGTTACAGATTACTGTATGAAATTTTTGTGTTTTTTTTCTCCAGCCAATTGGGTTTTTGTTTTACACTCTACCTCATCTGCTGATGCTTGTTTGAGGTTTCTTAGACTGGTTGTAATCTAATTCTTTCCCTTTTTCCCTATAATTTGAAAGCTGTATGGGCATCTGCATTCCTGATTACTTAAGAGTTTCCTTTTAATGTTCTGAAGGGCCTCTCTGAATGTATGTCCCAGGCCCACCAAGCTAATTTTTCTATACCTAAAATTATTCCAAGCTCAACTCAACACGTCTAAGTTGGACCAAAATCCCAGTGGAACAGCAGTGAGAATTTGGCGTAAGTGAAGAGAGAGCGGATGTTGTCAAACCCGTGCCCTTAATTACTATAGTGCCAAACTAATGCGCAAGTGAAATACATTAGTAGAATTAAACTTTGTCTTTTATTCCCTTGGTGGGTAATACAGTTAATGAATATAGATCTGACCAAATTAAGATAATTTATTTCAATGGTTTACATCATTGTAAAAGTTTTAATGTAGCACGGCTCTTTCAAACAAACTTTAAATAGAAGCAATCCTTGTATCCACTTCAAAGATTGTGAAGGTTAAAAGTTTTAAGTGTATTAAAGCAATTCACTTAATTATGTCTGTGGAGGATATTATTTCCTCTGTTGTGGATTTCTTCATTTACAATTCACAATACTAGCCAGAAGCCATTTTCTAACTTGGTGTTTAGATGTTTTCAGCAGTTAAAGATATAGCAGAATATTAGCTCATTCAGACCTACAGAACAGTGAGGCTCCAGCATTACTACATATGCTCTTGTTCCTCAGTGCTTGAATTTTAGTATTGCCTGACTGTAATTAATATTTAGTTAATATTTACCCCAAGATGTGGTGATAGTCTATGGGTTTTGCTGATATGTGAATAGCAATTGGCAATGATCACTAAATTGCATCCTTCATTTCAAAGATAATATTCATCTGATTAAACCAGAACGGAGGTCTGTTGAATTCATAGTCTTATTGTGCTGGTAGTACTGTGCTGGTACTATGAGTTCATGGTCCCATAGTCCTATCAGCACCTGCCAGGCCACTTTTGGGAAATAGATGTTGGAGTAAGTGGAGCTATTTAGCATTCTTACAGCAGAATCTTATGGATGTTTACTCAGACGTAAAACCCACGGAACTGCAGTTGCTCCACCCTAGTGATAGATATGGCAACCCAAGTGCTACCCTGGATTGGGCTCTAAGTGTGACTTACTTGAGTGCAGGGAGTCAAATCTAAGGCCATGGACTGAATATGGCCCCCAAAATCTTTTTATCTGGCTGTCATGATTATTGGGCTCTCCCAGCAACATCACTGCTGAGAGGGTGACAACATGAGAATTGGGTTCAGTTGTAGTAACAAACCACAGTTTAGTGCTATGTGAACAAGACTTTAGGAATCATGAGCTTGCATACTCCCCTACTTTGTTCATCTTCTACTTTACATTTCATGGGAAAAAAACTTTCAACTCCCAGTTTTGTACAAGCTTGGGATTGTTAACAGCAAACATAACAAGCGATGTGGCGATGTCACCTTTAAGCTAAAGATTCACTACATCTGCAAGAAATGCCATCAGAAAGACTCCTAGTAATATAATTCAGCACATCAAGAGATGAGATGTATTTTCATGGCAAGAAGCCCTTCATAAATGTATAGTCCAGGGATCTCTGTCTTTCTCAGCCTCATTAATTAATTAGGCATGGGGAAGGATTCTGATTTTCAATTAATGTTTTAATTGATTAATTACGCTGATTACTCAAGGAAAGTTAGTGATAAAAAGTGGCAATCCTAAGTGGTCCCATTGTATGGAAGAGAGTATTATATGAGAGAGTATAATTTTCTTCCTGGCCCCAATTCCCTGGCCCCAGGTCCACTTGGATTTCAGCAAGTGAAGTATCTGACACAAACTCCAGAAGATCTTGCAGGGCTGTAAAGATTTATTCCAGGACAAGGGAACAGCTGTTCCTTTTCCCCAGCCTTTGTAGCTCAAAACATGTAATGAAGATTTGGTGGTGGTGTTGATGATGATGGAGATATCTACCATTATCCCTGTTTAGTAGCTTGTATTCAGCGTTTGTGTGGTTAAGACACTGTGCCTGTTAACAAGCAGGCCAGGGTTCGAGACACGGGTCGGTCCCCACAAGACAGGGTGAGCTCCTGTCCTTAGCCCATCTTTGCGACGCAGCTGGAACCAGTTGTATTGGCTCTGCCTTTCCATTGGACTGTTTCAGTGGTATGGAGAGGGGGGATTTGCTGCTTGGGTAACAGTCTATCCTCCATATCAATCTAACCCAGGCCTTTGTGTTTCGCATGCAGCATATGCAGCGCCGAGCACAATACCATAGTCTGCACAGACTGACAGATGCCTGTTTTTTTGGGGGGGGGGGTGAGGGAGGGGAGGACTTTTTTTTTGCTGCAGGTCCACTTCTTTTAGTTTCATAAAATGGTCCAGTTAAACAGCTTAGTACTGTTTACTTTACAGCATTGGGAAGACACCCAGAGGGGGTGGCTGCAGCTACCCCCAGGTACAGTAAGGGCCCAATCCAGAGTAAGGGCAGTGAGGAATGTCCTAGCTGGTAGACAGGGTAAGCCAAGTCAGAAAGCCTGGGCTGCCCTAACCTCAGAGCATACTCAGTAGGCACCAAGTAAGTGACACCTGGGGAGGGATTGCTCCTGAGGAGACCCCCCTCAGATCACACTAAACAAGGAACAGTTATGGTGCCTCCCTTAGAAGGAGTCCCTGATGAGACTGCCTGTACACTTAACAGTGAATACAAGGGGCTTCTTGGAGCTGCCTGCTGTATCCCCAGATTAGTGGCTGCCATAGTTGCACCATATCCTGAGGTTGAAAGGCAGGGGTTGCAGCTGGGCTGGCCATGAACTCAGATTTTGGTCAAAACTGCCATTCTTATTTGGGCCTTATCATGGATCCCTATGGGTCAACTCACTGTTATACCTTCTCCTGAGATGGGAAAACGCTGAGGAGCTGGAAGAGGGCATTTCTGCCCTGGAAACATGCTCAGGATGCAGAGTAACTGCTGTGCCCTAGGCGATGCTAAACATGCCCTCAACATGTCTCTCTTGAACTGCCTAGGCTGCCCCAGTTAGGGCAGCCCAGGTCCACCTATGTTGCCTTAAGCTGCACAAGCCTTTTCCAGAAGAACTAGGGTGGCCCATCTTGCATTTGGGTCAGCCCAGTGATAGATAGGGTAATCCTATCAGCACTCCTGGATTGTGCCCTAAGTGGTAAAAAAACTTTTGGCAGCAATGGTGGTACAATCGCTGCAGCACCATTGTTGCTATCTTTGCAGGGCTACTCCCCTTAAGGGGGAATGTCCTGCTTCTGGTTCTCCTGATGGGCCATGACCCAGCAGTTTGAGAACCACTGCTCTGTATTAAGAAAGCAGATTTACATTTGATCTCTCCAAAAATCAAGCTTGTGGGAATTCTAGAATTATTGAACAAATAATGTAAATCAATTTGTTGTACCATCTGGAAGTAATGAAGGATACGTACACTTGGAAAATGAGTAGTGCTTACTGGATATTATAAAGCTTCGTTTTACGATACCCAAACCTCTATCTTTTTATGTGTAGTTCATCAGTTGTCACCTCCCACCCTCAAGAACACAATGAATGACAAAACTGGAAACATTTCCATTGTTTTCTTGCTGTTTCTATCTTGGTATCTATTCGACTCTAATATGTTGAAGTAACTTGTTGCTGTAAATTGCAGAAGTAAGGCTCATTTTAAATATTGCATTCTTTTTCCTGTTTTTTGTGTACTACTACAAATAAAATATGTGCAGTGTTCATTTTTGCAGTTCATATGTGCAGCGTTCATTTTTTTCCATACTATAGTCTGGCCCCTGATAGTGTCTGAGGGACAGTGAACTGGCCCCCTGTTTAAAAAGTTTGAGGACCCCTGGATTAGAGCATTTCATTTATAAATGCTTCAGATACTTCTGAGGTGAATGTTTTCAAAGGATTTAAGAAGCACCCCTGAAATCTTCCACCTTCCACTATTTTGTGCTTTTTTTTCTTTGTAACTTTGCTGCTATTCCTTCAGTACACATTTTCTAGGTGTCTTTTTCCCCTTTGCTCTTATACCAGCCAATCGGGATTGCGCAATGAATATGTTGAATGGACAGATCAGAGTTGGCTATGTGGAAATGTTGTTAAGAGCAAATAAAGCCACAGTTTTTTGCTTTGAACCCCTACTCTGACTGTAGTTGTTCCAGAACGCCCATTTGGATGTACATATGAATGTGCATTCAAGCGTGGATCCCATTTCTGCAAATATACTCTGGATAGACAACATCTGTATTTGGTTGAACACTCTGATGCACATCCAAATATGCATCCAGGTCAGTGATCTCTGTTTTTCCATACTGTGCTATGGCAGTGAAATTGGGGTGTCAGCTTGGCTGCACTTCCTTCCACCACCTGTGAACTCCTCTAATCTTTTTAAGTGCCTTTGCTAATAGTT
Organism: Cryptoblepharus egeriae; assembly: GCA_030015325.1. Lineage (NCBI taxonomy): Eukaryota > Metazoa > Chordata > Lepidosauria > Squamata > Scincidae > Cryptoblepharus > Cryptoblepharus egeriae. Next base: position 13,397,975 of record JAREYC010000004.1, read on the forward strand.
TGAGCATCACAAAAATGTTTGTGAAGCCAAGCCATGTTCAACTCAGTTTCAGATACTAAAATGCACCTCTTTTAAGCTTTGATCTTATATAATATTTATATATGTACTTTAAAACAATAATATTGAAAACATAATTCAACATAGCCTTCCATAATAGGGGGAGAGTTAAGAAACAACTCTCTCTTGAAAGTCTTATGGTGTCATCAGATGTATTGTGCAGTTTTCTTTTCTACTTATTTCTGAAAGTTCTCCAAAGTTACTTTAGACAACAATCGTGTACAATTTCCTTGGATTAAGCCTTATTGAATATAATGGAATCTGGGTCTGAGATGACACGCATAAGATTGTGTTATAAGTGGCTCTAGTTTATGAAACCTTATGCTGTAATAAATCTTTTTTGTCGGTAGTTCCATCTTTATATTTGTTACTACTCAGTTAATCTTATCGGACCTTCTCTAGATCACTGTTCCTTAAATTGTGCCTCCTTTGGTGGGTTGTGGCAACTATATAAAAACCAATCATAATACTTGCTTATTAAAACTGAGTTCCTGATTTAATCCTCGACAACCTTTTCTTACCATCTTGCTCTGCAGTTCCTAAGGCTGGTCCTGTTCAGGTGACTACTTCACAGGATTGTTTAAGGCATAATGGACAGGGGAAACAGTGCAAGAGGGTAGATCCAGTCCTGGGAGTGGGCCAGATTAGCAATGGTTCCCAGTTTTGTTTATTTTCTTGCTTGCTTACTAGTGTCATGGAATGTAAAGGTAAAGGTGTCTTCCACAGGTTATACTGCTAGTTGTAGGGTGTAGTGCTCATCCCCATTTCTAGAACCAAAGAGCCAGCATTGACCAATATGTGGCCTGCATACGAACGCAACAGTTACCTTCTCACTGAAGTGGTACCTATTTATGTACATGCATTTTCATGCTTTTGAACTGCTATGTTGGCAGGAGCTGCGCTAAGGATGGGAGCTCACACCATCTTGTAGGACCCAGGTCTCCTGGCCTGATGGTTAACAGGCACAGTATCTTAACCACTTGTGCCATCACAGCCCATTTGAGGTCATGGTATCATATGTCATCTCTTATGGAAATAGATTTCATTGGAACAGTGACAGTTAATAGCACTGTTTGGCATATGTAGATCTAAACATGCAGAGCAGGTAGATGCAGCCTTAAATGAAACCACAAGACTGGTCACAGGATGCTTAAAACTGACACCAATACAAAAGGTGTATTTTGCTGGTCTCTTTCCCCTTAAATTAAAGCACAATTCAGAAAGAGTGGGTTAAAACAACATCTCTATAAACCCACCCACCACATGGCCATCAAATTCCAAAGTCAAGGCTGATATTAAGGAATTGATTCCTTAGAACCGTGGCACCTCCTGTCAGTTGCCACAGACTTCCATGGACCTAAGGAATGAGAGCGGAGAGATGTTGAGTGAATGGGCCCAATTATATGCATGCCCACCACCTTGCCAAGAACAACAGTGGCCTATATGGAAATCCTTCAGTAGACTATGTGTTGGGGTAGGAAGACCTACGGACAACTTGAGAAATGGGGATGCTCCATGAAAGATGGACTGTGTGAATGTGGAGAAGGTCAAACCACCCACCTATGTTCCAGTGTATACCATTTATTCCAGTTCCAGTTTACAGTTTACAGTGTATACAGTGTAGACATATAGGTAGGTCTTATGCTGGCAAGGGAAAATGCTATTAAGGTAGCCCAGTTTTGGGCAAATGACATTTAATTCCCTTTAATGTTCTTTGTATAATTTTAACCATTATGTGTGCTTCTGACACTAATAAAGAGTGAAACAAACCAAGTTGCATACAATTGCATAGGTAATTCAAATAGGGAGGCAATATATTAAAGGCTGGAAAGCCAACAAATGTGAAGAATATTTACCCAGTAGTGGAATACTCATATTTTCAAACAATAAGTATTCTCAACACATCTTTTGTTTGCACACAGATATGCCTCTGTTCCTAAACAGAATTGGTCCTGTTTGTAATTGCTATCATAATTTTGTGTTCCCTTTTAGATCTTTTCTTCTCTTTTCTTGAGCAACTAGGCCTAATTAGAATGATTAGTCCCTTAAATTGGCTTATCATGGTTCATGACTTTTATTTTTTTCAGGAATCTTGCATTTTTTCCTCTTCTGCACGTAATTAGAGTGATCCAATTTCTAAACATGGATCATGAGAACATACACTTTCCAGTGGTTCATAAATTTTGGACTGGGACCCACTAGTGAGTTGCAACCTATTTTTCTTGTTATCAGCTTGTCAGTTTCATTACCCATTAAAAATCATATTCAGCGAAACTGAGCTGCAAGCGTCTGTTTACCTGTGAGTAGTTGAATATGACTGCAAGCCTAACTTGACGTTTGGCCAGCCTAAGCCCTAGCATATCCTGTGCTGACCTAGAGCTGTCACAAAAGTGCTATAAGCCTTAAGTGTAAAGCACTTCTGCACCACTCCTGGGAAGGGTTGGGTCAGTGTACAGATATGCGCTTGCCTCCCTACATCATCACGGGAACAGGAAGATCAATGAATTGTGCCAGCCTAGGTTAGGATTACATCCTATGTCTCAGTTCTTATCAAAGGCAAGAGGATGAGGAACACAAGGCCACAGGAATAGTGGTCCCCATCTAAGGAATGTGGAACTCAATATATGCTTCAGAAGGTATATCTCCAATAATAAGAAGGATAAAAACAGGAGCATGAACAACTGATATTTTGTTGTGGGGCGGGGGGAGGGTTTGTAAATTAGGTGGATCAAGATAAGAGTGTTATTTTAAAAAGTGAGTATTGGTGCTAAAATATTGGAACTACTGATAGCATCCTATGCACACGTGTCTGAAAGTAAGTTGCATTGTACATGGTGAGACTGACTTCTGAGTAAATGGTTTGCACTACTAGAAACCCTAGAAACCCTATACATATTTCTTTCTTGTCCTAGCTAAGGCAGAGACTGCCCTTACAAAATATATTCCTTTGGCAGCCATTTCCTTCTGAGCTTCAGATAATTTCGAATACAGGGCACGTCAGGGCAACAGTGATGGCTACATTCAAACTAGCAGAACTGCATGTGATGCAAACCTTTGGAACAGCAAAGCTGGAAAGGAACTGGCTGATGTGATGGGGAGATTGCCAAAGATAGTGGTTTAGCACTGCTGTTGCTCCCCCACTCCTAGGCATCTTTCTTGCTATTCTTTGGTCTGACTAATCAGACTTAATAAGCTGCAGGAGATGCAACTTGGTCTACTTTTATTTTTGAGGGGAAAGAGGAGTTTGGCATCTAGAAATACCATTGCCCGAGTCAGCGAGGGCATCTTCCTCATGATGGCTGGAGACTCCCTACTGATTAAACTAACTCTCGAGTCAGCTGTGTCATCTGTGGTGCTAATTTAAAGGCCACGGTAATGTCACCAAACAGCTGAACAGCGGCCGTGAAACAGAATCTCTTGAAAGCAGATTCTTATCTGCACTTTATTAAATTTTTCACAGATATTTACATCCTGCCAAATAAACAAGCGGAGCCATGAAGTGATACGTCCAAAACATTTTCAGCCTCAGATTTCTTTTAAACATCTTTTCATGGGCACTGGGCGCAGAGCCAATACCCCCTTCTTTTTTTTTTTTGCTGGCATGTTTTTCCCATTTCTAGAAACAGAGTTTTGTGGTGCTTTGAAGTTTTGTAGTGATAATTTTTAACACATTGATCCGAAATAGAATAAACAAAGGTCTTAACCACAGTACTTGCATGGTATCAATTGGAAATTACTTTTTGTACTTTCTCTGATTAAATATAAGTTTTTATATGCTTAGATTTAAACAAAAAAAATATTTCATTCCAGTGAGAAGTTGTAAGCAGATCTTTTGGAGTAGGATCAAGTATTAATTTCCAGTGGAAATACAGCCAAAACCAAAATGGTGCTTTCATTGGCAGCTGAGAGGTTTCCATGTTCCCTGCAGTAACATCAGCTCTTACATAATGGATGGCATGTATTCCCCAACTCCGCTTTTTTGGATGGGAGTCTTCCATCAATGTGGTTTATTCTTCATTCTTCCATCATTGTTGCCCTTTAGATAATGTTACATGTAGAAAATTATTCTGTTTGGCATAGAGGTGTTGGTATCTGGTGAGTAGGAGAGGATCACAGCCTAGGGGCCCAATCCTATCCAACTTTCTAGCTTTTTCTTACCTTGAGGTAGCCTCTGTGACTGCTTCCTCACTGCTACTTTTTTTGTAACACCAAGTACAGATTTTGATCAAAGGAAAGCTTAAGGATTAATTTAGGGATGCATCACTGTGCCCAGTAGTATGTTTCAACACTGACTTTCTCCATGCTATATCAGGAAAAGTTTGTAAAAGTCTCCTTTGTTGAGAAGGCTCTTTGTCCTCATGACTTTGTACAAGAAGGGGAAATAGTGTTAGAAAAGGATAAATCTGAAATACTCTTCAGTTGGTCAAGCTTAAACACTTGTGTCGTTGGAATGATTTTTTTTGTATTACAGCCAGATGCCTCACCAAAGGAAGGAGCATGATAGCACAATGACAGATGGAACATTTCTAAGCAGGGAGGAAGGCAAAATATGGAAAGGGGGGGGCAGGTTTCCATGTCTATATTGGCAGGGGTTTGAGTTGGGTATGATTAAGCTTGTAAGTATTATTTAGTGCTATGCCAGTTCATTTCGGAAAGCTCCAGCCAGCCCTCATACTCCCCAGGCATCAGAAGGCCAGCTGAAACCTTCTCAAAGGTCTTCAGCTGGCCAGCAGTCTGCAGCTCCTCAGTTTGGGAACTGTGGCTGTATGCATTCATTTGTCCTGCCCTTTTCCCTCACTGCAGATATTTCTTATTTCATGATAATGTGATGCATTCTATGGTGGCAGTGTAGCTTGGGAAGAAGGCACCAGAAAACCCTACTTGATCAGCCCAAAGATCCATCTATTTGATTGTTTGTATTTATACCCTGGTATAAATACCAAGGTTAAAGATGGTTAAAGATAATGCGCTTGTTAAAGATAATGCGCTCAGTGGTTAAAGATAAGGTGCTTGTTTTAAAAAGGTTGGCAAGTCATCAGTGGGAGACCTGAGTACCACAAAAGGACTGAGGTTCCATCACTTGCCCAGCTCCTGCCAACCAAGCAGTTTGAAAGCATGGAGATGCAAGTAGTTAAACAGGTAGCACTTCAGTGGGAAGGTAACAGTATTCCAGGCAGCTTTGGCATCTAATTAGGCTGGCAACTTTACCCGGGAGACAACGCTGGTTCTTTGGCCGTGTAATGGGGAGGTTCATTTATTAATCAAATAAATGAATGAATGAATAAAAGTGTGATGGGGACCTGTGTGTTCCATGTTGGAACTCGGAAGTGTACAAGCCACAATGGAACAATGGTTACAGATGAACAATCTTTAAAACTTGAATCAAATCCTTGACAGTGTGTTTCTCTTCTTCTGCAATTCCACCACTGCTAAGAACTGCACACATTAGATGTGAAGGTAATAGTAGTGATTGAAATCTGAAAGACTGAATGAGATTAAAGGACCAAATACAGTTATTAAAGTAGGGAACAAATCTTAACAGAACAGAATCGTGGAAAGCATGGTTTTGCTTTCATCTACTACATTTAGGATGGAAATGTATCCAAGATAGAATGACAAACAATATTCAAATAGCCAACTCATGATCAGTTCTTTCCTATTATAAATTTACAAATGGATTTTATGCATCACCTTTTATTTTGTGAGTTCTTTTTTAAAAAATAAATCCAGGATATTTTCTTTGATCAGTGAGATTAAATTTCACAGTTGAAAGTGGTTTGTTTTTCTTTTTGCAGCCTTGCTATCGCAAAAACCTTTCCAATTTTATTTTGTACAAGATAAAGTCCAAACTAGTTTCCCAGCTTGTATATTAGTAAATTTCTAGTATAGTTGCTACTTTACTTGGCATTTTGAGGGAAAAAATGGACAGGACCTTAACCACTGCTGTCAAACACATGCTTGGCAGGATTGGGCAATGTCCACTGAAACTGGAAGCTAGGTGAGAGATGAATAAGATTTTGAGAAGTTCCAACCAGCACAGTTCCTTGCTCTTTCTCATGAAAATCTAACCCATAATGAATAGGTTATAGCTTGGACAATTTAGATTTTCTTTGTGTTTCGTTGGACTTGCCTGGGAAGAGAATTTTTCAACATGGATTGTATCCCTGCCACTGCGACCTTGCTCCATCTGTTACCCTGGGCATATACAATTCAAAGTAGAGTTTAAATACTCGATCATGTGCCAGTGTACATGCCAGTGCTGAGTCAATGATGGTTTGTTTGCAGGTGTTGCGTGCAGTGAGTGAGATAAACTTTGAAAACATTTCTATTGTATATGAAACATTGCTACAGGAGGGCTACATTAATGGGCTGTGGGTGGTGCAAGCGGTAAAGATGCTGTGCCTGTTAACCAGCAGGCCAAGGTTTGATTCCCGGGTCGGCCCCACAAGACAGGGTGAGCTCCTGTCCTTAGCCCAGCTCTGCGACGCCACCTGGATCTAATCGTATTGGCTCTGCCTTTCCATTGGACTAATTCAGTGGTGTGGAGAGGGGGGATTTGCTGCTTGGGTAACAGCCTATCCTCCAAAACAATCCAATCCAGGCTTTCGTGCCTTGCATGCAGCGTATGCAGCGCCCAGCACGATACCATAGTCTTTCAAGACTGACAGAGGCCTGTTACAGGAAGAATTTCAGTCACCTTGTCGTTGTTTAAGCTCATTCTGAAAATTTACTGACAAGCTAAGTTGTGGAAGAAAAGTAATAAAGGTTGGTTTTAAACATAGGTTGGCTGCTACAATTGGAAACTGAGAAAAAACATATCTGCATGTCATCAGAATGCAGTATCAGAGTAGGTTGCATGTGTTTGGCATCTGCATTTCTTACTTTGCTACAACATCCAGCTCCTTAAATTGGGCTAAAACTGAATGATCAGCTAGTGTACCTCCTCAACCCAAGCCCTGGTGACCCGTCAGGCCATTGCATTCTCCACTAACTGCAGCTTCTAGACACTATTCAAAAGGAACTTCTTTTAGAATAGGTTACAGTAATTTGAATCAAATATTATTAGGGATTTGTAGCCTCAGATTAAGTCTTAGTCAATACTAGCCAAAGCTGGGCAGAAGACTCCCTGGGCATAGCTACCCAACTGCCACCTGGCAATCCAGGAACAACTGTGGATCCAAGAATATTTTAAGGAAGAATACCTGTTCTTGCATAGGGGGTGCTACCCCATTTAAAGCAAGTTGCAAATCCAATACTTTTAGCATGGCCTTCTAGATCAGGAGGATCTTTGGCTTATCTGTATATATTAGAGCACCACCCTAACCATGTCTACTTAGAAATAAGCCCCATTGTGTTCAATGGATCTTACTCCCAGCAAAGTGTGCTAAGGATTGCAGCCTATGGGCAAAATCCAGAGTAACTATGGGGAGTCCTTGCTCCGGTATAAGAACAATTTACTCTGGATTCCAATATGAATTTCCCATAGGTTTTCACTAGACAGAGCATGTACTGTCTCTAACATGTTCCCATAATTACTCTGGATTTGGGGGTTAGTTTATTAGCCCTCATTCAGGCTCTAACCACTTCCAGACAGCATCCAAAATCTTCAATATCCTCCTGAAAATTGCTAAAAGTGCTTGGTGTTATCCACATATTGGTGATATTCAGCTCTAAATCCCTGAATGATCTTCCCCAGCAATTACATGTACATCCTTGTGCTACTGTGCTAGTAGCATTAGTACCAGGGTCCCAAATAGGCATCGCCCAGGATATCAAGTTGGCCAGGAAGATGCTGACCCACTGCAAAATAATGCTTCGTGCCTCAACTCAGACAACCAGAAGGACCAACATGTCAGTATTTTCTGTCTAGTCCTCAGCACAAATCATCAATCAAGGTGACCAAGGCTGTCTCCATCCCACAGTCTGGCCTGAGAATGGTTTGAAAGGGATCCAGACAATTTCAGAACTCCCTGGAACTAAGACATCACCATCTGCTCGATCTTTGTCCCAAAACAGGAAATGGACATGTCTGAAATTATCCAAAACTGTTGTGTCTAGAGAAGGTTTCTACAAGAGAGGGAAAATTACTGTCAGGTTTTTGCAATGCCGACATTCATAAGAGATGAATTTACTGTCTTCCTCAGGCATTTAACCAACCTACTGGCTAATGTATAATTTAACAATTAATTTAACTATTTAGATAATCAAATCACTGGAATCTAACTGCAGATTTGAAGCACTTTGTGTCTTTAGGAGGTAAGTATGCAATCTGTTTAGGTTGTTTTACAGTATAATCCTTTACCAGTCTACTTAGAAGTAAGCTACATTGCGTTCAGTGGAGGTTATTTCCAGGTAGGCATTCATAGAATTACAGTCTTACCCCCAAATCCAGAGTAACTGCAGGAGCACATAAGAGAAATTACATGCACCCTGCAGGAGCACATAAGAAAAACTGCAGGAGCACATAAGAGAAATTATGTGCATGTATAATCTGTATGTTACTGCAGCTCCTAGTGGAAATCTATGGGAAATTCATATTGGAATCCAGAGTAAACTGTTCTTACACCAGAGCAAGGACTCCCTGTAGTTACTCTGGATTTTGCCCTTAGGCTGCAAACCTGTGCACTGACCTGGGAATAAGCTCCAGTGAGCATAGAGGTATTTACACTCATATGGATAGGATTGTACTGTTCAATTTTCTTATGTGTAAACAACTTGATTAAGAGGTTTAAAAAGAGATCTCAGTGAAGTATTTTGGTGGGAAATGATAGCTTGGTCATTCTAGTCCTCCGTACTCATTTAATTTTTAAAGCCCCAAAGGGACTAATTTTCATGAGAAATTTGTGTTTGCAATCTTAAACAGACATAATTTTGTAATTTTCTCATGAAGTATTTGCTAAAGTTTTGGCATTAATGACCTGAAACTTTCCAAAAGAGAAATGCATTTTTGTTCAAACTCCAAAAAAAATAATATTGAAGAGGGACAAAAAAAGACGTTATTATTCATTATTATTGAGCTGTTTTCAGTAAAGACAGTGTATAACCATCAATTTGTAAAAATGTAATGAGAATTCAGTTCTATTCTAACATTTCATTAACGTTACAATAGCGACCAGGTTGTTTCTGTCAGTTGTTCCTAGATTATATTTTAGTTGAAAATTGCATTATGGAAATAGCTGAGCTTACATGTACAAGGGAAAATGTGAGGCAAGTTCCATCAGACTATTTCATGCCTCCGCAAGAATTTGGATACCATATAGAACTGTCTTAGAGCACAATCCTAACCATGTCTACTCAAAAGTAAGCCCCATTGTATTCAATGGGTCTTACTCCCAGGAAAGTTTGTTTAGGATTGCAGCCTTAATTTGTGTGTATGTGGGGTGCTTTCCACCATCCTTAGCATCCATAGTCACAGAGCTCTACATTGAAAAGCGGTCCACTTTTTCTGTGCATTGGTTTAATGTTAGCTCCTCAAAAGAAAGTGCAGCACCTTTCCTAATTTGAATAAACCATAGTTTCCTGGTATGCCCAAACTTCAGATATTGTGTTGAACTGTATTACAGTTAGTTTAAATTCTTTAAAATTTGAGAGACAGAAAGATAAGAAATAGTGAAGCGACGATAGGATTCGTTTCAAAATGCCCCATGCATTTTTAAATAATTTCTTTCAAATACATTCTGTTATTCTCTGGTAAAGAGATTCAACTGGGAACAAATACTAAGAGTTGAATCCTATTTCAGTTTCAGTGAATTATTTTAAACTCTGAAGACTCTCACTGGATTTTCTAAGTATGCAATTGAAAGGAAAAGGAAAGATGTTGTTTGATGTTCCGCAAAATAGTGAATCTCTTATCAGGGTTTATCACTGGTTGGTAAGTTTACAAACAAAATCATCATTGTGGTTTTCAGGAAACCTTATTTTATGAGCCTCCTGATTTTTGCCCGACCTTGCCTGAAATAGTTTTTTCCCTGCACCATAAGGATTTACCCTACAGTCCAGAGTAACTACGGGAGCACATAAGAGACATTATGTGCACCTGTAGTTACTGCACTGCATAGTGAAAACCTACGGGAAATTCATATTGCAATCCAGAGTAAATTGTTCTTACACAGGAGCAAGGACTTCCCCTAGTTACTCTGGATTGAGCCCTTAGCCTCAGTTTCTTCTGGATCATTAATTCTGTTCTTGTCTTTTATGAAAGGAAGAGAAATAAATAGGTGCTTATTCTTCATTTTAATAATGCTTTTGGAGAAATTGTGAGTACATTGTAGTTCAAAAAGTGTAATCTTGGACCTAAACAATCATTGCATCTTGTTCCCTTGCCTGAAGTGAGTGGCAGTTGCCCCCAGAGAGTCTCTGACCGCAAAACTGGGCCAGCCTCATGTTTTGTTTCATTTAATTGAGCAAGATGTGCATTTAGTAGTGGCAATGATACTATCCCTAAATGGGGTTTATTGAATATTTGTAGGATTTCATCTGCAGTATGCCTGTAGGTCGGGATTGTTGTCCCCTTTGGGAATGGGTGGTTTGAGGTTAAAATGACAGTGGCTCACTTAAGGCTGATTTGAGAATTCCTAGCTCACAGGAGATGTATACTCAGGAGTCTCTGGCACAAAGCTCAGCCTCTGTATACCCACATTAGTCAACCAGGCTTCTCAATGCGAAGAACAGTAGCACCAACCCATATTGCAGAAATATCGTAACAATTTACACAAAGTATTTCATTTTCTTTGTAAACCGCTTTGTGAACATTTTTGTTGAAAAGCAGTATATATGTAAGAAAGAAGTCCTAGGGTACAATCCAGAGCAAATTCAGCCTGCTCTGCCCTAACTGTTCTCTCCTAACTATTCTGTATCCAGAATAGTTATGCTGCATCCTAAGAGTGAGGAAGCCTGGGCTGCCTTAACTGCTCCATAGCATGCTAAGTAATTCATGAGGAGGACTTGCTCCTGAGGAGACACCCCTCAGATCACACTGAACAAGGAACAGCTGTGGTGCCTACAGTGGTGACATGACTCTGTGCATCACCCGGTGCGGAAGTCTATGCGTCACCCCTGGGATGCACTCACCCCCCCACCTGGACTGCGCAGTTGCCAAAGTTGGTGCCTGCGCAGTTGTTTCTGAAGCCAACTGGCATCAGAAAGAGTACTGCACAGGCACCATCTCTGACACCTTTCAGCTTCAGAGAAGACTGTGCAGGCGTCAGAGTTGGTGCCTGTGCAGTACTCTTTCTGAAGCCATTCGGCTGCCGCTCTGCCTCCTGAGTGAGGCCGAATGGCCGTGCAGAGGCACAGACTTCCTCCGCTCTAAGGAAGCCCCCTCTGAAGCTGTTCGGCATGTTCAGTGTGTTTCTACGCAGTGCACCTCAGATGGCCATTTGGGCCAGCTCCGCGGACAAGTGGCAGCTTCTGGCTGCTGCTCCGCCTTGGGCGTGCTGTCGCCTGGGGCCTGCCAAAGGACAGTCAAACTCCTCTGGCACATCACCCCATATGGAGCGCATCACCCAATGCAGCCCACACCAGCCGCACCAGTCTGGTGACGCCACTGGGTGCCCGCCTTATAAGAAATCCCTGATGAGATGCCAGTAATTCTACAGTGAATACAAGGGGCTTCTTGGAGTGGCCTGCTGTATCCTGAGGTTTGTGGGCAGCCGTAGTTGTTCCATATCCTGAGGTTGAGAGGCAGGGGTTGCAGCTAGGCTGGCCAAGAACTCAGATTTTTGGTCAACACTACCATTCTTACTCGGGCCTTATCATGGACCCCTATGGGTCTACTCATTACTATACCTGCTCCTGAGGTGGTATATCTCTGAGGAACTGGAAGAGGGCATTTCTGCCTTGAAACAGGCTTTGGATACAGACTAACTGCTCTGCCCTAGGCAATGCTAAACATGCCCTCAACTTGCCTCTCTTGAACTGCCTAGGGCAGAACAGCTAGGGCAGAGCAGGTCCACCTCTCTTAGGGCACCCTGTGTTGCCTTGCTCTGCCCTCAGCCTCTTCCAGAGTAACTGGGGTGGAGCATCTTGCAGTTGCTCCACCCTAGTGATAGATAGGGCAACCCAAGGGCTCTTATGTGGACAGATTAGTTGCTCTGGATTGTGCTGCCTATATAAGATAAGCCAAGCCTTACTGATTCCCACAGTGACCACCTGCTGCCTTGAGTTCAATGACATGTACTCCCAGGTAAATATAGTTAATAGCCAGAATTGCCAGCAAGTCTCACTAATGTTCCAAGAATGGTGAATGGTTCTGGGACATAGGGCACAATCCTAAGCATGTCTACTCAAAAGTAAGCCCCACTGTGTTCAATGGATCTTATTCCCAGGAAAGTGTCGTTAGGTTTGCAGCCTTATTTTAAAAAGAATCAGGAGTAATATTCAAAATATTAGCCGGTGAAATGCAAGTGAACTGTTCTATGACAATTATTTTGTGGTTATAGACATGTAATACGAAACACACTGTTGTCAGTTGACACTGTGCTTATCTTAGGGTGCAGTCCTAACCTAGGCTGGCACAATTCATTGGTCTTCCCGCTCTCATGGTGATGTAGGGATGTGTAGTGACCTAATCCTTCCCCGGCAGTGCCTTACAGCACTTCTGTGACGCCTCCAGGCCAGCATAGGACTTGTGCTGGGGTTTATGCCAGCCTAATTGAGGATTAGGATTGCAGCCTTGTATACTTTTAAACCTAGCATGGGAGTTATTAGAATATACCACATGGATTTAGTGGTTATTTCACCACATTATTGACAGCTTTTTCTGTTTTTAGAAGTGTCTGTGTGTGTCTGCTTAATAAACTTGTCAAGTGAGGCTAGCTCTTTGTGTTTGTGATAAAGTGTGTCTTCATCCACAGCAGTTCATGGTTCAAAAACTACTTGATGCAACGGCTTGATGTGGTATTGATAGGTCAGGAAAACGTTTTTTATGGACAGCCTTTTGAGTACTCAAGAGCCCCAAATGCCGTTTTCAGCACTGTGGTTTCCTTGCCCATAATTTTCATGGATGTGTTTTTATTGGAAGTTTGCTCATGTACTAGTACAACACACGCCTTCAAAATTTATATTAGGTCATATATATGGAAATGGGCCCATGAGCTTTTTGACAACTTCTATTTTGTGCAGAAATTGCCTTGGCTGGACCTCCATGTATAATGTTAGGCAAAAGCAAGAACTTCTTTAGAGTTAAAACACTTGTGCATGCCCATCATCACCATCATCTCTCTTAATCCCAAGGATCTTGACTAGAGCCCAAATTACAAAATTACAAATTACAACACAGCATAGGCTATGATGAAGTAATAACCATAATAAATTTGGCAGAAGTGAGGTTTGGCATAAATGTGGCTAATTCTCAGACTGCATCTAGAACAGTAGTTCTCAATCTTCCTAACTCCCTGACCCCTTTATAAGTTCCTCATGTTGTGGGGACCCCCAGCCCATAAAATTATTTTTGTTGTTACTTATATAACTGTAATTTTGCTACTGTTATGAATCGTAATGTAAATATCTGATATGCAGGATGTATTTTCATTATTACAAATGAAATGTGTGTTCTGTGCACACATTGAACACAATGGGATTTATTTCAGAGTAGGCATGCATAGGAATGGGGCCTGAGGCTGCAATCCTATCCACATTTACATGGGAGTAAAGGCCCCCCTGACTATAATGGGTTTTATTTCAGAGTAGGCATGCATAGGATTGGGTCCTGAGGCTGTCAGTCAGCCCCAGTGCACGTGCAGCTATAGTCAGAGGTCTGGCAAGCCTGACCTGGCCCCCTGCACCAGGGGTCTTTAGGCGACCCCCAGGAAAGCTCTAGGCGACCCCCAAAGGGGTCCTGACCCCCACTTTGAGAAACGCCGATCTAGAAGGAATTGGGGAGGAATTTCGTCTTTATGTGCTGTAGAACCTCATAACTGATTACCATGGAAACAATGCTTGGCTTGTATAGCTGCAAATGCTCTTAATGGTAATAGAATTATCTCATTATTTTAAATCAAATTATATCAGACCTTTGAGTTCATTCCTGTTGGTACCACATATTTTTATGTTGCTGTCTCCAGCCTGCTAACAAAAATCTTGTGTAGCAGTAAGTCCTATCTGGTCACTTGAGAGTCTGTCCCTGGAAGAATGCTCCACTCGGGGCCACATGGATGGAAGCTGAATGTACCCCAAGTGTTCCTTTTTCCTTTCCTTTAGCCTTCATTGTGCATGTGGAGGGCTGGAAGTGGCATCATTAAACAGAAAGTGACATCATTAAGCAGATGATAGACAGAAATAAGTACTTTATTACCACTCAGAAACTCATTAGCTGCAAACGAGAACATGTGCAAATCTCATACAAAGATAAGAGAGAACCCAATTATTAAGCTGGGAGAGCCCAATTATAATGAGACCTAGAAGAATTGCTTCCAGGACTTAATTCAGCCCATGGGCCTTATATTTGACCTCCCCATCCCAGCATTATAAAATTAAATCAGTTTAACTATCCTGGTGTTTGCCTCAGAATTGTACAAATAACCAAATGCACATAAACAGGTATTCCCGTATACTGTGGATCTGGTATCTACAGATTCAGTCGTTGGAGATCCAGGCCCCCTATGGGTCCCACACTCATTAATGTTATTTAGATTCTTATCACAGCAAAATATGTTTTTTTACAGAGTGCTATAAGTATTCAACCTTATAGCATGATGTGCTGGTTGCCTTCAGGCACCCTAACTGTTTTGAAGAGACAAGATCAAAAGATAACAAGAATTAGTTAACTTCCTGTTTCCATTTCATGTTTCATGCATGCTTTCAAATTATTTCCTTGGACAGTATATTAGTTTTCCAAAAAGATTTTAGCATTCAGATATTTTTGTAGAATCTACATTGATTTAATGTTCTGTATCACCCGTTGTCTTTTGCAAGTTCTAACATTGTTCGTTAGCCTTCCAAAGAAGTCTTTTACATCTCCCTTTTCCCTTGAGATTTTTGCATCTTCAGAGCCTTTTTCTGATTATAGAAAGTTTAAATTACATTTTCCCAGTATATATTGTTACATTCATCTAAGTTAACTTTCTTCAGTCAGCAAGCCTCCCAATTCAATGATTTCATTAGTGCCTTCTGGACTTTATCATAAAGGCATAGAAACAGTTACGTAATTACCCTGTTCTCCCCCCAAAATCTAACATCAATAACTCTGTGTCACCAGAAAATTTCCCACTTCAGTTTTTTTCCCCTCGTCCAGGCCATTAATAAGTCTATTAAATAGCCTAGCCCACAATTCCGGTCCCTGAGGAAACCATTATTAACTTCTTCCATCTTTTACTACAATAAGGTTTTTTTTTAAACACTCCTTTGGTCTAAAATACTTAGAATTCAACTTGCATTCTTTATTGCTCTCAGTACAGTTTTGTAAAAGGAGGGAGGGCAAAGAACTGCTTTTCATCAATTTTACAGATTTTTTTCTCTTTGTTGCATGATGTATGATAAAATATGTGGGTCTTGAAGAACTTTCTTGGAGGGAAAGAAGACCTTCAGGAAGGTCTGTTTACAAGGTGAGTAGCCTGAACACCACTAGAGAAAATATATTGTATAGGTACCATGGAACCAATACATTTTAAAATACATGGCCTTTTAAAAACTTTGTTCACTCCCTTGAGATTTTGGCAATCCTAACCAATTTAGACCAGCACAATTCACCTATCTCTCCATTTACATGGTGACCTGGGGAGGTTGGCGCATGTCTGTACACAGGCCTGACCCCCCAGGAGTCGTGCCAAAGTGCCTTAACAACACTTTTGCAACACCCCCAGTCCAATATGGGACCTATGCTGGCCTAACCATAGGTTAGGATTGCACTGTAAATTTCTTCTTATATATTTCATATCCAGGAGAATTAAATTGACCATATCAGAAATATTTCTGACCAACATGGGTTGGGGATTCCAAAGTACAGCATAACTTGTTATGCATTTTGAAGGGAGCTTTGGGTTTTCTCAAACAGTAGCTCTCATAATACATGACAAATCACTTTTGTAGTAAAGCTAACTTGAAACCAACCAATGAACCCAAAATAGTCTTTGACATAATTAAGGGCCTGTTGTTTGATGTGGTAGAGGAGGAAGATAAAAAATCCCACTTGGCACATTATAATACCTGACCTTTTCTTACTCTTTAGGGACTGGTTGTGAACTTCTTTTCCCAACTGGAATTATATTTTCTGTTCTTTCCTCATATTATACCCTGGGATTGAAGGCAGATGAGATATCAGCTTTGCTGGACCTAAACAACCCTGGAGGCATCTCCAAATGAAACACTGTTTGAGAATCCCATTCTGCTAGTTACAGCATGGAAAAGGATGGAATATAAACGTTAACAAACAAGAATACCTCAATATGGGAAAAATACTTTTTCCTTTCCATTTCCATTCTCAATTGTTGAGGAAAAACAACAGGACTAATATATGTAGTCCCTCCCTAATGTCGCTTCTAACACATATGGCCATTCTTTTCTGTATCACATTTTATCATTAGAATCATAAAATAACTTGGTACCTGGTACATTAGTCATTCACTTTACCTGGTGCATTAGTCATTCACTTTCAAGGTACAGTGGCGCCTCACATAACAAATTTAATTCGTTCCGGAGGCATGTTCTTTACGTGAAACATTCTTTACGTGAAGTGGTTTTTCCCATAGGAAATAATGGAAACTCAGACGATTGGTTCCACAACCCCAAAAATATTCATATAAAAATATTAACTGGATGTAAAAATGATGACAGATGTAAAAATGATGATTCACTGTACATGATCTTATGAAGTCTACTTAGGCTGCAGTCCTAAAGACACTTTCCTGGGAGTAAGACCCATTTAACACAATGGGTCTTACTTCTGGGTAAGTAAGGAGGCTGCAACTCAAGACACCTTCAAAGTGTCTCCCCACTTTCTCCTTCTCTCCATCCTGAGCCTCTCTCTCCCCTGCTCCCT
Source organism: Cryptoblepharus egeriae (assembly GCA_030015325.1). Classification (NCBI taxonomy): domain Eukaryota; kingdom Metazoa; phylum Chordata; class Lepidosauria; order Squamata; family Scincidae; genus Cryptoblepharus; species Cryptoblepharus egeriae. Next base: position 13,415,007 of record JAREYC010000004.1, read on the forward strand.
TCTGGCCAGCCCTGAGCTGCTTCCCTCTTCTCCACTGCTCTTCTCTCCCTCTGCCCAGCGGACACCCTGCCACAGGAGGAACAGCGTGGAAGTGTTGCTTTCACTATGGGCAGGTGCACTAGGCAGCCCTGATGATTTTTAAACAAGGAGCCGGCCAGCGCATCTGCCCCAACTGCCAACGGAAGTATTCTTTACGTGAAGCATGTTCTTTACATGAAGCAGAATCCTAGAGAAATTTTTGTTACGTGAAACATACTTTACGTGAGGCATTCTTTACGTGAGGCGCCACTGTATTGTGTTCCAGGTACCTCTCTTCAACCTCATAATAGTGGTCCTTAAATTCTTGTCACATAGAGAAGCAACAGTATATGGCACATATATACACCACATGCACATAGCCTGATTATCTGTGAGAATGCAGTGGTGTGGTTATTTATGCTACTATTTCATTGCTACTGCTAGACATTCACTCTGAGAAAATATTCATAAAGGTTCATTGTGGCTTAAGCCAGAAACTATTACTTTTACTAAAGATGTAGGAACTAGATGTAGGTAGAGATCTAAATACTAAAGATGTAGGAAGACAGGGGTGTCCAGGGGTGTTCAAACTTTTTGGCAGGAGGGCCACATCATCTTCCTGACACTGTGTTGAGGCCCAGAAAAATGATTTCTATTTCAAATTTGAATGAGTTTACATTAATTTACATATACTGTAAGAGTGTATTAGTGACATATCCGGAAGATTACAAGGCTTTTCCAAGGGCCAGATAGGGGGGTTTTGCTGTGGGCCGCATTGAGGCTTGCCATGGGCCACATCTGGTCCCTGGACTACGGTTTGGACACCCTTGTTATAACACATTAGAATGAGATGTGGTGTGGATTGATTAGTTTTTCTTCCTGGACTTAGAACTAAAAGCCGTATGCTGTCTTGTATGTTCTCCAGTGCTTAAAAAGTAGATTTTTAAATAAAATTTACAAATTGGAAGATGGAGAAGAGAAATTCTACAGACAAGACAGTCAACAATATTGGAAGGTGAGAGTGCTGCTGTTGCTTCTATCACATGTAAATTCCTTCCAGCTGAAGTGTCTGAGAATGTGTTAGTTTATCACATAAGAGCTTTAGTGAAAGTTCAGGATTTTAATTACATCCAGGATACGAAAAGCACAGTCCATGTCTTCTCAGAAATAAGCCCCATTGTGTTCAATGGGCCTTACTCCCAGGAAAAAACCTTTAGGATTGCAGCATAAAAGGAATCAGAAGTGTAAGGATTTGTTAGCTTAACCCATCAGGGCAGGTTTATGACAAAGAAATCTATGTGAGAATCGGAACACTCTTCTCTGCAAAGATTAGCATTCCTTTGTCTAAGATAGGGGTGTCCAAATGTTTTGGAGCACATCATCTCTGACATGGTGTTGGGGGGCTGGAAAAATGGTTTACATTTCAAATTTGAATAAATGTACATTCATTTACATATAAGAGTGTATTAGGGATAGATATGGATGGTTATATGGCGTTTCCACAGGCCGGATGACAGTGTCTTCCCTGGGCTGTATTGAGATTTGCCACATGCTGCATCTGCCCCAACCCCTGGGCTGGGGTTTGGACCCCCTGGTCTATTTCTCAAAGAGTGCTCCCTTTGGGATTCACATGCACACCATTAATGGCCATCTGCCCCTACTTCCTTCCCTGTTGTGGCTCTACCTCCTCATTCTTCTCGTCTCTTGTTCCAGCTCTTCACTGGAATTTGATGTTGGTCTCAACACCGTGCCACTGTCATAGCTAAGCAAAAAGGATATTTTTCTAGAAATCTTGGTCCTTCCAATCCACTGGCTGAACCCAATGAGTCCTCCACTTCTGCTGAAGCTCTTACGTGTGCACCAGGCCTTGGCTAATTTCCTGTTTTGGTTGCAGGTTTTCCCATTTTGTCTAAAACCAAACACAGATGGAAGTTGGTGGGAGGACTGCTTAGCTCCAATACATGTGTGGAAGCTAGTTGCATTGTGCTTGGGGTTCCTTTTCCTTTTTGAGAGTGAAGAATGTTTTGTAATTTTGTACGTGTGTCTCTCACTGCCTTATTCATTGGAAGCAAACATGGGTTACCCAACCAGCACTCTGGGCTGCTTCGTCAGGGAGAAGATATAAACATTGAAGTCTAGTTCATTATTTCAAGGTGTAAGATTTATGTGTTTGGCCTTGGAGTGCCGGTATTCATATCCTGGCGTGGTGTCGGGTATGATGGCAGCTGCCAGGCTTGTAAGGATTTAAATGTTGTAATGTTTCTCTCCTGCTTTAAATTCCAAAGGTAATTAAAGTCTTCACCTGCAAATCTCCTCTAGTGTGCGAGGGGCTGGGAATGAAACCCTACAAACAGAAAACGGATTTTTGTCTTCCTGTATTGAGCAGACTGTGATGCGATTTACAAAATGAGTGGAAATGAAAAGTAAATTGGATTTTAAAAAAATTCTTTCAGTTTTAATAATATAGCAGAGTGTCAGTGACACAGGAAAGGAAAATGGTTTTAAGATCTTGAGCGTTATTTTTATCTTGCCACTTTGCCCTTTCAAAATCTCAAAATTTGAAGTTGCACCAGACATATCAGCTCTTGAATCATCCAGAATAATAGAGTTGTGGCATTATTAGAACATATACATTTTTAGTTTTAATTAGGAAAATTTATTAACTTTCTAGTCATGTCACCAAAGAGCAAATTGTAGGGATAATAAGAATATCCACAGCTGATACGGGGGAATAAAGCAGGCCTCCATCAGTCTTGAAAGACTATGGTATCGTGCTCTGTGCTGCATACGCTGCATGCGAAGCACAAAAGCCTGGGTTGGATTGTTATGGTGGATACGCTGTTATCCAAGCAGCAAATCCCCCTCTCCACGCCACTGAATTAGTCCAATGGAAAGGCAGAGCCAATACGATTGGATCCAGCTGGCGTTGCAGAGCTGGGCTAAGGACAGGAGCTCACCCTGTCTTGTGGGGCCAACCCCTTGTCTTGAACCCTGGGCTGCTGGTTAACAGGCACAGTGTCTTAACTGCTTGCGCCACCCACAGCCCTATGGGGGAATGAAAACGCCTGATTAAGTAAGGTGATTTTCAGACTGACGGAAAACCCAATACTTGCAGCATCCTTCAAGGAACAGCCTTAAATAGAACACTTCCAAGTTCCTTCTGGGTTTACTCTAAAACAAGGGAGCAGACTGGATTACATTTTTCTGAAGTTAATGGGAACACCTTGCCACCCTTGCATTGTGACAAAGTTTTTTTTCAAATAGACTGCAAAGATATTCTTTATTTCTCCACTGTGAAATTTATGTCAAGATACATTTCAGTTTCTAAATCATAATATTTTTGTAGTCCCAAGTAGCAGCTGATAAATGAGGCGAGGAAAAAATAATTTTGCTCCTTGAAGAAATAATTTTGCTCCTCTTTACCTCATGTAACCTTGAGGGGCCTTTAGCCTTTTTAAACAAAAATCTGGTTTATGCATAAATTCCTTCTTTTCCTTTCAATTTCTGTTTTATCAATTTGCTCTTGTCTTGGTATGACTGAAAAGGCTCATAGGAGTCCATTATGAATCTATTTCAGTGCAACAGATGTACACAGGTGATGTCTTGGGCATATGTCCCTTGCCCCCGTCCCCGGTATGTCCCCCCCAGACACAGCAGTCCATTCTATAGTGAATTATTTTGCCTTTTTGGAGAGAAAAATCATGCAAGGTTAAATTTAGTCCCCCCCCCTTTTGTTCCACTTCCCCTTCCAGAATCAACAATTAAATAAATAAGCCTGTTCTATGCTGGTTACAAGCAGGTGAACACAAAGTGACCTATTTATAGGAGAGCTAATGGATGAGTGTAACATGACCTACTTTTTCTGGGTCCATCACAAGGGAAAATATGATGCAGTTGTGTGAATGCGGCATTTCAACAAGGGTTTAAATTCCATTCCAGGGCTGGATTTAATACTGGTATTTAATGCTGTACTACAGCATGGCATTTCTTTCTTCCTGTTTTCCTACCCACCACGTTTGTCTCGTGCAGATTTCATTTGCAATGAGTAGCACTTGCTCTCTGGTAGGCATCAGAGGAACTGTACCTACCATAGAGGTTGATGGTATAATATCTTTGATAGCATAGATGTTATGATACTCGTAGCTTTGAAAGCACAGAAAGCCCTTGCATAGCAGACCAGTTTCCCTGCACCCTCCAGTAATGTCTTTTTTTCAAGGGGTTAATACTGGTAGTCAGCCAAGCATATGGCTGCTTGACTTATCTGAATGTTTTGATGCTACGCATATGTCATAATATGACAAAGGCCCTTAAACATGAGTGAACAACTTCTCTTATGTCTACATAGGCCAGAATGATAATGGGAGGAACAGCAGAAACTTATTTCATGTTTTAGAGTTTATCTCATTACAGAAAACTGAACTGATAAAAAAATTGGCGGTGATTTTTCCCCACGTCAAAATAATTATATTTTGATTGTTATTCCAGGTGTTTCCATCTCTAGAGTATTGATAAGACAAGTTGGACTCTTGATATTTCGCTGGGGGATTATTCCACTCATAAGCTTATAGCTTGATGTGTTAATTAGAAATTTGCCCTTATTTAGAAGATTAATATGATCAAAGAATAATGTTTATTTGGGATTTTGTTGCCAGAACGACAGTGTTATACAAGCCAGGTTTCATTTTATGTGCTTGTTTCAGATATAGGTAGAATAGTGACCTCCTCCAATGGTTCATCAGGAGACTGTGCCATCTAATAAACGGAGGCAATATAAGATTGAGATCTAATTCATCTGAAGAAGCAGAACAAATAAGGCTTTTGCTCCCCTTTATGTCTCCACTATTACTAAGGGGAAAAAAATTGGGAAGCAGAATCTCTCAGGGGGCTTTAATCCTTCAGCTGTATATGCTGGCGTAAATGAATGATAAATTACATTGTAACTGGATGTTGTTGTTTTTTCAAGAAATTCTCACTAGTATATATTTTACTATTTCTCCCTTGATAATGGCAAAGCATAATTTATTGACTCTCCAATTATTATTTTTCACATACTAATTTTAATAATTTCCAGATGTTGGTATACAAATGTGTGCACCAGGAATGTGTTAGGTAAGCTAGTTGGTTCAGGCCACCATGACCTCAAGCCATTGCTGAAAGGTTTCATTTTTCCTTTTTAGGTGGGTGTGTTTATGTGTGTGTGTCAGAGTGAGAGAGAGCGAGAGCGCCCCATTGTACTATACGTGATCTGGGTACTAGACAGTATTTTTTTGAAAAGAAAGATAATAAGATTACAGTCTCTAGTTACATTTATTATGGAAATTGAATCATTTTTTTAAAAAGTCACTAGTCAATATACCAATATTTGAGATACGTATACATTGGTTTAATTGCACAGAATACATGGATGAAATAATAAAATGTATTATTACGTTCATATTGATCTAGTCTTCAGGAAGTATTTTTGAAGTGGTTAAATATTCAATATAACATAAGACCTGCATATAATTAAGGACATCAAAGCAGTTCTTTGTTGTTGTTTTCAGGGCTTTTCCTGTCTTCCCTTGCCAGTAGGTGTCACTTTTGGGACTATGAAATCTATTTTGTGAATGCAGCTCATAAACCCATACTTTTAAATTATTGTTTTACATCCGCGCATTCATCTGTAAGCAGGCTTTAATGATGATTATTCTTCTCTCCCCCTAACAAGTTTTATCTCAACACAGTAACAAGCATTATCTGTAATCCACAAATTGAACAACCATTTTTTTTTTGCAAACCATCGCTGTCTTATAAGGAAAGAATAAAGGGCTACATACGTATTTAATTGTTGAAATTACTGGTATGTATTGGCAACCAATGTTCCCTAAATATATTGAATTTGAAAATTCTGCTCACATGAAATTCTGCTCACATTGGTACATCCAAAAACTTCAAAGGAAGAAGCAGGAACTGGGATGGATTTGAGTCATCTGAAGTTAATTAATAGGAGAGTTGGAACAGAGCTGCACATAGTTGTAGGAAAAGGAGAGCCTTCACTTGTATTTGTGGTAATCTTTCTCCATGAAGATTTATTTAAAAAAATCTTAGCCAATTGATCAGAAGATCTGGGAATTTATTGATTATTTTTGCATACCATTAAAGCAACAGATTTTAATGACTGAGAATACAGGAATGACATGGGAATTTAGAGGGGTTCTTATGCACAGTGGTATTGCTTGTGGAGGTTGTTGAGGGCCATACTTTCAATCTGCAAAAGAGAGGTTGAAAGAGTGGAGCATGTATTGAATGAATAAGTTCTGGGTAAAAATGAAAGAGCAGAACTGTCAGAAAATGAACCATCAGAAAGTGGGAGGTGTCTGTCTATATAGTATTATAATTATACATTTACAACAGGAAATCTTGACATTTGAAATCAGCGAAGTTCACTTTATTTTGAATATAACTAAGAGGGTGTCTTAAACTTTGCTGATAATTTGGTTCCTGACTGGAATCTCTCCCCATTATCTGAAATGGCACCCCTGTGCCCTCAGGTTCTTCCTGACATGGCAACAATTCCTTCCTGCTTCTCCGTGCCCCTTCCTCTCCTTTTGTTTTTGTGCCAAATGATTCCAAATTACTCGTTAGACTGAATAACTGAAAGGAAAGCAAATCTCTGAGAATGACCTTGTTGTGCATAATTACTTTGGAGCAGAGCATTTGTATTTTCTTGGGGTAGAATTTGTTTTGTATACAGTCTTGAGAATTTCTGGCTGTGGTTAGCCTGAAGTTGGATTTATTTTGCAAGATCTGAAGGGCAGCCCCATGGAGCTCATTACATGAATTTACTATGCAATAATGTTTGGTAAAAATATTTTAGATAATTCACATTCGGCATGTTCCTTCTGCAGGGTCTAATACCAAGCCAATAAGCCAACTGTCTCTTGTTACTTGGAATAGGTCCAGGTTTTCACATGTGTATGCCAGATCTTATATTTGTGAGACTTCCCCTTGTATGTTGGAAGGAATTATTTCACTTAAAAAACAAACACATGTCCTACTTTTCATTGATTAAAAACATGTTTCCTTGTTAGGTTTATTTGCAGAGTCTGCAGCAATGTTTGGTTATGTTTCTGAACATGTTGAGATTATATATGTATTCCTGTGTTTCCTTGTATAGGTTCTTTATACACATATACATAGGTGATAGCTATTGATTTGCTCCCTTTTAATATGCTATCTATTTGCTTTGCTATGCAAAGACTGTTTATGATTTCAACAGATAGTTTCTGTTTTGGGAGTTTGTACCAAGGTAAATATGTTACCTGCTTATCTGTACTATTATTTCATGTGACTGATTTCACATGAGAAAAGTGAAATAAGATGCACGTGGCATTTCTGAGGGGGTCACAGTTATGAATCCAAACAAACTTCAGTCGGCCCTTCAATTTCATAGATGTGTGTTCCAGGTAACAGAGGGCTCCTGGAAAAGCAAAGATCAGATGCAAGCATGCTTTTGAAAACGAAACAGGACTAATAATGCTGCTGTGTAGACATATGAGGCAGTGTAGGGTATAGTGTAGTGATGTGTGGTGATATTGGTATAGTTTTTCAGCCTCCTGATGTTAATAGATAATAAAACTCCTTATTTTCATTCATTCCAGGGTGACCATATGGAACGGAGAACAGGGTGCATCTACCTTTAACCATTCCATCGAAGAGGCAATTGAGGCAGGTGCTGCTTTTTAAATCTTTCTATGGTGAGCTAATCCTGCCACAATTCCCTCTTCTATGCAATGGTTAAAAGTAGAGGCAACTCTGTCCTCCATTCTATACGGTCACCCTGATTCATTCATTCATTCATTCATTCATTCATTCATTCATTCATTCAAAATACTTCTGGAGATTCTACTTAACTCTGAACTCATAGTTCTACTATGTACCTTCAAGATGGCTTTACAGCAGTTCATAAAACTTGATGAAACACAACATTAGTAACCAGAAGGGTTTATTTGATTACCCCCCAAATCCATAGTAACTACGGGAGCATGTGAGAGACTTTACATACTTACGGAGCATGTAAGAGACATTCACCTAGTGAAAACCAATGGGAAATTCATATTGGAATCCAGAGTAAGGGCCAAATCCATAGCAGTTATGGGTCCACACAGTTATCTCTAGTGTTACCTTATGGAAAGTCATCTTAACTGCTCTGGAGCAAGGGGCTTAATTTCACTTTAGGATATAGGCTTAAGTTGTTCTTACACTGGAGCTCTGGTCACCCATAATGGCCAAATGCAGGGACTTTGATTAGCTTTTCTTATCTTCCCTTCTCTCACTTCACATGCTTTGAATCTGTGTATCACTTCCTGGCTTAAGCAAAGCCATAATTAGCTAGCTATGGTTTATCCGAACCATGATTGTATCCTGTCTGAAATTATAAATCTGCTTTGAATTCTAATCCAGTAAAATGCACATTTTTGCAAATCATGTTAAGTTCTGTCATCAAAGCCATTCATGGTTTTTCATACCGTGTTTTAAAAAGGAGTTGGAACATGCAAAGATGAAGATGGAGGCTCACAAATCTGAGGTGCAGCTCTAATATTTGACTGTTATGTGTGAATTCAACCATTTGCCAACCTTATGGAGCTGCACCACAAGGTGACTATTTACCCTGGTGTAGAAGTAATAGCCTAGCAAAAGAGCAACATGCTTTAATGTTGTTTGTGACTTAAGGGATGGAAAAGAGTAATATGTTGTACTACTGCCAGCTCTCACGCTGTGTAAGGGGAGGCAATGGAAAGGAGTGTGAGGAATGTGTACCCTAAAATAAGCCCTATTATAATCATCAGGGCTTTCTCCTGTCTTAAGTGAGCAGACTGCAGTCTGAAAGACCTGAGAGACTTAAGTGCAAGTTAATTTGTTTTATTTTTCTTCATATTTTATATTTTCTTCATTATTTTTTATTATGTTACAGTATTGTAATCATTTTTATATGAATATTTTTGGATTGCAGAATGAATCGTCCATTTTTCATATTGGAAAATTAGTTTCCATTTTTCATATTGGAAAATTTGCTTTGATATACAAGTGTTTTGGATTACAAGCATGTTTCTGGAATGAATTATACTTGCAAACCAAGGCCTTACTGTGTAGCTTAGTTTTGAATTTCTTGTACAAGTTTGAAGAATATATTTTTATATGTGAGGGTTATCTAAACCTTTTGGCAGGAGTGCCACATCGTCTTTCTGCAAGGGGGCTGCAAGGGAAAAAATGTGATTTACATTTCAAGTTTGAATAAATTTACAGAAATGAATATGTTATTGACAGAACTTGTGAATGAATGAATGAATTCTAATCAGTTTATGGACACTTCCAAACACACACAGAGAGGGTGATTTTCAAACGAGTTCATAATCACTTCCATACACAGAAGGAGAAGGTGTGTACAGCCTCCCCAGCCCACAAAATACGCCCTGTAGTGTGGAGAGCAGAGCTCCCCTCACCTCGAGAAGATTACAGAGCTTGCCTGAAGAACATATGGAGGCGACTTGCCAAGTGTCAGATGGAGGTTCATCAAGTACCACAATGGCCTCAGGGCTGGGGTTTGGAGACCCCTGGTTTAGGCTAGTTATCACGTCTACCAACTAATTTATAATTTCATTTTATAATAATTTAGGGTGTAATGGCAGGAAAGGGCAAGGGAGTAAGTTGTAAGGGAGAGTCAGCGGGCAAAAAGGGAGGTACTTAACTGTCCTGTTTCTCCCTATACTAGCCCCTTCCTCTTGCAGACTACACCAGGTGACAAACCAGGTGTGTGTGTAGCACCACTACTGGACAATTTTTTAAAATCATATATTATTTGATGTGTAATTTCATTCAGAAAGCAATGGAAGACTATCCATTTTATCAAAACATTACAGCCAAAAATCCCAGCAGAGGTATGACAATGGTATCCCGCCAGTTTATTGTCCTCCCCACTCCCATTATGAAGAGAGGAAGTCCATGAAGGGGGTGATGCACTGGCCTCCCATATCAAGTGACAGAAACCTTCATGACACCACTTTCCTGGACAATCTGCACCCCACTCTTCACCAGCTTGAATTCAAATTTACAAAGTCTAGTTTTCTAAATGCTGTTATTGTTGCACAATGTGCTCTTCCCCCCAGTCCACTCAGATTATCATGTTGTTACTTCTGGAACTTTCTTGAGGCGTTTTTCCCCCCTACACATTATACCATTTTCTAATTTTATCTCAGTAACAGGTGGGATTTTTAATTTAAGAAAACCAAGGCAATAATTACTTGATGCAGATACTTTTGAAGCTAGTTACTTTTTTTAGCAAATGAGAATTCTAAGTTACTTCCCTCTGCAGGTGTCCAAATTAATCTACAGTTGGTTCCATATAAATGAAGGTCTCTGCTATATGGGAACGAAAAAGTGCCTGATTACAGCAATATTAAAGTTTTTTTTTTTAAAGGACACATCTGTTGATTATCGCATCATGATACCAATGCTCCAGCGAAGCTTATTTAATCATATTATAATTGAGATACATAATTTTGGGCTCACAAGATTATGGGAATCTGACATACATTTCCTTTAGAGCTTCTTAAACATTGGGTAAAATTTGGTTTTCCAAAATGTATAGCTTTCACAAGCTGCTTTACTGGAAAAAGCCAAAATACTGGTATATTCATATGTAATTCTAAGTTAATTTTATTGGGTTAAAATTACTATTCAGCTTTATCTGCACAGCCTGGAAGAGTAGTAGAGTTGGGGGGTAAAAACCATTGTGGAATTAAATCCAGTTAATGAAAAAAGTCTATATTAATTGCAAGCGAGAAGTAGGTTAAAATACCATGCACAGCACTAGTATCAAGGCATTTCCTAGAAGGTCTTGTAAAGTGTTACTGAATGTTTGTAGGGTTGAGTACATGCAGGTAGAAGAAGGAACATGTTCATTCTGAAAGACCAAGCTGAAGTGACCCTGCTTTTGGTAGTTCATAGATCTCATGTACTAGCTCTCTTTAGATGTTAGTCTTGTGACAAATGGGCAATGATGATCGTGCCATAGGACGTGCCACTGGTAAGTCCCTCTCCAGTGAATCAACACAGATGAACTTCCCTGTGAATTCAGCATTTGTCTTCAGAAACAAATGCGGGTCAAGGGAATGTCTCTTCCATAAGGGCACAATGCTTGTGGGTGGAAACTCTCCCTGCAATTAGCCTTAAATGTAGTTACTGCAAACTAACATTTAATGCCTGGAATTGGATCTTGCTAGCACACTGCCTTGCTCCTTTAAAGATGCACTAATGGAAATGAATAATGGAAGCATATTTTCACCAGGATGGCAAACCCAGTTCACATGGAGGCTGAAATTAGCATTCATGATACCTGCTGATGGCCGGAAGTGACATCATTAACCTGCTGATGGCCTGAAATAAGCACTTTGTTCTCATATAGAAACTCATTAGCGGCACATGACAGAAGAGAAAATGCGCAAATCTTGATCATTTTTTCAAGATATGAGACAGCACATTTATCATGCTGGGAGAGCCTAATTATATTGGGGGTGGATAAATTGCTTCCAGGGGTTGCAGTTGGTCCAAGGTAGTTATATTTGACCCTTCATTTCCTTTTCCATGAAATGTTTGCTCAGAGATTGAAAGTGTAGTTGGAGTTTGCTTAAAGGGAATCCTTTGAGGGCAATTAAGATTTTTGGATCAACCATATTTACTTTTTCTGAACATTAAAACTGGAATCCAAAGACCCCCTCTCCCCAAAACAGATAGGATCTTTTCAACTTCTGACATCTAGCAGGCAAGAGGACTCTTGAAAGTCTTCCCTGCCCCAGAGGGCACAAGATGCAAGATCTAACATGTTTGTGTTCATCAAAAGAAGAACACAAAGCCTACACTTGCGTCTTTGGCTACTTAAATATTTGTTGCGTTCAGTTGTGCATTATGGATCAAATTTTAACAAACATGTACCCTGAAGCGAATACATCTGTAAACAGCTGTGAAATTTCAACACTTTTTTTATTAACCCAAATATGTTATTTTGAGTTAGTGTTTACATTTCTATTGCAATTCCAACCAAGTTCAAGATTCTGGTTAACCTTTGAAATGTATTACTTGCCTGGTGCTTAAGAGAGATAGATGACTAAGAAGTGCATATTAGAGCCTCTCAAAACACAGGATCATCAATCTTCAAGTAGCCTAGTTTAATGCTGCGAGCTTCCATCCAGGGTGTACAAAGCATATACAACTCACAGAGAGAGCTGGTACATCCAGCTTCTTATTTTTGTAGACTCTCAGAGGAAATGTCAATTGGACATTACAGACTGCTTCTGCCTTGCTTTAATATATCTTCAATAATTTAATATATTGTCTGACTCTCTCTGTGCCAAACTCATAACCCTTCACCCATCACTTATTATTTTGCTGATTGATGCCTCAGCATGTGGAATCTAAATCTGATCTCTGAAATCCTGCTGGTTATGATACATTCCTCTTTATGCACATGGGCAACTAAAGATACAGGTTTCTGTGCAGGTGCACAATTAATGCCTTTTCAAAAGGGAATCCCTTAAATGTAGCAATAATTATTCTTTGCATTTTCATTATAATAAGAGAGAATAGTATGTATACCTATAATTTAAGCCTCAGTGAAATAAAGCAATTTATTCTCTTTTAATTTTTCTAGTCCAAATATGATTGAATACTGTTTTGTTCTGCTTTTTTCTAAATTAATTAACAATCTGTAGTTCTTTTTTTAACACTGTTTGTATTCTGATTTATATCTTGCCTTAGCACTACGTTTCAGTGTGTATAAGGCTACAATCCTGAATACACTTTCCTGGGAATAAGCCCTATTTAATATAATGGAATTTACTTCTGAGTAGACAAGCATAGGATTGGGCTGTAATGGTAATTCTGAAACAGGGGAAATACTACAAATTTTTATTTTTATTCAAAATGAGTACAGAAACAGCAAAATGGCAGTGTGGTTTAGTGTCAATAAATATAATGTAATGCACATTAAAGCAAAGATTCAAACATCATATATACATTGATGGTGTCTGAGCTGTCAGTCATGATCCAGGAAAGTGCTCTTGGCGGTGTGGTAAAAATATTGATTCCGTGTACTGCAAAAGTGAATAAACCAAATTCCATAGAAAGGGTGCAATCCTAACCTAGATTGGAACAACCTATTGGTCTTCCCATGCCCATGGTGATGTAGGGAGGCAAGTGCATGTTTGTGTGCCGGCCTAACCCTCCCCAAGGAGTAACACTTAATGCCTAATGGCACTTTGGTGTCACCCCCAGGTCAGCAAAGGACTTGTGCCCACCCTTAGGTTAGCCTTTAGTTAGCCAGCCTAACTAAAGGCTAACCTAAGGCTGCAATCCTAATCCACAGTTAGGCCAGCATAAGCCCCAGCATCAGTCCCATGCACAAAAGTGCCATAAGACTCTTCTGTCCCACTCCAGGGGGATTAGGTCAGTGTACATGTCAATGCTGACCTCCCTTCTCTACCATAGGAAGATACATCAGGTGTGTTATGCTGGTTAAATTGATAAAGGTTGTGCCCTATGTATCATTAGGAAGGGGATTGAGAATAAAAAACAGGAATTCTTTACCTGGGAATGTCCTACTCCTGGAGATAGGAAAAGGGAGGCATTCTAGAACAGTGTGGGAGTGTGACATGGAGAACCACAGGCCACACTGTTCTAGAATGCCCCCCTTTCTGAGCTCCAGGGAATCTATGGGTCCCGAATCCACTGACTCAGTCAGCCACTTGTTAATCTTCTTTTAAAACCCGCTGGTAATGATCGGGCCAATAATATTCAGATATTTCCAAGGGCAAATTCACCATGTGGGCAACTAACAATGGCAATAAAATGTTTTCTACGTACCGTAATTGTACGTATCTTGTAAACAGTTACTCAAAAATTCAGTTTGTTTTCTCACTTCCTTCATATTAAAATTTTGTTTGAAAATTTGTTTTGCCCATGAAAAGATCTCCATTTTGGATGCCAATATCTCCAAAACTGGGAGAGGCCTTTTCTGATGCGGATTCAGGAAGCCTGAGCCCAAATAACTTTTATGTATCAAAAATCTTCCAGAAAATTTACTTCTGAGATATTAGCATCCAAATATGGGTACATAGGAAAATGCGCTATTCACGAGCATCAAAAACGGGTATGACATCCTTGTTTTGAAGGGCCACAGCACACAAACCCTTTGGATATATGTAGAAGTACCAACCCAATGGTTTTCAGTCAAATCTGAATTGGTGACCATACAAGGTTTTTGAGACTTTGGTTGAATTCATATGGAATGACCCTTTGATGTGATTAAAAAATTCCAGTTTATTTATTTAGTTTTCCGATGTGAACTGCTTAGTGAATGTTCATGTTGAAAAGTGATGTAAGAATATTCTTAATAATGTTCATTTTTTAAAAAAATTGTGATTACAGTTCAATACAAATACAAATACAAAAAACTACTTTTTTAATGTAACAAGTTACATTAAATTGTTTGCACTGGTCTAAGACCGTAATAAAGAAATCTGTCTGTCTGTCTGTCTGTCTCATTAACCTGTATGTTCAATTGGAAAACACTTTTGCTAATCAAAAGTACACATTTGATTTCAACATATACTACAACATTTTTTTTAAACAGTAATGTTTTAATGCTGTTTCTTTTGTTTATTGCCAGGATGAAGATGGGATTGAAGAGGAAAACAGCAGAGTTGAGCCAGTGGGACATGCAGAAATCTCTGGCTTGGAAATCACTGCCAACTATTCTTTAGAGTAAGTTCTTTCTTAAGAAAGAGTAAGAGCATTTAGTTATTTATCGACTTCTTGGTATGTACATATACACTTCAAACAAGATACATGTTGCCATGGATGCCCCTACATTACTGCCACCTGAAGAAATACCTTTTTAACCCCATTGATTGAAACCATTGCCAAAGCATTTATCAGTAGTTTTTTGCTAAAGCAGTGGAAGACTTTGATAGATTTCGGGCACACAAAGCTGCATCTGGTAATTTTTTAATGGACAGGCATAAACAAAAATAAAAAGGTACTCCTTTGAAGAAAGCCTTCCTACTTGCTGTTAGTGCAAGGTAGATGGATTATTTACCCTGAGAGCCAATATTTATGTGGAACAGATCTGTTATAAGCTATAAACCATTATCTTTTCTTTAACACAATAAGAAGAAAATTGGATTACTCTAGTTACATAGGAAAAGAAATCACTGGACAAGTAAATGATAAATCAATTTGGCTCTTCTTGGAATTTTCCCTGCTGTGTGTTGCTTTCATGTGCACAGTTTGCTGTGAAGCTGCTGTATAAAAATGTTTATTATGGCTGGGATTCCAGGAAAGCTTTAAGCTCATGCAAGGATCTTCTAGCAGTCCTACTCAACTGCGGCACCCTAATGGGGCTTATAGGACCTTCAAAATGATATAGGGCGCTATCCAGAGTAACTACGGGGAGTCCTTGCTCCGGTGTAAGAACAGTTTACTCTGGATTGCAATATGAATTTCCCATAGGTTTTCACTAGGTGGTGCAGTAACTACGGGGACACGTAATGTCTCTTATGTGCTCCTGTAGTTACTCTGGATTGTAGGGTTAGAGCACAATCCTAACCATGTCTACTCAAAAGTAAGCCGCATTGTGTTCAATGAGTTTTACTCCCAGGAAAGTGTATTTAGGATTGCAGCCATATATTATATTGGACCAAGAACACACACACACACACACACACACACACACTCAGAATACTCTTGATAAAAATGAAATATTAATAGTTGCTTACACACACACACTCACGCACACACACACACTCACTCATTCACTCCAGTAAGGCACAAGTGAGTTTTCAGTTTTAATGCACCACAATTTATTGATCCTATATAGGAAGACTTACAATTGTTGTAAGCATCCTGAGTATATGTTTACTATTGCGGTTGATTATTGTAGTTTTTTAATATCAAGCATTTTAGGAATATCTGGATTTCACTACCCTTCCCAAATTGACCTTTTGAGGTTGACTTTATCATCTTAAGGACAAGGAATGGTCAACAAAAAAAATTGGTTTTCATAGGAGCCCAGTTAAATCAGCAAGGTTCCACCAGTAAATGTCTAAGGCTTCAATCCTAATTTCCTGATAGGCTGGCCTAAGCCTGGCATATGTCCTGTGCTGACCTGGGGGTGTCAAAAAAATGCCGTAAGACACCTCAGTGCCACTCCAGAGGGAAGGTTAGGCCAATGCACAGACATTACCTCCCTACATCACAATTGGAATGGAAAGACTGATGAGTTGTGCCGGCCTATGTTAGGATGACACCATAAATGAAATTTGATGTTGCATTTATCTGACAGAGCATTCTTTAATCAAGCCTTCAAAATCGCTACTGTGTCATCAAATGACATATGGCATACTGAACACATATGCAAATGGCATACCATCATTCACTGAGGAAACCTTAGGAAAAGAAAGATGGTGTGTTAGGTGATGTTACCTGGTGTTACAAATGGCAAAAAAGAGATCTGTAGATTGGGTAATAAGGTAAGCCTTTGGTACCCATATAAATTCCATACCATTTTTTGACTTAATTTCTTCATGTTAGTCAGAAAAACAACCTTCTTTGAACATCAGACTGAACTGGGCTGCATACTGTTCCCAGAAACTGGTGGTTTCCTTCCTTTTTAGGCTCCGTATTCTGGTCTTCAATCCCCCATCTGTTGAAACAGCCTTTTGGGCAGTTTGTGGCTGCTCATATAAGGGTTATGTGTACAAAATGGCATGTCCGATGGAAACAAGTAGTTTTCTCCTTATAAGCCCGGTAGGCAGTTGGTTTATCCAGCTAACCCTTTCACTGTCTAACCCCCTCTCCCAATTTGTCCTAATTTGCAGTGAACTGGGCAGACCAGTGGACTCACTGTACTGCTGGTTCAGAGACAGGCTCTGCCAACTTACATGGAGGTGCAAATGAGCTTTATAATATATCTGCAACCCTTCCAGGCCAGTGCAACAATTTGGGCATGCCCAGGATGCAGTTTAGATTGTGTCCTAAGTTTACACTGTCAGATCTGTTAGTTGTCATATGCCAGGTTGGTCACCCTGCTGCTCCTGTTCATCCAGGATGGATACTAGAGCAACTTTCATGTGAAATTCTTCCTTACAGACAAGGCAGGCAGCCCCAACATGGTCTTCAAATGCCTTCTGATGAATGAAATGTGAGGAGGGTGTTCCTTTCATGGTGGAGGCACCCACTAAGAACCAATCGCTGACTGATCAATGCCCTGCCCTATCCCCTGGACCTAGGAACATTAAATTTGGGAAGGATATTCCTTCTGTGATGTAGGCACCCACTAAGAATTGGTTTTTAGAAATTTAACCCTTAAGGAGTTGAAAGATGGTACAGCGTCTTTTGTCCTATACTCAGTGGCGGGCTTCAGGGTGTTCTCACAGGTTCTGTAGAACCTCTGCTAACAAGTGCCTGGTTCTGAGAACCGGTTACTAATTCGACATAGAACCTGTTGTTCTATGGACATGGAACCTGTTGTTAATTCAGGTTCTTAGGACACAGAACCTGTTGTTAATTTATTTGAATCCCACCACTGCTTATACAACATTGAAGACTGATAAAACACAATCCTACACCTGCCTGGTAGGGGTGCCCATAGTTGGGGTGGGGAAATGGTGCAGGGGGGTTGATGCACAGGGGGATGGGGTAGGGGAGCTGTGTCCAGGCCCACAAATATTATTAAGATATTACTCCCACAACAAGGGTACATTTAACTAATTAATGTATAAAGTTACTCAAAACATTTTTTTCATTTTCCATTTGATTTATTAATGGGATCAGTTTTTGATGATTGATCTCCTTTTATACCATTGGATTGTTAGTGAGGCATGTAACATTCAATATTTCTTTTATTACCCCCAGTTCTCAAACATCTTTGAGTTTTATGTGCATGGAGGTATGCATGGGGTATTATTTTTTCTAATTAATTTCCTGTATATGTTTCTGTTCTCTCATTTATCATTGTCCTGCAGTGATATGGTGAAGCTTGTTGAAGTTTCCAATGATGGCGGACCTTTGGGAATCCACGTAGTGCCTTTCAGCGCCCGAGGCGGAAGGTAATTGTGTAGCTTTCTTAATTGAATCATAGTTATGTACAGTAACCACTTCCACTTTCATTTTGCATGTAGCCACTCTCAGTAAGAGAGGGAGGTTGTATATTTATTTCAAAACAAGATCCTTTCCAAAGGAAGTCTTGCTGACTGTGAGTCATAAGAAATCTTTCATCTGATTCTAACTGCGTTGGTCAAGGTGAGGATGACAGGCCTTCCTTCCTAATTTATAACAGAAATTATATGTGTCCTAATGTGAAGCAGAATTGCGAGGACATGAATTATTTCTCTCTGAATCTCATAAAACTTTCTTCTTGCCTTTTACCTTGGTCTAATATTAGAACTGTACTTCATGCGGCATTTATCCCTGGCTGCTTAAACCATAATTTACTGGAACGGCAATGCTGAAAACCTCAGACACACTTTTGTGTGTTCGTGTTCTTTACCCACTAAAAGTTGAAAGGAGGAAATGTATAGTTGCAGTGGTGTTAAAAACAGCAAATAACATGAAATATATCATTGTGTTTGAGCTGTAAATGATCTGTTGCTGAACATGAGCGTACTTTGTATTGCATTGCATACCAAAAAGGTATTTCAGAGATCTAAGTGATTTAGGCTGCAATCCTAAAGACACTTTCCTGGGAGTAAGGCCCATTGAACACAATGGGGCTTACTTTTGAGTAGACATGGTTAGGATTGTGCCCTTAGTTTGGAAAACAGTGATCACCTGCATTACCACCACCCGTAAACAGAGCACTCAGACTCACAATGCTCTGTTTATTGGACTGAAAATTTAGCGTTTAGGGTCTATGGTTGAGTGTACTTGAAAAATTAAATAACGTGTAAAACAATTATTATTCTGTACCAGGATTCAAAGCTTTCTGGCATGGTTTAAAAAAAAATCCTGGCAGCTCTTCAAATGTGTAAGTAGGACGTGAGGAACAGGATGGGAAGGTGATTGCTTTTATCTTAGAAGAATAATGGTGTTCACTTTTTCTGTTTCCTTGGCTTGAGAGGACCAGACCTGTGTTTTATAAATGTAATCTCGGATTATATATTGAAAAGGTATTATGTTTTGACAAGCCTACCTATCCATCAGCAATTTCACTTTAAATTGATTAAGAGCAAATGTCACTGTATATCAAATCTATCTTATCAAGTTTTTCATGCTTAATAAAAAGGGATTCCCCTCCACATACCTTCGTAGAATGA
This sequence comes from Cryptoblepharus egeriae, assembly GCA_030015325.1. NCBI lineage: Eukaryota > Metazoa > Chordata > Lepidosauria > Squamata > Scincidae > Cryptoblepharus > Cryptoblepharus egeriae. The sequence continues at coordinate 13,434,371 of JAREYC010000004.1, forward strand.
TGAATGTCGTGTTAGAGTCATTCATTCTGTGTATTTTTTAAAACTTAATGGTTCAGTAGGTGCAATGACATGTGATACTGCAACAAAACTAATAATTTTCTTACAGCTGTTTTCCCCAAGGACTTAGGAAGTAAGGATAAGTGCAGCTATAATACTGTCCCTTTCACAAATGAGCTGTTATTTGTTTTCCTATATTTAGCTAAAGAGAAGTGATAGCTGCTGGAGCCACATGACAACTCCTGCCACCCCAGCAATAAACCATGATGTGTTGCACTTTTTAGCTGCAAAGATAAAGTGCGGGTTGGATAAAGGGTTGTGTTTCTTAAGCAAACATTTATGAACTATAAACCACTTTTCCCACCATGTTGGTAGTTTGTCATAATCACACGGGACAGACTGTGAGCTCTTGGAGGTGAAGCATTTGCTTAAACAGAGAAAGTGCGATTAAAAATAATAAGCTTCCTTTAGTATAGATATCTTTCACTGCTCTTTGTCCTGGTATGATTGACAATGGGATGGTTCAGTCTGGGCTATTCAAGGCCTCTTCCTGCTTATTGATGATGCTGTTTAACAGCACACCCTCCAGGGAATGCATCCCTCATGCTATATGAGATATTGCTGTACAACATAAAAAGAGCCTCCACTGGATCAGGCCACAGGCCCATCTAGTTCAGCTTCCTGTATCACACAGTGGCCGATACCTCAGGGAGCTCATGACACCTGCATCCTGGTGCCCCCCTGCAGCTGGCATTTTGAGGTTGTCCACCTCCACACACACACATACCACATGGCTTATAACCCATGATGGTTCGTTCCTCTAGGAATTTGTCCAAACCCTTCTTAAAGGCATTGAGGCTAGATACCATCACCATATCCTGTGGCAGGGAGTTCTACAGACCAAGTGCACACTGAGTAAAGAAATATTTTTTTGTGTCCGTCCTAACCCTCCCAACATTTAATTTTAGTGGATGTCCCCTAGTTCTGGTGTTATGTGAAAGGGAAAAGAGCATCTCTCTATCCATTCTAAAATTGAAGCTTGAGGATTTACGAGGGAATAAAAATCCTGTTCTCAAATCTCTGGGTGGCAACATGCATCCTAAGGAGGGTTGCAAAGAATGCTGACATATAAATCATATATGGTGCTGAAACTATTTCCTGTGCTACATCTAGGTCAGAAGGGTAGTTTGCCACTTTATCACTTGGCACAGTGATAACCAGTTATCATTTGGGGTGAGACAACTTCGCTTGGAGACTATGGTTTTGTAATGCGCGCTGAACAAGCAGTATTCCTAAAATCTTGCTTTCACTGAAACTGAGATGTGGCCTTTGCAGCCATGCTGCCTTCGATATAATCATGGGCAGCAAACTTTGTTCCAGTGTTGTCATGTAAGGAATGTGCTATCTTTGTGAAACAGCTTGGCCTTGAACTGTTGTAGTTTACAGATTGCAGAACCCCTCTTTAGTACCTGGCTGTTTCTTGTCAAGAGGAACTTATGTTTTGTATGTAATGGTGTTGTAAAGACAGCATAAATTGGTCTGGGACACCAAGGTGAGAAAAATTAATCTTTTTTTCTTGTGAAAGGGACATTATAATCTCGAGGAACAGAGACTCTGACATACTTAACAGCATCACTATTGTGATCAGAAGAGTTCAGTTATTTTTATGCAAGAATTTTTTTTACCTTTTCAGGAATGGCAAAGATAAATTGAACTATGAATGGGGTGGGCAGGTAGCAACAATCAGTCCAGTAATTTTTCAAGAAAGAGGAAGCTTTGCATATTATCCTTGTTCTGCACAGAGAGACAGATGAGTTGTGGCCGCCCCCAAAGGACTAAGCATTGCGTTTGTCACACGCAAGACTAAAGTAAAAATAGAGGACGCTGCACTCCATCTATTGCACCCATCACCCTGCTAGATGTTTAAAAACAGTGCGTGTCTTTGTTTATCTTCAAGAAATTTAGCATGACCAGGGTTTGTTTGAACATTGTCATGCTGCTTTAAGAAATGGTGCAAGTCCTTGGAAGGGAAATCTTGAGTATCAGTTTTGTTTGCTATATATTTAAGAATCAGTGACTGGATAATTGCTGCTTCTCTGGCTTACGGAAGGGATGTCATTCCTAGCTCCTGGAAAAGCCTCTTCCCTTTGGGATGAAATCAGGACTCCTAAAGAAGGAAAAAGTAATCTAAGGGCACAATCCAGAGCAAATTCAGCCTGCTCTGCCCTAACTGCTCTCTCCTAACTATTCTGTATCCAGAACATAAAGTTATGCTGCATCCAGAGAGTCAAGAAGCCTGGGCTGCCCTAACTGCTCCAGAGCATGCTAAGTAATTGACACATGGGGAAGACTTGCTCCTGAGGAGACCCCCCTCAGATCACACTGAACAAGGAACAGCTGTGGTGTCTGCCTTATAAGAAAGCCCAGAAGATCCTGACAACCAGTTACAGCTGCAGTTCCTCTAGTGGAGGGTGGATGTTTGGAGTGGCCTGCTGTATCCCCAGGTTAGTGGGCTGCCGTAGTTGTTCCATATCCTGAGGTTGAGAGGCAGGGGTTGCAGCTAGGCTGGCCAAGAACTCAGATTTTTGGTCAACACTGCCATTCTTACTCAGGCCTTATCATGGACCCCTATGGGTCTACTCATTACTATACCTGCTCCTGAGGTGGTATAACTCTGAGGGCTGGAAGAGGGCATTTCTGCCTTGGAAACAGGCTCTGGATTCAGAGTAACTGCTCTGCCCTAGGCAATGCTAAACATGCCCTCAACATGCCTCTCCTGAGCTGCTTAAGGCAGAGCAGTTAGGGCAGAGCAGGTCCACCTCTCTTAGGGCACCCTATCTTGCCTTGGTCTGCCCTAAGCCTCTTCCAGAGTAACTGGGGTGGAGCATCTTGCAGTTGCTCCACCCTAGTGATAGATAGGCCAACCCAAGGGCTCTTATGTGGACAGATTAGTTGCTCTGGATTGGGCTGCCAATGTATTGAGTGATGGAGTTAGCGATTTGGTTTAGTGCTGTATGCACATGTGGCCCACTCTGCAGTAGGATTCTCACATTCAACTTAAGCTTCCTTATGTAGTTAATTTGTCTTGCCTTAGCATTGTATGGGAGGAATGTGAACTTAGTATATTCTATCCATTCTCTCTATATAAATTGAAGAGTTACTCACTGATTCACTGACTGATTGACTTGTCAAGGCCCAGCCAAAACCACCAGACCTATAAGCATGAAATTTGGGGAGGGTATTCCTTCCATGATGTAGACACCCTCTAAGAACCAATCTGAAAATTCAAACTGGAAGGGATGAAAAGGGGTGCAATGTGTTTTGCCCCTGTACTTTACATTGAAAAATCACTTGACTCATCAATGTCCAGCCCAAACCAGTGAACCTAGAAGCATGAAATATGGGGAGTGTGTTCCTTCTGTTATGTAAGGACACTATAAGAATCAATTTGGTGCCCACTGCCCCATGGTACCCACTGCCTCGTGCCCATGTTGTTTTGTGGTGCCTGGTGTCTGGCAGGGTTGTCTGGTAGGGATACCTGGTTACCAGTAGGTTCCCATTAGATGCTCGGTGCCAGGTAGTGCATGGTGCCACCTTTTGGTGTGTGGTCCTGACTGGTGCCCAGTGGTGCCTGCAGTCTGGTCTCCAATAGGGATGTACAGTGCCGAGTTCTGGTGGTGCCCACTGGTGACCATTAGGGATTCCCATTGCCCGATAGTGCCCACTGCCCAGTGGTGCCTGATGCTTAGTGGCAAGCCCAGTGGTGCTCTCAGTGCCTGCTGCCCGGTGATGCCAGTTGATGCCCCATGACAGTGCTTGGGTCTCTGGCTGCAGTCCTAACCCTGGTCAGCATAAGTCCTGGGAGTATTGGATCTGTGCCACTCATGGGAGAGACAGGCCAGCGTACAGACATCTGCCGGCATGTACATAGCCCCACAAAAATGGGATGCGCCAGACTAAATTGGTTATAGTTGCACCCCCAGTATTAAAATGTTTGGGAACCACTGCATTAGCAATCATGACTATTTCAGCTGTGGGCACAATTTATACATAGCAAGCATCAGGTGGTCCTCATACATTGGTGAGTTCAGTAATGTAGGTGCCACTGCAGAGAGATGCTGTGTTTCATCATCTCCTCACAGAGTAAAAGAAGCAAGGCCTGAGCTTCCCTTGAGTAGCCTTGTGAGCAGGGGGTACGTAGTGCTGTCTAAATTTGGCTGACACTTCTGAACCCTCTTCAAGGGCAGTCCAATATATCTTTCATATTGCTGTGTGAGTTTACTGCTGCTTTATTTTCAAGTGAAAACACAATTCCCTGACCTGAATATCCTGAAAGAGAGCTCAGAAAGAATGGGAAAATAAATCCTGGAAAGTGCACGTATATTTTGAAAATATGTATATAAGAGGGAAGTCTCATGATATTTTTCACCCCTCTTCCCTTATGCATTTAACTTAACCCCCTTCTAACTCCCCTTCTTTCTACTTTTTATTGTGTTGTTGCCTGAACATAGTTTATACCCTTCCTGATCAGTGACAAATTTCTGTAACAAGCTACCAGAAGGGAACTGAATGTTCATCATCTTAGCTGAGTCAGCTGAGATAATTTCCTACAGGGTGAAATTTATCTAGATAAAACTTAAATAGCAGCACAACAGATTGTTGCAATGGTCTGAATGTGCTGTCACACAAAACAGAAAAATATGGGATGCAACACCATGAAAACTGGTTCAGGACCTTGAGAAAAGGCGCATCAGTCCTAACGTATCCCTGAACTATGATGATGTACAACACTTAAAAAAAATAAAAATGAAAGAGCTGTAGAGCAGCAACTTCAGCGATGAACAAGCAATTTCAGAACACTAAGGGTAGCTTCTGCTAATATATGTTGTTTTTTATCTATTCTCTATCACACTGGAACAGTAGTAGCCTGCTAGCAACTTGAAAGTCTCCTGTTGTAATCCCTTTCTGAGAAGCCACAGTACAGTAAAGAGCAGCAGTTCCCATAGTGGTAGGTCATGACCAACTGCAGGAACTGATGTGGGCCATTTCTTTTTAAGGGGTATGGCCCAGGAACAGGGTGTCATTGCAATCACAGGGCAGTGGAGACCCAGTATGGAAGCATACTTGGAGGTTCACAGCACCTGAGCAATGAGCTCCAATTGCAGCACCCCCAATGCAAAATATAGTGCATGTCATATTGTCATGGTTGCATTAGTGCTGGAAAGCTGGATAGTGCTGGGCCCTGAGGGCAATATGCCAGAGGCACCATACCAAGGAACTATCAGGAATGTTCCTCTCTTATGAGCAAACCTTGTACGTGGCAGGAGGGCCACATCATCTCTCCGACACTGTGTAGTGGGCCAGAAAAATAATTTAAATTTCAAATTTGAATACACACACACACACACACACACACACACACACACACACACACACACACACACAATATGTATACAATACAATATATACATTTGAATACATGTAAGAATGTATTGGAGTGGATTACATGGCTTGCCCAAGAGCCTGATAGAGGGATCTTGCCGGAGGCCACATCGAGGCTCGCTAAGGGCCACATCTGGCCACAGAGCTGGGGTTTGGAGACCTCTGATGTGGAGTGTAACATTTGTATAAAATCTTACATAGGTGCAAGTCAGTTAGAAGTGGTTAACATAAGTTAGAATAACTGAGTGTAATAATGTTGGTGGTGTAATAATGTTGAGAATCCAAAACAATTGTCCATTGTTAAGTAAATTCCTACTGGGATAATTGCTCCAGAAACAAAACAGCCACAGTTTCAATGCATCTCCAAGGTAGTTCTGAGCAGTGACATTAAAAAGCAATTTGAGTTTTGAAATATTCTAGAATCTCTGCACATGTGCAAAAATGGATCATAATAATTGCTCTGCCTGAATACAAACTCTAAAAGCATCCTGTGATCCTATGCATGTTTACGGTGCCATTGCTGTGGGGGCGCTGGGTTAATCTTTTATAGATGAGAAAACTAAACCTGTTTAATCAAGGTGTATAATGCAGACAACTTTGTAAAATAGTGTGTCTTTTTTACATAGTGTCTATTTTTTTTACACAGTGTGTCTGTAAAAATAGATGTATAGAGCTGTTTTGGGGGTTTCTGCTGGCACAGTGGTAATGTCCAGTCTTGTTGGCAATAATCCAGACCTCAAGATGTTCAGAGCCTCCAAGTGGGGAATGAAGGAAATATGGAACACACATATGGGTATTTATTTTATAGGGGAAAGAAACCTTTCTTTGTGAGCACAGAGCTCCACCTCCTCTCCATGCACCCAAACAGGCACATACTTATAAATTGTACAATCAGCATTGCTGGATCGAGGTTTTTTATTATCACCCTAAAATGTTTCATGAACGCAAGCTTTCATATTGTTAATAAAACATGTTGGGAGCTCTGAATGGAGACTGAAGCCTAGCCTGTGGTTGGGTAAATTATCATAAACTGAGCATTGGGGTGGTGGTGGGGGCAAAAATCTGAGCAGTTCAGTATTCGTAGGAAAGTTGTCATGGGATCATTAATTATCCTGACATGTTAGGAATTGCATTTTGGCAGACTGACACACCATAGCCATACGTATCGCTTGTTAGGGGATTTGAGTTAGAGCGTAATCGAGTGCCTTTTTGAGCTTCTGGATGACACACAGATGATAACTAATCCTAGAGTAACTCTAAGAATCATAAACTGGAAGTGGTGGGGGTTGGGGGACCTGGCTTAATTCAAACACACTTAGGTTTTCTTCTTATGCTTCCTATCCAGGAATTAAGTGCAGGGCTGGGCTACAATATTCCATTGTAGCCATGATATTACTTCTGCAGTTTAGAAATAATTTTATTCAACTGGGTGAGGACAGACACCTCTGGATAACAGTTCCCATATCAAAAAATTGTTAACATCAAAACTTGTTGTTTTCTTATGTATTTTTTGTGTCCAGGATATCTTGAGTGCAGCTTTCAAAATCTAAAGCTCATAAATCTTTTAGAAATTGCTGTTCCATTTTCATTGCTTTCCTGGGCTACTTGATTTCCATTTCATTGTTGCTGCATCAGCTCGGAAACCATCGTGAGAGCAGGACCCTCCGTGACATAGAGAAGACCAGCTTTTAATGAGGTTATAGCCACTTAGACTGCCCCAGCACTCGAGAAACAGTTTTACTAGTCTGGCCTAGGTGTTTTGTTTTGCAGTTGAATAACTATTACTTAGGGCACAATCCAGAGTAACTACAGGGAGTCCTTGCTCTGGTGTAAGAACAATTTGCTCTGGATTGCAGTATGAATTTGCCATAGGTTTTCACTAGCTGGTGCAGTAACTACAGGTACATGCAATATCTTTTATGTGCTCCCGTAGTTACTCTGGATTGTAGGGACAGTAATACTACTATACTTATTTTCTATGTTGATTTTTTAAAACATTTTTACCTTATATTCTCAGCCAAAACATGGCTGCTGAGGGACATTTGCACGAGCTGAGTTTATTATCTATTAACTGATATGAACTACCTTTCAAGTAAACCTGTCCTCTATTACTAGTCTTTTTATTGTGCATCCTCACAGTGTTCTCAAATGCTGTGTGAACATTCCTTTCTTAACTCATGAGAGACACAGAACCATTCACATACAGTGGTGCCTCACATAACAAATTTAATTCGTTCTGGAAGCATGCTTGTTATTTGAAACACACTTTATGTGAAGTGGTTTTTCCCATAGGAATTAATGGAAATGCAGACGGTTGGTTCCACAACCCCAAAAATATTCATAATAAAAATAAAATGTATGTAGAAATGATGAAAAAACATTACAAAACATGCATTCAGTGTGCATGATCCTATGAAGTGTACTTAGCCTGCCATCCTGAAGATTCTTTCCTGGGACTGAGCCCCATTGAACATAATGGGGCTTTCTTCTGGGTAGACATGGTTAGGAGGCAGCAGTCAAAGACGCTTTCTTCTGTAATCCAAGACACTTTCCAAGTGTCTCCCCACTTTCTCCTTCTCTCCATCCTGAGCCTCTCTCTCCCCTGCTCCCTTCTGGCTAGCCCTGAGCTGCTTCCCTCTTCTCCACTGCTCTTCTCTCCCTCTGCCCAGCGGACACCCGGACATAGGAGGAATAGCGCGGAAGTGTTGCTTTCGCTATGGGCAGGTGTGGTAGGCAGCCCTGACACTTTTTAAAAGGGCTGCCGTCCAGCACGTCTACTCCAACTGCCAACGAGTTTGCTTGTTAAGTGAAGCAACACTTGTTATGTGATGCAGAATCCTAGAGAAATGTTTGCTTGTTATGTGAATCACTTGTTAAGTGAGGCACTTGTTAAGCAAGGTACCACTGTATTAAGTGGTACCTCCCAGACACTTCAGTATTTTATAATTACTACATTCATTTTATTCTGGTATAAAGCCTAACCAATGCTTTCCATTATTAGGGGAAATAAGACCGAACTCAGTTCAGTCTGAGTTTTCTAATAGGGATGCAGAACACATCTTATTACCTGCAAAAATGGTCTCATACCAAAACTAACTACACAAACACCTTAAACAACTTGAGATCTTATTAATTCTGTCATGCTATAACAATGTATAATGCAAAAATAATCCATGTGTCAAAACTGCAATTACTCTCATTAAACAAAACCCACATTAAATTAATATAGGCGAGCTCAGTTCAAATGCAGCATCTGGTATTCACAAATATTATTTTGTTACCTCCTTTCTATAGCTGTGTGGGGAAAAACATACACAGCTGAAGAGGTGCAATCATAACTGTTGAGGCTGGCCCCAGGTGTGCCCCACACGTAGCAATTAGATGTGATGTGTATTCAATAAATATACAGCCATGCATAACTGGACGTAGAGTAGGAATTGAAAGGGTCCTCTCAAAACTAGGAGAACTCAGTAAGTAACATTTCACTTAAGACAATCTTGTGGTTTAGCCAATGTAAGGTAGAGTCTGATTTTGTAGAAATATAGTGTGGAATCAAAAGGTGGATCTATGTTCAATATAATATTTATGCTTTTCAACCACGTTCAGTAGCAAAGTCCTCATGTCTTCTGCCTGTTTCCTTTCACATAATTCACTCAAAATAAAGAGGGAGAAACTTTAGAAGGCAAAAGTAAATTATGCCACCAATCGCCCTAGTTTTTCCTGAACAATTTGTCAGATCTGTAGGAAAAACTATACATTGAATTAATCAGCAAAAAGAGGAATGTTTAAAAGTAGAATTACAGAAATTACTCAAATGATCGCTTTGTGCAGGTCTGTTATGACAAGTGTAGTAGATTCAGATGAAATTAACCCCGTTCAGGTGCAACACTTAAATTGGGATCTATATGACCTTGTCATATTCAATCAGCATTAATTTGTATCCAGTCAGATTTGTGCAGGTGTATACATTTCAACAGTTTTCAAGTGCCCTCTTTTTTCAATCCTTACATAGCTTCTGGAAATAGCTTAGGTTTTAAAGTTTTTCTTTGCATCCCATGGCAATGCTATAGAGTCATCACCCCCAGTAATAATGTTTCAGTCTGCTCTGCTACATTTCCTGTGCCTGTGTGACAGTGTAAAGATATGGGGTGAAAGAGATCAAAGATGAGAATCATATCTTATTGGAAAGTTCAGCTGCATATCTCATGAGAGATCTTAATCAGTAATATGAGTTATTTCAAAAAATATATCAGTTCTTAAAGTTGGGTTACAAGTGACAATACAACAGGAGGCAATACTCAACTAATATTACAGAGACAGTTTTTTGACTTGCATCCTTGAATATCTTGAAGAAGCAAAGAATGGGGGGTTGATGCGCACAGGGGGTTGGGCGCACGGGGGGTTGAGGCGCAGGGGGGTTGAGATACACGGGGGATGATGTGCATAGGGGGCTGATGCACATGGGGTAGATGAACATGGGGGATGTTGCACATGGGGTGGATGCACATGGGCGGTTGATGTGCATGGGCGGTTGATGCACAGTGGGGGGGATGTCATATGGGGAATTTTACTCCCGCAACACAGGTACGCTTTCACTAGTAGAAATAATCTTAAAAAAGAAAGACCCTGGGCAAAATCCAGAGTAACTACGTGGAGTCCTTGCTCCGGTGTAAGAACAACTTACTCTGGATTCTAATATGAATTTCTCATAGGTTTTCACTTGGTGGTGCAGTAACTGTGGGTGCACATAAAGTCTCTTACGTGCTCCTGTAATTGGATTTGGGGGATAGCACAATCCAAGCTTGTGCTGGAACAGGCAGGCTGGCTTAGCCTGCGTTGTATCCAGGACAAGCATTTAGACTACTGCCATGCAATACACACTGTAGCCTGTTTGCTTCTACACAGTAGGGTTGCAATAGCCCAAATAGGTCTACTCATACTTAGGTCATCTGTAGAGATACATTTATTCCAAGGCTGTTAAAGTATTTTTATGTTTTGATTTGTGGTATCCCTTTTTTCCTTTATTTAAAAAATTAAAATGTATAAAACAAAAGAATCACATTGGTTACAGTGGTGGTGTGGCCTTACTGAAATCAAGGTGTGGTCTACTTATAACTCCAGCTCATCAGTTTATCAACTTAAATATTAGTGAACAATTGAAAAAATAGTTGTAAGGAAACCAATCTTTAAGTACTTCATTATAACTCAGGGGACCACAGTACAAGAATTGGCTGTTGGTGTTGATATGTACATGTGGTAGAGTTCTCAAAAGTAATATGTAATAGAAGGAATGGGTATAGCAAGCTTATAACCTAATCTTATCCTATGCTGGTATGCACTGTGTAGAGATACTGATACTGTGCCTCTTATGACATGAAAGCTGGCCTCAGACCAGGCAGGCATGAAAACATTATCTCTCCAACAACTGCCTGGTCCTCAATAGTCTGATGGGAAACTATTGACATCAGTGCTATTTCTTAGTTCTATTATTCTGTAGTTCTGTTATTAGTATCATAGAATCCTAGAGTTGGAAGAGACCTAGTAGGTCATCTAGTCCAACCCCCTGACTGTAGCAGGAAATCCTCCTGGAGCATCTCCAACATGTGCTCGTAGACTCTGCTTGAAGACCCCCAGTGAGGGAGAGTCCACCACCTCCCTTGGCAATCTGTTCCACTGCCGAACCGCCCGAACCGTCAGGAATTTTTTCCGGATATCCAACCGGAATCTCCTTTCTTGCAGTTTGTTATGCAGTAGTTTCTTGCAGTAGTTATGCTATGTAGAAGGGGGCATTTGAGGGTTCTCTGGTGTATAAGATTTGGTGGCCACCAACACCATCAAGTACCACCTCAATCTTTCCATCTCCGTTCCTGGTATAGTTCAGTTCACTTCCAGCCTGGGTGAACCCCCCAATTATCTCCCAATGCCAGCAAAACCATAGCAGGTTTTGGGATGCTGTGGGATGTTGGATGGGATGCTGTGAGGTGCTTTTGGTGATACAAAGCCTTCTGGGCTTTGCCCTGGTTGTAACAGAAGACGCAGCTGTGTTGGTGTACTGTGTGGTCTGCCAATGTACTACATGGATAGAATTGGACCATAAATAATTTAGGTTCACTTTGTATTTTTTAAGTTTGTTTCAAAAAGAGAATCATTAAGGAAAGCATATGTACTTTTTTCCTTTCTTTCAAGGATGTACTAGACAGCTCTATGAAGACATATTGTATGCGTGTATATAAAAAGTTAATTGCAATGCCAGATGCAATAGGTGATGAATTGTGTGGATACAAGTGGGTGATGAATTGGAAGACATCAATCTCATTACTTGGTGTGCTAAAAAGAAGAAATGAAACCTAAAAATAAAACTATAGAAGAATTCATAAGAATTTCTCTTGCATACATTCTTACCCAGAAGAGCTGTGTTTTTCAGGGACAATAGGGGCAATGAGTATTAAGACAGGGCTTATTTTTCTGAAGGAAAGCAAAATACTTGTTGAAAATACAGTATGTAATAATAATAATAATAATAATAATAATAATAATAATAATAATAATAATAATAATTTATTCTCCTAATTTTCCAGAACTTTGGGATTGTTGGTAAAGCGATTGGAGAAAGGTGGGAAAGCAGAGCAAGAAAACCTTTTTCATGAGAACGACTGCATTGTTAGAATTAATGATGGGGACCTTCGCAATAGAAGATTTGAACAGTGAGTGCATCTTTACAGTTTATTGCTTTTCTTAACCTTTAACCATCAAGCATGGAAGTAATTTGGGGGGAATAAAATGTTGAAGAACAAATTATCTGAGCAACTTTGTTTTGTAAAGAGGAAAGTGTTTATAGATCATTACAGCGTTTCTTTAATTATTCAGACTACAAAGTTACAAGATAATGACAACCATTATTCTGAATGTGTGCATTTATCTTTTTTTGTTATATACTATAGGCCTTGTTTCCAAATAGTTATGGGACCATTTTACTTCTACCTCTCCAAATTATCTTGATTAAACAGGTTTTTGTTTTTTTTGGTTGGTGTGGTGGTGAAGTGTTGTTTTGGTTCTTATCTGCACTCTATGGAAATCATGATGTTTATTGCTTTCAAAAACCCCTGTAATTTTGCATGAAACCAAATCAGTGGGGTGGGCGTGGGGGAAATGTTGCATCACCTCACTCTCTGCCTGGTCCATTGTCCCCATCCGCTGTATATGAGGCAGTCCTTTATAAGTTTGACATGATTGCCTCCATTACCAGGTGACACAAACCTTAGTGACACCACTGTGAGTATTCCCACTGCATGTTAATTTTAAAAGTAATATATAAAAAGTTAGACACCGTTACCTTCTGCATGTCTTGGTATGAAGAACTGTTACAAAGTGGTGGGATGAAGAGTTGCATGAAAGAGCTGAGAAGGCTACTTAGTACTTATTTTTAAATATTAAAACACTTAAGTGCGCCGGATCAAAGCTTTATGTACTGTAAGAAGGTTTCATTTGTATATTTTCTGTAATTTGTGTCACAGAGATTTTTGGGGTGTGGGAAATCACAAAGTCAATATTTATAACATATTTTAAAAAGAAAATGTCAGTGATCAAGGTTGTGTTTATGCTGTGCTAATGAGGGAAGGAAACCTTTAAAAATATGTTGACCTAACAGAAATATACTTTAGAGAAGAACAAGAATTTGAAATGGATTACACCCAGAAAATCTGTCTCTTTAGTTTACAGTTCAATTTCAACAATATGCCTGTCATCTCACAAAGCCTAATTAACATCAGTAATTATGCTTGTAATGTCTTCTAGTCTGCCAGTCTTAATTTGCTAATTTCCCTTTCTTTCTAAAACCTAGAGCACAGCATATGTTCCGTCAAGCCATGCGTACACCCATTATTTGGTTCCATGTGGTTCCTGCATCCAAGAAAGAACAGTATGAACAGTTATCACAAAATGAGAAAACTGCTTACTATTCCAATCGTTTTAGCCCCGATCCTCAGTATATTGACAATAAGAGTATTAACCACACTGGACTTCACACGTTGCAAAGAGTATCTCGAATGAGCAACCCAGCAGACCAGATAGACTCTTACTCACAACTACCTCATAGCGTGAATTCTTCAGGAAAACCACCTTTGGGCATAGTGCCCTCACCACAAAAAGTTTTTACTTCTACTTCAAACTGTGGTTATAACACCAAAAGGATAGAGAGGAGGCTCAATATACAACTGAGAAAAGGTAAGCAGTGAACTTTTCTGTTTCTTTGTGCTGGGGAAATAATGGGACATGTCAATACAAATTTCTTTAAGTTGAATTACACCTTGGAAAACCCCACAACTACTCTGATTCTCAGATTTACAGATCAATCTTAATCTCTCGTTAGGTTGACACAGGTTCTGGGGCAAAAACCATGTGGGTGTGGAGGTGTCATAAAAGTGCCAAAACTGTGCTATTAACAGAGGAGAGGGTTAGGCCAGTGCATAGTCATGTGCCAGCCATCCCAAGCCACCATGAGAATGGGGAAATGGGTGAGTTATACTGGCCCAAATTGGTTAGGATTGTGTCCTTACTCCATTTACGACTGTTTCCTGTGGAACAGTTTGGTCAAGGAGTGAAATTTGGTAAATGATGGATGAGAAAATTTTTTTCCCCACTTTCAAAAGTGTTCAAGGAAAGTACAATCTGTGAAGAGCTTCAATGCTTTTAGATCTTCTCTCAGGGTGCAATCCTAACTTATTTAGGCTGGTACAACTCATCTGCTCCCCATTCCCACGGTGGTGAGGGGAGGCTCAAAACAGCGTCCACCCATTGGGCATTTGTTTGTGCACTGGCCTAACCAGAAGTGCCAGGAATGGCGCAGAAGTAAAGCAGGCCTCCGTCAGTCTTGAAAGACTATGGTATCGTGCTCGGTGCTGCATATGCTGCATTCAAAGCATGAAAGCCTGGGTTAGATTGTTATGGAGGATAGGCTGTTACCAAAGCAGCAAATCCCCCCCTCTCCACACCACTGAATTAGTCCAATGGAAAGGCAGAGCCAATACGATTGGATCCAGCTGGCGTCGCAGAGCTGGGCTAAGGACAAGAGCTTTCCCCGTCTTGTGGGGCCGACCCAGGTCTCGAACCCTGGCCTGCTGGTTAACAGGCACAGCGTCTTAACCGCTTGCGCCACCCATAGCCCTTAGTAGCGCAGAAGTGCATTACAGCAATTTTGCAGCACCCTGAAGCCAGAACAGGACTTGTGCCAGGACTTGTGCCAGCCTAATGGGGGTTTAGGACTGAAGCCTCAGTCTTCCTATGGAAAATATTTTAAAGCTCTGTCAAAGCTTGCCAAATTTTGAGGAAATTGTAAACAAATTTTGTGAGGTTAGGGGATTTAGAATTTGTTCTTTGTATGAATGTGGACCCTTAGGGTGAATGAGAAACTGCTTTTGAAACTGGAGAGAACTTTCAAATGCAGTTTGTGATATGCCATTGGAATCGGCTGTTCAAAGCAGAATTTAATAGGAAAGCGCGTTCTTGCCAGTTGCAGTTTCCAAGGATTTAAGGTTGGAGGATGTGAGATCTTAGACAGCCAGTTAGAATAGGCAGTATTTGACTATCAGTGCAATCATAAGCATGTTTATCTAGAAGTAACTCCCACTGTGTTCAATAGTTCTTACTCCCAGGAATATGTGGTTAGGATTGCAGCCAAAGTGGATGAACTGAAGCAGCTACACGTGTTCACGTAAATTTTGGAACCAAGTTGTCTACTGTGTTGATGGAGTCCCCTTGTGCGAGCAATTGTTTCGGACAGTTGCATACTCGCCAGAGTGTTGTGAAGCTGGTCCCTGAGATCTTATGAGCTGTTCTCAGAATTTTTTTTACTAGAGGAGAACATTAAAAAATCAGTTTGCATTTGACCCTGATTACTGATGACCATTTTTTTAAAAAAAACCTTTATTACTGTCCATAATATTTGTTGTTTTTGGACTTTTCTTGTTAGTTTTTATGTCCTCACATTCTATGAACACTTTTTTATCAAGAGAAATTCAATTTTTTAAATTAAAGAAAATAATTTTATTTATAATAATTGTTTTAAGAAAATATTAAATAATAGTGATTAAAATAAAATAAAAAGGCAAGAATGGAAGTTCTAAATTCTTCTGAGGGTGAATGAATTACAATAAAGGTAACAATCTCTGGTTGGAAACATATACCGGTACATTAAATTGAGTTTTAAAAATATTTCCAATCACCGAGTTTTTTAAAAATTATTTATTAAGTGTAAAAAAATACAAATAATTACACTTAATTATTTATTAAGTGTAAAAAAATACGAAAAGGAAAGTAAAAAAGAAATACATGATATTTTCAACAAATAGTTCAAAAGTTATATACATTGGCACCTCACGTAAAGTATGTTTCACGTAACAAACAAAATTTTCTCTAGGATTCTGCTTCACGTAAAGAAAGTGCTTCATGTAAAGAACACATTTGTTGGCAGTTGGGGCAGACGCGCTGGCTGGCAGCCTGTTTAAAAAGCATCAGGGCTTCCTAGCGTGCCTGTCCATAGCGAAAGCAACACTTCCACGCTGTTCCTCCTGGGGCCGGGCGTCCACCGGGCAGAGGGAGAGAAGAGCAGTGGAGAAGAGGGAAGCAGCTCAGGGCTAGCTAGAAGGGAGCAGTGGGGGAGAGAGGCTCAGGATGGAGAGAAGGAGAAAGTGGGGAGACACTTTGAAGGTGTCTTGGATTGCAGCCTCCTAACCATGTCTACCCAGAAGTAAGCCCCATTGTGTTAAATGGGTCTTACTCCCAGGAAAGTGTCTTTAGGACTGCAGCCTAAGTAGACTTCATAAGATCATGCACATTGAATCCATGTTTTGAATTCAATCCCAGTGTTCTGTCATCATTTTTACATCCAGTTAATATTTTTATATGAATATTTTGGGGGTTGTGGAACCAATTGTCTGAGTTGCCATTGTTTCCTATGGGAAAATCCACTTCACGTAAAAAATGTTTCATGTAAAGAACATGCCTCCGGAACGAATTAAATTTGTTACGTGAGGCGCCACTGTATATGTATCAAAAAATAAGTATGAATCCATAGATGCCCAAATGTATCCCGACAATATGTCGCTTATACTATTGTATCTAAAAATGGCTTCTAAATATTTTCAAATGTATCCATTCATAGCCGATGTCAATATGCCATTCTCTCCAATATAGATAACTGCAAAACAGCATCCATCCACTGGGAATTTGTTGGTGGGCATCTCTCTTTCCATTTCATTAATATAAGTCTTCTAGCAATCATGATGGCACAGAGAGTCCACTTCCAGTGGTCGGATGTAATCTACTGTAAACAGTAGATAAATAATTATCACATACATATCAGTAAAAATCAAAAGTTGCTGTTCTACAGTCCTAATTCTGTTAATTATTTTTTCCCAAAATTCTATAACTGGACATGACCATTGAATTGTGAAATAAGAATATGAATTTTATTTGTATGTGACATACTCCACCTCTATTTGTGGGCATAATAAATATCTGAATACACAGTACATTTGTCATAATATCTGAAAATAGCTTGTCACCTAGTTACATTTAGGAAACCAGTTATTTTCATTCTGTTGATGGATTAACTAGTACCTCCGTTTCACTTCAGCATAGCTGTTGGCAAACAGTGCCTTTCTATTTATGTTCCATTTAATAGCTGAGTTTAGTTTCAATCATATTTTTTAATGAACAAGAGGCTTTTTAAAACATGCTACACGTCAAAGGGGGCTCTGAATGTGACTTAATAATTATCAGAAAATTTTCCTTCTATGATTATGCTCTGTTTTCCATGAACTTCATGTGAACTACCAGATTGCTTATTTCTGGTTACTGAGTTTTAAGCTCTACAAACTTGGATGACATAAGGTTGAGTTGACAGTTTGCTTCTGTTGTTGATGCGCCTTCAAAAATACTTAAGGCCACAGCTTAAGATGACATGCTTGAGGGGAAAAAAAGTAAAACACTGTTACTGGATGAGTGAGGAATTGTTAGGCTTATAAATATAAACATAGTTACTAGTTTTCATATTTAATGAAACAGAAAAAGAGGGAACCTAGAAAAACCCATTGGGACATTACAAAGATTTTCTCAATGAACGTAGAGATCAAACAATGTTTATAATTGCACAGTAATTTTGACTAAGTAGTGAAGTAAGTAGCCTTTTTTTAGCTTCTCTTCTGTGCGAATTATTAAGTCACATGAGCAAGGAAGAAGAAGGGAATATAAAATTGAAACCAGCAATTTTGTTGATAACTTACTGAGAATTTTCAGTTACTGAAACTAGGAAAGCCAAATTAGGCTGAGAAATTCTGGCTACAATCCAAAACAGAGTTGTCCTCTGTGCTGCAGGGCCATAATTGTGAATAACGATTAAATGTGGCTGGATTGTGAATGTCCCATTGTGTTCTATGGGCCTTACCCCCAGGAAAGTGACTTTAGGATTGCAGCCTAAGCCTCTCTTGAAATGTTTTGTTGAGTCTTGGTTGCATTTATGAATTCCATTTCAGCTGTTCAAAACACAATTCTATGAATTGAATTCACTGGAACTTACTCCCAGGTAAATATGTATAGGATTGCAGCACTGATATATTGGTTTTAGAGCGCAATCCTAACCAATTTTCCAACTCTGGGGTAAGGGTAGTAGAGACGAAACCAGGTGTCACATACAAGCTCAGATCTCACATTCTGTTTTAAAAATTAAAAATAACTGCAAGGTGAGAGCAACTAGGATTAAGTTTGCACTTCTGTGGTAAAGTGGTTAAAAGCTGGACTAGACGGTCCTTTTGGCATACCTGGTCAAGGAGTGGCTTTTGTAGAGTGTCGTTGGTGCCAAGTGTACTTGTCGGAAAGATTTGCAAAGCCTTTATTGTTAAATTTGCACCGATTCTCAGAATTTAACTTGTAGATTTCTTCCTGATAAGCTGCTGGAGAGAGTGTTGATTACCAGGTTTGTTGGGCTTTCTTTGGTTCATATCTTGGTATGTGTGTGTGCGAGTTTAAATAAGTGCTTTTGAGTGTACTTCAATTTTCCTTAACTTGCCCTTATAACTAGTAGTGGAGGTCACTGAAAGGATGATGTTTGTTCATGGATAGCTGGATGGCTTACATGACTGGAAAGGTCACCAATGGGTCATTAAAGTATAGCAGTGGTGTGATATGTATGCAGGTAGTAGTTGAAACACCGATAAACAGTGAATTCTTCTTTTAGGGGATTTCATGAAATGCCGATAAACAGTGAATTCTTCTTTTAGGGGATTTCATGAAACGGAATAAAATAGTGCTTCAGAAGTTAATGCCGTATTTGATTTTGAAAGGTTGGGGGGGGGGGCAAACTTTTAAAAAACGTATTTCAAGAATCGTTGATTATTTTGTTCAATATTATTCATATCATATATATTATTTTGTTAAATGCAGTTCAGTAAGAAATCTGCCTGGAATAAGAAAAAAGACCAAAAAGGGAGGCAAGTTCCAGTCACTCAAGCCAAAATACTGGAGGGTTATTGTTCCTCCTGCATGCTGGGTGTATTTTCAGTAGGTGTGGGCATTGGGATGCTCTAGGCCAGTGATGTTCTAGTGCCAGGGATGGTCTGCAGTTTTTTGGGAAATGGAAGTTTGGGGAATGGAAGTTTGGGGAATGCTCATTCATTAGTTGAGGCAATAGTAGGGCCACTAGTAGGGCCAATGTGAACCATCCATCTGCAGCATGGTGTGCCATATCAGTTATCCAAAAACCGATGGTGGGCAATGACAATTCTAGCACCTTGTCAGTGTGCCATGAGACGAAAAAGCTTGAAAAGCACAGCTCTAAGCAATCATGTCTAGGGCTGGACATCCTGATGTAGAACCTTCTAGGATGCTGAGCAACAGACGTGACTGCCCAAAGCATCCCTGTATCCGGATTAATTGAGAATACATGCTGTGTGGAGGTGGATTGGTAAGCTCTGGTCTGAACAGGGACTGCTTTTTTTGTTGGATAGAGGTCATAAGCCACAACTCAAAGCCAATTTATGAATCTACAAGGCTTCCTTTCCTCAATTTGTCCCCCTTCCTCTCTGCAAAAAACACACTAATGCTTTAAGGGATCTTTGGATCTTCCTTGCAGTTTTATATTTTAAATTGCATTGTGGCTGCAATGTATTTACCGGTAATCTAGGGTGCCATTTTGTATGATTCGAACAGACAAGATTTCATTTTCCGTCAACTGCTTTTATTGTTAATATTCACGATGGAAAGGCGCATGTCTTGTGCCTCAGTTCTCATTTGATTATGCTGAGAATGTGCATGTGGCGCAACAAATGAAGCAGAGCACTTAAGTATACCCCCAAGTAGTTTATTATAAATATGAGCAGAATGGAGATGTTGATTTTCTTTGATTATTTTTAATGAAGGATATTATAATATGACATGCTTTACGGAAACCTAACAAACGTGCTTTCTTTTCAGCTAACAGGCAGCAATTATTTCACCAATTACCATCATTAGAGTAAAATTTCCTTGCGGGCGCGTTAATGCATCCACACACACGTATGCTATCATCATGAAATTCTCATCTTATTTAGCTAGTCTGTTTGGAATAATGATTTAGAGTGTGCACGTTGCCCTGGTTTGATATAAAAGGATGAGACACCGGAAGAGAGAAACCTTTCTTATTAAAACTGTTCTTTTTGCAGCCTGCACGAACCCTGTCCTATAAAATGACAAAGTGGGGTAGTCCTAAGGTAATCGTACTTGCTTCCATTATGATTTCTTAATATTTACTGCCATTTTGGCATTTTCAAATAACCTGATCTTTCATAGGAATTAGCTGTTTAATAAAGTCAGAAGAGAAGGTCAGTCATATGCTTCTGTCAATGCAGAATGTTTGTTGGCTTTTTCTAAATGAAAATTGATATCTTTTGTTAAAGGTCGAGGCTTGAGTGTCTAGCATACAGATTTAGGGGTTATTGCTGATGTTATAATATTATTGGGTTTTTTCAGTTCATTCAGTCACCTTCATTCATATAGACTAAGGCTACATTCCTGAAGCCAATTTCACACACAACAGCCCCTTACATTACCATTTTCAATGCATGGATTATTCTCCATATTTATATTTATACCCTTCCATTCCAGTGCCCTCATATTTATATTTATACCCTGCCATTCCAATGTCGATCCAATGCCCAAGACAGCGTACAAAGCTTTAGTTCCTCCCATTTTGCTGTACTCACAACAACCCTTTGAAGTCGGTTGAGGCTGAGAGAATGAGTGATTGGCCCAAGTAGTGATTTCATGGCCAAGGAGTGATTTGAACCAGAATTTTCCAGGTGTCAGTCCAGCTCCCTAACCACTATACCATCCTTCCTCTCTCTACAGTGAAAAGTGCACACATGTACATTACATGTTTCCTAGCTTTGGTTGATGGCAGAAAAAAGCCCATTGATTTCCAAGGAAGTTCTAGTGTCCCCAAGCATAAGAGTGAGCAGTGTGAAAGATAATAATCATTTACCAATAGGCATTGCATCTGTTCTTAGTGATGGCAATGTAACTGGCAACATAGCATAGTGAAAGCAAAGGATGGAAAAGTTCTGGCAATTTTCAAGAGACACAGTTATGTGTGCAATCTCACTAGATTAGTGGTCATCATTGTGGGGGTTGTGACCTCCTTCCAGGGGGTCCTGAATAGTGGGGGACCGCCAATTCTCTCCCAAGGATCATAACATGTGCATGACTTTGGGGGTTGCACTGCAGCCTCAAGGCTGCTTAGGTGCCATTTAGAGTAGGCACTGCAGGAGCACTGGGGAGGCATTCTTTGCAAGGCGCTCTTGCAAAGCATGTTGGAAGACTCCCACAGTGCATGCCACAATGGAGCCCTAGCCATCAACCCACCCACTCCTCGGGGGCTCCATCATGGCTCCATTGTGGATCACACAGCAACAGTGCCATGCAAGAACACTCCTTAGCCTTCCCCAGTCCTCCTCAGACAGGTGCCGGGGGCTTCCTTGGGTGACTTTGTTCACCTGCCCACCGCGGGGCAATAAAAAGAAGGGGAATGGGGGAAGAAGGAGCCCCCACTCTTGATATGTGCATGTACTCATGTGTTGAAAGGTATATGTGTATATGAGTGTGCATGTATTGAAAACTATGCATGCTGTGTTTGTGTGCATGTGTTGAAAGCTGTATGTGTGTGTTGTGTGTGTGAATGAGATTGCATGTGTTTGAAATGTTTGTGTCTGAGAGAAAGAGTGGGGGAAGTGGGGGTGGGTGAGAGAGAGTCTGGGACCTTGGGGCAGTGGGGGTGGGAGAGGGCTTAGGGTCAGCATGACCATAAGTCCTATTTTTCCAGATGTCCTCTTTATCAGCATTGTGCCTTGGATTGGGAGTTTGGCAGGAGGATCCCAGACAGATTCCAAAGATTGAAAGTGGGTCCCAGGCTGAAATGGCTGAAGACCACAGGACTAGAAAGTTGGAAACATGTCTGCATTGAACCATTAATGTCCTAAAGAGACCAGTATCTGATTACTGAATATCATCTACTCCTTCAGCAGCTTCATGCCCAGCATAATTTTTGGAAGTCCAGCCTCTGTTACCTTTAGTGCAATAGAAGTCTTGGATGCACAACCTCTTCCTCTATCAGACATATGACATCCGCATCACAGGAGTCTTGGATAGGCTGATGGAAGCATACAGTGACTATAGTGTATTAGCAAAGAAGGAAAAGTCTAAACTATCTTACAGTAAATCAATTTTAAAATAAGGGGCTACTTGTCATTGAATCGTTTACAGACTTGGAGGACATGCCCTTTGCCGGGGAATCATACAGGATGACCCAAATTCTCTGAATGATTTCAGGAAGCATTCCAAATACTCAGTGTAATTACACTGATTGCATATGCAGCTGCAGTAATTTCATTCTCAAATGACCAGTTCAGATTTCTAACCGGTCATTTACGCGTGCAATTACTGTGATTGTGTTTGCACAATACTAGAGGTGTGGATCTCCAATATCAAAGGATCTTAAAATCATACCATCTTCATACTTCCCCCCCCCCCAAAAAAAAAAAATGATATTAAAAAAATTAACTAAAGTTGCAGTCCCTAACCTCCAGCTAGGCTGGCCTAAGCCCTGGCATAAGTCCTGTGCTACTTGGGGATGTCATAAAAATGCTGTTAAGACACTTCTGTGCCACTGTTTGAGGAGATTTAGGCCAGTTCACAATTGTGTGATTGTCTATATCACCACATGAACGGGAAGACTGATGAGTTTTGCTGGCTTTGGTTAGGATTGCACCCTTAGAGCAAAATCCATAGCAGTTACGGGTCCATGCAGTTACGTCACCCTCTAGTGTTATGGAAAGTCATCTTAACTGCTCTGGAGCAAGGGGCTTAATTTCACTTTAGGATATAGGCCTTCGTCTTGATCCATGTGACACTGCAACATATAGATTTGTTACCCTCGCAGGATTTTTTATATATATAATGGACTCTTAATGAACACATCAGATAATAATTTATGTGCTGAACAATTCACTTAATCAGAACAGATTCTCAGAGATGGAACCACTTTTTAGGGGGGAAAAAAGACACACAAAGGATACAAATGGACTTGCAGTCCTCAACCTTTTTACGCTGTTATTGCTCAGGAGAAAACTGTACCTGTTTTGACCCTGTATACTGCGATCCTAACCTCCACTAAGGCCTGCTTAAGCCCGGGCATAAGACCTCTGGTCACCTGGGGGTGTCACAAAAGTGCCTTAAGACACTTCTGTGTTAATGCACAGACATGCGCTTGCCTCCCTTCATCATCACGCAAATGGGGAGACCAATGAGTTGTGCTGGCCTAGATTAGGATTGCACCCTAATGCTCTGTACTACGTTGGGTTCTCCACTTAGATAGTTATTCATTCTCTAATACAGCCCTACAATGCTTTCATATTCCTCAAGGCTGAAGTTTGTCCAGAAAATGTGGCTGTAAAGCCTATTTCCATATAATTATTCTGCATTTTTTTAATCGTAGGTGATATAATGTGTTTTTTATAATTTTAAAGATCTTATCTGTTTACTTGCTTCTTGAAATCTGAAGTGCAGTTGGAGTAATAAGCAGTCATTCAAGTTTTACAGTCTTCACAAATATGATTTGTGCAGCAAAATTGTATTTAGTTAACCGACATAGGAAGGAATTACTCTTTTGACTCATTGTGTTAAGAGTTTTCACTGTTGGGTGGGTGCATTTGTGTATTTGATAGAAGCTTTTTAAAAAGTGTGGGGACCTGTGAATGCTCCATTTATTTATGCTTTGGGGCATCAGGATTCAGCCTGACTTCTATCCACAACAAATGATTATGTTTTATCTATGCTACAAAAGGAGGACTAAAGGTGAAAGGAGGGGAATTAGTGTTAAGCAAGAAGTACAGTAGTCTGACCATCTTATCTGCCAACACACTTTTCTCTAAGAGATCCCAACAGACAAGCGCAAGAACAAAATTAATTAGGTATGAAGCTGCAAAGAACATTAATTGTAACAATGCATCAGTTTTTATTGAAGTCAAAAGATGATGGAAATTTGGACGAACTCCAGTTTGGCCCACATGCAGACATTGAGAGATAATCATTAATAGATGAGTGCTGTGCAGAGACTCTAACATCACAGCAGTTGTTCAGTAGAAGCTAGGGAGTTTTTGGGGGGTCTGTCAGTACCCATTTTTCAAAACTGATTAGCAGATGAACAACAACTTCCATGGGCAGAAACTTGGAATGGTGGTTCTAGTGGTTCATTCCAACGCTGATGTTTATAATGAATCTTGTCACTAAATTCATACCATTTGCAGAGTTTATAAAATGCATGTCCTTCATAGTTAAAAGGGGTAGTTCCATCCAGCTGGCACATAAGTATGGTCATATAATGAAAGATATCCTGTTTCAACTTGCAGTCATTTTCCGTACTGATTTATGTGAGGAATATAATCTGGTATAGTGCTGTTATTTGGTATGCTTCATTCAGATGCCATTATACACAGATGGGAAAAAATCCCTTGCGAAGGGAACAAAGCACACCTTGCAATGTCACGTGTATCAAGAATGAAGAAGGTTGGGTTAAAAAAATATGTCTGAATTATGCCCCACATTAACGGCATTCCCGTTAGTAACTAAAGCTGCAATCCTAAGCTCCAGTTAGGCTGGCCTAAGCCCCAGCCTATGTCTTGTGCTGACGTGGAGGGGGGGCTTACAAAAGTGCTGTAAGACACTTCTGTGCCACTTCTGGGAAAGGCCTCGGCCAGTTCACAAACATGTGCTTGTTTCCCATCACCACATGCATGGGAAGGCCTAGGTTAGGATTGCAGCCTTACCCTAACAATCCAGAGTAACTACGGAAGACATAAAGGGCACTTACTCTGGATTGCTCTATGCATTTCCCATAGGTTTCCCATAGGTGTCACCATAACTACGTCAGTGTAAAAGGTCCCGTAGTTACTCTGGATTGTAGCCTGAGTCTAGGAGTTGGCCTTAGGAGTGTTGGTCAAGAGGGAAGCACTCTCCCATTAATGTAGTTTTGGACATTCGGGTAAAAAGAGTACCGTCTCTGGCAATCAGTTCCCTGTCATTTGGACATTGACAGCTGTGTATCAGAGAGGGAAAGTGGTTAAGATGAACATTGCTGCTTTATTGGGTTTTGCTCTATAGAGTTGCTCTGCTTTCTTATCTTAATCTATAGTCCCTTGAAACTGTCAACGAAGTATCAAGTTAGGGATTAATATTAAATCCAGGTGTGCTGCTTACTGAGAGATTATGCTCCTGCATCTCTGCCCTCCAGTGCCAACCTTTTTATGCTATACTCTCAAAGGAGGTTTGAGATGAAAGAGTTTCTGGTCCTTCTAGAATACCATGGGTGGGTACAGGGACAACTGGGATGTGGTGGGAACAAATATATGGGGGTGGGTAATTGGCATACCACTCTAAATGAAACTAGTTGGAAGAAACGTTCTAACTTAGCCTTCTTATGGATGTGCTAGATATGTAAACTAAAATCCCTCTTGCTGATAGGAGAAGGAATAATTTAAAGTATAGTATCCAGGCTAAGAGCACAATCTTAACCATGTCTACTCAAAAGTAATTCCCATTGTGTTCAAAGGTACTTACTCCTAGGAAAGTTTCTTTAGGATTTCAGCCTTAGTATTTCAGTCTAGTATCATTGTTGCATCCCAAGGTGCCTCACATAAAGAGCTTAATTCATTCTGGAGGCATGCTCTTTAAGTGAAACACTTTTTAAGTGAAGCAGATTTTTCCATAGGAAATAATGGAAACTCCGATGTTTGGTTCCACAACCCCCAAAATATTCATATAACAATATTAACTGGATGTAAAAATGATGACAAAACACTGGAATTGAATTCAAAACATGCATTCAATGTGCATGATCCTATGAAGTCTACTTAGGCTGCAATCCTAAAGACACTTTCCTGGGAGTAAGCCCCATTTAACACAATGGGGCTTACTTCTGAGTAGTTATGGATAGGAGGTTGCAATCAAAGACACTTTCCTGGGAGGCTTACCTGGGCTGCTGCTGGAGGTTCAAGGTGGTCGGTGGGGACACTTGGGGGCAGTTAGGGGCAGCTGCCTCTGTCACCCCCAGGCAACTGCCCCCAAGTTGGGGGTAGTTAGAGGCAGCAGCGCTGGCTGGCAGCCCTTTTAAAGAGCCTCCGTGCGGAGCATCAGGGCTGCATAGCACGCGTACCCAAAGCGTGCTTGCTTGTTAAGTGAAGCGAAACTTGTTATGTGATGCCAGATTTTTTGCTTGTTATGTGAAATGCTTGTTAAGCGAGGCGCTTGTTAAGTGAGATACCACTGTATATGTTTTTCATAGGAACTATTCTAAAAGCAGGCATGTCATTGCTGACATGTGAGAACTACTTATCTGAACCCAATTCCTGAGATTACTGGATTTTCAGATCTTTTATACATCTTCCCCCAGAGACTGAACATACAGACCTGATGTACAGCTCTGGCTGGAAGTGATTTCCACGCTTCCTAGGAAAAGTTTGTTCCTAGGTATTTTAACTGGAGGGCTTTGGGCAAACCACGCTTGAGAACACTATGGGACCAATCCTCTGGGATGCATGCTGCATCACCAGAACATGGGTTTCAATGGCACAGTGTGCTTTACAGTGGTTACCAAAGGGACCCACTATTACATGCAGCCAGGCCACCAATATCCTATCTGCCTTCTTGGGTCCACCAGCAAAATCATTAGTGCAGGTCCAAGTAGACCTGACGGCAGTGGAAGTCTATTCCTAGGCAAGGAAATAAATAATCCCTTACCCAAAATAGATCTCCTGGACTGCCCCCTCCCACAGGATGCAATATGTGCTCTAGTGGCAATCTGCTTCACTCTGGAGGGGGTTAGATAGGGTTCATCCATAATATCCCAAAGATGTTCTGACAGCAATATAAAAACAGCAGGTAAAATATGCAGAACAATAATGAGATAGGCAAACCCATAGTCTTCTTTGCACATGTCATCATAACTTACTTCTGGGTCCCAAGGACTACTATTGTAGCATGCAGTGCATCACTATGGAGGTAAGTTTGGGAAGAACTTAATTAAATACTTGAAGTGTTTGTGGAGGAGAAGGATAGACAAAAAAGTTGGCCCCATGAGCCACTCTTTCTTGTACGTTCTTTCTGTGTATCTATCTACTAATTTGTCATATGAATTTATACATTTATTCCTTTGGTACATTAATAGGTATGGAACTGCTGGACTTGACACTGAATACATTGGAGCTTGCCATATGTTTTCACCAAGAAACTATAAATAATAAATTGCTCAGTGTTTTTTTTTTCCTGAATGCCTTTCAAAATCAGCTTAATTCAGTACCTGCAAACAGCAGGGAAGTACAAAAGCATTGTCCTAATCAGTTGCACAGTGCAAATATTTCTTGCTAGTAAGGCCCAAATATGAAAGATTAGCGAAAAGCATATCCACATTGTGGGAGTAAAATTCCCCCATACGCCATCCCCCCCATGGCGCAGCATCCCCCCATGCACCGCATCCCCCCATGCAGGAGCTCAGAAGACACTTGGATACAAACCAAAGGCACTTCCAGTCAGATATGGGCAGTGGTGGGCTCTAGCAGGTTTGCACCTACTCTATAGAACCGGTTGTTAAACGAGAGATAGAACATATAAAGTTTAAAAACAGCCATTTAAAAGTGGCTGCCAGATGGGCATAGAACTGGTTGTTAATTTCTTTGAACCCCATTACTGGTTATGGGGTGTCCTCCAGGGTTCCCCTACTGGAGCTCAATATCCACTGTTTCTGCAACCACAGGGAGTGCAATAATGATTGCCCTGTGGATACCAAGCTTTTAAGTCTTTTGAAAAAGGGCTCTAAGTACACTCAGATTTGTATACTGTCTGGATGTCAACAAACTCCTAGAAGAAGATCTTAGGATAATACTGTTCTGATTTTACTGCTTTATTCAACTGTATACTCCACTGAGCTAGATTTACTTCCTCATCTAAGCTTTTACATCTTCATTTTAGCAGCTCCCGAAAAACAGTACAAGAAAACCTCTTCTGCAGCTGGAACAGTTCAAAATTTATCCACACTATGAATTTCAAACATCTAAAATGCTGCGCTGTTCCAGAGACTGAAGAGGTTTTCATACTATTTACGAAACGTCTTGGGAACTGCTGAGAAGAGGTAGTAATTTTACGCTGAGGGAGCATAGTGTGCAGCAATAAGACTGAAACAGTGATGCCTTTGTATCTTTACTCTTATGGGTCATTCACATCCTGACTGTTTTCTGCCTCTTGCTCAGACTATGAAGAAACATCATTTTATAACAATCATCATCACGAGTTTCAATCTTACATTAAATTTTTAGATAGTAAGTGTATCTACTTATTCTTTTGCTCAGATTTTCAAGAAGCAGGCTGGCTACTGCTCAGTGCCACTAATTGTTTCGCCTGGTTTATGAATCCACAGCTACCTTGTTTTTTTCTAGCCCAACACCTTCTCTTGTGTACTTTTAAAAGAGCTGTCAGTTTTAATGATACGAGGTATATATATTTTGGCAGAGGTTTCTATAAAGCAAGACTCCTGTCCCAACAGACAGCAGCATGATGTATTAAGTATTGCATACCTGCACAAGTACTGCATATCAGGATTTAAGATGATAACTTGTGGGCTAAGCTCTCCAGGAACAATTTGGAGAATTGTACTTAATTTATGTGGTCTGGGTGAAAGTACATGTATGCACATGCACATGCTTCTTATTATTGCTGAATGGCATGCCCATGTAAAAGTTTAGATGGATTTTGGTAACAATGACTGAAAAAGGATTGGACTCCCACATCCTTGCAAAAACATTGAAGAACACTAAATTTTACATGTTCACACTCATCAAGAGGATGCACATTGTACAAGTGGATGCCAGTGTACAAAGTTTTGGAAATCTTGATTTCAAGTATAAGTTGAAAGTATTTATATTTCAAGTATATATACTTATATATGTGTATATTTCATTGTTAAGCTATAGTGATGGATTTAGTACTGTTCTGATAGATCTTCTTATCTGTCAGTGGTCTAAAATCATGTTTCTCAGGGTCCCTTGCTCAGTCACCGTTCAAGATGAAGCTAAAAATACAGAGCTGCTGTGCAAGGCGGGCTCCCAGAGGGAAAGAGGCATGATGCCTTGCCCTGTATAAGTGGAAAGGCCTATGTATTTGGAGAAGGATACAAGTCTGTGTTTGATTTTGACTCTGAGCTGGAATATTTGAATTCCAAGCTACGGAAAATAATAGCATAAACATGCTGTGAAATCTTTGGCTGAAGCCTTAATTGGTGATGGGCAAAATCCAGAGTAACTACGGGGAGTCCTTGCTCTGGTGTAAGAACAGTTTACTCTGGATTCCAATATGAATTTCCCATAGGTTTTTACTAGGTGGTGCAGTAACTACGGGTTCACATAGTCTCTTACATAGTCCCGTAGTTACTCTGTCCCATAGTTACTCTGGATTTGACGGTAAGTTACTTTCAGCCATGACATCACTTCTGATGGGACTTGAGTCATTCTAAAAAGCGGATCTCAGTCATACAAAGTTTGAAAATTCCTGGACTAATATAGTGGAGCATGTCTTTGAATAAAAAATTCTTTATGAGTCATTGTAGAGCACAATCTTAACCCTGTCTACTCAGAAGTAAGCCTCATTGTGTTCAGTGGATCTTACTCCCTGGAAAGTGTCTTTAGGATTGCAGCCTTCATCTCTGATCAAGAACTCACCATGTGTTTAAATCATTTACGCAGGCACAGAAGGCCTCGGATTTAGCATCACTTCAAGAGACGTTCCTATTGGTGGCTCGGCTCCAATTTACGTGAAAAACATTCTTCCAAGAGGCGCAGCTATTCAAGATGGAAGATTAAAGGCTGGAGACCGGCTAATTGAGGTGATGAAATATTGCAGCACTGTTGCTAGTTTTGCAGGTCTTTTCAGCAGATAGCCTGCTTTGGTATAAATTTCCTTTCAGGGAATTTTTCTGGCTCTATTTGGTCAGAACTTTGTTTTCTAATTTTTGTGCTCACTGAACAATATTAATAAATACTAGTGTTCCACAAAGAAGTTTCATTGGCAATGTAAAAAACAAAAAGCTATCAGAAATCTCATTTTTAAGGGTCTTTTGTTTGTGTATATGAGTGAATGTTCTGCTTGGACTTGCAGAGAATAATTGGATATGGCATCCCTTGTTTTTTTTGTATTTTTATTACGCTTCAATGATAGCAGTAAAATGAAGAGGTGGTGTGATGCAGGTTATTAAGGATCAGGGATAAAAAAATTTTCACTGCAGGTCTATAAGCATATCTTGTGCATGACAACTTGTTTTTAATATGATACCCTCTCCAAACTGCATAAAATCACAGAAGTAGCAGTAATAGCTCAAAATCTTATGATGCTTTTCAGCTGTTATAAGCAAAATGCATTTCTGGAGACATAGATCTGCTGGATTTTGCCTGTTCTCATATACTGTCTATATAATATCTCATAAGCATGTTCTTTAGGATTTTTACAAATTGAGAATGTATGTTCTTCTGGCTCATATAAATATGCCTTTTTCCATTTCCATCTTAGAACAGGTATTTTAAAAGATGGCTGTATTTGCAGAGGTTGAGAACTTTGTATGCCAGCTGAAGAAATAGCATACCTTTTTATCATTAATCCATAATATATTACGGCTAGGAAATCAGCCTGTGATTTAAATCGAAAGCATGAAAGGCAGTGGAGTTCTTAAGTGAGCAGTCCGGTAGGAAAGTCTAGAAGTAAGGCTTTTGACTCTGTGAGGTTGGGACCTATAGAGGGGTACGGCAACAGTATCCTTCCTAATTGACATGATTGTTACAAGGAAAGGCATTTGGTCTAGGAAAGGGGACATGATTGAGACTTACAAAATTCTGCAAGGGATGGACAGTGGACAGAGAGCTGCTCTTTTCCCTCTCACAAAACACCAGAGCCAGGGAACATACATTCAAATTGAATGTTGGAGAGTTAGGACAGACGGTATTTCTTTACTTGCAGTCCAGAGAAACTACGGAGAGTCCTTGCTCCGGTGTAAGAATTTGCTCTGGATTCCAGTATGAATTTCCCATAGGTTTTCACTAGGTGATGCAGTAACTACAGGTACACATAATGTCTCTTATGTGCTCCCGTAGTTACTCTGGATTGTAGAGAAAGTGTGTAACTAGTCTGTGGAACTCCCAGCCCACAGGATGTAGTAATACCATCTAAGGGAAATTCATGTAGATAAATAGTACGAGGAACTGAGTAAGTGCTTGATTTATTTGCACTTATTGATTGAGTACAGCTGAAAAATAAGTGGAATGAACTAAAAGAAAGTGAAAGGATAAAAATATATAAATCTGTTTATGACCTGTTTAGGGCTGTGGGTGGTGCAAGCGGTAAAGATGCTGTGCCTGTTAACCAGCAGGCCAGGGTTCGAGACCCGGGTCCACTGATGGGCAGGCCTGGCTCCAACAACCGGTTCTCCGGAAGTGGGCAGAGCCAGGCAAGTTCAGGGGGCGGGGCCAGGGTCAGGGGCGGGGCCAGGGATAATTTTTTAAATTAAAAAATTAAAAAAATTTAAGCATGTGGCTTACCTCTGAGTAGACCTGCTTAGGATGGGGTTCTGAGGCTGCAGTCCTCTCCACACTGGCCTGGAAGTAAGTCCCATTGACTTTCATGGGACTTACTTCTGAGTAGACCTGCCTAGGTTGGGTCTCTGAGGCTGCAGTCCTCTCCACAATGGCCTGGGAGTAAGTCCCTTTGACTATACTGGGGCTTACTCCTGAGTAGACCTGCCTAGGATGGGTCTCTGAGGCTGCAATCCTCTCCACAATGGCCTGGGAGTAAGTCCAATTGACTATACTGGGACTTACTTCTGAGTAGACCTGCCTAGGACGTGCTGCGCGAGGTGTAGTCAGCCCCCCCGGGCAGCCAGGGAGAGTCTGAGGAGCGCGGACGCCAGGTGCCGGCAGCCCCCCCGAACCGGTTTGGCCAGTTTTGGCCAGCCACCTTAGCTACCGGTTCGGCAGCGTCGGGCTGAGTGTAACTTCCGGTTCGGGCGATCCGGCCCGAACCGGTCTCAGCCCATGACTGCCCGGGTCGGCCCGACAAGACAGGGTGAGCTCCTGTCCTTAGCCCAGCTCTGCGACGCCAGCTGGATCCAATTGTATTGGCTCTGCCTTTCCATTGGACTAATTCAGTGGTGTGGAGAGGGGGGATTTGCTGCTTGGGTCACAGCCTATCCTCCATAACAATCCAACCCAGGCTTTCGTGGTTCGCATGCAGCGTATGCAACGCCAAGCACAATACCATAGTCTTCCAAGACTGATGGAGGCCTGCTTTTTTTTATGTCCAGAGAAAATTAAAGGAGG
This sequence comes from Cryptoblepharus egeriae, assembly GCA_030015325.1. Classification (NCBI taxonomy): domain Eukaryota; kingdom Metazoa; phylum Chordata; class Lepidosauria; order Squamata; family Scincidae; genus Cryptoblepharus; species Cryptoblepharus egeriae. The sequence continues at coordinate 13,466,740 of JAREYC010000004.1, forward strand.
GGGTTTATTAAGACCCCAAAATATTATTCTACATTTAATTTTATGTATATAGAATGAAATTATGCATGCGTCATAGATTTATTTAGCTTTCTTAACTGCGTGTGTGTATTGAATAGGCTTTCTTTCAAGGTTAGTCTTGAGTTTAAGGAGGATTGCAATGCTTTGGCTTTGGATAAAGCATTCCTTGCAATGTTTTGCCATTTCATTTAGTGAATCTGTTTTATGCTTTAACTGCATCCAAACTTTTCTTGTGGGAATTCATGCACAGTCAAAACAGAAGGAGTCCATGTGCAATTCTATTACAATAGGCAGATTAGAGATTGCAATTGAAAAATTATTTCCTGCTATATATTTTCATTATTACCAGTATATTACATGTAGATACTGCTTTTCAGTAAGAGTATTCACGATGCAGTTTACCAGACAGATCAAAATAAATACAAAGGAAAAATGAGCAACATAATTTTTTTAGTGCTATTAGTATTTGTATAGCACCATCAGTTTTGCTAAGAACAGAGGGAGGGGAGGAGGTGTAGCAAGAGGTTTTCTAGTTATTAGAAAATATATTCCATTTATTTGTTAAACAAAGAGAAAACCTTCCATGTCTTAAAAACAAAATTCTAGAAGATGCTTTCCACACTTGAAAGTGAAACATTAGAATTAGATCCTATCATTTATTTTAATCTGTGGTTAAAAGACTGGAGCAACATGTTATTAGACATTCTAGTTGTTGATATAGTGTCACAACTTATCACATTCTGTCCCAAGTAGTGTTCCGTTTCAACATAGTTTCCGATTGATAAACATCCCTCTTGAACCTACTAACTTGATGTACTTTGGCAAAAATGAATCAGCAGGATAAATTTCAGTTATATCTTCCACAAGCAAAATGTGTCCACATTGCATGAGTAAAATACCCCCCGTGAGACAGCCACCCGGTACGCCGTCCCCCCATGCGCATCCCCTGCATGTCATAGGCATCCCCGTGTATGTCGCCTCACCTTGAGCAACATCCCCCCCATGTGCATCAAACCCCAAATGCATTCTTCCCCCTTGTGCAATGTCCCCCATGGCATAACCCCCCATGCACATTCACTCCCCATGCGCATCATCCCCCTGAAACATCCACCCACAATATTCCCCCTCCCATGCAACACCCTACTCACCCATGCAGGATTTTGGTCTGGTTGTTGATCAGTCTTCATTGTTAAGTATTAGCCGAAAATGCCCCTTAGGGGTTAAATTTCTAGAAATCAGTGAGTGAGTGAGTGTGCAATCCTGAGCATGTCTACTCAGAAGTAAGTCCCATTCTGTTCTTTGGGGCTTACTCTCTGGAAAGTGTGTTTAGGATTGCAGCCTGAGTCAGTCAGTCAGTGAGTGACTTTTCTCTTTTATCTCGTATATAGATAGATTTGTTGGACAGCTCATTCCAGCTTGTCTTCCCTACTGCCAATACAACCGTACCAGTATGGCATAGATGGAGGAGTTTTGCGCTATAAAGGCCTCCTAGTGGTAAGGGAATATTTGTTCCTTTACCACAGGGTACACCTTGGTGACATCCACCATAGATTTTGCTGGTGAAAGTCTGAGACACCCCAGGATGGGGGATAATATGTCAGCATCATGCTGTTTTGCAAGATGCATGTTCCAACAGAGCAGTGGCCAGTAGAGATATAATATAATGTATGTACATGCACCTGTTGTAATCTTTGCAATGGCTAATCTATCACACACTGGTTCTGTTCTCAGCAAAGATTAGATAAGATTAGGAGTGTTGCTCAGAGAACACTTTCCCTGCAAAATCCATGTATACACAGCCCCTGTACATGTCATACACATGCAAATGTCCCCATTTACTTTCCTAATTTCCCTTCCCTGCTTTAATTACAGTTAAGTGATGTGCTAAGCATGGCCTTCCTGTAAATAGGATGCTAACGAAAGTAGTCAGAGTTACTCCTGACCAGCTTCTGTACCTTGAGACAAAGACTTGCAACCCTTTTAATTTTTGCATCAGGAAGAAAAATGTATTAAGAGGCTGCTGAAGTATTTGGCAACTAATTTTTGTTATTCCCCTTTATGTATTCTTTACCTCACTTGGGTTAGAAAATTTTATTTAAACAGCTTGTGGTTCATTGTGGTTCATTGTCATTAGGCTGTGGGTGGCGCAAGCGGTTAAGATGCTGTGCCTGTTAACCAGCAGGCCAGGGTTCAAGACCCGGGTCGGCCCCACAAGACAGGGTGAGCTCCTGTCCTTAGCCCAGCTCTGTGACGCCAGCTGGATCCAATCGTATTGGCTCTGCCTTTCCATTGGACTAATTCAATGGCGTGGAGAGCGGGGATCTGCTGCTTGGGTAACAGCCTATCCTCCATAACAATCTAACCCAGGCTTTCGTGCTTCACATGATACCATAGTCTTCCAAGATTGACGGAGGCCTGCTGCTGGTTCATTGTCTCATCACTTCTATTTGTGAGGCATGAAGAAAGGAAGATAGGGACTTACTGTGCTTAGGTCTTGATGATGGTCTTAGCCATCTCCCCTGTTTAAAATGAATTTTTAAAAATGCAATTTAGATATATAACTGATTTTTTCACTGCTAACATGCTATTTTTGCAGAAAGATGCAAATCAAGAATCTGCTGTTTGCTATATAAGTTTTAATGTACTTCTGTGATAGACAGAGCTGAAAAAGATGCAAAAAGTCTGTATGGGGGAACATCATTATAATTAATGTCTTGCCAAGACCAATTTTATTCTCTTACTGGACAACAATTTTATGTTTTAACTTCTTCATGTTTCATTGCTTCAGTAATTTCTAAAAAGGGATGACAGCCTCCCTCGGTGCTATTCAGTTTGGGAATGCTTAAGCAAAAAGTGGCAAGCCCATTTACACATTTTCTCCATTTTTTCACTCTAGATTTTGTCCTGCTCCAAAGGGTCTGCCACTTTGCCTTACAATCTACAAGGAAAAACACAATAGTTCCTAATGCAGTCATCTAATACTGTTGTCAGATTACAAACTCAGGATGCTTTTGTGATTCCATTACTCACCCATTGAAAGCTTAAGAGTTGGGTGGAATTACTGAAGTTATCCAGCAAGGCACTTTGCCCAAAGGCAGGAATATCTGTATTTAATATTTTTTGACACATACCCATTAAGACTCTTTAAAACCTTTTATGATGACTTTAGCATCCTTTAAGAACTTTCTTGTTAATGTTTTTTAAAACTGCTGTTGCAACCTAAATTGGTAGTATCTTGCTTTTTCTTCATTCCATGACCATTTTTTGACTTTGACCAACTTGTATGCCATCATCCAGGAATGCTTTGTAATTTGGGGACTTCTTGGCTAAAGATTGAACTTAAGCTGGGCAGGAAATTTGGAAGAAGTGATGAAATTGTCACACATTGATGGAGCATATAATTTGCATTCAGAAGTTTATAGGATCAGTCCCTGGCATTTCCAGGTATAGGAAAGGCTCTTGCAAGAAGGCTGGTAGAACTGCAGATAATCCTGAGCTAAGTGCAATAGTGATTTGACTGGCATTTACCAGATGTTCAGAGATTATGGGAAGTTAGGAGGATGAGATCCACTGTGCACTGATTTCAGTGGGGACTTAGGGTGCAATCTTAAAAACACTTTCCTGGGAGTAAGACCCACTGAACAAAATGGGGCTTACTTTCGAGTAGACATGGTTAGGATTGTGCTCATAGTCAGTGTATCTCAGACTGCATTCTTCAACACAGCCAAGGTGTTGTTGGGTTTTTTTGGCCAAATGTTATCATGTATTTCTAGGTACCATTAGTTATTCCATGTTTCTAATTGTCACAACACCCTGCAGTTGCTGATCACAATGCCATTATGATCTACTTATCTATTTCAGGTAAATGGAGTGGATTTAATAGGGAAAACTCAAGAAGAAGTTGTTTCCCTCCTGAGAAGCACCAAGATGGGAGGGACAGTCAGCCTCCTCATTTTCCGTCAAGAGGAAACATTCCATCCACGGGAACTGGTGCGTATCTTTTTTTTCTAAGCCACTCCAGACCAATTGAGCTAATAATCTGATGACCTGCTGTTAAACATGTGCAGCTATAAGGGGAACACAGGCAAATAAGCATCTATTATATTTTACATGGCGTTTCCTTTTAGTAATGGGGTTGGAATTGGATTTCCACATTAATATGTGAACTAATGTTTTCAAATTGTGGATGACAGCAAATGCAAATTGCCAACTGTTGTATGAACCTTGCTTGAGTGCCTATAGACAATTGATTTACTCTCAGTGTTATGTACTCATGTGGAAAACTAGCTGTTTGTTACACAAACAGTTACACAAACAGCTAGTTTCTTTTTTTCCTCTGAGCCTTCAGAATTAATCCAGAACAGGATTTAGTAGTTCTTTGGTTTGAAAAAATAGGAATTTGCAAATGCAAGAATGTGGTTTTATTACAATACCCATGTGTTAGAGATACCCTGTAGTTATTAATTTTACATGGTAAGAATGCACTTTGTGTCTTTTAACAGAAATACAATAATCACTGTATATGAAATAACTTTTCCACAGAGTGGGCACAAATGTTTCATTGCATATCTTAAGTTTTTGGGTGGAAAAAGCTGTGAATTCAATAACATTCAATAGATTTAAATAGCAGAATTCAATAGCATTTTCTCATAAAGCATTATTACATTCAGTTTTTAAGGTGAACTCCAAACTCACTGCTTCCCAGAATATGGTAAAGCCAGCATTCCAAGTGGTTGAGATCCTGGGAAATATAGTTTCCAAGACATCTGATATTCAAACTTAGGCCCATATCGTAAAGTCAAATTAAGCCCTTTGCTCCGTAGCAGTTAAAGTGACTTTCCATAAGATAACACTAGACATAAATGTGTAACATGGACACATAACTGACGTAACCGTGTGGTGCCATAACTGCCATGGATTTTGCCCTAAGGCTAAAACCCTAAACACACTTTCCTGGGAATAAGCCACACTGAATATAATGGGATTTACTTCTGAGGAGACAGGCATCAGATTGCATCCTAAGTGTAGGAAACCCATTTGGAAAGCTGGCATCTGGGAAGCTGACAGTGCAATCTTAACTCTTTGTTAGGATTGCCAGCCTCCTCTTGCTACCATGAGAATGGGGAGCTATGTGTGTTGTGCTGGCCTAAATTGATTAGGATTGCACCCTAAGTTATATATTTAAGGTGCCAGAAAGGGAAGAATGAATGCCTCCTTGTCATTAACACCACCAATACCAGATACAGTGTTGGGAGGTGAATTTGAGGGTTCAAACAGACCATCTGTTGCTTCTAATGCTGTCATTTGCCTGATGCCAGGATGCACAGTTCAAAAGCAGATGAAGAAAAAGCAAAATGTATTTTTAAAATATTTCAGTTTTCTGGGTCCAGTTCTTAACTGAGTGGAAAAGAATTCACTTTTCACAAGCTTCAGAGATATATACCTTTCCTAGTTCAGCCATTTTACTCTGGATGGAACATAGGGCCTTTGGCTAAGAAAGCATGCACTATTACTGAGCTATTATATGAGTACTAAAGAGATGCGACAAATCACACAAAAGGCTTCAGGTTGCTAAAATATAAATTAAATCAAATTATAAAATGAGTAGGTAAGGAAGAATTGTCTCATTCCCCTCCTTTTTTGCATGATTCAAAGAACACATTCTTCACAGCAACAATGGATCCTGAAATCATGAGTGTCTTTTTTCCCCCGTAGTTCAATAGTATTCAGTATAGTTTTTCCCTTTTTCAGGAGGTGATGTGAAAGTCACTATGGTCCAGATGAGGAAGTATTCAATGGGAATAGAAATTTTTCTGCCGAACATAACTGTTCTGAGAACAAATGAGTAAAATGTGTTGTATGCTCAGTGTAACAGAGAGGTTATACATAAGAATACACAGTCAGCTTGTATCTTATACACTATAAACTTGCATAATTCAAGTACAGTATATGAACACTGTCCCTCACTCAAAGACCAAAAAACCCCAGTTTAAACAGTACATGTGACTCCTGCCTCACTTACTCATCCCACCTGTTGTTCCCACATGTCTCTTGTACAGAGCTTTTAGTTCCTAAAAAGACAGTATGTATTTATTAGCTTTAAGGAAGTTTTGGCTTCCTTGTGTTTTGACTGTGCTTTATGTACTGAATTTAGAGTGTAATCTTTGTGTTAAGAATTTAGTTGGGTGTGTTTCCAACCCCCCCCCCCCCCTCAAAGCCCCTGGGACCGCTATTGCCAAACTTCTCAGGTGGTAATATTTTGGAAAAGATCTGGTGAAAGTCACAATAGTTAGCTTATCGTTGTGGACTAGGAGGTGTAGATTGTTTTACTACATATATTTGTAGCATCAACAAAGAAGTATTTTTTAGTCTTAGAGGAATAATAGTTTTTGTTTTTTTGTCTTTGTTTTCTAAGTTGGTTTTAGCAAGCTGTTTTCCCAAGGCACGTCTTGGGTACTTTGTATGCAGGATATTAATTAAAATGGGTCATCTCATAGGAGAGTTCTTGTGTTGGGTTGATGTCTTTGAAGCCTGTAAATACTGCCTCTGTGTGAATTTATGCCTCTTGTGGTATGTTTAGGGAAAGTTGCTCTTTCTTTGTGGTAAGTTCTGTAAAGTTGTCATCCAATATATATACATGTTTGTTACCAGGGAATAAAGTGCTGCAGAGATGATCAATCTGAAATTATGTATGTACTGATTAGAAGTTTTGAGAGTTGCTGGCAATGACATGACTGAACCAGGCAGGGATAAGTCTGGTGATTACTGGGTGGGCAGGATGGGCAAAGCAAGGCAAAAACTGAGCTGGCAGGAGAAGCGGTCACACAAATAAGGACACATGTATCTGCAGAACGATAACAGCTTGATTTTGCTAATGATGGATGATTCAGTTCACATTTAGACCAGAATGGAATTTTTTTTTTTCCAAATTTCTGATTGACTTTGCAATTGTCAGAGGTAGATCATGTGCCTCCAAATTTTTCCTGTACCTAGTGGTTACTACAGAATCACATCTTTTCCCCCTCTTCCTCCTACTCCTCACTATCATTATCTTCATCATTGGAATTGGGACATTCTCTTTTCTTCCTGTTGTACTATTATCAACAGCTCTTTGTCCTAAAAATCAGCCTTTATTATTATTAGTGACTTCTCAACCATCCTACTTTCTCTATCACATTAGGGAAGATTCTGCCCTCCTGCACGTATCTCTGTTGTTTATATGACGTGGAGTATTATGAGTGGGGAAGAAGATAAAACCCTCCTGGAAAACTGTATGGCCCAGTACTGGCAGGAGTATCAAGGAACCATGGTGGGATGGCAGACACCTTGCAGATGTAGCCTTGGGCTTTTTTCCAGGGGTCATCTCCCAGTTTAGCACCCCCTACCCTCTTATCTGGATTGCCACTGCAACCACTTCCCCTAACCACATTGGAAGTTGAAGCTTCTCCCAGCCTGGCAAGACTGTGGTTTGTGTTGTGCTGTGAAATGATGAAATTCTCTATTTTTCAACCTATGATGCCACCACACCCTACACTGCAATTGCAGTGTGCAGTTTTTGGAACTGACACTGGCATCACCACCAGTTACTTCCAGGATCAGAGACTAAAATATGATACTACAAACAGCAGTAAGAAGCACTCATGTCGGAAGGGCTACCAGACTTTTACAAGAATGAAAAATATTCACAATCCAGCTCATCCCATTGAGCTAAACCTTCTATTGTTGTTTATAGAGTTGCCGTCTTGCTGCGAGTGAGCTGGCATCCCACAACACCACTGTTAAGCCTTGCCCATTGGTGCTGCATCACATAGGTTAATAGATTTCAATAGATTTTATAGCATTATGCCAATCTTGAACAGCAGAGCGTGTGAAAGGCACAGTTAAAGCCCAAGTGATTGTGTGATTGTGCTTCTCCCAGCCCTTTAGAGCCTGTTTTACTAGACAGTATTATCTGTGTGTTTTGTAATGTTGTGTGTGTGTGTGTGTGTGTGCGTGCATGTGTGTGTAGACTGAATCAGCAGCTTTGGCAACAGAGTTTTCATATCGGATTGCTGCCACTTCCTGCAACAATTTCTGTCACCCACCATTTCGAGATCCAAACTGTCTGACTGTCGTAGTTCACTAACGTATCTTCCTAGACTTGATCTTATTTTGATTTTTTTTTCACTTCTAGAATTCTGAACAAGGCCAGTCACAAATTCCAAAGGAAACGGTAAGAGTTTTGTGTTTGACACTTCAAGAAGAGTTGCACAAATGTTTTTTGAGCTGCATCAGAGGCAGTTTTCACAGACAGTTTCATTCACGATGTATGCTGTAGGTGGCTCTCTCCAGCCTTAAATTGCACTTCATTTATTTCTTGCATTTACTTTATACTCGAAAAATATGGGAGGAATGATAATTTGCCTATATACGAGTGCAAGTGTGCACATATGCACACACAGAGATTGCTAGAGGTCGAGAGAGATCAAAAGGAAAGAAGATCTGAAGTACATACAGTAAATACACTGTGCCCTTCTTCCCCAACATCATTTGTTTCACATATTTTTAAAGCAGCTGTAATGAAACTGAGGCAAGAAATATCAGAATCACCTTGGAGGTAGCAGGTCTGCCGTGAGATCTGGAACATAATGCTTCATTGCGTTCTTTAAATGATTCTCATAATGAATATCAGGTGTCTAATGATGAGCACAACTAAATCAGGAAACACTTTTTTTGCTTTTAGGAATGAGTTGTCATATGGATCAGTACTCCACAGCAGAGTCCGTCCTGTTTACTTTTGATACCAAATTTCATAACAGTTTCACTTCAGTTAGAGCAATGAACAAAAATAAAAAAAGATGCTTTCAATGAAAATGGCAAAGGAAACAGGAAGTTAATTTAGATTTCCATGATTTCCCTGCTTTGGTGCTTTGACTTCCAGAAAGGGTGGTTTTCACTCCTGTGGTCCATTAATGCTGCTGTTGCTGTCAAGCTTTAATATGATGCTCTAAACATTTTTTGTAAAGGTCTTTTGCACACTGGGGTCTTTAAAGTTGTTTTAATGTAGAGATATTTGAATCTTAGGCTACAATCCAGAGTATGGGACCTTTTACACCAATATAGTTACGGTGCCACCTATGGGAAACCTATGGGAAATGCATAAAGCAATCCAGAATAAGTGCCTCTCACGTCTTCCTGTAGGTACTCTGGATTGTAGGGAAACTATCAGAGGTACTAGAGATATTTCAGTACAGTTTTTGCATTGCATCTGCTTAAAATTACATTTTGTATGATCCATTACATAATGGTGTTATTCAAAACTACCGTGTTCTTAAAAATTTTGGCCAATAGTAGTGTCATTCCCCCATGTACACCACCTGGTTTATCCCACACACTTACTGTTGCTTTGTGCAATTACTTTGGACTTCATTTTTGTTTGTTTTTGCCCTTTTAAATTAAATTTCTTTAAAATAGTTTCAAAATCAAGGCTTGTCCTGGATTTCTTGTCATTGTGTGACAAAGAAGCAATGTCTAGGCTTCTGTGCCTAAACATATTAAATACTAGCAGCCTGTCTGACAATCCCTTGGCAGAGTTCAAATGTGGGGTTTATGACAGGTGAATATCTATGTAAGACCATGTACCCACGTGAGTATTAACAGAAAAGAGCAAGGTGAGATATGGTGAAGCATGTCTTTCCCACATTCAATCTTTTCTGCCTATCAAGAGTTCTTTTTTCAACAGAAAAATCAATTGTGTGGACTTGTTTTGCAGTATTTCACATGTTGACTACTTGACTGCCTCCCCCCCCCCCCTCTACTTGGTTCTGCATCATTCCCCATTTAGTTCTCCTGTCCCTGGTTGTCAGATTCTCCAGCATTTTGCGCTTACAGCTTCTCTCTTTTTTTTTTTGGTACCACACTTCTAGTCTCTCTTGTGCTGATTGTTGTGAGTTCAATGAGCGTTGCTGTCACAAGGCTGACAGTAGAAGAAAGCAAAAATAGAAATAGTAGTGGAAAGAACATTGAGAGAATCACAGGAGGCTGTTGAAATACAAAAACAAAATTAGGCTCCTCTCAATTTGAAGCACAGGCTACCTCAAATATTTGACAGCCGCAGGATGAGATGGAAGTGTCTGTAAATGGTGGATACAGAATGACCAATTCGTAAGAAGAATCTCTCACCATCCAGTTTGACAATGAACTTTTAGGGCCATTTGGGGGGCATTGTGTTTGGATTTTGAGGGCTGTGGGTGGTGCAAGAGGTAAAGACACTGTGCCTGTTAACCAGCAGGCCAGGGTTTGAGACCTGGGTCACAAGACAGGGTGAGCTCCTGTCTTTAGCCCAGATCTGCGACGCAGCTGGAACCAATCGTATCGGCTCTGCCATTCTTTTGGACTATTTCAGTGGCATGGAGAGGGGGGTTTGCTATTTGGGTAACAGTCTATCCTCCATATTAATCTACCCAGGCCTTTGTGCTTTGCATACAGTGTCAAGCACGATACCATAGTCTTTCAAGGCTGATGGATGTCAATACTACTGTGCTCAGATTTTGATATTTGTTTGCTATGGTAGATTTAGATATGTCTTCCTTGAGATGTTTTGTTATTTGCAGGGATGTCATATTGTCTCTAGTAACAATAGTTTGATATGGCAACCATACCTGAGAACATGGGAGGAATGAAGTCACTTGAATGCTACAGGCAATTTTGAATAGAGCCTAGGACATCCCAAGAGCAAAAAGCTGTGTAACTTTACCAGGCCATTTCCTGTGTGCCTGTACCATTCAGTGATTTGGGGCTTTTTCACTTATTCAGTGGCTGAGTAATCCAAAACTCTGCCTTTCAAATGCAGAGGATCATGCCAGCCAGCCCTGGTGCTTCCTCCTTTGGAGCACAGTGAGACTGTGATTCCATTTCTGAAGACATTTTCTTCAAAATGTCTATATACACATACAACTTGTAAGGTTTGTAACAGAAACCCTTACATCCTTAGGAACCCAGGATCCTGATTATTATTAACTGTTTGTTTGTTTATTTTTAATAAAAATATTTATTTCTAGATTTTTTCTTCCTATTCCTATTTCATATATCTTACAAGTTTGATATAATAAGTGATTCTAATGATGGATGCATTATATGCTGTTCCAATGCCCTTTAAGAAGGAACTGGACAAATTTTTGGTGGAAATGTATGTGTGTGCATAGATAGATATAGAATCCTAGAATCATAGAGTTGGAAGGGACCCAGTGGATCATCTAGTCCAACCCCCTGCCTGCAGCAGGAAATCCTCATCTTGTGGGGACCCGGGTCTTGAACCCTGGCCTGCTGGTTAACAGGCACAGTGTATAGATGTAGGCAACTTGAAAATGTCAAATGCAAGGAAGGAGACCTGGATGCAGGTGTCTTGTGTGCTCCTTGAGGCATCTGGCGCTGTGTGATACAGGAAGCTGGACTAGATGGGCCTTTGTTCTGATCCAGTGGAGGCGTCTTCTTATGTTCTTACCACTGGCTACCAAACTGTTTTAGAGTACTAAGTGTGTAAGTCAGTTTCATTGCCTTCTATATGGCTGGTTAGAATCCTATTTTGTACCTTGCTGTCATGAACAAAACAGTTGTACCTTCAGCTGAACACAGTGATTATTTTGATATGAGAGAGGTTGACTGTGATATATATGAAAAGTGGTAATTTGTCATTCCATTTATGTTTCCAGGGATAATTATCTTAATCTTGTTACAGTGCATCAAAATAAATGGTTAATTATGATATAGGAAACCATCTCTCAATTAACCTTTGCCCTTATCCTCAAAAGTCAATAGAGCTAGGATTGCATTGTGCGTTTTGAAATTTTATTCCTTTCTTTTTTTTCTTATCTTAAACCTGCACGTGACCTGTCCTTAGCCCTACAATCCAGAGTAACTACGGGAGCACGTAAGAGACTTTACATGCACCTGTAGTTACTGCACCATCCAGTGAAAACCTATGGGAAATTCATATTGCAATCCAGAGCAAATTGTTCTTACACCGGAGCAAGGACTCCCCGTAGTTACTCAGGATTGCGCCCTAAGTTTTGCCTAGAAGGACTTCAAGTGATGTTGCCCACCCTGAGCTCTTAAGGAATGAAATAAATAAATATAAGAGAAAAATAAACATTATTTAGTTTAATGTTTAGTTTAATTATTTAAAATTAGAAGGTGAGAAGAACTTTGCTTGATCAGAAAAAAAAAATCCATGAAAACCAGTATCCTTGCTCCACTCAGTGGCCAACCGGGAAGCAGACGAGGAGGGCACTTTTAACCCCCCCCCCTTTCTATTTCTGTTCCCCAGCAATTGACATTCAGTGGCATGTTGCCTGACAAGGTTGCATCCACCTGTCATGTCTAACAGCAATCGATAAACTTCTCTGTATTGTCTAATTCCCTTTCAAAAACCTGGAGGCCATCACCACAATACACAGCACTACACTTTATGCATTCATTACATTGTATGTGAAGAAGAACTTTCTTTTACCTGTCTTGAATCTGCTGCCCAGTAGTTAAATTGCATGGTCCCCCATTCCAGTGAACCATTTTATCGCCTTTGTGTCATTGCTGCTTAAAAATTAAAAAGGCTGCATCCTATCCTCAAACACCTGAGAGGAAGCCCCTTTTATTCTAATTGGGTAATTTTATTCTGAGTTGGCATGTATAGGATTGGGCTTCCAAACACTTAAACTGATTTTCCCATTCAGAGGAATTGTAGTCTAAGATGTCCTAGTTGTTGGTCTTTTTTTGCTTGTATTTTTCTGTGCTCACAGATATATATCTCTGCTAATAGTCTCCCTTATGTTTTATTCCCCTTCAGTGATATAGTTAAGGGAATGCAGGGCATAAAAGTTGTAGTGGGCAACAAGTTTTTTTGGGGTGGGGTAAATGCTGAGCTTAACACTAGCAAACAAAATTGTGAAAATCTTGGTATGTACAAATAATACCATCATGTTATATATCATTGGAAAGTAGAGCAAGTGGTTAAGATACTGTGGCTGCAATCCAGAAGTTAATTTGGGCTACCCTATCTATCACTGGGGTGGCCCAAGTCCAAGATGGGGCAACCCTGTTATGCTAGAGGCTTGGGGCAGCTTAAGGCAACATTGGCTGCTCCAAGACAGATGGAGCTGGGCTGCTGTTACTGGGCCAGCCTAGGCAGCTCAGCAGAGGCATGTTGAGCATTGCCTAGGGCAGAGCAGTTACGCTGTATCCAGAGCCTGTTTCCAAGGCAGAAATGTCCTTTTCCAGCTCCTCAGTTATACCACCTCAGGAGCAGGTATTACAATGAGTAGACCCATAGGGGTCAATGATAAGGCCAAGTAAGAATGGCAGTGTTGACCAAAAATCTGAGTTCTTGGCCAGCCTAGCTGCAACTCCTGCCTCTGAACTTCAGGATATGGCACAACTACGACAGCCACTAATCTGTGGATACAGCAGGTCACTCCAAGCATCCACCCTCCACTAGAGGTACTGCTGTACTGAATTCTCCTGCTGCAGCTGTTACTGGTTGTCAGGAACTTCTGGGGTTCCCTCTAAGGCAGGCACCACAGCTGTTCCTTGTTCAGTGTGATCTGAGGGGGGTCTCCTCGAGAGCAGGCCCTCCCCAAGTGTCACTGACTTGGTGCCTACTTAGCATTCTCTGGAGCAGTTAGGCCAGCTCAGGCTTCCTGACTCTCTGGATGCAGCATAGCTTTCTGCTCTGGATACAGAATATTTGGGGCACCCCAACTAGGGCTCTCCTCACTGCCCTAACTCTGGATTATGCCCTGTGTCTGTTAACCAGCAGCCCCAGGTTTGAGAACCCTGGTCCTGTAAGAGGGGGTGAGCTCCCATCCTTAGCCCAGCTCCTTCCAACTTAGCAGTTCAAAAGCATGGAAATGCAAATAGATTAAGTAAGTTTGGTGGGAAGGTCATGGTGTTCCATGCTCATGTGGGGCACATGTTGGACAATGCTGGCTCTATGGCTCTAGAAACATGGACAAGCACTGCTCCTGACAACTTTACCTTTACCTTGCAATGAAATAAGCCACATTAGAATATGTTTATTCTATCAAGTTATGGCCAATTATCCAGAAAATGAAAAAAATAACTGCCTTAAGAATCATAAAGCGGATTTCTTTAACCCAAAACTGAACTATGAGACTGATTGCTCTGAGATCTAATTATGATACAGCATGAAACAAATAAGGTGTTAAAATGAATCAGCTCTCATTTCCATGTATCATGATATACAGTAGATCCCCCTGCTAATGTGCCCCTAAAAAGGCAGAGGCACTTTTTTAGTAGTGTTCCACTTATATATAGCCAAGGAAGTAATAACTATCCAGTCTAGATGTTTCCTATCTGTCTGGAGGTGCAGTCCTAACCAATTTAGGCCAGCACAGTTCACCCATCTCTGTTCCCACACCCATAGTGTGCATGTTGATGCTGGCCTAAACCTCCCTCCAGGAGTGGCACAGAAGTGACTTTCATCACTCTAGACTTGTATCAGGACTTACCAGGTGTTAGAATTTTTCAATCAAGTTACCTACTTGTATTCCATCTTCTTGAGGGGAATTGGAGACTATTTGGGCCCTTTGGAAGGACAGTATGGAATGCAGTAGCAATGCTTTCCCTTCTGTTGCATCCCCCTCTTCAAAATCTTTCCTATAGTTTCCTTTGATTCTTGTGATCAATTTGATTTTGGAGTTTTCTGAAGAAACTTGCAAAACCTACAAGTTGATAGGAAACTGAATATACAACAACAGTGATATTTCTATTGTATTGCCTTCAACTTTCTCCCCGGGGCTTGAGTGACACACATGAATGACATCTGTTGTTTCTTCCAATGGTTCATTTTTCTACATCTCTTCAAAATGTTTGCTTACACTGATCTGACTACAGGGTGACTGAAAAGTAACTCCTTATATTGTAATTTATAAGTATTTTAAAATAGGGAGTTACTTTTCAATCACCCTTATATGAAACTTGAGAGTTTTCAGTGACAAGTAGATTACATAAAATGTATGTTTGCTCAGTCTGTTAGTGACTCAAGTCAAGGTTTTATTTGATTAGTAAACTTAGATAATTTGTGCTTGTAAATATTTTGGTTTAATGCAATGATTTGTTAGGTTGTTTTTAGTTGGTAGTACATTTTAATCCCACCTTGGCTGCCACAAGCTCATGCAGCACACCATCAATAAGTAGTGGTAAATACATATACTGTATAGTACCATAGCTCAGCCAGTCTAACCAGTACTGTACATTGCACTAAGCTGCTGTGCTCCCAGTTTTCTTGAGCTCCTGTGAGAAAAGGAAAGTTGCATATTGGAGTGTGCATCTAACAAAATAATTCTGCCATGGACTTATTAACAACTACACCAGTCCAATGAGCATGCTGCCCTTGTGCTGCAGCAGTTAGGCCGGCCTAGAGGCCTCCTAGCCCTGTGGATTTGGCCTGCCAGCTCAGAATATGGCCTGCATAGGCCAGCTTAGCAGGATTGGCAAGTCAAGATTGTACCCTAAGTGCAGGTTTTCTTGAGCTTTGGTTTCTTGAGCTCAGGCATCAAACATTTTAAGTGCACTACTAATAGTTACCTAAGAACTGTAGTCTCTATTAAAAATATGGTAAAAGATCCTAAGGTACATTTTTATTCATTAACCTTTAAAATTTTAGTCTTCACAACTTTTTTGTAAACACTATTACAGTAAGTACACTGTAAACAACATACCAGAAGAACTATCAATAATCCTTTTTTAAGATGCTTGGTGTATTACGCCAGAGCTCTACATATAATTTATAACATAAATGGGAATTTACATTTATATTTACATAAATGCAATTCAGTTTACAACAAAAGAACAAGCAACAAGGAACTAACATAGGCAAGAGCAGCTACGCAGTTACAAATCTATTTTACTCAGAAGTCAACTCATTGCTTTCTATGGATGTTAATCTTAAGTAGTGGTGCACTGAATTGTGGCTTGGGATTTTGTTACAGGTAGAAATCAGAATTACATACCTGTAAATATCTGTGTTTTAAATACCTAAACTCTGCAAACATTTGCAGACTTTTTCAAACTTTTACAAAATTGAATGATGCAGAAGGGTCAGGTGTGATCCCACCAAAAAGAAGAAAGTTTTCTTGATTGCAGTGAAAGTATTGTGTGGATTCTTTGGTAATCTTAAGTTCACTGTTGTGAATGAAAGACCATGTCACATGCCTGGCACGTGAATGGGTTTGGTCTTCCATATGGGTTATCTGGTGCTTCTTAATGTAACTGAAGATCTTTTCACACTCCTGACACATATAGGGTTTTATATAGGGTGTGGATTCCCTGGTGAATCTTAAGTGCACTACTTTTACTGAAGGCCTCTCCACACTCCTGACACATATAGGGTTTCACCCCGTGTGGATTCCCTGATGCTTCTTAAGTGCCCTACTATGAATGAAGGCCTTTCCACATTCCTGACACACAAAGAGTTTCTCCCCTGTGTGGATTCTCTGGTGCATCTTACGTGCATCACTGTAACTGAAGGCCTTTCCACACTCCTGACATATATAGGGTTTCTCCCCTGTGTGGATTCTCTGGTGCATCTTACGTGCATCACTGTAACTGAAGGCCTTTCCACACTCCTGACATATATAGGGTTTCTCTCCTGTGTGTATTCTCTGGTGTATCTTAAGTGTACTACTTTTCCTGAAGGTATTTCCACACTCCTGACATATATAGGGTTTCTCCCCGTGTGGATTCTCTGGTGTATCTTAAGTGCACTACATTTACTGAAGGCCTTTCCACACTCCTGACACATATAGGGTTTCTCCCCTGTGTGGATTCTCTGGTGCATCTTAAGTGCACTACTTTGAATGAAGGCCTTTCCACATTCCTGACACTTATAGTGTTTCTCCACTGTGTAGGTTTGATGGTAGATTTTAAATTTATTAATCTGACTGCAGATCTTTCCACGCTCCTGGCACTTATAGGGTCTGCCCACTGTATGCATTCTCTGGTGACTTCTATGTCCCCAACCAAAAATCCTTCCACAGTGACGGGATTTAAAATATTTCTCCCCTTTTTGGATTTGCTGTTGATTCTTAAGAAGACAATTCTAACTGAAGGTATGTCTGGATGCTTGCCACTTGTAGAGATTCTCTGTGTGGGCTCTTTTCCATGAAGTCTGAGTCTGTGCCTTCTTTCTTCTGAACTGGTCCAAAACTGATACTGATGAAAAAAGAAAACAAATCATAGAATCATCATAGAATCATAGAGTTGGAAGGGACCTAGTAGGTCATCTAGTCCAACCCCCTGCCTGCAGCAGGAAATCCCCCTAGAGCATCCCCGACAGGTGCTCGTCGAGCCTCTGCTTGAAGATCCCCAATGAGGGAGAGTCCACCACCTCCCTTGGCAATCTGTTCCACTGCCGAACCGCCCTCACTGTCAGGAATTTTTTCCGGATATCCAACCGGAATCTCCTCTCTTGCAGTTTGTACCCATTGGTTCTAGTTCTGCTTTCAGAAGCAGCTATGAACAAATTGGCCCCTTCCTCCCTATGACAGCCCTTCAAGTATCTGAAGAGGGCAATCATGTCTCCTCTCAGCCTCCTCTTCTCCAGGCTGAACATCCCAAGTTCCCCCAACCTTTCCTCGTAGGGCTTCCCTTCCATCCCACTGATCGTTCTTGTCGCTCTCCTCTGGACTTGCTCCAGTTTGGCTGCATCTTAAAGTGAGGTGCCCAGAACTGAACACAGTACTCAAGGTGAGGTCTGACCAATGCTGAATAAAGAGGAACTAGAACTTCTCGCAACTTGGAAGCTACAGACCTCTTAATGCAACCTAAAATGGCATTTGCCTTCTTTGCAGACACATCACACTGCTGACTCATGTTCAGCTTGTGATCCACGGCGACTCTAAGATCCCGCTCACATGTTGTGCTGCCAAGCCAAGTATCCCCCATTTTATACCTGTCTTTTTGGTTTTTATTGCCCAAGTGCAGAACTTTGCACTTCTCCCTGTTGAAATTCATTCTATTTGTTACAGCCCAGAATTCTAGTTTATCCAGATCCTCCTGGAGGTTTCTCCTGTCTTCTGTTGTGTTTGCTACTCCTCCCAGCTTGGTGTCATCTGCAAATTTGATCAGGCTCCCCTGTATCCCTTCCTCTAAGTCATTAATGAAAATGTTAAAGAGAACCAGTCCCAAGACAGAGCCTTGGGGTACCCCACTTGAAAAAGACCTCCAGGTTGACACAGAACCATTTACTAAAACCTTTTGTGTGCGGTCGTTGAGCCAGTTGCAGATCCACCTAACGATTGCCCCGTCTAGCCCATATTTTTCCAACTTCCCAATTAAAATGTCATGTGGGACTTTTGTCAAATGCTTTGCTGAAGTCAAGATAAATGACATCCACAGCATTGCCACTGTCCAGTAAGCTCGTAACCCGATCAAAAAAGGAGATCAGATTTGTCTGGCAAGATTTATTCTTGGTAAATCCATGCTGGGTTGTTTTGATCACCGAGTACTTGTCTAGATGTGCACAAATTGTGTGCTTTATGATTTGCTCTAATATCTTGCCCGGGACTGAAGTCAAACTGACTGGTCTATAATTTCCCGTGTCTTCTTTTTTCCCCTTCTTAATGATTGGGACTACATTTGCCCTCTTCCAGTCCAGTGTCACTATATTATATTCCCCCCAATCTATTTTCCCTACCCCTTCTTTCTTGTCTCCACAACTAATTGAAAGCACCTTGGGGCAGGGCATATAAATTTTCACATAAAGTTTTAAATCCTAATGTGTAGTGTAAATATAGTGCAGCAGTATCACTATAATATGAGATACTGTACTAGAATTTGATGGTCATCTAATGAAGGCAAGCCCACAGAGAGGGCAGCTGTGCTAACCAAATTTCCTTCTAAAATTTCAGAGGAAGTGGAAAGCACAAGTGGGAAACTCTGCATGTCTAACTGGAAAATGCTGACGTACAATCAAAAGTGTTTGATGGAAGGGTGTAGATGTACGGATGTTGAAAACATGGGATATATATACCTTTCCATCTCATCAATTGTGAGATTACAGCTTTGATTCTGTTGACGTAGGAATCAATGACCACTGCTTCATTACAAACTCATGTTCAGCTGAACTCTACCAAAAAAAACCTTATTCATCTCTTCCCTTCAGTTCTTCCTAAGTTAAATATTTTGATTTCAACCACATGTTCGGGTAAACATTAATTAATCTTATTTGCACATATATACTGAGGCTCATTATTCTTATTAGCCAAGTTAATATGTCACATCTGGCACTTTAGTACAACTCTAACAGTAGCTGCTAACTATCAGAGAGCATATGCAGAAACTTCTTTAAAATTCCATGGGAGATGGGATCTGCTTTAGTTTTAATCTCATCCACTGAGCTAATTCTTATATGCTAATGCAATATTGACATGGGAGGTATGAAACCTCTCTCATATAAGCTTTCTGATCCTTTCCACCTTTATTGTATTGTGCTTGTAGGGTAAACCCTCTTGCTTCAATTCATTGAGGTGAAACAGAATGTCCACAAATATTCAAGTGGCTCAGTGAACACAGAGTAATCGTCTATTAACTGGTGCAGGACTCTAAGGACAGTGACAGGGAGTTTGTGGGGGGGGGGGAGTGGTCTGCTGGGTTAGGGCTGGTTAGAAACCCAGAAGATAAGTACAATGCCAAGTTGTAAAGCAACTGAAGAAAGGTACAGAGCTTGAATAGATCAAGAAACTGGGTTGGAAAGGTGAATAAGAAAACTTGAAAAACAGCAGAGGAGGGAAAGAAGAGATAAAATATAAAAGGGAAGATGATGTCAAGCATCAAGATAATGTAGAGGAGCCTAGAACTTCTGTATATAAGATCTAGAGCTTGGCAGAACCCTTTATTTTTAAGAAATACATTGGTAGGATGGGGTTGTAACTCAGATGGGGTTGTAACTCAGAGATTAGACATATGCCTCATATGGCATGAAGAAGATTCCAACTTCATTCCCCAGCAGCACCAGTCTGGGCTAAGTGGCATCCATGGACTATCACTGCCAATCTGTGTAGTCTATAATGGAGCAAGCAGTCATAACTTGACATAGTTTGACAAAACAGTCAAACTACCTTGACATAAGGTAGTTTTAGATGTTCATGTATATTTAGCAAAAGGAATTCTACTATCACTGCAACCTGGTTCCAGCAGTAGGAAGGGGGTAAATGGTATCTACACAGGTCCAGAATTGAAAAGGGAGGGCTAAGAACCAAAGGAGGGAGCCAGATACAGGTGTCCGCTAGGCTCCAGTTTGGAATCATCTATAGATTAAAAAAAAATTAGTGTATAAAGAAAACAATGGAAAAATAGATTTAAATACCTACTTCCAGATTTCTTGCTACTCTACTGCAGCTAACTGGATAAGGTAAGTGGCTCAATATCTTTTGGGATTTGATTCTGGAACTGAAAAATGGAATGATTGTTTGCTGACTTCCTATTTACAACAGTACAAAAGCAATTTTTAAAACTGATTTCCAGTGGCCATTTGTGTTGAGTCAAGTCCGTGTATTTAAAAAAATCAGTTTATAACAAGGTTGGACTTGTATTAAAAAAAAGTGGTCCTGGAAGCCAAAGGTTGAATTGTGGAAATTTTGTAATATTTCATAAAATGTTTGCATATATTGCGTAAAGACTTGCATTCATGGTCGGTATAAGTTTACATGGTTTTATATATTGTAATTTAAAAAATTTTGATCCAGTGGATTTGGAAATTACAATCCAATGGAGAAGGGAAGGATGTTTCTAGGGATCTCTGTCCTCCCCCCTAATAAAACTCTTCTCAGAGACCCACACGTTCCCCTTCCCAGGCAGGGCAGTCTTGTACCAGGTCTGTGGGGAAGATATGGAGACAAGGGGGAGGAAAGCAGCTTAATGTGGGGTCACTGACAACAAAGGCCAGTGTGGCTCAGCCCTAGACTGAAGTAGGCAGGCAGTGAACTGCCACTGAAGGACTTGATTGCCACCAGACACCCAAAGGAGCAGGGTTGTGCTGGGCGCCCACTTCCAGAAGGAAAGTCCGGTTGGCACCCAAAGGTGGGCAGAGGCACAAACCACCCCTGCTGCTGTCCTGGAGCTCAGGTGTGATTGGGGGCCCTGCTCTGGTCCCCACCTTTGCCGTTACCAGAAACCCCTAACAGATTTCTTGGGGGGAAGATAAAGGGGTCAGGACTGACCCACAGCTTTCTATAATGGGAGCTCTGCAGGCCCTACTGGGAAATCCAGTGGAAATAGAGGCGTCCCTGGCGAGAAGTCCTATGAATGGCATAGCAAACCCTGATGCCCCTTGCGAGGGAGCGCTTTGAAACTGAGGGTCTCAATAAGGAGAGAAAGACTGTTAATGGGGCTGGTGGGTCTGCTTGGGACTATGTTTCCACACAAGACCCTATAGATTTGGGACTCTGACCCTGAAAGGGAGGAGACAGAGGGCTGGAAGGCCTGAGCCTGGGAGAAAGGCATGGGAGCAGCCTGGAGAGAGTGGCTGGGAGAGGAGGGCTGAGCCAGGGAGAGGAGGCCAGGCCTTCATTGAGGGTGGGAGGTCTGGGTGAGGCCCAGCCAGGTCTTCATTGCAGGGAGAGGGTAAAGGAAGAAACAGAGCTGAGGCTACCGTTGCAGAGGCTGCTCTGGGAAAGGCCAAAAAGAGGAGCCTGCTTGACTCTCCTTCTTCCCTGGGAAGGGAGGCCTATGGTAGACTAGCAGCCCTAGTTGTATACTTAAGGTCCTTATGCAGCACCCTTGGGGGGTGCTGTTCCTATAACCCCCCTAGCAGTATCATAATTGGGGGTCAGAGCTGTGCCTCAGGAGTTGCCAAAAAAGGGCCTGATGTATTCTACTTCTGTTCCTGCGCAATGTGGAGTATGACAGATTGGCAGCCAAAGGAGCCTGGATCAGGGCCTTATGCAGCCCCCTGTGGGGTCTTACCCCATTTCACAGAGTGCCACCCCTTCCCCCAGCCCATTAAACCACCTGTTCTACTGAGCCAGATATTGGGGGGATGGCTGGAAATAGGCCCCCCCAAGTGTCAGTGCGGAGTGGCAAAGCTCTTCCAGCTTTCCTATCACTAATGGATGAGCACTTATTTATTAAATAAGCATGACACTAGTGTGTTCAGAGGGGGAAAAATAAGAGCCAGGATTAATAGCCTCTCTCTGGCTATGACACTTAATAAAGAATCTGCCTAATCTCCATTTCCATCTACAGTATTTATATACTGCTTTTCAAATTAAATGTTCACAAAGCGGTTTACAAAGAAAATGGAAAAAATGGCTAAATAATAACCAACCAACTCCTCAAATAGTGGAAAGGAATTTCAGAATGAACACGAAAATCAAGTATAAAGGATAAGGTTAAAAAAACTCATACATATCTCTTCTTCCTCCTAACAAATAGTAGACAAACTGAATCAAAGCAAAGCCAACCAGAAATGGCCTCAGACCAGGCATGGGGGATCTGCAACTTAGGCTTCTCTTCCTGTAATGTTTCCAGTGTCACCATTTGACTTCAGTTTGGACAATCTGTACTACTTTTTTTCTTACCTGAAAAAAAGATACCTGAAGGGCTGTCATAGGGAGGAAGGGGCTCATTTGTTCATAGCTGCTACTGAAAGCAGGACTAGAACCAATGGGTACAAACTGCAAGAGAGGAGATTCCGGTTGGATATCCGGAAAAAATTCCTGACGGTGAGGGCGGTTTGGCAGTGGAACAGATTGCCAAGGGAGGTGGTGACTCTCCCTCACTGGGGATCTTCAAGCAGAGGCTCGACGAGCACCTGTTGGGGATGCTCTAGGGGGATTTCCTGCTGCAGGCAGGGGGTTGGACTAGATGACCTACTAGGTCCCTTCCAACTCTATGATTCTATGATAAATTTATGGCTAACAAGTGGTGAATGTGAAAATATTATTTGGTTTCATTTGGAGGGGCAAATTGAGGAAGAGGGGTAGCTTAAAAAGTCCCAGTAAATGAATTCATGTCACTTACTATGCACTATATTTGAATTTGAAGGAAAGAAGTCACCTATGCAGTTTATCATGCATCGTATTTTTATTGCAAATTACATCCTTGAGCAGCTTTATTCATTCATTCAGCTGAAGCCATTTCAGGTGACCTTTTCTTCAGTGTGGCAGCTCAGAACAGAGCATTGTGAAGTTGCTAATTGTTTTGGACATGGTATCCAAGAACCCTTATGGGAGCTGAGACTTGTTGTTCGATCACAGCACACAAACTGACTGGGGGTTTTATTTCTGATGGTGTCAGAGTACACAAAGCAACGGCTTTCTTTCCAAGATCAAATAATCATAAAAATAATGCTGAGGTATTTTGATTGACACTCGAAGGCTGTTAATTTGGAGCATATCAAGATCAGATGGAAGTTATTGCAATTAGTCTGTGATTGTGTTCTCTTTTCTTTCTCAGTTTTCAAATGCCACGTTTTACATATTTTCTTGCACTTTGAAAAGCTGTGATTCATGATCTTGGGTTTTTGGTGATGTTTTTAATACTAAATATGGGGAGGTAGTGCTTCACCTCTTTAGTTTCTATTCCCTCTTAAAAAAAGATTTTCCCTTCATTTTCCAGCCTTAATATTTTATTCTACAATCCAGTGCTTAAGGTGGTTACTACTGTGCATATCCTGTAATTTTGAATGAGCTTCCTAATCCTGAACCAGGGTAGTAGACTGTCTAGCCCAGTGCTTTTTCTTCATAGAACGGAGATCTCTCTGTCATCTCAAGCAGACGTCTTTTTCAAGTTCTGCTATCTGAGATTCTTTTCACTGGAGACCCAAATGACTGAACCTCAAAGCATGTCTCTTACCACTGAGTTCTGGCCTCAGAATAACATTCCAAGGATATCCAGCATAGCAGACAGATGCGCTAATAAAAAAGAGTCACTTTTGTGGTCCTCTGAATATTTTTCTTAGATCAGTAGAAATATTACTTATGTGAGTTCTGAATGCTAAAATAGCACATTAAATAGCATTTTATAAAATGTTTCAGATGAATAATGCATTTTTTTAAAAGACCGGTATATTTGCCTACTGTATACTGCACAGCTATAGCATTTTTAGGCTCTTTCACATAGTTAAGATATTTGGTGCAAACTGAAGTGTCTGCTTCCCTTTCTTATGCAAATAACCATCTTACCCTATCAGCCTTAACTATTTTGAATCCCAGGGCTGGCCAACCTGGAACTTGGTCATCATATCCACTAGGAAATTGATCATGGTACCTTGATTTTTCTGCCCAACTCTGGGAGGGCTATTATAGATTTAGGCATCAGGCCTGTAATTGCCACCCTGCCTCCATGTCTGACCGCCAAGCTCAGTAGCTACCTGAACATGCGTCTACTCTGCATCTCTGGTTCAATCTTTATTTTCTGTCATTGTGGCTTTTCCTTCCTTCCTTCCTTCCTTCCTTCCTTCCTTCCTGAGGGGGGATGCAAATTAAGACTGACTCAGCTGATAAAGCTGTACAGTAACTGGTATATTCAACCAAATGGAAAGTGTGCAGGGGTCTCTCTAATGTTTTTGGCAGGAGGGCCACATCATCTCTCCGACACTCTCTTTCACAGAAAATTAATTTACACTTCAAATTTGAATAAATTTTCATATAAGAATGTATTGGAGTGGATTACAAGGCTTGCCCAAGGGCCAAATAGAGGAGTCTTGCCAGGAGCCACATAAAGGCTCTCTGAGAGCTGCATCTGGCCCCCAGGTTAGGGTTTGGAGACCTCTGCATTAGTGGAACAAATTACAGACCAGATAGGGTAAGCATTCCCTATCAAATGTTGGACTGGGACACAGAAGTGAGTAACATGAAAGTGTAACCTCATTTTCACCTTCTGTAGTATTACCACTTTTTGTTTTTGTTTACATACTTTTCTGCAAGAGGGAGAGAAATAGAACCTGGAAAGAGTGCTTGTATCAAAAGTAAAAATTGTGGTTCTGATATAAGTTGACATTAAATAAGTCTAGATTAGAAAAGATTTCAGGCAACTAAATCTAAGATTTCAATCTACTAAATATTAATAGTAAAATAGTAAAATAAAATACTAAGATTTCAGTCTTTTAAAAGATTACAGTGGCTTCATCATGAATTTCAGTATTTCTAAACCACTGGTATGGGTAGCATCAGTGGTACTAGAGATGGTGTCTGGAGGTACTCACAAGACTCACTTGCCTTCCAGCAGTAAAACCAGGAATATGACATAACAAACAGTGGTAGAGGCTTGGCGCAGAGGGCAGTACTCCAAAGCTTACTTTTCCATGCTCGAAATGGCCCTTCCATCCGACCTAAGCCTCTTACTAATGTTGCTTTGCAGCTGGCCTTCCAACCCAGAAGTATCTGGCTATGATGTCATTGCCAGGATCTTCTGATTGTAATTCAATAGTTGGACCATGTGAAGTGGTATGGAGGCAAACACTGATGTATTATGCTTTGGTGTAGAGGATGAAAAATGTTTAAATTCTACTCAAAATGGGATCAGCCCTGTAAGCCTCCTCTTAAATACAACATTAATAGCTAATATTATGTAAGCTATTCTCCCTCTTCCGGAAGTCACAAGAATTTGCAATCCTGTTGGAGGACTTGTCCAATCACCTGGCAGGCAACGCAAGTGACCAAACAAGTGCACTATAATGAAATAGCAAACTATCAGTTTTAAAAAATGCTTACAGCTCAAATGACTTTTCAGGCACCAAAGAGCAAAAAAGCTTACCATGACCTCATCTCCTCTGTATCATCTTACATGATGTTTCTTTTGAACATTATTAAGATTCTCACGTGTAAAACACAAAACAAAGCAAATATAGTTGATAGGTATTTTATCAGTTTGCTTGCTGTTCATTTTCTCCTTACTGCTTGGAATACGTAAATACTGTACCCTTTTTTTAAAGAACAACTGAGCTTGCAATATAAAATGCATTGGTTTTAATGCTTTTTATTTTTTTCTATTTTGGAGGTTTATTAATTATGAAAGTTCTCTCTCTCTCTCTATCAATCCATCCGTTCTCCATCACACACACACACACACACACACAAACACACACACACACACAAACACACACACACACGAATTATTGAAGGTAGTGCCAGATGTACTATCATCAAAGATTTCTCCACAGAATATCAATTAGAATTATTATGATATTGCAATTTGAGCATGGTTTTTTTTAATGTTTAATCACTGTAACTAGAAGATAATTGCAAACAAGAAATGTTTCTAAATAATGCCACGTTTAATCTCTTCTTGATAGCAAGCAGAAGATCTTGTCCTTACCCCTGATGGCACCCGGGAATTCCTTACTTTTGAAATTCCTCTTAATGATTCTGGGTCAGCTGGGCTTGGCGTTAGTGTCAAAGGTAACCGGTCAAAAGAGAACCACGCAGACCTTGGCATCTTCGTGAAGTCTATCATTAATGGAGGAGCAGCATCCAAGGTCTGTGAGTCTGTGTTTAAAAGAGCTTGAAACTTGAGGTTTTATTTAATGATTCTGCTGTTGACTCCCTCCTTTTGAGTTTCTTACCTTCCTTTCTAGGTTTAAAATAGTTCAGTAGTTTTATGCCTTTTTATTTTTTTCTCTTATTTTGGATTTGGAGCATCTGCAGTTTTATGTTTGTCGTATTTGGTTCCATTTGACCCTTTAAAACAGCACATAGAGTTCTATGGGACTTAACTTCTACATAGCTCGTTATGATCTAAGCAGGATGCACAGTTGTGCCCCTTCATCCTTACCCCACCTATCCTTACCCCATTCTTAATAAAGATTGTGGGAACGTCCTGAAGAATAAATTTCTTGGATACCGTGAGGCTGTATTTTCACGCCTATAATCAACTACAAAAAACACAGACTTTCCTCTTCCTACACCATTTGATCTGTTTGTTAAATTGGCAAAATTGAGGTGGAAAATTGAGTGAGTGTTGTGGGGATTGCAGACCAGTACAATTAAGAATTAGGCAGACTTGCACAGGAATGAGTTTGTTTGCATAATGATAAAAATATTAATAGAAAAGCTATGTAGAATTGTCAGTGCAACCCTGCCTACTTGGTACTCAGCCAGTTACCATCGTCTGAGAACAAGGGATGTTGTAGGGTCAAAAGAAGGAGGTCCAGGAAGAGGCTGTAGCTCACTGGTAGAAAATCTGCTTTGCATTTAGAAGATTTCGGGTTCGATTCCTAGTACCTCCAAGTAGAGCAGAGATTCATGCCTGTTAGAAAGCCTGGAGAAGCACTGCCATTCATTGCACCAGTACTGAGGTGGGTGGACCAATGGTCTAACTCTGTATAGGGCAGCTTGCTATAAAGTCACCCCTGAGCACAGTGTTACAAATTCTTGCTTTAGAACAGCTGTCATTAGTATGGCTCAGGAATTCTTTTTGAGACCCTTGATGAGAAAGGGGGAAAGTGGCACAATCGTTAGAATGTTGTTTGTATAGACAGATTATGATAATGTTGTGGAGTTCAAATATGTAAATGATTGGAGAAGGCCCATCTACAGTGGCATTTCTTCAAAAGCCATTAGAATGTTGCTCACTTAACCATAAACTCTGAGGATTAAGATTTTTCTTCCTAGCCAAAGATGCCAAAAAATTCCTTTATTCTTTACTAAATAACATTTTTCTTGCCAGGATGGGAGACTTCGAGTGAATGATCAACTAATAGCGGTAAATGGGGAATCGTTATTGGGCAAGACAAACCTAGATGCCATGGAAACCCTTCGCAGATCCATGTCCACAGAGGGAAATAAGCGTGGAATGATTCAGCTCATTGTGGCAAGACGAATAAATAAATTCAATGAGGTAAAAAGCATGTCTTTTTATTTAGTTCTGGGAGGGTTTTGTTCCATAGGCCAAATAAGAAGTGGGAAGGGATATAGAGAAAGCATTTCCCTTCCCTGACTTTAAAAGTGGGTGAGATAATTGCAAATGTATATTTGCAATAATAATTCCAATTAATAAATTAATTGCAATAGCAAGCAGTGAATTTTACATTGTAAAGGAAGCATGTCAATGCACACAAAGACACACACAGTGCACACAGGCTTTTGAGGTGCTCAGCCTTGGACAGACAAGAGTTGGCCATAGCCCTTTCCTCTTCTAGTATTTGCTATTCAAGGCTCTCCAGGATGTCAGGCAGGGATCCTTCATCGTGCCACTTGGAGGACCCAGGGATTGAACTTGGGATCTTCTTCATTCAGAACTGCAACTGAGCAGGAGCTGCTCCAAAATTCATTCTTTGGCTGGCTGGATCCCTGGTTTTTGGCAAATCCCTGTTCCTGCTGCAGCCTTTCCAATTCAGATACTCTTTCATCTGTTATAGAAGCTCCTCAAACAATTTTAGAGGCAAAGAAGAGCTGCAGATAGAAATGGGAAGTCCCTGAATGTCCTGAGTAGAAGTTAGGATTAAAATGATGTTTGAAAGCTACAGAAAGCATTCTGCCTGATTGTTGGAAAGTAACATTTGGAAGATACCATGCTGTGGGACTTGCTGTTCTCCTTTTTCTTGATTTTTCAAAACCAGTACCTGCCACTGGGTATTGAGTCTTCCTGAGGCAGCAGGGTTTTTTCCCTTTAAAAATCCCTTAATAACTCCACACACACCCACACCCAAAAAAATGGCTACACAAATAGCAAATGCTTTAAATCCAAGTGCTTGGGAGAGCCAGTTTAGTCCATACATGGAGAGGGTTGGACCAGAGAGAAGTGGGTTCGTTGCAGCTTGTTCATTGCAGAGATGTGGGTTAATTCAGAGGTTCCCAGACTTGGGGGGTTCAACCCCCAGAAGCAGTGCAATCCTAGCACTTGCTTCACTGCCTTGCCCCTCCCCTGCAGGAGGTTATAGCAGTTTCCGGATTTCCAGAGAGTTTGGGAATCACTAGGTTAAGCGATAGATCAATTGACAGGAGAGCCTTGAGCCATTTCACTATATTTAAGCCTCCCATTTCTTTGTTCTTGAAGGCTTCATCTCCAAATTTGAAATTCAGATGCATGGCACACCCCAGCTATCAGTGATAAGCTGTTGTTTATTATAAATTGTGTGTCTGTATGAATATTAGTGTTTAAATGAATGCTGAAGAAAAACTGTCAGTCTCTGAGAGAATTGGTAATGATTTAGAAATATAAGAGAAATATTCCAGGAAATACTCCAGGAAATACTGTATTTAAATTTGTGAATATATACATATATCTTGAAAAATGTTGTAGCTGTACCAGATGCAGGAATTTATATTTCTCCTGTAATGTCTAGGTGACAGGATTTGTGTATGAATGCATAAATTATCTCTGTATTCTCATTAATAAGCTCCACATGCCAAAACCAGATGAAGATACACACATTCAAATGTGTCTGTGTCTTATTTTGACATAGACTGCTTGCTAATTAAGAAAACTTATCTACCTGAAAATCATTTTGCTGTGTTTGCAAAATAGCAAACATAATGCTGACATTTACCTGCTTCTAAGTTGCAATCAATTTGGAATCCTGAGATGAGCAGAAAAAATAATAAGTCATGAGAGTCTGGTAGGATTTCATTGGTTATTCTGCATTGGGCAGGAATTTGATTTAGTGGACTGTGGTTTGCTTTTCACATCTATTGTACACTTGTAGATTAAAGGAACACCCTTCCATGTTTTCTATTTGAAAGCATGCAAATGCAATGATAGAGGGGAAGGCAATGAGTCCAACTCCTTGCTCAGGACAGGCGGTCGTCGCAGAATCCTTGATAGTTGACCATTCAACCTGTACTTGAAAATCTCCTCCTTGGCACAGGGCCTACTACTGCATGAGGGTAAATTGTTCCAGTGCTAAACAAGATAGGGAATTGTTCTTATGTCTAGCCTTAATGTTATTTCCTGTAATTTCAACTAATTTTAGTCCTTCCCCCAGGAGCCACAGGAAATAGGTTCTCTCTTCTGTGTGACGGTCCTTCAGATGCTTTCCCACATAGCTCTTCTCTTTTCTAGGATAAATATGCCAATCTCTTTTGACCATTCCAGATAGCTCATGGTCTCCAGACCCTTAACTCACTCCAGTTTATCTTAAAATGTTGCCTCCAAAATTGGCCTCCAAAATTGACACTTCAGGTCTGCTGACCTTCCTATTGTTTTGACCTTCCTATTTTGCTTTTGGAGTTCCCTTAATTTAACTAATTGGCATAGGTTAATTCAACTCAGATAAAGTTGAATACATTTTGGAGGGCTAAAGAATGCTAAGAACATGAAAAACAGACTTATTAACAGTGGCTTGTAGATAAAAACAGGTAGTCCTGAAATCACACCACTGAAATTCAGGGAAACAAGTTAATCCTGATTAACTTATGTGCCATTAATTTATGTGGGACTTAGCAATAACTAGTTTTTTTGTCTTAGCCACAGTGGCTCAGTGGTTACAACGTTGTCATTAGAACTCTGCTTGATTAGAATTCCAATCAGCAGGTCAGCAGTTCAAGAACCAAGTACTGCAAGATGGGGTGAGCTCCCATCCCTAGCCCAGTTGCTGCCAACCTAGCAGTTTGAAAGCATGCAAATGCAAGTAGATAAATAGGTACCACCTTAGTGGGTAAAGCAGTGTCCTGGCAACAGGCCCCTGCAACAGGCTGGCCAGGTTTCCCCATCTTGCGTCCAATGATGAGTCCAATCCATAACAAGAGGACCCCATCACCACATGGGACAAATGATAAAGAAATTGCCTTTATAACTCAATGATTGTGAAATATAATAGCACAGTAAAAATCACAGTTTAGGCTGGGCATGATCTAGGCAAAGTCAAACTCTAGATCTTTAAGCTAGAAGAAGGCACTCTAAACATCTGCAGAAAACAGTATAGTATCTACTGTACACTTATCCAAGGTGTAGATAGGTTTGTGACTATCCTCATGCTACATATATCTTGAAATTTTTGTGACTCTACTCTGATTTGTTCTGAGTTTTAGAGGTTCTGAACCATAAAAAAGTTTATTAGGCTACAATGCTGAAGACACTGCTGGGAGTAAGACCAATTCAACACAATTGGGCTTAGGGTGCAATCCAGAGTAACTACAGGGAGTCCTTGCTCTGGTGTAAGAACAATTTGCTCTGGATTGCAATATGAATTTCCCATAGCTTTTCACTAGGTTGTGCAGTAACTACGGGTACACGTAATGTCTCTTACGTGCTCCCGTAGTTACTCTGGATTGTAGAGTTACTTTTGAGTAGATATGGTTAAGATTGTGCGCTTAGGGCACAATCCAAAGTAACTACACGAGCATGTAAGAGACATTACGTGCACCCGTAGTTACTGTGCCACCTAGTGAAAACCTATGGGAAATTCATATTGCAACCCAGAGTAACTTGTTCTTACTCCGGAGCAAGGACTCCCTGTAGTTACTCTGGATTTCACCCTTAGATTCAGAACTTCACTTTGCATGGAACTTCACTTTGTATGGGAAGAACTTCACTTTGTATGGGAAGTGTGCAATGGCAGGTTGCACAGCTTCTTCAGTGAACAGTCTCAATGAAGAATGTTTAAACAAGTGCTGTGAACTTTGGCCCAAGCAAACCAGCTAGACGCCAGCAAGTCTCCTAGTCTATAAATAAAGTGTGTAACAGAAGGAAAGCCATTGAGAATTGGTTTTGGGTACATCATTGTTTAAACAGCCTTTAGTTGGAGTTGAATATTGTGGTGGTGGACATTGTCTGCCTTTCTTTTCTTCTAGCATGTGTCTGACATTCTTCTACCCTGAGAAGTGTTCAAACCTTCAGTGGGCCCATGTTGTTGAACCAGTTACAGTTTTAACAATGTCACTAGTTCAGGTTAGTGTCAGAAAATATTATTCAAGCATAGAGCTACTTGTTGTACCAGTATGAAATATTATCTTCTGTTCTTCCCTGCTTTATTGTTTTCTATGTCAAAATGCAGCAGTTTACAACTCGGTAACTATAAGATTTGGAATCATAAGGGATGTTTTTGGGAGTGTTGCTGGAGGTGGAATTTCAATTGGAGAAATAATTGCAGCTGATAATAGGTTCAAAATTTCCTTTTCTGCTTTTAACCTAGAGGCTACTTTTTGCTTTGTCTAGTTGTTGGAATAATAACAGTACTTCAGAGTAGTATGTTCTGGGATTCAAACTGGAAATTTGTATATTGTCTTGTAATAAAATGAAGATTAAAAAGATTTTGAGCAAGGAAGATAAATAAGAAGATTTTTTGGTTTAAAAAAAATTCTCAAAAATTTCCATCTTTAAAAACTATCAAAGGGAAGGTCATGTAGAAACTTGTTCGGTGGCATTGTTTTTCAGGACTAAAATGGCAATTGAAAGACCAGATTCTGCTTCAGATGTTCGAAACACATTTTGACAGTTAATGGTTAAGTAGCTCTGCCATATATCTTGTGCTGACTGACACTGGAATCCTAACCCCTGTTTAGACCAACCCTATGCCTGTCTACTCAGTAGTAAGTCCCATTGTAGTCAGTGGAGCTTACTCCACTGAACAGGATTGTGAAAGTGTGAACAGGATTGCAGCCTCAGAGCCCAATCCAATGCCTGTCTACTCAGAAATAAAGTCCCATTGTAGTCAATGAGGCTTAGGGCAAAATCCAGAGTAACTATGGGGAATCCTTGCTTTGGTGTAAGAAAAACTTACTCTGAATTCCAGTATGAATTTCTCATAGGTTTTCATAGGTGGTGCAGTAATTATGGGTGCACATAAATTATCTTACGTGCTCCCGTAGTTACTCTGGATTTGGAGGTTACTCTTCAGTAAGAGTGACTAGGATGGCTTTGTGCATTTTCAATGCATCCTCCACTGAAAAAGGTTGAAAATCCCTGATCTGAGTAGACATGCATTGAGACGTTGGGTTCTCACCTACAATCCTTATCCACAGTAATCTAGCAATGGCTCTATTGATTATAATGGGATTTACAGCTGGTCCCTGGAAATTTTTTTTCCACAGGTTGAGGACCACTGATTTAAGTTGTGTTGTTTTTTTCCCCTAGGACCTTATAGACCACTTTTTAGGGTCTCATTCAGCCCCTGTAGCCCAGGGACCAGAGACTGGGAACCAGTGTCTTGGGGAAACAAGAAGAGGTAGTGTAGAAACCTGGATGAAAGAACATTTTTTAAAAAGAGGGTGGTAGGAGCTAACAGGCAGAGCCAGTTCATGGTTGTAATTTTATGTACATCTGCCAAAGGGTAAGCACCGATGTACAGACTCTGACTTATTTCTGAGTAAATGTGTACAGACTTACCCTATAGCAGTAGTGGGCACTTTTCAATTTTACGGCTTCCAAACATTTAACAGTTGTGTAGAGGAGGGAATTTTGGGTCTGATGACAACCTGCACCTGCTGAAATTCCCTCTCTACATTACACAGTTGTTAGAAGTTGACCCTAACCCTGCAATAGAACTTTATTTTTTATTCATATTTCTACTGCAAAACAATATGAACATACCAATAAAATAAATACCTTGTGTGACAGAATGTTACCATGAACATTATAATATAATGAGAAACAAATAAAACCCAATTTTCTACAAAGTCATGCAGATCTCAACAAGAGTGGAAGATCTTTTAAATATTGAAAAAGTCCTGTGTCTGGGACATTAAAGACATCATACACAGTTGTGCTTTTTGTAATTTTCAAAATTTTCCCTAGAGCATTTTACTGATTAAATTTAAAATATATGAAAAATTTTAGGTGTTCAACATCTTCAGCAACTATAATTGTGTAAGGTATATTTTAAATCCGCAGTAGTCAATTGAATTTACATTTTAAAAATAAATATTACTGTAGTTAAATGTTTGCAGTGTTGTCTGTTCCTCCTTGAGAATAACTGTTGTCAGGTGGTTTACATAAAATAGTTCCATTTACATTTGAAATGTTTATCTTTTCATGCCTGTATTTACAATTAATCATTTTAACTTAGGTAAAATTATTAGAGTGAAATTCTAACCAATTTAGGCCATCATAACTCACCTGGCATCACTTCTTATGGTGGTGTTGGGAGGCCACTTCATGACCTAACCCCTGCCCCAGGAGTGGGGTACAGCATGCCTCAACCTCCCCACACCACCATAAGAAGCTATGGCAGGTGACTTATTCCTAAATTGGTTAGGATTACACCCTCTGGCTGCAATCTTAAGCCCCAGTTAGGCCAACATAAACCCCAGCATAAGAACTGTGCTGGCCTGGGGTGTCACAAAAGTGCCATAAGGTACTTCTGAACCACTCCTGGATTTTCAGTGAGGTGAAATGCTATTGCAGGTTTCTGAAGCACTGTATATACATGCACACATGATCTAGTAACTTCAGGAAGAGATTTGAGCCATGCCCAGGTTAGATATGCAAGGCTGCAATCCTAAAGACACTTTCCTGGGAGTAAGACTCATTGAGCACAATGGGGCTTACTTTTGAGTAGACATGGTTTGAACTGTGCTCTTTGTGCCCAATTTGGTGCATGTCTACTCTGAAATAAGCCCTATTATAGTCAATGGGGCGGCTTACTCCCAGGAAAGTGTGGATAGGATTACAGCCTAACCACCACTTAGGTTGGCATAAGCCCCA
The DNA here is from genome assembly GCA_030015325.1 of Cryptoblepharus egeriae. Taxonomy (NCBI): domain Eukaryota; kingdom Metazoa; phylum Chordata; class Lepidosauria; order Squamata; family Scincidae; genus Cryptoblepharus; species Cryptoblepharus egeriae. Next base: position 13,501,333 of record JAREYC010000004.1, read on the forward strand.
ACTTAAATCCTGTGCTGGCTTGGGGGTGTCACAAAAATGCCATAAGACACTTCTGCCCCAATTCTGGGGAATCAGGCCACTGTACAGACATGCACTGACCCCCCTCCCCACACCACCATGGGAAGATATGCCAGTTGAATTAGTCTAGCCTAAATTGGTTAGGATTGCACCCTTAATCATGTGTACATATTTGTCATAAAGTGTAGGCAGATACATACAGTGATGAGAGTTTATAGAGGATATGGAGGAGCCCAATGTTTCCTTAATTGGGACTTATAATAAATTTCATGGTCCAAGTTGTCAGAAAACCACAAATTGCCTTCTTGGCACAGTTTATAAACTTTATTTTGAGAGTTTGAGCTAGATGATAATTAAGTTTCCCTATTAGTATTGCTTGAATTTAACTGCTTTTGGCATGTTTTTTTCTTTTTGATGCATCTTTTTTCTTATTAATACATCACCTTGGAAGTGCCAGAGGCCACTTAACTGTCCCTTTATCATTTGTTCAGATAAGGACCAAACTGGTTTTAGTTAGAACAGGCAGTATTTATCATGTACCTACTATTTATCGAGCAGCTTGTTCTTATCTCAGCGATAAAAGACCCATATGGCTGAAGTCCTATTACTGATTTAAAACACGAAGCTGTAAAGCATCCTGAAGGCATCAGTGCTTGTAACTGTCTGATTTTTTGTTTAATTACATTACAGTTTTGCAAAGTGGCTGAAGGTGGAACTGGGCTATAAAGTGGCTTGTTAGCTTTCATCTCTTTGATGAAAATAGCAGACATTGGCACCCTTATCCTTAGTTGTGGCTCAATTCACCAGCCTCAGCCCTGCTGTAGACTCACAGCTAGCCTCCAGCAAATAATTTATGAATGAGAGAAGGAAGGACTGAAAGAAAGAAGTGTGCAGTTAACAATCTCATTGACATTTTAGAAGTGATCTGAAAAGATGTGTCATATCGCGAGCAGTACAGAAACTGTGCTTTAAAATCCCTGATAAGGCAGGGTTAGCCTTTCAACTCATTCTACCTGGACTGTGTCGGTATTAAAGGGGACGCTTCCTTGGTGTCAGTATTTCTGGCTCTGTGCTTGCCTTGATGCTCTGAAAAAGGTTATGGCAACTTAATCAGTGACCCTCTACAGTTGTATGCTACATGCAATTGATTGTGAGCACTGGGGGTACCAGATCACCTGTACTCCCTTTCCACATCTCCCATCCCCAATGGTTTGTAATCAGATTGTGCCAAGACACTTCTTGCAGAATCAGGCACACATATACATTCTACTAGTTATTGTACATTAGGAGTAGGTTGGAGTAGGTAACTATCTCCGACACTCTCTCTTTAGATGCTGAGCTGAATAAACGTATTGGTAAAGTGGCTACCATGTTTTCCAGACTTACAAAAAGAGTATGGCTTAATAAGAAGCTGATGGAACATACCAAAATCCCGGTCTATAGAGCCTGTGTCCTGAGCACACTCTTGTACTGCAGCGAGTCTTGGACCCTTAATTCACGGCAGGAGAGAAAGCTGAATACCTTCCATATGTGCTGTTTCCAACATATTCTTGGCATCACCTAGCATGACAAAGTTTCAAATAGCGCAATCTTGGAACATGCTGGAATCTCTAGCATGTATGCACTTTTGAAACAGCGATATCTACGGCGGCTTGAGCATGTTGTAAGAATGGCTGATGGTCGGATTCCGGAAGATCTCCTCTATGAAGAATTAGTGCAAGGACAGCGCCCTAGAGGGAGACCACAACTGTGATATAATGACATGTGCAAGAGGGACCTAAAGGCCTTGGGAATGGACATCAACTGCTGGGAAACCTTGACTTCTGATCGTTCAGCTTGGAGGCAATAGACGCAGCATGGCCTTCTCCAGTTTGAAGAGACACTCATTCGGCAGACTGAGACAAAGAAGTAGTCCCAGAACCAATGAAATCTGGAGGCTGGGCCGGGGACAGATTGTATCTGTCCTCAGTGTGGAGGGGATTGTCACTCTGGCCTTTTGAGTCATACTAGATGCTGTTTTAGGACCTCCATTCAGGCCATAGTCTTTCAAGACTGAAGGATGCCAATGATGAACATTAGGGTATATTGGGAGTATGGAGAGAGTGGTTAGGCTGGAAAATCTTTATGATGGATAGACAGTTTGGTATTACCTGGCTGATTCCCTCTCCATTTTGGATAACAATCGCCATGATGCAAGGCAGGATAGAAGAGAGATTAAACTACAGTGAATGGGATCATCTTTATGACGCTGGACCTACCCCCAACTTGCCCCATTTCCTCCGCCTACCTGCCTTTCCCCTGCCCCCATTAACCTCTCCACCACAGGGAGCATGTCCCTTCTTGCTCCAGATGGCATGCGGCAGGCGTTTAGCTGACACTGGCTCAACACAGACTGGAACTGAGTCAGCGCTAAGTGTTGTGGTAGTGCCTTGCAGCCGATATGCAACACTCACTGCAGGCAAAGGGCCAGCACAGTGAGCTCAGGATTGGGCTCTATCTCCAGTATGCAGAGATTTCCACTGGTGGCACCCTAGTCACAGCATGTGCCATTAACCACTGTGCTGCATAATCAATGAAGAAATATATGATTACGATAACCCCATAAAATTGCCAAAGTAGCTAAAGTGACAGTGGGCCATAATTGGTTCATCATCTGCTCCGTTCCATCTCTTTGGATTGTCAACAGAGCTTGCCCTCCCTGTGACAAGTTTATTTTTGGGCAAACCTTCCTTGCAGAAGAACCAACAAAAGTGTTTTTTAACTGGCTTCTGGGCAGTCTCCCTCTCCCCTCCTCCAAGAAACTTTCGTTTTTGTTAGTTTATAAAAGGCATTGTGACTTTAGTTAAATATTTGTGTGGCTGACTGTTGATGTCTTGATTTAAATCTGGCTTTTGATATGCTAATTAGACATGGAAAGAAAGACTTTTCCCATGAAAGTGAGAAGGCAAACCAGGCCCATTTTCAAAGCAGAGCCATCAAAACAATGGGGCTCTTGTTTATGCTCTGTGCACACTGTGGTTTACCAGTTTACCTGGGGTGCATATCCCAGTCTCTCTCTAGAATCCGGAGATGACTTTTTCTCTGTGCCTCAAAAAAGCCAGCTCTACTTAGAGCTTGATAGTTCTTATATGTGCTTTCCCTCCCGAGAATAGCTATATTATGTGGTGCAATATTGATCCAGACATTGGTTATATCAACTCAGTGATAGCAGTCTATCCTCCCTGGGAAAATAACCCATGTTCGTCATTTAGGCTCATTTTCACCCTTTATTTGAAGAAAGTTACAACAAAGTATAGTTCATCTGTGCGAATATACTTAGTGTGCCACTTTAGTCCTTGGATAGTTTTTTTCTGTTTCTTTTTAATAGCGTTCGCAATTTTAATATTTTTATTCTTCTTAAATTTGTCTTTGATTCCTTTACATCAGAGGTTTGAATATTGTTTAATTTACTTTTCAGTGGAGCTGTCAGTTGTAATCTGCAATTTAAGGGGAAAAAAATTCTGAATAAAACAAATCCTCATTTCACAATTTAAACCTTATTGAGTCTAATTCACTTGCACGGCAAGTTTATTATTCTCCTGCAGCCAGACGTGCCTCCAATTGTAATTGTGTTGACCCTTCAATGCAGTAAATCTCCCCAGTGCTGATCAAACTGGGAAAGATAAGACTGCAATTCAGAACTTCATTAAATATCTCATTTATATTAAAAAGACGATAGCTTTGAACAGAAATAATACTTCATACAGTGTCCTACAATTGTGCTTCTTCTACTTTGAAGTATTGCAAATTTTGCAAATTGCCCCTGTATCCTTCATTTTGGTAAATTGAGGGTGCAATCCTAACCAATGTAGGTCAGCGCAACTCACCCATATTCCCACTCTTGCATTGGCATGGGGAGGCCAGCACATGTCTGTATGTTGGCCTCACTGTCTCAGGAATGGCATAGAAGTGCCTTATGGCACTCACCCAGACCTACATGGGACGTGTACCAGCCTAAACAGGGATTAGGATTGCATAGACCCGAAACCTAACAGAGCACTCATCCTTAGGCTTGATTTTTAAAGCTTTTCTAAAATATATTCGATACATGAGATCATACCTTTATAACAAAAGGAAGGTGAGGAAGAGATCTTGATTTACATTTAGGATTCTTGCGTACACACTTGAGTTTTCCAGTTGCAGTTCTGTTCTTGACTATTACAACTTGCTGTCAGAACTTGCTGGATTCAATTGCATGCAGTGTTTCACAACATGCATGGAATCTGTCATAATATGGCTATTGGCTTGGCTTGGCCTCACAACTATCACTATGGTTGATAGATTAGTGAAGAACTGGCATCAAATTACAGTAGTTCACTTATGCGGCTAAATAAATTTTAACTAGGATCTGAAACTGGTGTTGAAAATCCATTCAATAGTGAAAACTAGTAAGTGTTAACCATGATTAAAGCTGATGTAGAAGGAGAGGGATTTGCGTGCGACAGGGTTGTGGGGGTGTAGATTTCTGTTGCCTCTTCCTTTGCTTTTAATCATAATTATGGAATTAGGCATGTCATGTTCATTCCAGCCCCTTGCACATGGCATGTAGGCAATTGGAAAGACTAAACAGACAAAAGCGAAGCCATTTTACCTTTTCATCCTTATTCAGCCAAGCAATCACATCACCCTGCTTCTTCTCCACTCCAGACTCTTCAAGGCATACTGGCTGGAAGTACCCTGCTGGGACAGGGCGTTGAAATCCACAGCTAGGCCTTTAGGGGGTTTGGAGAAAGCGGGACAGAATTCCTTTTTGTGTGTGCATGTGTAACGAAGCTGACAGAGATGCTGCCCAGATCCTGAAAAGGTGAAATCTGGTGCCTTAGGGTCAGGAGCATTGATTTGTACATACATAGACCCAATTCTTCCATTTCCATCCTAACCAATTTATTTCATTACAATTCATGTGCAAACAACATTACCTCCAAATCACAGTATACTGCTAAATATCCTGGATATGTGTATGCCTGTGTTTACAGTCGTGATACTGTCCTGGTGAATACATGCGTTAGCAAATTGCTCCATGGGGAATAGGAATTGAAGTGCCAAATGGAGAGTGTTTGTTTCTGTTTAGTTTTCCTTGTTTCTCTCTCTCCCCTCCACCCCTAACCCACATCTCTCTCCCACACCTCTCCCCCACTGTTCTGAAGGTTCCTATCCTGACAAGCTGTCTGTCAGTGAAAAAGGTCCAGGCCATCTGCCAGATAGTTTTGCAATATAGGCGAATGCCTGCTCACTCGATACTGAAACATGGTGCTTTGTCTTTGCGTGTCTTACTCTTGAAAACGGATGGAGTCCGACAAGGCTCCATGGGAGACATAGTGGAAAGTGGCATCGAAAGTTGGCCATTAAGCAGTGCTGTCATTGCAAATTATTGTGGACTGGGATGAAAAGTTCTAGCTCATTTGGTGCCCAGCCAGGTTCGGGCCTACGGCAAGTTGTTATTGTTCCCCCATGCTGTTTAATGGACCTTCAGCACTGATTTTTCTATTCTTGCAGCTGGAGTCACCTGGGAGTCCTCCAGGGAGTCTCCCAGAGCTGCCTATTGAGGCAATGCTAGACGACATGGAACGTCGGATTTCCCATTCGCTGTATAGCGGGATCGAGGGTCTTAGCGAATCACCCACCAGGAATGCCGCTCCGAGTACAATAATCGGTGAGTCAAGCAGACTTGGCTGATCATTTCTTGTTTATCATCTGGGGATGGGTAGGTGGACACATTGTGCAATTTTTGCTGTTAGGTGCATTCTAAATGTGGGCACAGTTAAACATGGACAATTGCAGGGACCGATTTGAAAGTGTGACTCCCCCTTTTAAATGGGAGTCAATAAATCGACAGAGTGAGTCTCAGACTGTGGAGCAGGTGATAACCACAGGAACGTTTTAAAGCGTCTTAGAACATGCTTTGTACTACTCCTGTGCTGGCCTAACTAGTGCAGCTTCATTAAATACAAAGTCAATGAATGTTATGATTAAGGATGTATTGGCTAAGTTTCAGCATTGATTTTACCTCCATTTAAGTCTCCCCTCAAAAATTAGATAAGCTCATGTGAAACTTATCCAGGCTGTTTATTTGGGAGCATGGGGTTTCTTTTGTTTGTGTTGCTGCTTTATATGCCTTGCAGGTCCCTAGCTTTAAAATCATGTAGCTAATTTTATGCATCCTTTGTTTGGATTCAGTACTCTCCTCTCCACATGGCCCCCGGTGGATAATGAGGTTATTAGTACTTGCTCTAAAGCAATTCTGGGGTTTTTTCTCCTCCTTACTAAGCAGATGCAGTTAATAAAGACTTGCTTTGTCACAGAAGTGGCTAATAATGCAATTGTATTTCATGCAGAATTTTTTTAAGCAAATGATGTTTTGCCTTTTGTTTATATAGCACCTAATGAAGTAAAATATACTTATTGATGAATTCACATCATATCATTCAAGCAGTGTCATGTCTATTTCTACTGTTCTTGTTTAGCTTTTAAATTCCTTTTCTTAAACTGGAATACTGTTGGTGTACCAGTGGCATAAACATTTAAGCTCCAAATCCTAACCAACTTTCCAGCTCTGGCATAGTTATGTCAATGAGACATGTGCTGCATCCTGCAGTAGGGGTGGGCAGTCACAAAGGCCACCACATGGTAAGATAATGTTTCCTTAATTCATAGCTGCATTGACCTTACCTTATTACTGGAAAGTTGATTGGAATTGTGCTGTAAGTAAATTAAAAGGTAAAGGTTTCCTCTGTAATGTATCTGCATGTAGGGATGGTGCTCATCTCTGATTCTCAGCTTTTGGAGAAAGTGTTGTCCAAGGATGCTTCCTAGGTCATGTGGCTGGTGCGACTGGGATCAGTGGCTCTGCGTGAGGTGCCGTGGCTCTGCGAGCACAGAGTACTATTACATTCTCACCAAAGTTTTATCTTTGGTTTATTTATTTATCTGCTCACTTTTGCATGCTTTTGAACTGATATGTAGGCAGGAGCTGGATTTAGGATGGCAGCTCTCCCCATTTTGCAGGACCCAAATCTCAAACTACTGACCTGCCAATCGACAGGCACGGTGTCTTAACCACTGAGCCACTAAACACACATGAAGTGTAAGTTGGTAGTTATTTCTGTTCCCAGATGTCTTTCTAATGTTAGGGCTATGGTGGCTTCTTGGTTAAAGACAGGTCGTTAGGTTGGTATGTCATCAGTTCGAGGCCTGAGTACTGCTCGTTACTTGCCCAATTCCTGCCAATCTAGCAGTTCAAAAACATGAAATTGAAAGTAGATCAATAGATACCACTTTGGTGGGAGGGTAACAGTGCACCTTTGTCATGCTGGTCATATGACAACAGAAACATCTTCAGACAATGCTGGCTCTTTGGCCTTGTAATGGGGATGAGCACCACTCTTAGGAACAAGTCATAACTAGCAGGGCAATCTGTTGGGACCTACTTTTATGCCATGAAGCTGTTGTGGATCACCAGTGGTGGATTATGATCAGTATGGTGCTCCTAAGGAGCACTCCATTCCTGTTACCACATCTGTTGTAAGAGAAATGTATTTTCTTTTATATTTCAGTATAAGTAGTAAAATGTCATCATTCATTCTTTTTGAAATATTAAGACATGCAGGGAAAAGCTAGACAAGCCATAGAATTGCTTTTGCCTCACAACCTTGGAGGCTTCATCTGTAAAATGCCATAAGGTTATATTGTTTCACATTCAGTTTTTTTTGGATACATTATTTAGCCAGAGAGTTAACAATCTTGTAGGTATTATGTTTGGAAAGGCGTGCATTACTAGGCTCAACATTAACCTGTCCATCAAATAAGCTTTTGCCGGGCATAGAATTAGCTACTATGAAAACCTGAATACATTCATTTCACTTTGACAGTGGTGGGTTTGCATGCCAATGGAATAGTTTTCTCCTTCTAATCTTTTCCCCTGAAACCTTTTAGAAGAACTGGATCTCTTTCCAATACTATTTTTTTGGTTGCTTAAAAGTCTCATGAGTGAAAATTCTCAGGTCTTAACATTTTTTTTGTTTTGTTAATTTTTTTTGCTTCTCTGTGTGGTCATGAATGGATCTCTTAGTTTTGATCAGAATCCTGTCCTCCTTGGCATTGATGAGCATTTGGCATGTTAAGCCTATAAAGAATTTGACAGTCTGTACAGTGGTGGCAAAATCTGTCATTGTCTGAGGATCTGTATCTTCCAGAGGTCCAACCAGGCCAGGATGGTCTCTGAGCTCTCAGTACAGTGATAGAACCAATGAACTATTGGGGCATATGGAGGTGCCATGGTGTTGGTGCATATTCTTCCATATTTAAGTCCAGCATGCACAACTCTTTGGGGAGCACAGGGAGTGGAGAGGAGACAGGAGGGGGCATTCGCCATTGATGATGGCCAGTGACCATGGTCAGTGCTTATTCTAAAATGTGGCACCATATAACTTATATCGAGTGTTATGTTTGTCAATTTAGTTCATTTGTCCTCCCACGTCTGCAGGCAAATATCAGCTTTCTCCAACAGTCAACATGCCCCAGGATGACATGGTCATTATTGAAGATGACCGACTGCCGGTACTGCCTCCTCACCTTTCAGACCAATCATCTTCCAGCTCCCATGATGATATGGGTTTTGCTACAGTAGATGCTGGAACCTGGAATAAACCAACTATAAATGAGTCTGCAGAATGGTAAGATATACACCTATTACTATAGTTTATTTTTAGTTTAATATACTTTTGAAAACTTCAATTTTCTTTCTGATAGAGACCCAAAGGTGCAGACTGTTCTTTCAGAAAAGGTTGTCTACCCTCCCTTCCTGAATTTTTTTCCCTACCTACCAAGAGGAACATAATACTGAGAAAGCTTAGGGCAGGGTGATCATATGACCGGAAATTTCTGGATTTCTCTTCTTTTTTTAGCCTCTTGTCTAGGTGTCCTCCAAAAGGGCTTCAGTGTCCTCCATTTTGGAACTCTACAGTGTTGTGCAGTACCCCATCATGTCATATGTCATTGGAATCTTATTGACGAGCAGAATCCAATGCAAAAATCAATTTTGAAATTCTATCAAAAGCTATGGCCAAAAACTAAAAATAAAAAATGCATTGAGCTCTATGGGAAAATGAAAGTGCCCAATATTGTGGCTTTACTCATGAGTAGGGAAACGTGCCATTGTCTGCCGGAAAGGCCAGGCAGAGAGGAATCCAAGATCTTATCCTCCTTTTGAGGCTTGGGCATCTGGTCACCCTGTCTTAGGGGCACTCTTGGTTTCTTGAAAAGCAGTCTCTCCATGCTAAAAGTTCACGAAATGGATAGAGATACAAAATCAGGCTATAGTGTTATGAGTGGTGTTAACCTGCTGTTTAAAGGGTGGAAAAATTCTGCAGGTTCTTCTAAACACAGTTTAGGTTAATACATCTTAAGGATTTATAACCCCAACACTACAGGTAATCAGTAGTCTTATCATAATAACTGCAGCTATTCTTAGCTGGCTGCTTGCAGTGCATATGGATTTCTAAATTTTTGACAGATGATCAAAACGAGCAAAATTTCACACCTGTGGTTGACATTGTTTCCTTTAAGAAAGGGCAGACTGATTAATTTTTGACAGTCTCCTGTGTGGGTTAATTGTATAGTCATGTATGTTTTCTAAAACACATTTAGGCAAAGTATTACTAGCTAATTATTAAGTTGTGCTCAGTATTGCTGTGATAATTTAATTATGCAATTTTAATTCATTCATAAGTGAAGGTATCCTTGCCTTGAGATAAAAAATGGAACATTTGTATTGCATCTTCCTTGTATTCAGAAGGTGTCAGAAAATTATGTTAAGATTCTGAATTATAAGTAGACCAGTATTTTAAATGGCAACCTCCATAAACCTTTTGAGTTTATTCTGTGATAAGCTTGTTCTAGAACTAAAGCCTACGAACTCTTGTATTATGACTCTTCTCTCAAGAAGGAAAATGTCTGCCTTGGGCACATAATTAAAGCATGTTCTAGAACAGGTGTGTATAACTTGTTTTGTACAGAAGTTAGCATTCATGGTGCTTGCTGTGGGCCAGAAGTGACATCATTAAATAGAAAGTGGCATCATTAAGCCAGAGGATGGCCTGAAATAATAACTTTGCTTTCACATAGGAACTCATTAGCTACAAATGACAGAAGAGAACTTGTGCAAAACTCGTTCAAATCTGCAAAATATGAAAGAGCCAAATTAACATGCTGAAAGAGACCAATTATACCTGGGGTCAAATAAATTGCTTCCAAATGTCCCATGAGCCTTATGTCTGATACCTTTCTTGACAGCAGAAGACTTTGGACTGAGTTTTCTTTTGACTTTTAAGTAGCATTGTTGCGAGTATTCCCTAACTGGATTCACTATAACAAGCTCTTTTAACATGCAAGTTCAATAAAACTGGTCCTGGACTACATTCTCCTCTTTTGTGGCGATAGACATGTTACTTCTCCTTTTGATGACTGTGGAGCATTAATTTCTGTTTTCCATACTCATGTTAAGTAAGGCTCATTCTTTCTGTGTCTCATCTCTTTGTACAACATTATTTTAAAATACTCAACAGCAAAAACACTTTTCTGCCACATCCCCCACATTTGGGGCCCTGCAGCTGCACTAGTGAAATATGCACTGCAGCCACTGGGAGGAGGGATCAGGAAGCCTGAGAGTGGTATTTTTCACTTGCTACTGCACATCCTATAGGCAGTGGTGGGCTTCAGGAGGTTCTCACCGGTTCTGTAGAACCCTTTGCTAATAAGCGCCTGGTTCTGAAAACCAGTTACTAATGGAACATAAAACCTTTGTTCCATGGACATAGAACCTGTTGTTAATTAGGTTATTAGTACATAGAACCTGTTGTTTATTTTTTTTAATTCCACCACTGCCTATAGGTATGGCTACTGATCAGCCTATAGGTACCACCAGCCTATAGGTATGGTCAGTCCCATGTCAGCTGTATAGTCCCATATTAGCACGACAGAAGGGTGTGAGGCAGATTAGAACAAAGGGGATAAATTCTAGCTTGTGCATTTGCTGCCAAGATTCTCTTTGTCCAGCATGGAACATCTTGAACATCCACCTCTCTGTCCTTTTCCTGCTGCTAACTTACCAGTAGCTTTCCAGATCTGCAGCCACTGACCTTGCACTTCTTGCTATTTGCAACAGCAATCTGGCTGTGTGCCACAGTGGGCCAGCTTTCCACCACTAGAAAGGAGTACTGTGTGCAGCTGGGATTCTAGTTCTGGCCACATAAGGCCCCAGTCAATAAGACTGAGGATTGGTTGCTTTGATTTAGACTTGTTTATCATCCTTTGGAAGACAACTATGGGTGCAATCCAGAGTAACTATGGGGAGTCCTTGTTCCGGTGTAAGAACAGTTTACTCTGGATTGCAATATGAATTTCCCATAGGTTTTCACTAACTGGTGCAATAGCTACTGGTGTATATAATGTCTCTTATGTGCTCCCGTAGTTACTCTGGATTGTAGGGTATGTCTATTTTTTAGGTCATGCTATCTGTACTCATCCAAGAGAACAACATTAATTTGTAAACCTTGCACTTATGTTCAACACTACGCAAAATAAAAGACCTCTCTGCGGATCTCCCTGCAAGTGTTGTGGTGATAATTAACACAAGCAGGATGAAGCATGAGAATTTTCCCAGAGCCTACTCTCCCGGGTCTAGTATGACTGCGTCAGCAATATCTTAATAAGAATTAGCACAAGCAAGTGTCTCTTTGTTTAGATTTGCACAAGTCAGCTGTTTCATATGCATTAGTGTGAGTTGGTGATCAGTGGCATTGTTCTTACTCTGTCTAGAACGTGCTTTAATTATTATCTTAGAAGCAATTTTGTGTCATCTCTGGATTGTGCCCTCTTATAGAAGACTTTCAATGTCAGCCCTGCAAATGGCCATTACTATATTTGTATGGAAAACATGTTCAGCTAAGTACAGGGGTGCCTAACATAAAGAGCTTTGTTCGTTCCGGAGGCCTGCTCTTTAAGTGAAACACTCTTTAAGTGAAGCAGATTTTCCCATAGGAAATAATGGAAAATCAGACAATTGGTTCCACAACCCCCAAAATATTCATACAAAAATATTGACTAGATGTAAAAATGATGACAAAATACAGGAATTGAATTCAAAACATGCATTTAATGTGCATGATCCTATGAAGTCTACTTAGGCTGCAATCCTAAAGACAATTTCCTTGAAGTTAGCCCCATTTAACACAGTGGGGCTTGCTTCTGAGTAGACATGGTTAGGAGGCTGCAGTCAAAGACACTTTCCTGAGAGGCTTACCTGGGCTGCTGCTGGAGATTCAAAGTGGCTGGTGGGGGCACTTGGGGGCAGTTAGAGGCAGCAGCGCTGGCCGGCAGCCTTTTTAAAGAGCCTCCGCTGCATAAATGGAACTTGTTATGCATAAGTGAAGTGGAACTTGTTATGCATAAGTGCTTGTTAAGTGAAGTGGAACTTGTTATGTGAAGCAAGATTTCTTGGAAATTTATATTTGTTATGTGAAACGCTTGTTATGTGAGGTGCTTGTTATGAGAGGTACCACTGTATATAAGACCTGGAAAGAAAAAAAAATGGATGCTCTTCCAAATTTCACTTAATAGCTTATGTCATTCTGAATTTTTCCATTTGAATGTGGTATGAAGGCCGAAGCACAGAGTGTAAAGGAATATAAAGTTTTAAGAATATAAAAATTTGTTTGTACAGCAGGAGCTTGGTTTATGAGCATAATTAGTTCCAAAAGCATTCTTATAACCCAAAACACTTATATATTAAGACAAATTTTTAATAAAAAATATGGAAAATCAGATAATACATTCCACAACCCAAAGATATTCATATAAAAATGATGACTATGTTGTAATATAATACAAAATTATGAAGAAAATATAAAATATAAAGAAAAATAAAACAAATTAAACTGCACTTAGGGAGCAATCGTAACTTAGGCCAGCACAACTCGTCCTCTCATTCTTGTGGTAATATAGAGAGCCAAATGCATGTCTGTGCACTGGCCTAAACCTCCTCCAGGAGTGGCACAGAATTGTCTTCTGGCACTTTTGTGACATCCCTAGGTCAGCAGAGGACTTGTGCTGGGGCTTAGGCTGGCCTAACTGTAGGTTATTGTGCCATAGAGCACAATCCTAACCAGGTCTACTCAGAAGTAAGCCCTATTGTGTTCAAAGGATGTTACTCCCAGGAAAGTGTCTTTAGGATTGCAGCATTAGGCTGGTCTCTCAGAAGAAGCTGAAGAGTTGTTGGTGGAGTGCTAAGACTGGTCGTATCCCGCTGGGACTATTTTTTTGGCTTGTATTGCAAGACAAAATTTATTAGAAATGTTTGTCTTGCAAAATGCCCTGAATCCAAGTTACTCTCAATCCAAGGTTTTACTATACATGCTTTTTCAGGTGTTGCTGCAGAATATTCTCCAACTAGCATATTTTACCACTGTGGTTGAAAGACCAAGTATAATGAAATATTATGTGCAACTCAGTTTCTGTGTCTGTTATAAGGCACAATCCAGAATAACTACGGGTGCATGTAAGAGACGTGTACCCGTAGTTACTGCACCACCTAGTGAAAACTTATGGGAAATTCATATTGCAATCCAGAATAATTTGTTCTTACTCCGGAGCAAAGACTCTCTGTAGTTACTCTGGATTTCATTTTGTGAAGATGGGTAGATCAGTTCTGGATCCTTACTTGTATAGGCTGTGTTCTGTTTGTTTTAACATGCACACACAGAGAAAGAGAGGGAGAGGGATGGAGAAATAAAATAAACATTAGTTGAAGTGGATTTTTGTATTAATTTCCTGCCGCTAATGGACAAAGGAAGTCTTGTAAAATGAAGGTGTGTTCTATAGTTTTGCTCCAAGGCACCAAGGGGTGAATTTAGGAATACAGATGAAGGGTTATCCAAACAAGAATGGCAGCTGTTCTGAATCACAGCTGAAATTGTAAGCTTTTTCCAGCCTGACAATATCTCCCTAATCCTTGATGAAAATGTTATGAAAACAAAGGGACAATGAGACAGGATTAATAAGTGGAATTTTAATAACATTGAGGGTCATAATACGGTTACATTCTTTAAAGAGTGAACTATCAATCGGGGACCCTTCGTTGCTACATTTTTTTGCTGCTTGTTGATTTTATGAATTGCAATAATACAAGGCAGAATCCATTTGAAATATTTTTAAAAGCTTATTTGTAAAATTCTGCTGCGAGACTCTATGTCTATGACTTCTCAGTGTACTTGTGTTTGTACTTTCTGAATTCGTAAAAATATAAATAGATTTATACTTTTGCCATTTGGGACATTTTCTTCATAAAAGTCACCACATCTCATCTATTACACAGTCTGCAAAAATGACGGTCAGGAAAACATCTCTCTTCCAAAAAAAAAAAATTAATTGTAGTTTTATATGGATTTGCAGTGTTGAGTCCAAAAATGGCATCAGCTCTGGCATGGAGTAGTGAGGAATAGATGTAACCTTAAGAGACTGCCTTGGTCGCCTTGGTGGATGAGCTACGCCGGGGAATGGACAGGGGGAGTGCGTCCCTGTTGGTCCTGCTGGACCTCTCAGTGGCCTTCGACACCATCAACCATGGTGTCCTTCTGGGTCGATTGGCCGGGTTGGTACGCCGATGAGACCCAGCTCTATCTCTCCTTTCCTTCTGAGTCCAAGGAGGCAGTTGAAGTCCTGAATCGTTGTCTGGAGGCAGTGGGGGACTGGATGAGGGTGAACAAGCTGAGATTAAATCCTGATGAGACAGAGGTTCTCCTGGTCCGGAAGTCCTCGACTCGGGTATTGGAATATCATCCTGTTCTGGATGGGGTTGCACTCCCTCTGAAGGAGCAGGTTTGCAGCTTGGGGGTTCTCCTGGATTCGCAGCTGCTCCTGGAGTCCCAGGTGGTGGCTGTGGCCTGGGGCGCCTTTACTCAGCTTCGGCTAATCCGCCAACTGCAACCATACCTGAGTCGTTCGGATCTGGCCACGGTGACCCATGCCATCGAGACATCGAGAGTGACATCGAGACTAGATTATTGTAACGCGCTCTACGTGGGGCTGCCTCTGAAGATGGTCCGGAAGCTGCAATTAGTCCAGAATGCGGTGGCCCATGTGGTTGCTGGGGCTCGTCGGTTCGACTCTGTCGGGCCACTGCTTCAGTGACTACACTGGCTGCTCATTTGTTTCCGGGCTGAATTCAAAGTGCTGGTCTTGATCTTTAAAGCCCTAAACGGCTCGGGTCCAGGGTACCTGAGGGACCGCCTTCTTCTGTACAAGCCGACCCGTCACCTAAGGTAATCTGAGGGGGCCCTACTGACTGTGCCGCCACTAAGAGATGTGAGAGGTGTGGTGGCCAGAGATAGGGCCTTCTCGGTGGTGGCACCCCAGCTTTGGAACTCCCTCCCCTTTGAACTGAGAAAAGCTCCCTCAATACAGAGCTTCAGGCGGAGCCTTAAAACCTTCTATTTTAAAAAAGCATTTTAAATGGGGCAGAGGTGGGGGACAGTTGTTTTTATTGTTTTTAACAAATATTTTTAATCTGCATGTTTTTATTCAATTTAATTGTATTTTAATTATATTTTAATGGTGTTTTAATCTTTATTTATGATCTATTTTAATGATGTTTTATTCCCTGATGTCAGTCGCCTTGGGCTCCCCCTTGCAGGGGAGGAAAGCCGGGATATAAATTGATTAAATAAATTAAATAAATAAATAAGACAGCAAAACATGTGTTGGCCTTCGCACTAAAACAAGGGCAGGTAGGCTGCTATATAATATCTGTGATAAGGAATATCTCTGGGCGATATAGGACCTTCTGTGGATATGGGGGATGCTTATATTAATAACTTTCCCCATGACTATTACATTATTTAAAAGCCTATTGGAAAAGTGTATCTTGCCTCAACAGGTTGCTATGATCATTCAAGAGTATATAAGGCTGGCAGCTGCCTTGAGTGCTTGTGGGAAATAAAAACTCATATTATCAACACTAATAGGTAGTTAACATTTAACTGCCTGTTTCCTATTAGCATCAATCTAACTGAATCCGCTGATAACGTATCTGTAGGTTGAAGGGCCCACCTCGATGTGAGGTATTCAGAGAAAGTAAATATATGAGGATGTCTTAGACGTGCAGGTTGAATAGACACTTACACATAAGCACAAAAAAGATTAAATTCACATTGCAGTGTTTCCTATTTAACAAGATAAAGCAGATGTTTGCCAACTTCTGTAAGCAATGTTGGTAAACGATGCTGAAGGAAGCTTCCTTTAATGCCTCTTCAAATTGGTAAACCAAGAAATCATCAACATTGTGGAGAACCTATAAGAATAAATTGGAGCCACTGAAATGAGTGGGAGTTCATTTGAAAAAAAAAATGTGCTCAAGTCATATTTTGCTTACAGAAAGAAATATTGTTTGCATCACTAGATTTTAAGTAGCTGGCTGATTGCTCTAAAACAGATTTCAGTCTTCTGTATTGAGGCTGCCATTCATGTGACATTGTGTTTTCTGATATGGGTATAAAACACTTGCTCTGAAGGGCCCATGCTTGTGTTCAACAGTGTAGTTCCATCTAAAAAAATGAATTTGAGATCTGATGAGTTTATCTTGCTTTAAACTTTCATTTTTTTCTGTTTTTGCTGGGGGGATCTCATTTGGTCATTATTGTGGGTTGTCCCCATGCCACAATGGCCAAGTGTCATACAGCTTTCAAGCATCATGAAGGGCATCTAATCTTATGTTCAGTTCTCACATCAGTACTGCCAGTTCTCAGGCAGCTGGCATTGCTATAGGAAGAAATGTATGACAAGTTCTCTCTCACGCAGTTTCTCAACCGGTAGAATGGATACCACCAGTGGTATTTGAAGTGGTGTTTGGGGGTGCTTGTGGGACCCTGCCACCTGACCAGGAATGCAACACAACAGCAATAGAAGGCTTGCCTAAGTGGGCAGAGCTCCAAAACTGCACTAAGAAAAGCTCTCCTGTCTATCCTGTGCCTCTTACATAAGAATAGAAGAAAAGCCTCCATTGGATCAGGCCAAAGGTCCATCTAGTCCAGTTTCCTGTATCATAGGATGGCCCACCAGATGCCTCAGGGAGCACATATGACACTTGCATTCAGGTGCCCCCTTGCATCTGTCATTTTGAGATTGTCCACATCTACAGACACCCCTCATGGCTTATAACCTGTGATGGTCTCCTCCTCTAGAAATTTGTCAATCCCTTCTTAAAGACATCAAAGCTAGATGCCATCACAACATCCTGTGGTAGAGAGTCCCACAGACCAACTACACAGTGGGTAAAGAAATATTTTGAATGGTGTTGGTCCGGTTGCATCTGGCCTCCCAACCAAAATTAACTGGTGATGATGGTACTTTGAATAGGTGGACCCATGTGAAGTGGTACAGTAGAGGGCAAACAATGAGAAACAATGTGTTAAGGGTAAACTTATGTGGATGCTTACAGCCCTGGTTGGTAGTTTCAGCAACAACCCACTTAAAGTTCCACTAAAAAAATGCCTGCTATGTTGATAGCAGCTTTCTGTGTGCTATACATAGCTAATTTGCTTTGGAGTTCTGGGCAAGGTGGATACTTCATTCAGATTTTGTAAGCAAATTGCAAATTTGCTATGATAGATGTATATTTGCTTGATCTTACTTTTTTTTCCTGCCTACAGCACTCTGAGTCCAGATGTTGATCCAGTGCTTGCCTTCCAGAGAGAAGGGTTTGGACGCCAAAGCATGTCAGAAAAACGGACAAAGCAATTTTCCGATGCCAGCCAGTTGGATTTTGTTAAGACACGAAAATCCAAAAGCATGGACTTAGGTATTGAACTCAGGCTCTTTTTCAGTATTGCATTTCAATGTGTTTTCTTCAGGTTGCAATTACATTGTTTGTTGTTTCATGTTGCAGTTATATTGTTTGTTATGCCAAACATTTGATTTAGTGCAGGCAGCTGGATCCAATATACTGTACGCTATGAAGAAATTTTCATTTGGCTTGTCCCAAGTGCATTATGTGTACCTTTATACACTTTGGACACTGTGATTATGCAGATGTAGGTTAATAACTTTATGCACCTGATGAGATACTTTTCAAAGACTAGTAAAGCCAAATTAGTCCAGATTTTATTTCAAAATAATTTTTAAACAAATGCTTATTATAAGATCTTGTATATGATGAGTGAGTTATATTTTAAACAAGAGGCCCATATCCAGATTCAGGAATGTTTGCAAACAATCCCAAACTTGCCTTGGCACTGACTTTTAGGGGACACTCTTAACCTACGCCAGCACATCTCATTGGTCTTTCCATTCCCGTGTGATATAGGGAGGCAAGCTCACATCTGTGCAGGGGCCTTACCTTTACCCAGGAATGGCACGTGCCTTACAGCTCTTCTGTTACATCCCTAAGCCAGCACGGGACTTGTTCTGGCGTTTAGGACAGCCTAACTGAGGATTAGGATTGCCGCCTTAGGTCCTAGGATTTAGCCTAATAGTCACCTCACTGCTTTCCTACAGACAAATTATTGTGTTTGTCCATGGTACGATGATCAAAGGAGAGGCTTGTGGCACATTAAGGGCTGACTGATTGATTGTGGCATAGATGCATCTAGCAGTCACTTAAGTGTGGGTTGGTGTACATCATCATGAGAAAATGAGGATCATTGTGTATAAGATGGTGTCCAAAAGTTAATCTGTTGCATGGAGTGATCCAGAATGTAGACGCCGTGTTGGAAATAACTGAACACACTCTTTTAGGTGTCTGTTTGCACTTGTCTTTATAACCAGTGGCTTCTAGTGCAGCTGTAGTTCCTTAGTTAGGAATAAGTCATACCTACTCTGTTGAGTCTTTTGTATTTGTGCTCTTTTGTCATTTGACATACCTATCTCTGCCTTTTGCTGCATTGCTTAGCTCTGTTTCTCTAGGTAAGAAGTCTTCTTTTGACCTTCCCGTCCTTGTGATATATTTTTTTTTAATTTGGTGGGTTTGTAGGTTGTTCTTCAGCATGAGAACATCAGATTCTTGCTGGATCAGACCACAAAAGTCCATCTAGGCCAGGGTTGGTCAACTTTTCAACAAGAGGGTTCCTGGACCTTTAGCAATTAGAGAAATTCAGTAGGTGCAGCTTGTCATCTGTGAGAATTCCCTCATAACCTGCTGCACCTCCATCCTCTAAACCAGGACTCTCTGAACTCTGGCCTTCAGGTTGGATCCAGGATTTGGAAAAGTCTGTCCTCATGAGTGGCACTCACAGCCAGTCCAGAATAGCACTTTAGTTGCTGTATCTATCACTAGGGTGGAGCAACTGCAAGATGCTCCACCCTAGTTACTCTGGAAAAGGCTTGGGGCAAAGCAAAGGAACATAGGGTGCCCCAAGAGAGGTGGACCTGCTCTTCCCTAACTGGGGCAGCCTAGGCAGCTCAGGAGAGGCATGGAGGGTGTGTTTAGCATTGCCTAGGGCAGAGCAGTTACTCTGTATCCAGAGCCTGTTTCCAGGGCAGAAATGCCCTCTTCCAGCTCCTCAAAGGTATACCACCTCAGGAGCAGGTATAGTAATGAGTAGACCCATAGGGGTACATGACAAGGCAGAGTAAGAATTGACCAAAAATCTGCATTCTTGGCCAGCCTATCTGCAAGCCTTGCCTCTCAACCTCAGGATATGGCACAACAATGGCAGCCCACTAACCTAGGGATACAGCAGGCCACTCCAAGCATCCACCCTCCACTAGAGGTACTGCTGCATTGCATTCTCATGCTACAGCTGTTACTGGTTATCAGGGACTTCTGGGCTTCCTTATAACGCAGGCACCACAGCTATTCCTGTAACTTTCTGTTCTGGGTTCAGAATAGTTGGGGCTGCCCAGCTAGGGCTCTCCTCACTTCCCTTACTCTGGATTGTGCCCTTACTGTATTATAGCCCTGCATCCAGATCAGCTTGAATGAAGTGTGGTGCTGAGGCAGAATGGTAAATACCACTCATGATGGGGAGGGATTTTTTTTAGGGCCTGGTGGTTTCCAGTTAGGAGACCTTTATAATTTTTAAACATCCATGAGCCCTCTAGTTAAAAAATTGGCCACCCTGATCTAGGCCAAATTTCAGTTTTCCTCACTATGTTAAAATATTTTTCCCCATTTAAACAGAGGCCACAAGCACCAGCACTGAAGTCAGTACCCTCTTTCCCTGCCACCATAACATGCCTGGAAAATTCTGTGTCTGGCTCCCCTTTTAATATACTTATTGTTGCTGTGGGCTTTGGCTGCTTTAAGGTGCCACAAGACTCTTTTTTGTGGGATGCTGTGAGCATACTGCAAGTCTGTAAATCAGGATGAGCAGTGTCCCTTGTTTGATACTCAGCAAGTTGGTAGGAGCAATAGACCTTTTTTAAAAAAAGAAACATAAATTACTGTTATAATTGGTAATGAAATAGATATTTTATAAGCAACGTTCTTTAGTGTTAACCAGCAGCTTGAAAACAAATAATGGGAATTGGTACAAATATCTATTGTAAGGAAACACATGTTAGAATCTGAGAACCTTTCAGTATCATGCGGTAATTTACAGTAAATTGCCACACATATCCCGTTTTCCTTCTATAATATATACAGTCCCATAACAATTTAATATGTCCCAAAGTGAAAGAGTGTGGTAACTAATCACACACTCCTGCATGTGCATGTGGTCAGAGATAATGTGAAATGAAGGTAACTCAAGGTAACTTAAAGGTTAGAACAGGCGGAAACAAACCTAACCCAGCCTTTTATAGATCCTATTGGAAATGTAATGGGTTTGAATTGTGGTGTTTTAAAAAAAACCATCAGGAAAATGTAACGGATATGTCAATATTAATTGCTTTCTATAACACCTGCAAGACTTTAAAACTCAGATCAGATGTATGGTGGTTCCTTGGTTGTGATAGCATGTGAATAACATATTGTACTTGCCTGCAATATGGACATGACTGACCCAATGCATGAAAGTTTACTGGGTTTGTTGTGGGGTGAGTTGTTTGTTTGTCCCCTCAAGATTGTCTGCAAAATATTGCATATTTGCATGAAGAGTGATATTTACCACTGTCATCTAACTTAAAGAGATTATGAATAGTGGATGCATGTGGGATGCGGGCACTAACAGGGCTAACCGTTATACATTTACCTTTTAACAGTAGCGGACGAGACTAAGCTCAGTACATTGGATGACCAGAAAACAGGTAAGAATTGACTGTAGGGTGGTTGCCATAGAAACCTTGGTTAAAGAAGCTTACAATTATAGACCTGCCAATCACAACACATGGAAAAATAATATTTCAATAGTTGCATCATTCTTGTTTTTTATCGTAAGTGAATAATTTAGATATTATGAAATGTCATAATTAATTTGCAAAAACTGATAACATGGATGAGTAAATGACTTGTACAAAAGTTGAATCTAGCGCAAGCGGTTAAGACGCTGCGCCTGTTAACCAGCAGGCCAGGGTTCGATTCCCGGGTCGGCCCCACAAGACAGGGTGAGCTCCTGTCCTTAGCCCAGCTCTGCGATGCCAGCTGGATCCAATCGTATTGGCTCTGCCTTTCCATTGGACTAATTCAGTGGCGTGGAGAGGGGGGATTTGCTGCTTGGGTAACAGCCTATCCTCCATAACAATCCAACCCAGGCTTTCGTGCTTCACATGCAGTGTATGCAGCACTGAGCACAATACCATAGTCTTTCAAGAGTGACAGAGGCCTGCTTTGGTCTTTATAGACAAAATTCTCCCCTATAATTTTTCAACAGAACATCTTCAGATAGTAAACCTGAATTAGAGTGAAATGCCTTAAAAAGCTGAGTATGTTGAAGGAACATGAGGAAATGTTAATGTTGGAATTCAAAAATTTGGGGTTTTTTTTTGCTTTTTTGTAATGTTCCATCTTCCCCCCAAATCCAGAGTAACTACGGGAGCACCTAAAAGACTTTACATGCACCCGTAGTTACTGCACCACATAGTGAAAACCTATGGGAAATTCATATTGGAATCCAAAGTTGTTCTTATACCGGAGCAAGGACTCCTCATAGTTACTCTGGATTTTGTCCTTAGATAATTCTGTAAAAAGCAAACATCTTTTTGCAATAAGTAGGCAGATACAGGGGGCTGCATTATGGGCTATTCACCCATCTTCCCTTTTCCTTGTTGAGTATTATAACGAAAGAAGCTAATAAGCAGAAAAGATACCACAAGCTGTGCATTGTGAACATTTTTTGTTTTCTGTGTAATGGTCATGATGCCAGTTTTCCCAAGCATGAATTTATTAGCAATTAAAATAATGCACCAGCTGCAATTATAAGCCTTTATAATTTATTAATGGAAGTTAGCTTTTGACCTTTGGAATGTTGTTTTAATTAGGGTAGATCTAGAGGACACAGTAACATTCCATACACTGGAGCAGTAACATTACTTAGCTCTAATTAGGGACAATTCACCTTTGGAACCTGAAAATATTACTTATTTTTAGCATGACTCACTAACTAGGGCACCCCATGCATATGATGATTAATTTTTTTCATAATTCCCTCTCTGTTTAATCACATTGTGGAACATAAACAGTCAACTGGAAAAAATATATTGGTACCAGTGGAAGATAGCATTATATATCTAAAAACTGGAATAGCTCACAAATCCAAGTAAGCGAGATGTCACAGCCTTGCAGTGACTTGCATACATTATATGCTGAGATTAGTCTCTTTAAGTGGCATTTACCAAAGCGTGTGGAGTTTAAATGTGCATCATCTTATAAGATTGGTTGAGCTCTATGGAACTTAATTTGTGTTACAGTGACTGTTGTGTGGGCTGACAGGCGTGAGTCAAAGTGATGCGATGAAATGCTAATTTAACAAAAATGAATTTTAGTGAGTGGGGGTTTGCATCTTGATCCAAAATGTTAGTGCCTTGTTTGTGCCCACAAGGCTGTTACAGTGGCTTTTCAATGCATTGGCTTTGTAACATTGAGAGTGCAATCCTAATCATGTCTACTCAGCAGTAAGTCTCACTGACTTCAGTGGAAATTACTCCTAGGAAAATGTATATAGAATTGCCACCTGTGCTTGTTTCTACATATGCTAAACAATTAATATTGTTATTCAGTTGCTCAGTCATGTCTGACTCTTTGTGTTCCCATGGACTACAGCACACCAGGCCCACCTATCCTCCACCATCTTCTGAAGTCCATCCCGTTGTTAATTGTATAATATATACAATTAATATAATTACCCACTCAAGGTACAATCCAGGGTAAGGGCAGTGAGGAGTGTCCCAGCTGGGCTGCCCCAACTATTTTGAATCCAGAGCAGAAAGTTATGCTGCATCCAGAGTCATGGCTGCCCTAGCTGTTCCTCAGCATGCAATGTTGGCACCAAGTGACACCAGGAGAGGGATTACTCCTGAGGAAACCCCCCCATCAGATCACACTGAACAAGGAACAGCTGTGGTGCTTGCCTTATAATGAAGCCCAGAAGTTCCTGATAACCAGTAACATCTGCAGCATGAGAATGCAATACAGCAGAGCCTCTAGTGGAGGGTGGATGTTTGGAGTGGCCTGCTGGATCCCCAGGTTAGTGGGCTGCTGTAGTTGTGCCATATCCTGAGGTTGAGAGGCAGGGATTGCAGCTAGGCTGGCCAAGAACTCAGATTTTTGGTCACACTGCCATTCTTACTCTGCCTTGTCATGGACCCTTATGGGTCTACTCATTACTGTACCTGCTCCTGAGGTCGTTTAACTGAGGAGCTGGAAGAGGAAACTAGCTCAGGATACAGAGTAACTGCTCTACCCTAGGCAATGCTAAGCCCATTCTCCATGCGTCTCCTGAACTACCTAGGCTGGCCTAGCTAGGGCAGCCCAGGTCCATCTGTCTTGGAGCAGCCTATGTTGCCTTAGGCTGCCCCTAGGCTAGAAAAGATCTCTGTCTGAAACTCTGGAGAAATTCAAGTGGGGCCTCATGTCTACAGATTATCCATGGATCTGCCCCCTCATGCCCATTATTAACTTTATTTAAATGCTTGCTGAGTGAAAGTGTTCTTCCTTATAGGAAGTATTCAAGCATATACCAATGTGCATGCTGCCTGCTAGCAGCCTGAACATGTAAAAAGAGTATATTAAGGTTAATTTAAAGTGGAGGGCTATGAGGGGTATATCCGCTATTTCCATGTCTAAGAGGGTCTCTGCAGTGGAGGCAGTGAGCATTTTCTAAAAATGCTCCAAAAATAGATTAATCAAATCAACTTAAATAGCTGTTTAGTTGTGAAGTCATGGCCAACTCTGTGTGACCCCATGGACTGCAGCACGCCAGTTCCCCTTATCCTCCTTCTGAACTTTGTCCAAATTTACTTTAACTACACTGTCAGCAAGGTGAAGTCTTGACTTTTCATTAAGTTGTCTGAACCTGTGATATTCAAGCTTTTCAACCCGAGACCCTTTTCTGAGATTGACAGTCTGTCCAGGACCCTCTGAAAGTGATGTCATGGCTGGACATGACATTAAAGGTGCCCAGTACTGGATTATAAGATGGCTGCATCCAGCTTTTTTGAAAACTCCCTGAAATGAAGTTGTGACTCTCCAAGGATGGCCTGGTCCCCACTTTGACGACCACTGCTCTAGACCTGCAATAGTCCTTCCCAGAAGCAAGCATCTTGAATATGCTATATTTGAGTATGCTATAGAGTCTGTTTAAGTCTCTTTCATAATTACTTCCATACACCTTGGCTTATAATCATGCCCACAGAAGCACATTTTGTCATGTGCCACAAACGTAACCAGATTCATAAATGTTGGGACTAGGCTGTTGGCTCTCTTTTGCAACAGAAGTATTTGGTGAAGTTCATGCTTAAATTAAGAGAACTGGTCACTAGCATCTAAAAGTGTACATAATTTCTAGCTTTATTTGTGAGAATGTCAGCCATTCCAAGTGAATGTTAATGGCCATGAAAGTGCACTTAAGAACATAAGAGCCTCAACTGGATTAGGCCAAAGACCCATCAAGTCTAGTTTACTGTATCACAGAGGGGCCCACCAGATGCCTGAGGGAGCACCATAAGACACTTGCATCCATGTGCCCTCCCCTGCATGTGGTATTATGCGGTTGCCCACATCTACACCTATCTATACACACGCACACACACACACACACACACACACACACACAGAGAGAGAGAGAGAGAGAGAGAGAGAGAGAGAGAGAGAGCACATAAGACTCTTGCATCCATGTGCCCTCCCCTGTATATGGCATTATGTGGTTGCCCACATCTACCTCTATCTATGCACACGTGCATGCATACACAAACACCCTCACAAACCCCTTATGGCTTGTAGCCTGTGATGGTCCATTCCTCTAGGAATTTGTCAAATTCTTTCTTGAATTAAAGGGCACAAGCCACCTGGACCAAACAAAATAAATATTGGGTGATGCTTTAAAAATCATGACTATTCAGAAGTCTCTTAGACTTCAGTTGAATTTACTCCAAGGAAATTCTGGGACTCCTGAGGGTATGCATATAGAGTGGCGCCTTCACGTAACAAACGTCTCACATAAAGTATGTTCCACGTAACAAACAAAAATTTCTCTAGGATTCTGCTTCATGTAACAAACTGTGCTTCACGTAACAAGCACACTCGTTGGCAGTTGGGGCACATGCACTGGCTGGCAGCCCTTTTAAAAAGCGTCAGGGCTGTGTTCAATGGGGCTTACTCCTAGGAAAGTGTCTTTGATTGTAGCCTCCGAACCATGTCTACCCAGAAGTAAGCGCCATTGTGTTAAATGCATTGTGTTAAATGCATTGAATGCATGTTTTGAATTCAATTCCAGTTTTTGTCATCATTTTTACATCCAGTTAATATTTTCATATGAATATTTTTTGGGTATGAGTTTCCATTATTTCCTATGGGAAAATCCACTTCACATAAAGAACATTTCACGTAACAAACATGCCTTCAGAATGAATTAAATTTGTTACATGAGGCGCCACTGTACATATTTGCATATATACATTTGCAATCTGCATGTTTGCAGTTGATGCAGATAATTTTTTTTTATAGAACCTACAGCATTTTACTTTTGTTGCAAGGTAGGATACCAGCTGAATCTGTACTACCAATTCACATGCACCCCCCCCCCCCCATATGCTTCAGGCTATAATTGTTTAACATGTTTGGACAAACCTATTTCCCTGAAGTATATGAACTACAAAGACACATAGAGTATTTGCACTGGCATACTAAGGTTGAACCTGTTTAAAAACCGTACTTGGGTTTAATTGTATGACCCCAAATGAGAAGTAAGGTTCTCACAGGACAGAATTTCCTTGAGTGATTAAAAAATTATTTTTCTTTCTTCAGTTTGCTTGAACTGCCTAATCCTTGTCAGTGTTTACAGTTCATTCCAAAGGTCAGAAGTATATTCTGTAGCAATTGAGCATGGCTCATTTATTCAGTCTTAAGCTACAGTTACTATGATGGGTTATTTCCATATTCACCTTGTGATAATGTGAACAGTAGGTCTTGGAGAACAAAAAGGCTTATTAAATTGACATGATGTTCGTGATAGCCATTCATCAGTTGTGGTGGGATTAATGATCTTTGTTCAGTAATGGATGTAATTGCAGTGGTAGGATTTCCCCCCCCCCAAGTCAAAATACTTTTCTTTTATCATGTAGAGACTAAGCTATTAAATAGAGCAAGTTCTTTATAACTGTTTACTGAACATTACTAATAATCTGCTTTCACTGAAACAACTAAGAGAATGCCCTGGTTTAATGGTAAAAATCAAGGAACTGTTTACTTGTTTAATTGTGCAATGTTAGCAACGAGTGCTAAATAAATCTATGAAAACTGGGGATCTTCAAGCAGAGGCTCGACGAGCACCTGTCGGGGATGCTCTAGGGGGATTTCCTGCTGTAGGCAGGGAGTTGGACTAGATGACCTACTAGGTCCCTTCCAACTCTATGATTCTATGAAATGTCCTTGTGTCAGCCGGCACCATGGTTCAGTTCAATTCCATGTTGGGTGCCCTTTGGGGAGAAAGACTGAGTACAAATAAAATAAAATAAAATAAAATAAATACATTCATGCAGTACTTGTCTGGCTGGCTGGCCACTTGCCACACAAACACAGGTCCAGTACATCCAGTGCACTTCTGCATGATCCCTGGCTATATTTCTGCAAACACGAATAGTTGAGATTCGGAACAAATAACACAGTAGTTCCAGTGGATTAGCTCCCCTTTTTAAAAGCCATTTTTAAGAAAGTCCCTTTTTTGGAGAAAGTTATCTCTTGTGAAATAAAGGATTTTATTTAGTTGTTCCCTTTCTTAGGATTGGAATCTTAAAATGAAGCCTCATGCTTTCGAGAACTATTTCTTTACTGTGAAGAGTTCCCTGAAACAGGGAGCTGTTAACACAGAAATTGCTTTTATCATCATAGTGTGTATTATGCTTATGCAGGGATATTGCTCTCTTTCAGCATCTGCAAACTGTCCACATTTATGTTGATGGCCACCCAAGTTCAATAAATATTCTTACAATTTCTGCAATCCATTATGAGTTTTACAGTACTCTGGGAAGATTAGGTCATACCCCATCTCACTTTTCCTATGGGATAGCACAGCTTACATAAATATTGTTCTCACAGTGATCTGTATTGGGTAGCAGGAAACGGTGCTTTTCTTCAGTATTCCTTATGAGCATAAATGGGTGCATAATGTAATGACTGTTTGTCTTGTGCCCCCTGGGTAACTTGAAAAGGATTGATGGATCTGTCATATAAAATATAGTTTTGTATGCAGAATTTGAAGTCACCGCATAGCTGTTCAACAGCTGCCTTTTCCTTGCCCCCCATCCTTTTGAAAACTCTGCTTAGAATTATCCACTCTCTTATGAATTAGATTTGAAAAGCCTTAAATCTCAGAAAAATAAACCACTCATCAAACTTTCTCATAAGGCTGCTTTGCTCATGAATATAAAGTCACTGTACAATGCAGGACAGTCATCCATTTTGCAACTTCATAATGCCGACACTGGGAATATTCCTCTTTAAAAAAAACCCCAATGTGCAAGACATGCACCAGACATTATCCTAAAAATTTTGCAAGCAAAGACAGGATTGTTGACACAGCTGGTAAGAACTGAACCTTGCTTTTCTTTCTTGCTCATCCCACCGGCTGGGCCCTGCCTCTATTTTCCCCAGGTACTTTTCCCTCTTAAAACTTTGGGGACATGTGGGATGAGAGGTGTTTCATGGAATTGTGAATTTACTGTATTTATAGGGATCTATGGGTCTTTAGATAATTGGCTCCTTCCAGACTTTCACTGGACTTGTTTCCTGAGTGTCTTACACCTTGAGTATAGGGACAAGTGCATTTTAAGGTTTAAGAATGAAATGGCACATCCTTTAATATTTGGGGCTACGTTGCAGATGTTTCCCTGTTCTACCATTTTCCAGTAAATCATTACTTAGCAGCCTTACTTAACAAAGAACTGATATACAGTGGTACCTCTCATAACAAGCACCTCACATAAAGTGTGTTCCACATAACAAGTCTAAATTTCCAATGAATCCTGCTTCCTATAACGTATCTGCTTCACATAATAAACCCCGCTGGCGCCTAATGGGCACGTGGGCTATACTGCCCTGATGCTCCACATGGAGGCAGTTTAAAAAGGCTGCCGACCAGCGCTGCTGCCTCTAACTGCTCCCAACTTGGGAGAAGTTGCCTGGGGGCGCCAGAGGCAGCTGCCTCTAACTGCCCTAAGTGCCCCCACCGGCCACCTTGAATCTCCAGCAGCAGCCCAGGTAAGCCTCCCAGGAAAGTGTCTTTGATTACAGCCTCCTATGTCTACCCAGAAGTAAGCCCCATTGTGTTAAATGGGTCTTACTCCCAGGAAAGTGTCTTTAGGAGTGCAGCCTAAGTTAGGCTTCAATTACAATTTTTTGTAATTTTTTGTCATTTTTACATACATATATGAACATTTTGGGTTGTGGAACCAATTGTCTGAGTTTCCATTATTTCCTACGGGAAAATCTGCTTCACATAAAGAGCACTTCATATAACAAGCATGCTTCCAGAATGAATTAAATTTGTTATGCGAAGCACCACTGTAAATGTAATTCTGGCTCTGTCCTAACTAGGATTGCTAGTTGAGAGCCAGGTGGAAAACATGTGCTCCTTCTTATCAACCCCTTCCTCTGTAGAGGAAATGTCTCCTCTCTCTGCAGGTTTCAGCACCAGTCTTAACCACAATTTAAGACCACAAATCCAAGATCTTACATCCATTTCATTTTCAGATCTTAGAAAAACCTAGTTCTAAGGAAACCCTAGTTAGATGGGCTGCCCAAACCTATTGTCCTCCAGTCCAAAGCATCTAGCATTGCCAACATAGGTCATGCTGCATGTTATGATTGAAGGAAGACTGGACAGCCTAGGAAAGGTCAAATTATTTTGTCCTTACCTCTGTGGGACGAGGGGCTGCAGTGGCTTATTGGTTAGAACACGGGACCGGAATACCGATCAACAGTTAACAGTTCAAGACCTCAGTACTGTAAGATGGGGTGAGCTCCCATCCTTAGCCCAGTTCCTGCCTACTTAATAGTTTGAAAGAGTGTAAGTAGATAAATAGGTGCTACTTTGGTAGGAAGGTAAGCAATGTTCCTTGCATCATGCTGATCACATGACCGTGGAGACGTCTTTGGACAATGCTAGCTCTTCAGCCATGGAAATGGAGATGAGCACCATACCCTGTGGCCAGTCACGGCTAGCAGGACAACCTGTGAGGGTTTACCTTACCTTACCTCTGTAGGGTGCCTGGCTAGGTGGGTCTCCTTTAGCTGGCCTGAATCAAAAGAGATTGAGGACAGGTCCAGGCAGGGATGTAAGGATAGGATTTGCTGTCACTGAGATCCTCCTGTTCCCATCCACAAACTACCCTGATTCTTCTCCTGAACTGCCAGTGACCTGGCCCAGCAGATTGACATGTTTGCTCCTCCAGCACATTTACAGAAGTGGAAGTTATCATAGCCTCTATGAATGGATGAGAACCAAAATCTTGAAGTATTTTGTATTTTTAAGGAAACTGGCCAAAGCTCATTGATAGATATGCATTGCTTTTTATGCAGAATAATACCCTGTGGTGTGTAGACGTGGTTAGTAGATGTGGAAAAGAGCTCTACTTAACATTTTTGAATGGAGTGGATGGTGCATGTAAGAGGAGCGTATACTAAGTTAGATGGACCAGTGGATACAGTAGAATGTAGATGTTCTCCAGATTATGCCATCTCTACCCACAGTAGATGTATACAAATATTATTAGATGACTACTTGTTTCAGTGTTGTGTTTTTTAAAAGTATATTTCAGAAAGGTCTCTGTAATTTGTGTTTGCCCTGGAATCTGTGGTTATGGAAATAGTGGGAAGAATGTAAATTATAGTCGCAAGGATGTATTCCCTTTCCTACATTTGAACCATGGATCTTGGTAGGGAAATAACAAACATCTGCTACAGCAATATACATTGGAAAGCCACTTTTTCATTTTCCTGATCCAACAACTGCCCACATTATAGGAGGGTATTCGGATGCTAATTTAAATTTTATGTTTGTTCATTGAGATTAGATGAGTTTTCGGCAAGTCCAACATAAAATATTTCTAGAGTAAATTTCTTACTTTATTTAGAAACAGGCATTATTTAGTAAAATAATTGTATGAATAATGTTAAATACATATTTACATAAGAATAAATTGACAAATAACATCAAGAAACCCAACAGTTGAAAAAGTCAATTAGAATAAAATACAACAATTTTTGTTCACTTGTCGTGTTTTTGACCTTTTTAATGTAATTTGTCCATAACATTACCAAAGATATTTCTGTGCATGCCACTTGAAAATTAATTTTTGATGCTATTCTAATTAATAGAGTAATTTTTCTTGGGTTTATTAATGTTATTTATTAGCTAATATTCCCTATGTAAACTCTTATTAGAGTTTATTATTGCTTTTATCATGCTGTGGTAATCCTTGTTTCTAATCAAGGTAAGAAAATTTATATTATTCACATTTAATCCATAAGTATCTACATGAGTTTTAATGTGTAATGACCATATTAACTAATATGGGTTAATTAATCTGAGAAAAAAAAATCTGTATAGACAAGCCCACGGGAACACTGTAATATTTAAGAGCAGCTTATTAAAATTCACTTCATGAAATAGCTACTGAGGCAAAAATTTTCCCTAGATGTTTTTCTAAGAATGCAGACTAATTTTAGATTAATAAAATCTTTTTAATCTTCCTCATTTCTACTGGTTATATAGGATTGTTTTTGCTGTTTTTTAAAAGAGAAAATTAACTGGCTGTGCCAATCAAATATATAATGCTGACAACTTTTAATATTTGAGTTCTGGAATATGTGTGTGTTTTTAACAGCTAGGTAATTATTTTACTCTCATTAAAATGGTTGAAATAACAGTGATGTCTTTAACTTCCCACCAGTTTCAGAAGTGGGAATGTTGCTAACCTTGTCAGATTCATTGAGTAGGATTTGACACATTCATAGCTCCAACCAACAAATCTGCCTAAAATTCCCTACAGATTATGGAGATAATGTGAATAATTTTAAGTGTGTCCCGGTAGACTTTCACTGTGGATATGAATAATCATGCATGAGGGTCTTCCTTGCTAATCTTAATTAACTTTTTTTTTTAAACCACCAAGGTTCCCCAACCAGAGATGTGGGACCTTCATTAGGCCTAAAGAAATCCAGCTCATTAGAAAGTCTGCAGACAGCGGTCGCTGAGGTGACTTTGAATGGCGACATTCCTTTCCATCGTCCACGACCACGGATAATTCGAGGGCGAGGGTGCAACGAAAGCTTCAGAGCTGCAATTGACAAGTCATATGACAAACCTGTTGCAGATGAAGATGATGAGGGTATGGAGACCTGTAAGTAAACCCTTTGTAACTAAAAATCTAGGATGCCACAAGTATGGTAATTGCAAAGTCTAGGGTCGCAGTCATATCCAGCTTGCCAATACTGATACGTCCTCAAAGCAGCCTTAAAGTAAGGGAATGTTTGTTCCGTTAAGAAGGCCTCTATGACTTTCATAAACACACTTTCCTGGGAGTAAGCCCCATTGAATATAATGGGACTTCTGAGTATACAGGGTTGGGATTTCACCGTATGACTGCCTATGAAATGGTAGAGTGGATGATAAACACTGAGAAACTTTAGTCTAAGGCTGCAATCCTAAAGACACTTCCTTGGGAGTAAGACCCATTGAACATAATGGGGCTTACTTTTGAGTATACATCATTAGGATAGTGCTCTATATCCTATTTTAGAGGGGCTCTTCCACTTTTAGAGGGGTACTTCCACTTAACATTTTCGTTGTCTGAAGCTAATTTTTTTGTAGAGAAAGTAAATTAGTTCAGTTGTAAAGTATGGGGAAATTACTTTTATTCTTAAGTTTAACAAAAAGAAAAAGAAAGGCTGAGGCTAGAATGAAAAATTTCAGCACTGGAAGTACATCCATAAAGTGAGGAAAAATTACCACTGCTCTTTAATTAGAATTTCTAAGGCTGGCAGATCTAATAAAGCATAAAGTTAATGATAAGCTATTACCCACCCTAATGGCATTCATTTACATTTTCACTTCTTTAACCCTAAGTGTGACCCAAGTGTTAAAAGAATGTTATCTATCTATCTATCTATCTATCTATCTATCTATCTATCTATCTATCTATCTATCTATCTATCTATCTATCTAACTGAAAAGTCACTCACTGACTCACTCACTGACTCATCAATGCCCAGCCAAAACTGCTCGGCCTTGAAGAGTGAAATTTGGGGAGGGTGTTCCTTCCATGATGGAGGCATCCACTAAGAACCGATTTTCAGAAATCCCAACCGGAAGAGGGTGAAAAGGGGCTCAACACGTTTTCCTCCCTATACTTTCCATTGAAGAATCCCTGACTGAGGAACAGTCTGCCCCAACCCCTGGACCCAGAAGCATGAAATTTGGGGAGGGTGTTTGTTCTGTGACATCAACACCCACCAAGAACTGATTTCTAGAAATTTAACACCTAAGGGTCTTAAAAGGGTACAAAGCATTTTCGATCTATACTTAACATTGAAGACTGACTGATCAACATCCAGCTGTGCATGAGGGATGATACATAGTGGGGGGAGTGTTGATGTGCATGTGGTGTTGATGCGCATGGGGGGATGGTGCGCATGGGGGGTTGATGCACAGTGGGGGGATGGCATATGGGGGAAATTTTACTCCCACAACATAGGTACATTTTCACTAGTTTGATATAAAACAAAAAGAATTTTCAAACGTAACCTTCTCATTATTGAATGGTACAGCAATGTGCTGATAAATGACAGTCCACACAGAATGGCAGAAGAGTGGTCAGTGAGTTAGCTGCAAAGGGGCAAGATTATAGGGACATTGCTATATTTTTGATTTTAAGGTATAGGATTTTCAACTTTCACCAAGCAGAATTATTACTTTCATGTTACATCTTGCTTATGACCAAAAATGTTGCTGGGAAAGCTGAGTTTATTCACTTGCGGTCTATGACTATTGAGTATATGGACATTCAACTTTTAATGGAAGAGTTTAAATTTTATGCAAATTGTTATAATGAATGTACTTTATATACAAATTGTTATAACGAATGCACTTGCTCTTCAACTTTACTATTTAGTACAGTATCTTTTTAATCTCTTAACAATATCTCATAAATGTAATGTGAGTACATTAATCTTTTAAATTTCTATTACTGCCATAGCCATATTGTCTAAATGCACAGTCACCTTCCTCCTGGACATGTTGTAGGCAGATCACAATTAGTCCATAATTTATTCCGTAGAATGGGGCTATAACTCAGAGGTGGAGTACATGTTTCTCATGCGTAAGGCTTGAGGTTCAATTCTAGCCACCTCCAAATCAGAATGAAACTGGAAAACTGCTTTGGTCATTGTTAAGTTAGCAACTTCATATATGAGGTCTCTACTATTCTTTTTACATTTTACTCTCTTTTTAGGCAGTGTAGTGCAGTGATTTTTAAAATCTTTTTCATCTCATTGCACACTGACTAGATATTGCAGGCCAGGGTTCAAGACCCAGGTCGGCCCCACAAGACAGTGTGAGCTCCTGTCCTTAGCCCAGCTCTGTGATGCCAGCTGGATCCAATCATATCGGTTCTGCCTTTCCATTGGACTAATTCAGTGGTGTGGAGAGGAGGGATTTGCTGCTTGAGTAACAGCCTATCCTCCATAACAATCCAACACAGGCTTTTGTGCTTCGCATGCAGCGTATGCAGCGCCGAGCATGATACCATAGTCTTCCAAGACTGACGGAGGCCTGCATGACACACTGTGCAGCCAGCAGAGGGCTTACATTCCCCAATGGTTCTACTAATGACCCTACTAATGACCACATCCCAAACTACTGTGGCGCACCTGCAGATCCATTTTCAGCACATCAATGTGCCATGGAACAGTGGTTGAAAATTGCTAGAACAGAGTATTTCTCAAATTTTTATCTTCACTACAAATCAGCAAAGCTGAAGTAAAAAAGACAGTTCCAATGACACCCAGTGACTTTCATGTTTTAGTGGGAATTTGAACCCAGGGTTCCTCAGTCCTCATCTGACATTCTAATCTTCATGCCTTTCGGTGTTATCTTTTGGAGATGAATTGAAAGATTTCAGAAGATCAATTTGGGGCGTGTTTCTCCACTTATATTTTGCTATTTTATCTTTTTCTCGATTCATTGTTTCCTTACATTATAAAATCAATGCAGTGTGAGGATGGATAAATTGCTGGTTTATTGGAAGGAAAAATATTTCTTTTTACCAGCCAGTGACCCTTTCTTTGTCTGCAGAAGAGTCTCATTAAATTGTTTATAAAGAAATCTTAAGCAAGCATTCAGGTTTTGCAAGGCGTTCTAGAAATATACTGATATGCCATGTGATCAAGGACTATGTGTGAACTTTAAAGTGTGTGTGTATGTATAAAATTATTTTCAAACACACATCTCTCTTCAGAATAATAGGCTATCCAAATTCAGTACAATATGACGGAGAGATTAAGCGGGTACCTGTAGATTTGGATGGCTGTAATCAGAAAGTTACAGCTGAACGCTTGGGGTATTTGGATCATATGAATCCCAGTGCTTGTTTTCAAACTCTCAGAATTGTTGATAAGAAACAGAGTTCCTCTCTCTTGTGTGTTGTCTGAGAGCAAGGCATTTGAATCTGAATAAATTGGCAGAGCTTTCTAATCTCAGTCAAGTCTTAATTGCTAGAGCTTCTGCTTGCATTAAAAAACACAAGAAGCAGACAAGAAGCTCAGTTATGGAACAGCTTCACATTCAATCATTACAGTTTTTCATGTGCATCTTGTCTATTTTAAGGAGTAATTAGAAGAGTAGCTTGACAATATGTTTTTCTTGTCGTTTTCAGTGTTGTATTTCTGATTTTGACTTCTTTTCAAAGTACAATCTCAACTTATTGTTTCTTCTGCAGTGGCCAAAATGGTGAAAAGGTCCCCTTATTGGCCTTTTCTGGTAGCCTCATTTCATATCTTTAATTTAGTGTAATAGTTTTTAGTCATAAAGATCTGGAGAAACCAGCACAACTATATGAAATGAGATGTGATTTATGCAAGCATAGGTCCTATCCAGTGATGGAATTCAGAGAAATTAACAACTGGTTCTCTGCCCATCTGGCAGCCACTTTTAAATGGCTATTTTTAAACTTTTTATGTCCTATTTCTCATTAACAACTGGTTCTATATAGTAGGTGCGAACCTGCTGGAGCCCACCACTGGTCCTATCTACAGAATGATGTGAGAGGAGATTCTCACATACAGCAGTGGTTTCTGGTTTTTCCCATTCTGTCCATGAAATGCTTTCAGAAGTGAATTGAAAAAGGTTAAAGAATAGCTTAGAAGTGGAAATGCTGTTCAGGAAGGAAAGTTAAAAACTATGCTATATGTACACAAACCTGTATAAAAGCATAAAGATGTCCCATCATTCCAGATACTGGCATATGAAACTAATAAACAAGCAAGTATAGTAGCTACTTAAGTCAGAATTCTGTAGTTTCATGGAAATGATAGAATTGAAGTTATATTAGTGCTTCAAAAAAATAAATTGCAGTGCACAGGGAAAACACTTCAAACACAACAATTCCTTTGTTGGGGAATGCTTTGTTCACTTTTGGATTTCAGTTAAGTGCCTGAAATACTGCGCCTAATAATAGTGCCTAAATTTGTGCCTGAAATATTGTGCCTGTTTTTCAAAATGTCTAAAATACTTTTAGCAAAGATTGAAAGAATGGTGAACCTCAGTAGGGAATAGAGATCCACAGAAGAAAAGAAGATAAGGGAACAGAAGAAGACTCTCCTGGATCAGACCAAGGGGTGCATCTAGTTCAGTATCATTTTATATTTTTGCTTCACTGCCAACCTCCTAGTTTAAATTTGGGTCTGAGCCAGTGTTTGAACCTGAAGCATACAATTGTGATCAATGTGCAGATGTTCATTTTCATTCTGAGTCTTATTCTTCAAGGATAAATATTGCATAATGCATTTTGTATCTCTCCTCTTCTGAGCTGATCTGGTATTGGCACTTAAAATGGAGAACTGTGTTATAAATATACATACAAGGTGCCAGAGTTGTATTTCAAAATTCAAAGGGATATTGTGTGGAGCACAATAATTTTTTGTCCAACGTCTGGTATAGAAATAAAAAAAACTTTTGCATTTTGATTATTTTGAGCTGCCAATAAAATGATCTTATTGTTTCAGTGGAAGAAGACACTGAGGAGAGCTCCCGATCAGGTAGAGAATCAGTTTCTACATCTAGTGACCAGCCATCCCATTCACTGGAAAGACACATGAATGGCGGTCAAGATAAAGGGGATCGGAAAAAAATTGGAAAGGACAAGAAGAAAGATCGAGAAAAAGAGAAGGATAAAATTAAAGCCAAAAAAGGAATGCTCAAAGGCTTGGGGGACATGTTCAGGTAGGAACTGTGGAAACACCAGCATAAAAGTGTATGCATCTCAATGTTTTTGTGGTGCTGATGATCAAATGTCACACTCAGGTGTTGGTACCCATTATTCAATTTGCAAACATGTATTTCAAAATACAAACACATGAAGCTTATTTTAAATTCCTCTGTTTGTGCATACTTATTCAATTATCATCTGTAACATAACAGCTACAATTGTATTACTGCAGGTTTTATTACTTTTAGAAACTGAAGGTTTATGTCATGTTTTAGTAACATTCCAAGATTCCTAGCCACTTATTAGGTGGAATGAAGCAAATGTCTTCCTTGATACATGTTGGCTGGGGTCGACAGTTTTGCAAAACAAAGAAATATTCAAGTGGTGCTTGAAATTTCTGGAGTGCGTAGTGATTCATTACTTGAAATGCTAAGACCCAGTTTGTTCAAACGTAAACTGTTTAAAATATAATAGCAGTGGTTCCCAAACTGGTGGGGTATAAAACAGCAGAGGTTTGGAAAGGGTTGATGTCTTACCTTTGGGGCAGTGCTGACTTCTTGCAAGGTCCTGAAGGCTTCCATTCTCCCCCAAGTTTTTTGTAAACAGTACTTTTCAACCACTACTTCTGTTTGGTTTTTTTTAAAAAAAGGCTGATATTTAATGCAGAGTGGAGCAGATTATGCTTTCTTATGTTCTAATCTACAGTTTTATGCTTTATGTCAGAAAGGGAGATGCATATCTCCAAATGGTTTTATTTTCTGGTGTATCTGGGTAAGAAAAATGATGATTTTCTTAAGTAAGGCTGGCCAAATGTAAAAACATTCAACTTCTGTGATACTGTCAAATGATGACTTATTTAAAACATTTTACATTGCTTTTCTGGTGCTCAAAGTGTGTAGAACAATGAAAATGCAAAATACAATTAATATGAACATTAAATAAAACTAAAGAATTAAACAATACTGGTACAAAATGGGTACATATTCCTTTTATGAATTCTATTCCCTTGGAGTCACAGTTTTCAGTCTGACATAAGGACAGGATTCTATCACTTTTTTATGTTGTCTGATAGTTTATGATATGAATTTGGGTAGAATGATCATATAGCAATGCACAGGTGAACCCGCACTTACCTGTCCCTATAATGCTTCTTTTATATTTTTAGGAAGCTAAATTGTGCTGTGGGATCTTCAGTGGTAAGGCACATAGAGAGCCTGAGAGTTTGGGAATACCTTTCTGGAAAAGGGTGACTCATTGTTTTGTAAATATAATGTCTCCTTTTTGAGCAGAGGTTCTCATGCATTTCAGCCCAGGACCCTCTCCAGCACTCCCTGGAAATGATGTCAAATTCAAAGGAAGCATGAGAGCTATGGACTACTGTGGTGTATACGTTTAATTCCAGACAGTTGCTATATAAGCAAGTCCTGTGTCTCCCTTGTCTGCTGTTGTATCATATCACATAAAATATTGAAAATTCTGTTTCTGAATCCTGGTGTTCAAGCTGTTCTTTCTCTCCCATTTTTACCTTATTATTTTCCTGCCTTGCTATTTCAGAATTAAAGATGACTGGAAAACTGAATTATTTGGCATTTGGTCAGTTTTTTCTAAAGACTGATAGAGATAATGTAGGCCAGTCTTCTAAGGAAAGGCCTGTTGGATTGGATGCTCCATCAACTGGCCTGACTCTTCCTCCCATTGCATTGTACAGTATGTCTACATCAACATTAGCCTCAGTTGACACAAACCAGGGTTCACCTCTGAGCTAGAATTTGGATCCATATTTTATTTATAGTCCATTTATAGTCCTTGATTACAAATCCCAAGATAAGAGTAGTCTCTGGTTTGTTTTAAGCAAATTGAGGGTGGGGGGAGTGTGCACTCGGGATGGGAATACCCAGTTGTGCCTTACTTCCTTATAGTTAATGGCCTCCTTTTCACTAGCCTTTAAGATGATGAAAGATCTCTGCAGATATGCTAGGTAGTATCATTCATAAGGATAGATGTGGTTCTAACCTAGATGGTATTTCATAAGTATAGATGTATGTATTGTACTGTAATTTAATACAGTATAGATACAGTATAGTACATGTATACAACATGTAGTTAATATGAATAGATGTAGAAAAATTTGTTCAGGCTGTATAAAGGTAATTACAATGGAAAATTAATTACTGATGCCTTAAACGGGAAGCACTGGTGCACTTGACTCTCATGAAGAAATTGTACAAAAAGGGATATTGATGTGATCCTCTATGGATCCTGTATGGTTCCTTTTTGCACTGTGAATTTATTCAGCGTGTTTATACAGTGTGTATACTGCTGGTGCACATCGGTAACTTGTAGTAGAAAAGATCTTCCAAGTTAAATTAGAAGGTTAGTGGAGTGGAATGAGGTGCATAGAGCAAACCCACAGAATAATAACTGAGATGAGTGGGTTTCTAAGAATCACAGTAAAGCAAATTTGGAGAGAAAAATCTACAAGTCAGCAGCAGCCAACATAATCTTCAGTCCTTATGTCACACTATTTTCTGTGAAATCTTGAGGGTGTTTGAAGGGCTGATGGGGAAACATACTACACTTCTAAGGTGGTCTTAGAATGTTAATTGCCATGTTTTAGCCCTGGCTTAGAATCCACAGATGCACAAATCCACAAAAACAAAATTAGGAGAATTAGCAGGCATGGTATGTATTTTCTAAATTTGCACATGGACAGTAATTTAGCCCCAGAGGAATGTAGTGTTAGAAGAATGTAGACTAGTCATAGCCAAGGAGTCCTGACTTTAAGAAGCATTTTCAAACCTGCTGATCGCAATCTCCCCCCCACAACGGCAGGTGTGCAGATTTTCAATTGGGATGCTACCCCCTTAATGAGGGTAGCAAACTGATTAGAGATGGGATTTTTAAAACTCATATATATTCAACGGAAGCAGCTGCATAACCCAAAGAACCATAGTAATGGTGACTATGGGTCCCCAATTGGGTTGCTACCCCTCCCTAAAGGATTGGCATGAAGCCAGATCCGTGTACATAAAATCCATGGAGAAACAGGCTACTTCTGTAAATTCTTTCTTCAGCCTATATCAATGGAGTCTTCCCCTTTAAGGAGGGCAATCTCTTGTGAGAATTAGAAGGGGACTGGACCACAGCTTTATTTCATTAACTGCAATTTTCTGTATTCACTGGGATGTCCGATAACGGAGTCTCCTGGATACTGAAGCTCCACTTGTACTTTGTTACTTTAGACCCAATTTATGAAATTATTCCCACAGGAGTTAAAGAAAATGTGGGGAAATATTGATCTTGAAAACTACTTTCTGAGCTTTAGGAAATCTTGTGTGGCTACAGGATGGGCATCAATTATAGAGGATGGGCATCAACTATTACAACTGTATTTATTTTTGTTTTTTATTCTTTAAATGAAAAATATAATGTCACAACCTTAAAATTTTGTTTTTAAATAAAATTAAGACCCTTAGGTTTTTGATCTGCTCTTTGGAGTGGTATATCCTCTGCTCCTCTTTCCCTACAAGCATCAGTAAGAGCAAACTTGGCTATTCCGACCTTCTTGTTTGCAACTGTTCAGTAGCTTGCATTGAATAATATTGTCACTATGTTTCTTAACCTTTACCCATAATTCTGTTCTTTCCTATTCTTGGACTTAAGCCAACTTAATTCCATCGGCCTCAGTGGCATTAAGTTCTCATAAATGCATATACTGTGACCAAGTGGGACTTGCAGGTCACAGCCTGAGAAGTTGTGAAAGTGTTTTTACTTTTTGAAAATTATTCTTGAATTGATAACTTCTGATATGAGAAATTTTGAAACAGCTTATAGTTAACAACTCACTTTCCAGCTGGAGTTTGTCCCACTGATGAATTCATAAAGCTCTGTGTCTTATATCAATTATAAAGATACTTAGTAATTGGAACACAGAAGACTGCCCCACAACCCTGAAAATGGTGTGCTTTTGCAGCACAAAGGTAGGGAAGGACACTTTCTTCCTATTTTTGCATTTTAAAAACAATTTTTAAAAGGATTCCCATATCTACAGGTATTGGTATCCATAGGAGAGGATGACCCACCCCTGTAGCTACTGTATTCCAAACCATTTCTCTAGAAATCAGCATGGTACCTCATTTAAATATATATGTATATACAGTGTATATACTTTTATATATACAAATATATATGTACATATCTATGTGTATACACACACACACACACACGCACACAGTGGTGCCTCACATACATTGGCTGTGGGTGGCACAAGCAGTTAAGACGCTGTGCCTGTTAACCAGCAGGCCATGGTTTGAGACCCGGGTCGGCCCCACAAGACAGGGTGAGCTCCTGTCCTTAGCCCAGCTCTGAGAAGCCAGCTGGATCCAATTGTATTGGCTCTGCCTTTCCATTGGACTAATTCAGTGGTGTGGAGAGGGGGGATTTGCTGTTTGGGTAACAGCCTTTTCCCCCATAACAATCTAACCCAGGCTTTCGTGCTTCGCATGCAGCGTATGCAGCGCAGAGCACGATACTATAGTCTCTCAAGACTGACGGAGGCCTGCTCACATAAAGAGCTTATTTTGTTATGGAGACATGCTCTTTAAGTTAAACACTCTTTAAGTGAAGCGGATTTTCCCACAGGAAACAATGAAAACTCAGATGATAGGTT
This sequence comes from Cryptoblepharus egeriae, assembly GCA_030015325.1. NCBI lineage: Eukaryota > Metazoa > Chordata > Lepidosauria > Squamata > Scincidae > Cryptoblepharus > Cryptoblepharus egeriae. The sequence continues at coordinate 13,543,121 of JAREYC010000004.1, forward strand.
CCACATCCCAGAAAATATTCATATAAAAATATTAACTCTGTAAAAATGACAAAACATTGTAATTGAATTCAAAACATGCATTCAGTGTGCATGATCCTATGAAGTCTACTTAGGCTGCAATCCTAAAAACACTTTCCTGGATGTTTTTACATGAGCAAGCAGTGTGATGGGTCTGCAAAGAAGGCAAATGCCATTTTAGGCTGCATTAAGAGGGCTGTAGCTTCCAAGTCGCTTGAAGTTCTAGTTCCTCTTTACTCTGCATTGGTCAGACCTCACCTTGAGTACTATGTTCAGTTCTGGGCACCTCACTTTAAGAAAGATGCAGCCAAACTGGAGCAAGTCCAGAGGAGAGCGACAAGAATGATCAGTGGGATGGATGGGAAGTCTTACGAGAAAAGGTTGGGGGAACTTGGGATGTTCAGCCTGGAGAAGAGACATGAGAGGAGAGAAGACATGATTGCCCTCTTCAGATACCTGAAGGGCTATCATAGGGAGGAAGGGGCTCATTTGTTCTTGGCTGCTTCTGAGAGCAGAACTAGAACCAATGGGTACAAACTGCAAGAAAGGAGATTCCGGTTGGATGTCCGGAAAGAATTCCTGACAGTTTGGCTGTGGAACAGATTTGCCAAGGGAGGTGGTGGACTCTCCCTCACTGGAGGTCTTCAAGCAGAGGCTTTACGAGCACCTGTCGGGGATGATCTAGGAGGATTTCCTGCTGTAAGCAGGGGGTTGGACTGGATGACCTACTAGGTCCCTTTCAACTCTATGATTCTATGAGTAAGCCCAATTTAACACAATGGGGCTTACATCTGAGTAGACATGGTTAGGAGGCTGCAATCGATGCTTTCCTGAGAGGCTTACTTGGGCTGCTGCTGCTGGAGGCTCAAGGTGGCCTCTGGCACCCCAGGCAACTGCCCCCAAGTTGGGGGCAGTAAGAGGCAGCAGTGCTGGCCAGCAGCCCTTTTAAAGAGCCTCTCTGCAGAGCGTCGGGGATGCATAAGTGCTTGTTAAGTGAAGCGGAACTTGTTATGTGAAGGAAGATTCCTTGGAAATTTATACTTGTTATGTGAAACGCTTGTTATGTGAGGCACTTGTCATGAAAGGAACCACAGCAGTACCATGTACTGCTATGTGATATGTACAGTATTGGTACCATGTACCAGTACCATGTGAAATATCACAGAGAGTGACAGGAGGTGTCCCTGCATATTAGGTGCTTACAACCTAGAAACAGAGGGAGATACCTGGTAAACTGAAGGTTAATAGAAGCAGGAATAAAATTTTATCAGTTATAAGTACAATACTTCAACTTAATTACAATTATGGTGTCAAAGGTGTTGTGCTGAAGCCTTCATAGAAAACTGGATTTTAAGGAGTGATTTGTAGAGATTCAGAGATGGTTGCATTGTGAGGGATTGTTCCAAGCACAAGAGGCAGTAAGGAAGAAAGGGAAGAATTGTTTAAAGGACCAAGGAACCAGGTTAAGGGTTAAATTTAAATAAGTTTTATAAGTGTTCTGCAGTGTACAGGATCCACATACTTAAAGATGTGGTTTATGGCATGTGAAACATTGACTGTGCAGTCCCTTGGCTTCATCTCCAGATTTGTAGAATTATAGGTACAGGTGGGCAGCCACAATGTCGGAAAACCAATTCAAATGAAATATTCCCATATTACCATTAAAATTGAATCCTACAATTACATTTGGAATGATTACTGGGGAGCCTTTCAGTGTTCCTTCATCCAGTCCTGCAGGAGGAAAGAGATAATTTAGTTTAAAAGCCTGTTTAGCCGAAATCAGATCTACTGTTGTCTCTTCTTACACAGCCACTTGCAAAGTGCACAGAACACGTACAGATTCATAAACATATTATTTCGAGCTTTGAGTAGCACATTCCGACCACATTAGCCACCTGAGACCTCTGACTGGGCATTTGGGAAAACAACATGCACAGACTACACTTGCCTGTTGTGGAGCTTGGAGGTTTTCCTGCCTGCCTTCATGAGTCTCATTTATTGTTAGTGATTCAAAAGGTTCCAAAAGTGTGTAATTGTGTGCATGTGCACATATTTTTTTAAAAATAAAATATGGATGAAAATCAGTTTAAGGTTCATCATTTTCCACTGTTTTAGACACTAATCAACCAGTAATTCCAGCAGTTTCATTAACATTATAATTTTTCTTGATTGCGAGTTTGATTTATGTCCCCTAATTGGAACTATTTCTCAACATTTAAACAAAGGGAAGTAACTAGACGATCAGTGACTTAATTGTCCTCCCACCTCACTCTGTTGTAGAGTCTGTATTTGTGTTTTTCTGCAGATAGACTTTTAACCAGCAGTCCTTTATTCTAAGATTCAAGAGATACCACAACAGTCTTCCATGTTGCTCTATCCTTGCTCTATCTAACACTTGCTATATCCTTAGAGAAAATATATGGGGGACACCCATAGCCACAGACTCAGTTTTTTACATGGTTTACATGTAGTTCACATGGGCAGGCTTTTCTAATTCCCAAGAGGGTTTTACAGTTAATAGCTCCGCAGCTTCAAGTTCTCATCTCACAGCCTCCAGTGTTTTTGAACTAGCAACCTTCAGATGATATCTCCAGAAATAACAATGGCTCTACCCTCTAGATCAGATCTTCTGCTTGTAAAATTGAGAACTATTGTAATAGAGGAAAATCAGGATTTTTTGATATACTTGGCAACATGAATTATTACCCATCCTTAATTTCTGCTGCTATCAGTCTGTCCAGTGTTGCTTTTTACTCAACAAAAATTTTCTTGCCAGATGCCCATATGACCAAAATGTAAATATTCCACCCATTGAGCATCTTTGCCAAGCATGTCCTTTTGACAAGGTGCCCAACCTAGAAATCTAATGCTGCTCACATTTCTTTGCTATGTGCACCTTAAAACATTTATAGCCTCTTATAACCATATGGATAGTTCAGTTGCCTCTTTACACATTGTGGTGAGCATATGCTGCAGGACATTTGTAGTGTTCCATGCCTATTTGGGGGTATATCAACATAGTCATAGCAAAGTATACTTTCTTTCATTTGAATTCTGGCAGGCTTTTCAGTGCATTACTCATACTATAATTCAAGGCAATGTTTCTCACTGACTCTTGACTTGCAGGATCTATGACGATGTATGCAGAACTTGATTTCTGAATGAAATGAAAGTGTCCTTCCTTTCTTCACTTTGAATGTGCAAACTTTATATCTCAGCTGAATCTCATGTCATTTGTGACATCTGAGAGATTTAGAAATCCTCCTTTATAGTGAATTATGACCAGGTTATAACTGGGATGTTTGAAAAGATTCTGGTGTCTTGGCATGTTAAATTTCCAAACTCTCACAATAAGGTCTGGTGCGGTGATTTTAAAGAATACTCTTATAATAAGTTGATAGCAGCAAAGTTCATGCTTAAAAAAAATGAAATGCATAAACCATTGGTGTGTAATTGTGAACGATGGATTTAAAATGAGAGATTAACATAATCTTATGTGGGTTTCCCCGTTTGTCATTCTGACAGGGAACAGGGCTGTGCTATAACCCTCACCAGCTGGATTTTCCCTGAGTAAATCTCCAACTTGTATATCCGATAGGGTATAAAGCATTCGCTTTTTAATCTGAAACACAATCATACTTTGGGTTTTTGTGCATTAAAATAAGCGTAAGGCGGACCTCTTACCAAAGACAACTCCACAGCTCCTGATAACAAATTCTCCTAGTATTCTTCTTTGCTTGTCAGGGAGTTTTAAGTAGAGACCCTCTGACATCTACAGCACAGTATCTGACTGCAAAGCAAGTCCGAAGAGGCGCATAGCGTGACAGCTGAGCCTTCTAAGACCCTTTCTGACGTTTCGTAATGTTTCTTTTCCAGACCTGCCATCTGAATAGAAAATGCAAGTGTCAGGGATGACACCTACTTTATAATCTCTGTAAAGCAAACCTTTTTGTAAGAGAATTTGTTGACAGTTCAGAGATTCGAAGTCAATTTCAATTCAGGCCTGTGTACAAGATGGGATTTTTTTTTCTATTCCCATCTGCGGCTGATGTGAAAATTGAGGGCTGGTGACTATTCAGCCCATAGCAAAGTGTATGGTAAATAAATATAGTCTTGAGTGTCAAGGAATCTGCAAGATGAAAGAATATGTTAATGACATTTCTTGCCGCATGTGTGTATAGGAAACATTTCTTTTGAGATTTAATTTTCTATACTGATAGTGGTTGAATATCTGCAATAGTTAGCATACTCTTTCAAAGCTGCTTTTGTGAGTCTGTTTTTGTTTTATTAGCTTTGTAAGCCTTCTGGAAATAGCCTTGTGGAAATTAATGTTTGCAATGCCATATTTCAGAATTTAGGAGGAGACATAGATCTCTGTGTGGGTGTAGACATTGATCACGCCATAAATAAATTAAAGGTTAAGTGCTTTAGATTGACACATCCTTGAATGATGAGTTTCTGTGAGAGGGGGAACACAGTGTTAACTTTTAATATTTTATTTCAGCCCATTTGAGCAGTAGTTTTGTGTTTAGATTGTGTCGGAATGCAAATGTTCTTGAAAGAATGTCCTTTCATTAATCATTACTTGGAAGAGTGTTTTATGCAGGGAATATCTTTTGTATATTACAATATATGATTCCTGTTAACCAGCAAGGCATAGGCTACAATCCATAGTAGGAACATACAATTCATACTATGGAACCTTTTACACCGACGTAGTTACGGTGCCATCTATAGGAAACATATGGGAAATGCATTGAGCAATCCAGAGTGAGTGCCTCTTACGTCTTTCTTAGTTACTCTGGATTCCTTAGTTACTCTGGACTTTACTGCTATAAAATAATATAGACTGAACTCTTGGATTCAGGTGTGATGTCCTGCCATGACTGAACCTTTACTTTGAATAACTAGTCTCAGAAATATTATAATTTTGTTGTGAATCATAATTGAAAAATCACAGAGCTACAGATTCTTGACTTGATTTTCAAATTGTTTGAAATTATTGTTGTAGAGTACAACTCATCATTAATTTACTCCCAGGAAAGTATCTTTAGGATTGCAGCCCTAATATTATTAAGTTAACTAATATTGGGGTGAGGCAGTGAGGTTGCCTTCTGGAGCATTTGTTGAGCTCCACTTTCAGTGGATTGGGACCATTCTAGTAGCCTAGCATCCTTTGTGCTTGACCTGAACATGTGCCATGGCACCTTTGCTTACTCACAAGTAAATGTGGTTGTGTAGCTCAGTTCCATTTTTTATTGGGCTCAAAGCAATTATCAGGGACTTCATTCTGGGTTGATTTGTGAGGGCTGCGTTCATTGGATCAGGACCATTCTGGGTTCGTTGAATTCCTCTCAGTCTGCCCTTTCCATTGGACTAAGGTACATTTGCTTACTCTCACGTAAAGGTGCAATATGGCTCAGTTTCACTTTCCACAGGGCACCATGCACTAGTTTTTTGGCCATAACCTCTTATTGGAAGGAGATATTTCAAAGTTGTTTCTTGCATTGGATTCAGATGGAAAATACACATTTGATGGTATATGACTTATGAGGTTACTGCAAAGGATTCTAGCAATTTGGTCACTCCTAGTGTGTCAGCCCCCTGAGGGTTGCACCCAGGGCTCAAAGCTCCCTAGCCCCCTCCCCCCCCCCCCAACACTACTGCTATTGGAACAAGGAAAGTATAAAATGTCAGAGCCATCTTCTAGGATGCTGTTAGTTCATCTTTCTGCTCCTTTCTTCCACAATAATTTGCATCTTTGTTATTTGTACTATAAAGATACCTTAAGAAAACCAATAAGCAGCAGATACGTTCCCAGGCTTGACATCATGCGTCAGTGCCATTGTTTTCTTAGCTCTCAGGTCTACATTATTGCACAACGGTGAAAATTTTGTTGTACAATAACTTTTCAGCAGCTGACGACAATCATTTCATTGCTGTTAACTTTTATAACCTCAGCATCAACTTTCATTGGATGGGAATGCAAGAATATGTTGCTGTTCTAAAACAAAACATATCGAAGAACAGTATGAGAAGCTTCTGTGCTGTTAAAACCATTTGGTCTGTCTGAGGCTTTCTTTTCATATCAAAATAAACTGACCAACTGTGGGCGCAATCCAGAGTAACTATGTGGAGTCCTTGCTCTGGTGTAAGAACAATTTGCTCTGGATCACAATATGACTTTCCCATAGGTTTTCACTAGGTAGTGCGGTAACTAAGGGTACACGTAATGTCTCTTACATGCTCCCTTAGTTACTCTGGATTGTAGGGTATGTCTGCTATTGTACTTTGTGTGCAGATTCATAGTTCAGTAATCAAGTCCTTGTTAACCATGCATGATGGTGCAGATTATATCCCTGGCATCTCCAGTTGAAGGCACCTTGTTAACACCTTGGACTAAAGAGAATCTGCAGCCAGAATAGATAACACATTTCTGTATGGACCAGTGGCATGTTATATGTTCTTCCATTGATCTTTCCCTTCATTGCTGTTTCAAAGATTTTCAAAACAGCATGAAACCAATCCATATTAATTTCCCACGGTTCACCATTAAACTGAGATCAGCTGGTTTGTTACCTGCATGCACTTACTTTATGATGAATATACAACAGCTGCTTTGCAAACCTGGGCAGTTTCTTTAGATAAATTTGAAGCAATTGCTTTTGGTTGATTGGTTGTATTGCCAAGGGCAAATTAATCAAATAGTACACCATTGCAGATCATTTTCAAGACCAGTCAACACAGTATGCCATTTGGTTCTGTAGCATTTCCTATAATATTCCAAAGGACTTGAAAACCCACATAGATATTAAAAGAGGAATGTTCTTTATGATCCTGAAAATACCTCATTGCCATCTATTGGAAATTTCTAGGAAGTGTTTCCTTCATTTAAGTGTTAATCAAGCTTAAAAAAAATGTTTGCTGTGCTTTTTCTCTATAGAGTTCCTAATGCATCAAAATTAAAAGTAAAATTGTATTTCCAAGTATGGTATGAAGTAATACCATATATTGCTTAATTTATTCAACAGAGGATATTCCTTAAGAAACTTGCATCAATAAAGGTTTTTTCCCCATTAATTGACATAAAAAAATGCTGATATTAATCTTAAAAGATAATGAGGTCTGCAGGGAAATTTCAATTTTTGGAAGGTTCCAGGTGAACTGTCAGGAGTTTGGTTAACATTTTATATACCTATGGCTACAATCCAGAGTAACTACGGGACCTTTACACTGATGTAGTTATGGTGTCACCTATGGGAAACCTATGGGAAATACATAGAACAATCCAAAGTAAGTGCCTCTTACATCTTCGCGTAGTTACTCTGGATTGTAGGATATGTGACCCTTCGCTGAAGAACATAAGAATGAATGTAGACTACAAAATCCATTGTGATAACTGTTATTCATAGAGTGTGAACTTTTCCATGCAGTAGTTGGCTGTTCCTGGAAAGACATCTGAATAGCAAATTTGCCTTACTCAGTTTTGGAAAGTTTGACCTACATATGGTGATTAGTGTGCAAATGAAAAAGAAATTCAGAAAATTTTCAGGGAAAGAGCTGCAATTGGAGGGGCAAATGTATCCATCCATTTATAAATACAACTTGGTGGCAATGTAGCCAAACGCTTACCTTATATACTTGCGTATAAGCGAGTTTTTTAACCCTTTTTTGGAGCTTAAATAGCTTATATGCGGGTCAAGCAGCCAGGAGTTCCCTGGCCGGCACAGATTTCTCTACATTCCTCTTCCTCCTCCTGCTCCTGCTCCAGGGAGGCTCCTCCATCCCTCCCCTTCGTAATCACTTTGCTAACCACATGCAAAGGCTATCATTCAAACATGCTCCCATTAAGAGCCATAGGGTGAAATCCAGAATAACTACAGGGAGTCCTTGCTCTGGAGTAAGAACAAGTTACTCTGGATTGCAATATAAATTTCCCATTGGTTTTCACTACATGGTGCAGTAACTATGGGTGCACGTAATGTCTCTTACATGCTCCAGTAATTACTCTGGATTGTGCCCTCAATTCCCCCAAGCCCAAGTAGGTGGTTGTCTAATACTTTACATTCAGGGTGAGAAACAATTTCTGCCTTGATGGCTTGGAAGGAAGCCCCTCTCTGCTAAACATCTGATTTTGCTTAAAAACCTTATTTCTAGCAAGTTCTGAGGAGCTATTTTCTTGTTTTTGCACATTTGCAAAGGCGGGTCTATGCAAAGGAGGCCTTCTTTTTCCTCCCATTGTGTCCCTCTACTAAAAATTCCTGAGATGGGAGGGAGAACCTTTGAGAGGCTGCTCTTCTCTCTCCATTCACTGGGGGCCTCAAAGCCCAAATCCTCTGCATGCCTGCTCAGAAGCAGGTACTGAGTGACCATATATCCTCTTTTCCCAGGACAGCTCCTCTTTTTAGCCTTGTATCTTGGTGTAGAAAAAGTACATTGCCCTCCGTTTCCTTGTCAGCTGCCAGCATTGAGCCATCATGGTCAATGGACTTACTACCAGGAATTACTGTGACCATATGTCCTATTTTCCCAGGACAGGTCCTCTTTTTACTCTTGTGTCCTAGGGAAAAAATCTTCACTCTCCTCCTTTTCCTCATGAGCAGGCAACATGGAGTCTTCTTATCATCCATACTTTTTTCCAGTCTCACAATATTCCCAGGACATGTCCTCTTTTCACTCTTGTGTCTGGGAAAAAGTCATCATTGTCCTCCTTTTCCTTATAAGCATGCAGCCTTCTCATAATTTTATTTTTTCCCAGGAGCACATTTTCCCCAGGACATGTCCTCTTTTCACTCTTGCGTCTTGGGGAAAAATCTTTACATTTACCAGTAACCTACTGATGCCTCAGTAATTGTTATTTTATTTATATCTATTTTTACGGTATTTGGAAATGTACCAATAGCAGCTGCATTTCCCATCCTCGGCTTATACGCGAGTCAATAAGTTTTCCCAGTTTTTTGTGGTAAAATTAGGTGCCTCGGTTTATATGTGGGTTGGCTTATATGTGAGTATATACGGTATTCTCTTTTTGGGAAGGGAGTGAGATATTTTTCTCCAAAATTTCTTGATTACAGTAACAAATGGTGGCGTTTTGTGTATTTTTTTATTTTAAGGGTGCATATTAATAAATTATATTAATTTATATTAATTATAATACATTATATTTCTTATTATGTTGCTTTAAAATGTACTAGATATGTGTTATAGATATGTGTACTATAATGTCAACAGATGCAGCCACACAATTTTTTTCTATCTGGAAAAATATTCTATTTTAATTTCTGGAAAATACCTTAAACTTTAGAATGCAATAGTTAGTATTTTTATTCATATATCTCAACAGTGCAAAGTGGTTTTTTGTGTTTTTAATGTGTTTTAACAAACCTATGTACCCACCTAGCTATCATTTATTAGAGGGTTATAGTTTTTGGTTTTCTATTTTTTCAATAAAGGAGATGCTGCTTTATCTATTTGGGATTAGTGCAAACCCAACTAATTTGGGATTAGTGCAAATCAATCCAAACCCAACAGCTCTTTGAGCTGTTTCCAGGTGCTACTTTCAGCAAGGTGTGATTTAGAAATTTCATGCTAAGTTTTAACTCCAAATAGATTTCCAGTTCCTCCTGACAGTTTGGATTTAGCTGTGCTACTAGTTCCATGTCACCAGAGACAATAACCTAACTGATGTGGCTGCAAAGTGTGATTCATCTAATTTGTGTTTCTTTATACGGTCTCCTCCTGGGATTGTACCCATATTTTAAATGGTAAGAAAATCATGGCAACCAAATGTTGGAAGGCTTGTTGGCTTTGACATGTCAAACTGTTGTGATTAACAAAAGAAGCTAATGGCAATGTTCAAATGGCCTCTTCTCGTCACAAAGATGCTTGCAGCTCAATCAGTCTCCTCCTCTTATTATTATCAGAGTTATTCAAGCAGAGGCAGTTGTCCTAGTATGTCTCATAATCAGTCCTTGAGCCAGATGCAATTTGCAATTTGTAGTATTGTGCTCTGAGATTATAATGCATTAAGATAATAATGCATGAAAATGTACAGAGCAGTAAATTGGAAGTACAGTAGTCAAGCGGGAACGTCTGAGAGCAGCAACTGCCTGCAATCTCTCTTCTAGATGTCCACAAGTGGCCACTGCTGATTTTAAGAGAGCTGAATTGCTAATTTACTCAAATCTAACTTAACAGTTTTAGCCATCAAAATCTACTTGACTTCACAGACTGTACAGTTAAATGGAGTGGTAATAAATGCAAACTTAGTTTGACCAATTGTTTTTTTTTTCATACAAGTATCATGCATAACTTTAGTGTGTCTATCTTCTTACTGCCCAAGTATAACCCTAAACAGTAATGGCAAAGCCCATGGGATCCCATCAATAAATGTCCAAATAACCTAATCTTGTTGTTTTAGTGGGTGAGTCAAAAACAAGGCTGATGATAGAAACCATTTCTGAGATTCCCTACTCTGCTGGTCCTCCTTAAAATCATAAAAATTACTGGAAAATATCACCTATTTGACATTTACATGGCACATGCACACTCATGTACACAACAAAGTGGGCTGTGGTATTTCTGAATGAATGCTACATGAAAATATCTAATGTCTTGCAGGCTAAAATGGATGCCCAAGTCGAGTCTGTTTTCTCTCTCTTATTTACAGCTGTTTAATAGCTGTCTTAACATCCTGCTGTTGGGATCTCTATAGAACTCCTAAGTGTTTCGTTAGCTAAAAAAGAACTGCAGCCTTGATTGGATAACACTGTCTGGAAAGAGAGCATTTCTAGTGCATTAAGTGACAGTAATGTAAGGATATGTTGTCCATTAAGACTGCATTACCCATTAAAAGCCGGTTTAACTTGTTCAGATCTCCAAGCTGTTCTTTTTTTAAGGAACAAAAAAGATTGGCAGCTGTGCACTGTGCATCGTTCAGCCTGTGCATCGGAACTGAAACCATCAGGCCTACTGAATGTCTGCATATGTTAAAATGTGTAGTTAGGGCATGTAAGCTCCAAAAGAGCTTTTGCCATTACTAATCAGTCATCAAACTGCAGTGGATTTTACAGAATCACCATTCAACTTCAGACTTCTTTTTCAATGGTTGCTCACATCATTGCTGATTACCAAGACTCTTATGCCTCAGTAGAAGTTTTTCTCATGTATAATCGGACTCTTTGGTTCAATCATTGATGCAGCTATGAATCATTTCGCATTTTACAGGTCACCTCCTAATGCGTAGGTTGAACTATCCTTTCATGTAATTTATGCAAACTTACAACAAAAAATTTGACAAAACACCCCCCCTTCCACAGAGAATGGACAGAAACCCCCCCCCCCCACGGTGGCAACCAGTTCTGAACAACTGTCTGTCTACCTATCCATCTATCCATATTTATATACAGCTTTTCAACCAAAAACTTCACAAAGCGGTTTACAAGAAAATGAAAAAAAATTAATTGCTAATGGGTACTGTCCCAAAGGGGCTCACAATCTAGAATGCAAAAGAACACCAGCAGAAGCCACTGTAACTAACATTGCTGGGGTGAGAAGAACCAGTTACTCTTCCCCTGCTAAATAACAGAGGAACACCCATTTATTTGTTGATTAACATATTCTAGGTCTCCTTATTTGGGGACATTTTGACAATATATTCAACCAAATGTATCCTTTGAGCAATGGGACTGTGGAGAAGTAATGGATATCAGACAAACGAGTGGAGAAGTAATGGATATCAGACAAACGAGCTGTGGAATCCTTACAAAAAATGTTCCCCTTATCCAATGTATGGGTTTGTAGCCATAATGGGGAACTTTGGCCAATGGACCAGTAGGTCAAGAGAGAGGCTAGTTGCAAAGGTTTGGGAAACACTCCCTTAGAGCAAGGGTTTCCAGCCCCCTGTCCAGGGTTTGGGGATTTCAGCAAAGTGTGCAGCTTCCCATGCCTGGTATGACCCTCAGTCACTCAGGGACCTATGGAAACAGTGGTGAGACATCAGGCAAGACAATGAGCCTGTTCAGTGTTCAAGTGAAATATATTGTAGAACAAAAAGAAACATACAACAAGTATCGAAATATTACATTGCGGAACATAGGCTCCTGCTGCACCTATGTTAAGCATCCTCACGATACCACTGTACACAGCCAGCCTTATATAATAGGCTACCTAGCCCATATATAGTAGGCTACCTACCCTTATAGTATAGCTACCTACCCTTATATAGTAGGCTACCTAGCTTATTGGTTCCACCTAGCATTACTTTAGCATAGTCTTGTGCTCCTCTCTACAGGTGATTCTGGTCAGGGCAAAATTTCTCTGGCTGTTTATTGTCCAAACCTTAACAGGGGGAAAGTCCTACACTCCATGAGTGGAGCTTACCATTCTATCTCTAGGGTAGTGGTATTCAAACTGGGGGGAGGGGTTACAGGGCAGGGGAAGAAGCACAGGCAGCAATGCAATCTCCAGAATAATGTTACTAGGGGAGGAGGAAGGATAAAGAAACAAATGTTTCCTTCGGGAAGAAACCTGTGTCTACCTAGCCACAGGATGCATCATCTGCTTTGCTGGCTGCATTTGTGTATGGTTGGTTAATTGAGATTGGGATATATGTCCTTGTTGGCTGTTTTTTAGCAATACTGTGCCAATGATGGCGTTTAAATTTGGTAGGTCTGAGAGACTGAGATGATCCGTAAGTAGTAGTTACTCTCTTAGATATACTAGATCCAAGTATAACTACATTGTACTAGAAATATTTTGCATTTGGGCCAAGGTTCCTGGATCTTAATTATATATAAAGTAAAACAGAATTATGCCACAGTCTTACTGGCACTGAATTCTAGTGTGAGATTTAATGCATGCGTAAGCAGTTAAGACACTGTGCCTGTTAACCAGAAGGCCAGGGTTCGAGACCCGGGTCAGCCCCACAAGACAGGGTGAGCTCCTGTCCTTAGCCCAGCTCCGCGATGCCAGCTGGATCCAATCGTATTGGCTCTGCCTTTCCATTGGACTAATTCAGTGACGTGGAGAGGGGGGGATTTGCTGCTTGGGTAACAGCCTATCCTCCATAACAATCTAACCCAGGCTTTCGTGCTTCGAATGCAGCGTATGCAGAGCTGAGCACGATACCATAGTCTTCCAAGATTGATGGAGGCCTGCTTTAAGAAGTTTGGTATTCTTCAGAGAATATCTACTCTCCAAACAGAAAGTCATTTTCTGACTTTCTCACTCTTTTCCTTCATTCCAAGATGAATGAAGATCAGATAAGTAATTAATGGAGCCCCAATAACACCTTTGTTGCAGTCAGGGTGCAACATGTCCCATTACAGAGATCTTTCACATAATTTTATAGCATCAAAGCCAAAAGTAGGAATCTTATTTTCATGGAAGCTTTTGCAAAATGGTTTGTAATCTTGCAACTTTACTCTTAGTGAATTCTATTGAATTGTTGGTTTTCTTTCTGTTTTGAAATCGATGCTCAGTGTCTGTTCTGAAACATTCACCTCTGCCACCCTGTTATTAAGGATGCTCCGTTCTTGGAAAAGAGGATGACATCAATTATAAGATGTCACAACATAAAAGAAGCTGGTCTAGAACCTTCATGAGGAGATATGAGGAGAGCATAATGGACTTTCTCAGAGTATTGAATGGCCCTGTCATTACATGGTCATTACACACCAGATGAGCTAAAAATTAAAATGGCACATGGCTTTGGAGAGTTCAGAGGTGGCTTTGAGAATGTTTTGAACCTTTTTTCTACTTGGCCACCTTGACATATTTTGGCAATTAGTGAACAGGGAATCAGCCGGGAAAATTAGGGATCATTTCCTCACCCTTTCAAAAATCAGGATATTTTAAATATGCAACCGTTAATTCAATCTATCATTAAAAAAATTATTTAAAAATTGCTTCCAATTATGCGACTTGGTGAGCAGTGCTTCTTGTAAAATTAAAGTGAATGTAAAGTCTCTATTTGGGACGGAAATAAAAAAAGAAGTCTGACAAAAATCTGAGTGTGATATTTGGTTTGTTGATATTTAATGATATATGCACTGGAAGTGAAAAATATATTAAACAGAACAAAAATGACATTTTGAGGTATCTGGGGAAAAGAAGCTTTACATTTCCCTTGGATATATTTTTCTGACTGTGGATTAGATTTAGAGTACATATTTTTCATCTTCTGATGTGGAACGGAGATTTGACAAACAGGTATATATTTATTTAATTAATTAAGATTGCCTAGATGGCTCGTTGAATGTTAAGTTATAAAAGTGAGTCATAAAGCAGCTGTCATTGAGCATAACCAGAGGTTGAATTGTGATTACAATATACCTCATTTTATGTTCCTAGTTACCTTATTCTCCCCTTTCCTCCCATTTTGTGTCTTTAATATCCCAAGTTGTTCTGGATTCCTTGGTTGAGATACGTGTTAGAAGGTGGGATGGGAACAAGCATGTACATTTGCTGTCATTTTCATGCTTGTCAGGACAAATATTTGGAGCAGATTGTCAAGATGACAGTGGCACTGCAATGCTGGAACTGCCATCACTTAATACGCAGCTCAGCAGCCCAGTAGCTTGGTGATGATGGGATGATATCGTCACATTACATATCTTTTCCGGGTTTGCCTTCATAGCTCTTCCTCACTTTTGTGCCTTGATGCATTGCCCTGAGCACTTTGCCCACACTGTGCCTAAAATAATGTCTATTTTATTTTCATGTAATACACCTAATAATCCAGTCTTTCTTGAAACTCTACAGAACAGCTTAAATATGGTTTTCATATTTCATATGGTTTTGCTCCTTCCCATCTAAGCAACTTCCAGCTTCTCAAAAAGAAATGGATCATCATGTGTTTTCACAACATTCTCTAGCAAAACATACCTGTAGTATATTCAGAGGGGATGTTACTGTGGAATGGACCAGAATAAACATCTAATTCTGTATGAATGTATGGTGGTGGTCTGACCCTTACACTTCAATGAGAGACATACCCTAGAATCCAGAGTAACTACAGGAAGACATAAGAGGCACTTACTCTGGATTGCTCTTTGCATTTCCTATAGGTTTCTCATGGGTGTAAGTACGTCAGTGTAAAAGGTCCTGTAGTTACTCTGGATTGTAGCCATCGGCTACAATCCAGAGTAACTACAGGACCTTTTACACTGAAGTACTTACAGTGCCACCTATGGGAAGCCTATGGGAAATGCATAGAGCAATCCAAAGTAAGTGCCTCTTACGTCTTCCCGTAGTTACTCTGGATTGTAGGGATAACCTTATATATGTTGTTTTAACAATATTTATGAGTTGCAGTAACATGCAATTAAATGATAACAGCAACAAGTTAGTTGCACATTCATTAAAAAATAGGAATCTCACCAGGAGCGCTACTAAAAATATGAGCAATTTCAAGGCTTGAACTATATAAGTATATATTAATTCAATAATTGCCTTGGAATTCCAGTCCATCCCCATTGCGTGGGTGTCATCATATAATGAACATGCAATTTCTTGTGCAGAGAGTAGAGGCCCACACAATTCTCATTCATTTTGACAAGTTAGAATTTTTGTCTTGTTATTAACAGGTTTGGCAAACATCGGAAAGATGACAAGATTGAGAAAATAAAAGTGCAGGAAGCCGTTACTTCAGAAGAGGACAGAGTACGAATGAAGCAAGAACAGGAGAGGTAGACTTCAGTATTTTGCTTAATCCTTGGTAGAGAATATTTTTACACTTGGTATTTTTAGTTTAAAAATTTTACATTCCACCGGAGTTCATATTTGGTCAAATGACTTGGATACAAATGTGTTTGTATAATTCATATAACTAATGGGAAGAAGCAGAATTTATATTGGACATGAACAAAGATAATTTAACTATGTTCCGAGGCTGTTATGGCAAGCAGACATCTGCTTTACCATTTCTGTTTGGCACTTTTCCCCCTTCTTTATGGGGGCAAGCAGAGTAATACATACACCTGTGTTACAACTGATTTTCAGACACTTTGAAAACATTAATATTTATATAAAATTGGAATAAATTTTGTATCTTTCGCTGAGAACTTGTGCCTATCTCCTTTTTTGTTGCAACTTGATTTTATATTGTGTCATGAACTGAATTTAAACCTTGATAGCTGGAAATAAATTTTGTCACTGGAGATCAACCTTTTTCTGGTGTCATGTAATGTTGTGGAGTTTTAACTGGTTGACTGTAAAGTAGGGAGTGGGTTTGTAGGGAGTTGGTTATTTTCGCCACATTTTAGGTTTATTTATTTTGTATGTGTTGTTCAACACCCCAAGAGCCCTTTTTCTCTGATCTAGGTATTGTCTGACAAGGTGGGGGTGGAAGCATATCTGGGCCAGCTGTCCCCATGTGGAGGGAGTGAAAAGGTCTACACATACGAACCCATAAATGTTTAGGCTTTACCGCTTTTTGCAGATCCTGCATAGTCAGGGCTCCCTGTTCCACATTCTTTCACCACCTTCTGCTGACTGTTCAGAGAGAAGGTCCAGATGGAAGATGGAGTCAGCAGGCACCATCCACCACCAGGTGTTCACTTATTAAAATTGAGAACAGGGCTTTATAGTTAAGAGCTCAGTGTTCAAAAATATCCAAAGTCCAGTCATGTGTACCCCATTCTGCCCAGAAAGCATATTGTTATCACTGGGTTCCCAGTTCTTCCCGTAAACACTGTAGCATTTAGTGTACTTCTGCATGTGCAGCTTGGTTCTGTGGATGGAATAAGTTTCTTGATTGCAATGAATGGGAAAGCATATGTAGTCAGCAGGAATGTATGTGAACATTGAGGCTTTCATGGACATAATGTGGACTCCATGAACGAAGTTCATGCACTTCATAGATGATGTACATGGCCAGGTCCTGTACCAAGTAATATGAACATAATTCTCAATGAAGTCAGTGAAGCATAAAAGGTAAAGGTATCCACCGCAGGTTGTACTGCCACTTATGGTGAACTGTAGGGTGCAGTGCACATCCCCATTTTGGAGTTATCAAGCCAGCGTTGTCTGACACGTGGCTCGCATGCACATGGAACAGTGTTACCTTCCTCTCAAAGTGGTATCTATCTACTTTTATTTACATGCTTTCGAACTGCTCTGTTGGCCAACTGCTCTGTCTCGAACCCTGGCCTGCTGGTTATCAGACACAATGTCTTATGCCACTTATGCCACCACAGCCCATATTGATCAGAACAGAGAAGTACATTCCGAACCTACCACTATAAGAGTCTGCCAAACCATATTGAAGTCCATTATTCTAGTTTTATGATGTAACGGTTGATTGTAAAATGCTGTCATTAAACACGAAGCATTTTACTTTATTACAGACAAGGAAAATACTAACAGTGATGGCTATTTATAAATATAAAAATATTAATAGAAAATAGGTCACTGACTAATTGCAATGTGCTGCACTGTTGACAGTAATGAGGCTATACCAAAGTAGATTGTATTTTAATTGCACGTTGAAACACAAATCGTATCCCTTTTTATTTGCTCTGTTAAATACCTTAGAATATAAATATGCATTTAATTTTATAAGCAGGACTACATGCATCCACTCATTAAATAGCAAGTTTCGATTAGAAAACTCTCAGTACTTTGTGCCTGGATTTAAGCCAGCGGTTTTAAAATTATTTCAGTTTCAGCATAAAGCCATTTCCTAGGCTGGGATCCAAAGAGGCCTGTATGGAATAAGTAAGTTCCCTCTGTATACGTGATAGGGTTGGACATCTCAGCTGCAGCTTTTACACCTCATGGGATACTTCTCTAGAGGGCTTCCATTCTGGAGAGACCTTACAGCGGAAATTAAGGCTGTCAGGAGACTAGGGAGGTCTCATTTCTACTAGAGTTACAGCTTCAAATCCAACACAGTTTGGACAAAAAATAACCTCATAAAGCAATAGGAGAACAATGGAGAGTTTCTTGCTTATTATGGATTTTTAATGCATTTTTAACTTGTGTTTGTTTTTTTTTAATTCTGTGAGGATATATCGGACTAATTTTACACAGAAGCCATGCAATAACTGTGGATTCATGTTTAAAGAATATAAAAGCCTGAGATAGTTGTCACCAAGTCCTGGTAATGATTACCACCTGATATCTTAGAGTATTTGATGAACATGGTTGATGGCGACAGCAGTCCATCTAAGGCTGCAATCCTAAAGACACTTTCCTGGAAGTAAGATCCATTGAACACAATGGGGCTTACTTTTGAGTAGACCTGGTTAGGATTGTGCTCTTAATTTATCTTGCAGTATGTAGTTATAACCACACTATACATTTACGTTATCATATGGTAACTGTATTTTGTGAATATGCTGACATGATAACGTGCCCAAATGTCAGCTCTAACAAAAGTTTCATTATGTTTTATGGCAGAAAACTTGATTTTGCCAAGGACTGTACACTAAGTAGGAATCTGTAGCTTAAATGCAACTTTTCTGGAGAACGTGTATGTTTCCAAGCACATGTATGTTGCCAATCAAACTTTCAGTACAAAACTTGTGCTGGCCTGGGATGTCACAAAAGTACTGCAAGGTACTTCTGTGCTACTCCTGGAGGTTTAGGGCAATGCACAGACATGTTCCAGTCGCCCCACACCACCACAGGGAATTGTGCTGTCCTAAATTGTTTAGTATTATTGCACCATTTGTTTAGAAATTTTTCTTGAAAATCTTAGGCAGAAATCTGAAAATGTAATGTGTTATCACAAGCCTATTAGGCGATAGCTTATCTGTTTTCCTCCTCCTCTCCCCCCCACCCCATGTTAGATTTGCAGGAACTTCACATTAGTGTGAAACAGCCCAAATGAACTATCCTACATTGCTGCTCTAGGCTTACTGAGGCCAAATTGCTTGAATTGAATGATCTTGGTCTGTAAGATTATAGGGAGATATTTGTTTTAAGGGCTTGTGTGCCAACCCTTTTCTTCTCTAGGAAATATCAAAGTATCTTTCAACCACAATCCCATGGCCTTCAGTCTTGGAGCAGCAACAAAGGAAAGCTAAAACCACAGTTTTAATCTAACATGCTTTTGAAAGTCATTTGCTTGTACCTGATAAATTCCCAGTATTGGCTTACTTAACAAAAATCTAAAACTTTATATATGTTCCCCACAAATATTCTAGCTTTGACTTCTTGCCCTTTACTATTCTGGAAATTGCATCAGAGAATGTATGACCCAGTAAAACTTCTCAAGAGTGGACACTGAATTTTCTCTGAATTATTGATGGGGGAGGACCTTCACACACCCTTGTGTAAGTGCATACGAGCTGCAAGCATACTTAACATTGTTGGTATGCTCTCGTGTGAAGTAGGAGAGACAATGTATAAGTGTTTCTGAACTCCATGAATATTATTTTTTCATGCATGGATTTTTGTAACAAACTTGCTAGCTGTGTTCTGTCCTCGTAATTTCTGATCTAGCCATCTTCCAGCCTCACAGTAACCATATACAGCCATCCCAGGTTTAGAATGACCCTGGCCCAAGAAGACATAAATATGGTTTCCTTTATGAGTCTTTCCTGAACTTATAGAGAGAAATTGATGGACGTGAGGCCAATTCCCTATGTGGTATGGAGGTTGAGGGTAAGGTATCATAAAAGGTGATATCACACCATCAAATCCTAGTTATTGTCCTATGTTAATCCACTTTGCAGAGAAGACTTGCACAGTGATCTTGAAGGAAATGGTTCTGGCATCAGTTGATGCTAATCCTTGAAACCATCCAGTAAAGTGCCAAAAAAATGAGTCTTTTATACAAAAGACTCATATACAGCAGGTGTATGTACCCAGAGGCCCAGAGAGAATCCAAGTTCTCCAGTGAAACCTGCCATTGCTTTTCCCATGCTCATGTGCTTCATCTCTCAACCAGTTGGAGAATTGCTTAGACTTATACTCATTATGCACCATGTACACAAGGTGAAAGAAAACTTTGGAGATTCCAATTCATGATAGGTACCATGTTAGCAGAGACCCAATTATGCTGATCACTAATGCTGTAAGTCATCCCCACCACCTTCACTCTCCAGCTTTTTGTTTCCAATCAAACTTTTCTCACAACCACAGTTAGTCCAGATTTCATAGTATGTGCATGCCAGTGGTAGATGCATGGTTTCAGAGAGCCCATAAAAAGGTGGATGCATATTTCTAACAGATGCCTGCCTCTAGAACAGTGGTCTTCGGCTATTTCAGCCAGAGGACCCCCTTTCAATCTTTGGAATCTGCCCAGAACCCCCTGGTCAAACTTGCTACCCCCAATTCGGGGTGTTTCGACTATTTTTACAAATATTTTTTTTAAAATCACTTTACCTGTATAGCCAGTTTCTATCATTTTCAGTGTTGGGTGGGGGGCTGCCTTCTGGATCACTTGTAAGCTCCTGGTGCCTGGGATCAGAGCCATGCTGGAAACCTTGCACCTTGTGGACTGACCATCCACACCAGCCAAAGTGTTTGCTTACTTGCGAGTAAATGCGGCTGTGCAGTGAGAAGAGAACTTCCTTCTGGGGTGAATTGGGGGGCTGCGCTCATTGGAATAGGACCCTTTTGGTGTCTGGATTGCTCTCAGCCTGCCCTTTCCACTGGACTATGGCACGTTTGCCTACTTGCAAGTAAAGCCACTATATAAATTGTTTTCATTTTCCCATGCATTTTCTATGCATATTTTTGCTTTTCAGTTTTTTGGCCATAACTTTTTATAGGAAGGAGCTATTTCAAAATCGATTGGTGTATTGGATTCAGCACTTCAAGACGAATCCAACGACATACTGTATGACATGATGGGATAGTGCACACCATCACAAAGTTGATTTTTTGGGATCTCCAGGACCAAGATGGTCGTCCCTCAGCCTTTGCGACCCCCCGTGGGGGTTCTGTGACCCCTTTGGGGATTGCACCCCCCACTTGGAAGACCACTGCTCTAGATGATCTTAATTTTTGTTGGATTTTTCCAGAGAGTTTGGTATACTTAAATATATTCTTGCTGGAATGATGTTGTGTTATGTCAAGATGACAGCCATAGACTTCGAGCTTTTCAATAATTTGTTTTCTTTGTGGCCTTTGATGCTTGGTGGCTGCCAGCTATTGAAATTTGTGACCCACACAGTCCATTTGCTTCACTGGGGCCTGAAGAATTCTGCAGTTTGATTGGTCTCAAAGAAAAGTTGTTTTTGTACTTAGCTGGCAAGAAGCAGATAGATCAGCACCTTTGGGTTGTTGAACTGCTTCCCTCTGTGCTCAACTAGCTTATTGATAAATGTACAGCTGGCAACTGCAGGAAACAGTGGAAGCCACTGGTATGTCTTCAGAACGGAACGGACAGTGAAAAGGGCTCTCTGAAATGGGGAGAAAGAATTTGCTACAGTATGGAGGAAAATAGGATAGGCACACACAAATATAACTGTTGACAGTTGCAACTTTGGATAATACTTGAAAGCTGGAAAACCTGAAAGTTAAATTATCTGAGTTCAAACCTCTGTATGTCTACTCAAAAGTAGGTCTCATTATAGTTAATGGGGCTTACACACAGGAAAAGGTGTCAATAGGATTGTAGGTTCATTTTAAAAATTATTCTGTTTTGGTTTCTGTGTGTTCTTAATGACACGCATCACTTAGGCTGCAATCCTAACCTCTATTTAGGCCAGCCTAAGCCCTGGAACAATTCCTGTGCTGACCTGGGGGTAACACAAAAGTGCTATACAGCTCTTCTGCACCATATCTGGGGGTAGGTTAGGCCAGCGCACAGACTTGCGCTTGTCTCCCTACATCACCATGGGAATGGAAAGACCGAAAAGTTGTGCTAGACTAGGTTAGGATTGCATCCTTAATCTCAGTTTTACTTGGTCTCTGACTCACTTTTGATGAAATGCATGGGGAGCCAGTGTGGGTATAATGAATTTACTGTGTGCAACAGAAATGCAACAAAAATCCTCAGGGGTCACAGAACAAGTGGATGCTCCATTAAAAAATCAATCAGGGCCACAATTATATAAAATTATTCTGCCCTGACTCTGTAATTTTAATGGTATTTTATTTGCATTGTATTTTGCTTGAAGTCTTAAAAGTATTTTGTTCACATTGATTAGAAGACAAGCAAATTAATGTAGCTTAATTTTTTCCATTGAATGAATTGAGCTGAATAAAGATTTCCATTTTATACATTGGCCTTACCTTATTGCAAATGCCATCCTCTCAGCCATTCCTAGAGTGACCTTGGAAACCCCAAAAATGAAAGTACAGTGGCGCCTCACATAACAAATTTAATTCGTTCCGGAGGCATGTTCTTTACGTGAAAAATTCTTTACGTGAAGCGGATTTTCCCATAGGAAATAATGGAAACTCAGACAATTGGTTCCACAACCCCCAAAATATTCATATAAAATATTAACTGGATTTAAAAATGATGACAGAACACTGGGATTGAATTCAAAACATGCATTCAATGTGCATGATCTTATGAAGTCTACTTAGGCTGCAGTCCTAAAGATACTTTCCTGGGAGTAAGCCCCATTTAACACAATGGGGCTTACTTCTGGGTAGACATGGTTAGGAGGCTGCAGTCCAAGACACCTTCAAAGTGTCCCCACTTTCCCTTTCTCTCCATCCTGAGCCTCTCTCTCCTGCTCCCTTCTAGCTAGCCCTGAGCTGTTTCCCTCTCCTCCACTTCTCTTCTCTCTCTCTACCCAGTGGATGCCTGGCCACAGGAGGAACAGAAGTGTTGCTTTCACTATGGGCAGGTGCGCTAGGCAGCCCTGATGCTTTTTAAACAGGCTGCCGGCCAGCGCGTCTGCCCCAACTGCCAACGAATGTGTTCTTTACGTGAAGCAGAATCCTAGAGAAATTTTTGTTTGTTATGTGAAACATACTTTATGTGAGGCATTCTTTACATGAGGTATCACTGTAATTTAGAGAAGGGAATTGTAAGAGAGCCCAAATACATGGGAAATATTTCCATGTAGAACACGTCTAAAAGCAGGCCTCCGTCAGTCTTGGAAGACTATGGTATCGTGCTCGGTGCTGCATACACTGCATGCGAAGCACAAAAGCCTGGGTTAGATTGTTATGGAGGATAGGCTGTTACCCAAGCAGCAAATCCCTCCTTTCCACGCCACTGAATTAGTCCAATGGAAAGGCAGAGCCAATACGATTGGATCCAGCTGGCGTCGCAGAGCGGGGCTAAGGACCGGAGCTCACCCTGTCCTGTGGGGCCGACATGGGTCTCAAACCCTGACCTGCTGATTAACAGGCACAGCGTCTTAACCGCTTGCACCACCCACACCCACGTCTATAATGGAGTAAATATCTCGTATGGCCATCTCATTTTTCCAGATGTTAGCAGATGAATATATGACCATTCCCTGTAAATGTTTTCTAGGAGTATATCAATCTTTTGACTGACATAGGGCACAATCCCCAGAAATTTAGGCTTGCCTATCCTTCCGTGATGGTGTGGGGAAGTTGGCGTATGCTTGTGCATTGGCCTAACCCTCACCCCCTGGAGTGGAGCAGAACTGTCTTAATGCACTTTTGTGACACCCCAGGTCAGCACAGAACTTATGCTGGGGTTTAGGCCAGCCTAAGTGGAGATTCGGATTCTAGCCATAGTATGTTACATTCAATTAGGATTGCTGTATTTCCCCCCAAAACAGGGACAATCCTGTTTGGGGGGGGGATTGTGTTCACA
The DNA here is from genome assembly GCA_030015325.1 of Cryptoblepharus egeriae. Classification (NCBI taxonomy): domain Eukaryota; kingdom Metazoa; phylum Chordata; class Lepidosauria; order Squamata; family Scincidae; genus Cryptoblepharus; species Cryptoblepharus egeriae. The sequence goes on from JAREYC010000004.1 coordinate 13,566,843, forward strand.
TACTAGCAAATGGGACAGAAGGTTTTGTCCGGATTTTGTGGGGCAACCCTCCATTCAATGCATAGCACATATACTGTAACTTTTCTCAGTCCATGTCAGCACATATATATTGAAAAAAATTATAGCTTTTTGGGCCAATGTGTAGAAAATATCCTGTGGAATGGAAGAAAAGAAGATAGCATAACCTTTTTAAAAAAACTAAAGGCTTATAACAAAGATTATATAGTCCAGATAATACAAAACATGCTTTTACCAAATTTTAATGGAACAGTTATGCAAACTTTTGGCCAATGAGAATAGCATGATATCAGCATGATATCTAGTAGATGGTGTGGGGATGTTGGTGTATGCCTGTGAACTGGCCTAGCCTCTCTCCCAGTGGGGCAGAAGTACCATAAGGCACTTTTGTGACTTTCCCTGGTCATCAAGGGTCTTACACTGGCCTAAACTGGGTCTTACGCTGGCCTAAACTGAGATTAGGATTGCAGCCTGCATGAAATATGTAAGGTTTCTCTGGTTCTCTGTAGGCTAGTCAATTTAAGCTCTCACAACTTATTTGTATAGGGTTAATATTAATTTGGCAGGCCTATGGTGTACTATGGGTATACTAGTCATCAGTGTTACTATGGTCTTTAGCCAATAAGTGCTCATTAAAGGTATTCCAGCCAGTATGCCAAATCACAATCCCTTGAGTAACTGGGAAAAGGTGCATTCTCCCAAATGGCAATATGTTGTAGTATAAATGCTGGAAAAAAATCATGACATTTACCAAAATGGAATTGCTTCCTTGAGGGAAAACGTCTAGAATCCCATGCAATAAATGAACAACCACAAATTTATTGCACTATAAATTGATTTCCTGGAAAAGCCCTGAAGAAGAGATTTGAGAGGCATGAAAGCTTAGATTCTAAACATTAATAATCTCTGTACTTTCTCTGTTTAATGAACCCTTGTTGTGTCACTCTTGGCAATTTATTAATAAGGTCATAAAAATAGTTTGGATGATAGATGAGTTTGAATGATAAATAAGCAATTTTTTTTTCTTTTTTAAACTATTTGAATTGTATCATTGTTTGGGACAGAGGAAAATCAGGTTGGCAGGAGCTGACTGGAAAGCAAAAGATGGTTTGATATCTCGAAGGGAGAGCTAGATTTTAGAGGAATATAATCTGAAGGCAATAGTTCAGTCATCAAGTTTTGTTTATTTAATTTTATCATTTCTAGGGGGTAATTTATATATGATGCATTTTTGAAATATGTTCCCCCAGAATAAGAATTCTTAGAAATTAAATGTATCCTTTTTTTCCTTGGCATTTAAAATTGGGAAATTATATTGACTTTTTCTTTTTGTCAGAGAGATTACTGCTGCAATCCTAAAGACACTTTCCTGAGAGTAAGACCCATTGAACACTGTGGGGCTTACTTTTGAGTAGTCATGGTGAGGATTTTCCTCTACATTTGATTATGGGTTGGTCCTTGTATATTTTGTCATTGGGCAAGTTAAAAGTGAAAAAGTTAGTTGACCTTTTGGTATTCCTGAACCAGAAGAGGGAGCTCCCAGCACTGGTTTTTATAGGTCTTGGTAAAAAGCTTGGTATTCCCTTCAATCCCACCCCAAATACAATGGAAGTGGAAGCAGCAGTTCGTCAAGTGGAATGTCCACACTAGCTCATAGGGTTGAAAATTATTTCAGTAGTTTACCGAACATGCTATCTAAACACACTGTATGTTTGCAGGACACTTTGGGTGTAAAGAATTAGAACTCTATCTCAAACTTGCAAATAATTTGTGGTGTGATTTTTAAGCATCCAAACCTACTCCAAACTCAAAAAAATCCATCTGTTGGAATGGTATAAAATTCTGAGTGACATTTTAAGAGTTATAAACTGTTGATAATTGCATTCCAAGCAAATTATTTAAATAAGGCCCAGTTTAGTATACATTCAGAAGAAATCACCCCTCCCCCATCAAACACACCAGGAATTACTACTGAATAAACAGATATAGGACTGGGCTATAAGTCTGAATTCGTAGTGGGTGTTGTGTTATGTAGGAACATCATTGAAAAAGATATACTCTTATATTTGGATGCATATAAAATGATTGAAATGATGTGTGTCTATATCTTGGGAAGAACAATACTGAAGAGCAAAATCTTAGCTTTTTCCCATCCAATTATTCCAGTAATAGGTTGTTTTATTACTTTGACAAATGTATCTAGACTGGATATTGAAAACATTCTCATAAATTGATATGCTAGTGTTGTACCTATTCACCATTTTTGAAGCATCTTTGGGCGTGCATGTGTCTCTGTGTGTGTGTTCATGTTCGTGTCTATGATTACACACATAGATAACTACCGGTAATTAAAATAGCTCATTGATATCTTGTCCTGGTAGACCAAGTCATTCATTCTCATAAATTGTTATGGTACTGTAGTACCTATTCATCATCTTTGGGCGTCCGTGTGTGCATGTCTGTGTGTGTGTGTGTGTTCATGTTCATGGCTATGATTACACACATGGATAAGTAATTAAAATAGCCCATTGATATCTTGTCCTAGTAGACCAAGTCATTCATTCCATAATGGTAATTTCCGGTATTGTTTGTTCCACCCCAGGGGTGGAAGAGCGCACGCCTCTTCCAGATAATAAAGCTTTCCTTCATCTTCCTTTAGTACCATTAAAGCTACAAGCCTTTCGCTGTAAAGAAAGTATACTAATGAATAGAAATGTTACAACAAGAACAGAAGTCTTGTGTTTTCCCTTCATCATGCATCATCCATTTTAATTAGAGAAAAGGGTAGTGAGTGCGGTGACAAAAGTGTGGAATTAAAATCATTAATTGATGTCAAGCTGAAGAGAGGCTGCGAACATGAATTTCATGACAGCAGGAAAGAAATTAACCTTATTACTTTATTTAGAGCATTAGTTTATTTAATATTTTTGTCTATGCAAATTCAAAGTGCTTTATTTACGACAATGGCAAAGGACAAATAATTCATTAAAAATGTGAATATCCATTATTTCACAGGATCCGTAGTGTTTTTAAAGCATCCTTTAGTTGGGGGATGAGCTTTAATGTGCTTAGATAGCATAATTCAGAAATCTTGAGTTTTGTTTTAAGTGAGAAGATATTTTCCCTATATTGTATCTTCTTGGCCATATTTGCTGAGAAAAAAACTGGATGCAAAAATGTATCAATTGTAAAGTTAATGAAAATAGTAGGAGTGAAAAATCAAACAAAATGCCTTTCTTCCAGTGTTTCATAATCACAGTCATTGGTTTCATTGATCATCTTTGTTGCTTCAGTGAAAGTTTGTTCTAGTAAGAACTAGGGTTTAATGGAAAACATACCAACCTGCTCTTAAAAGAATGATAGCACCATCCTTTCAGATAATTTGTGACCTCAGAGGTCATGATAAAAGAATAGTGGCAGTGTTGTCTTCCAGTAAAGGCCATCTGGAGCTATTAAAATATCAGATGGAGTCCGGGTTAGAACAGCAGGATGCACTCCTGGTGTATTTCCAGAATTCCCAAGGAGATCATAATATTTTTATTGGGAAACAAACACTTTGCTTCCCCTGAGCAAAATATTTTCATGGATCTTGGATATGAGACCGAAAGATCTGGGAGTAGGAACCTTCTTGATGGTAACATTTTGCCATGCTGTGTTTTGAATTTTTTTTATTCTGTCATTTACTGAAATATTCAAATGAATCTTGGTGAATATACATTGTTTTTCACTTTAGCCATTGTGGGCATGGCTGTGAATTTGTGGGTTCCCATTCTTCTGGCCATGGGAGATTGATCTGCCATATATAATCCTTCTTTAAAGACCACTACCCTAGAAGATAGCTTGTTCACTCACTAAAAATTTTCCCCTACAGCAGTAGTTCCCAAACTATGGAAAGCCATAGAAACCAAGCAGGGAAGCAGTTGAATCCTCAGAAAAAGCTCACTGCCCTAAACAGTGTGGCTGATTTAATTCCATTCATGTTGGTTCTTCTGGCCACATACATGTACTTTCTCTGCTGCTTCCCTGCTTGGTTTCTATGGCTTTCCATAGTTTGGGAACTACTGCTGTAGGGGAAAATTTTCCCCTACAGTATTTTGTGGAACAAAATACTAAGCAATTGGTCCTACGGTAATTGGCCATTCATCCAGTTACATCTTATCCTCAAAGAATGATGGCTACAAGAATTTTTTTTCCAGCCAAACATGACAATGTCTTCCAGGTTTCAATTCAAGATCTATCAGGTAGAGACAAAGTTCCTCCTTTTCCTGAATGGCTTTTGCTACCTGTTCACCCTGTGTGTTTGACAAAGAAGGAACTGGGTTTATCCCAAGTCTTGCTAAAACAAGGCTTCAGGATATCCCAGGGAACCATGCTGTGTCTCTTTTAACCAATTCTTTTAAATAGTTAAAAGTCTAGATTTTTTAAGAAAAAATGCTAAAAAAATTCCACACACTCATGTGGATCCTCAGTGGAGAGTGCAGTGTTTCCATGGATCTTCATAATCACCTTGCCTTCCACTGGCCCATACTGAGTCAGACCCATTCCAAGCCTGTCCCGTGACCCAGTCACTGTGGTACATTAACTGGTGTCAATTTTTCAATTCCCATTATTCTCAGTTATCTAGGACCCCCCTGTAGACACAATGCAGGGTCCAGGCCTTTTTAGTTCTCTTTCTTCCCCTCACCTTTCCCAGCCTCTCCTCTCCCAGTTGCAGCAAATGAAAGACCTTTTACTATCAAATATGAATTTAAAGACGGGTCTTTCTACTGTAATATGCAGTTATTGGAACTGAGCTGATCTTATTGCTGTTGAACTGAATGGAACCAGAAAATCTATCTAATTCTATGACTTGCACAACAGGAGTCCAATACTTAGTAGCTAACAGCACTTAACCATTGTGGTTTCTCTAATTCTTAAGGACAGTAGCAATTATCTGAATAATCAGAAGGATAGCTGATAGTGGAATTCTCAACATGTGTCCCTGTACTTGTAGCATTTGTTCAGCTGTAACAGGGATTTGTAAAATACTGAAGCTTGCTGTCATTTGGTGTTGTTTGTCTGGTTTTATTCCCACTAGATAACTCTGTCCACCGAAACAATGTACTCATGGAACTGTTGTTTTGGTGCCTCACATTCAAATGCCCAGAAGTTTACTTACATTAACCGTCATGCTGTCAGTGCTCTGATGGGTCCTCCTTTCTATTTCTATGAAAGACCTTTTACTATCATATGAAGAAAAAATAGCTGTACAGTCTTTGCATCTAAAAAACAGCCTTTGCATCTAAAAAACAGCCTTTGCATCTAAAATCTGAAGCTCAATTTCCTTGGTTGCTTTTAGAAAGAGCAGTAAATGCACATTTTGGGGGTGGTCTTTGAAGTCGTCAGTATTGTAACAATCTTGTTGTTGTACATGATTAGTGGCTGTAGAGAATCAGTGGGTAAACTTTTATTCCTTACTAGCAAACTTTACCCCCATGCAAAATTCCTCCATGCAAAAAAACCTCCATGCCAAAATACCACCTGCAGAACACATTGCACCGCTTTTTACCCCCTTGGGGGTTAAATATTTAAACATCCGTTCTTTGTGCTTCTTATGTCACATAAGGAATACCCTCCCAAAATTTCATGCTTCTAGATCTAGAGGCTAGCGCATACCATTGATCAGCCATTCTTCAAAGTAAATTTAATGTAAATTTAAAACACATTGGGCCCCTTCTCACTCTCTTCCCATCAGAGTTTCCAAAAACTGGTTCTTAATGGGTGCCTCCATCTTCCTACCCAAATGTCATGCTTCTAGGTCCAGCGGTTTTGACTGAGTGTTAGTCAGTGTTCTTTCAGTTTTATATATAGAGATTTAATATTGGTTATATGATTTGGGCTTATTAATTGTGTATGTTCTAAAATGTTTGTAAGCTACCACGAGATGTGAAAAGAATCCTAGATTACAATATTTTCCATTTGCAAGGAAGTATGAAACTAGATCTACAAATTGAGACAAATATCTGATTAGTAGATGGGAATCCATGAGAATGGAACTCTATGGGTGCAGTCCAGAGTAACTATGGGGAGTCCTTGCTCCAGAGTAAGAACAAGTTACTCTGGATTGCAATATGAATTTCCCATAGGTTTTCACTAGGTGGTGCAGTGTCTCTTACGTGCTCCTGTAATTACTCTGGATTGTAGCCTCTGTCTTCTCTGTCCCTTCCTTGTGACTCTGGGGCAGAGAAGGTTAAAGGTTTTATTCCCCTGTGTGTATGGGGCACAGACTGTTTCTAATTGTCTCTCGGACAGGCAACAGGCCAGGATGAGAACATGCTGGGGAGACAATTGAGGAGAGCCATTGAAAAGAGAGAAGGCAAAAGGCCAGTTTAGATGCTAAAAGAGGTGGTGGTTTTTTTAAACAGATAAATGTTATATTGTACCTCCACAAATGACAGCTGTGGGCTGTTAATAGTATCATGGCAAACCTGAAGCCTGATCACACTGTGCGTAGAGAAAAGGTGGGATGAAAAAAGGCATCTTCTATAATACTGGAATAAAGGTAAAGGTGTCCTTCATAGGTTGCCCTACTAGTTGTGACCAACCCTAGGGAGCGGTACTCATTGCCGTTTTTTAAGCTGTAGAGCCAGCGTTGTCTGAAGACACTTCTATGGATATTTGCCCCTCGTGCATGGAATGCAGATATACTGGAACAGTGACATGCAAATTTCACACATACCACTACCACATTTGGCAAGCAATGTAGATGTGCCAACTTTTACATTACAAATAAAATTATTTCAGGCTATTTTCACTTGAAAATTAATGAGGATTGAACAGAAGCCATATGATCCCCAGGCAATCCCTGGAACATCTGAAGGAATTCACAGACTGAAAATTTTATGTTTATATGTTTGTGTTGTAACTTTCTTTGATGGAAGGGAGGGAAACTGGGAAGGGCTCCTTAGGGGGTCAAAATTTTTTTAATAAGTTGTGAATAAGTTGCTCTACAAAACCCATTTCAGCTCAAACTTCATCCTTCTGAAATTCTACAGTGATTTGAAGAAATCATCTTCAAGCGTCTCGTACACATGAATAGAATTATTTTTTGCACTCTATTTTCAAATGTATTTCTAGCTTTATTTCTCATTTCCAGAATTCAAGCCAAGACTCGCGAGTTTCGTGAGAGACAAGCTCGAGAACGAGATTATGCCGAGATCCAAGAGTTAAATAGGACATTTCGATGCGATGGTGACTCAATGTATGCCAGAGTTGGATCATATAATTCCTCCACAAGTAGCGGCACAATGAACAATAGACCGCAGAGCCCAAGGGACGGACCAATGGTGGAAGCTTTATATGCACAAGTAAAAAAAGCCTGCAATTCCAAGTCTTCACCTGCAGACAGGTAGGCATCAAAATCTAGTCAATATTCTTTCATAGTTTGAATCTCTGATCCATAATTTTTTTTATTTTTGCCATGGGAGGTGACTGTTCATCAACTGTAAAGCCTGAACTGCATTTTATTAATGGCTTTTTAAAAGCCTTTGTGGAGAAAAATATTGAATTCACACAATTCATGTCATAATGGAATGAGAGAGACAATCTCTTCAGATGATTCTAACTCTATTCATCATCCCTCTAGAATGCATTTGGAGCTTGATTGCACTCTTTAGTTTAATTCAAAGTCACACTAGAAATGACCGCTAGCTCAATTATCAGCATTCCTAAGTAACACATTGAAATGTTTGCGGGCAATATCTTTTTTTTAATTTTCTACAGTGATTCCCAGTACAAATTTAAAATGCTCTCCTATTGCTCTTGGACAATAGGCAGGTGGGAATCCCTTAAGTCAGTCTTTCTGGATTCCTGAACTTAAGCCTCATAGCAGCCCTTTGATTTCTGCAAATCAGTTCCTGCAATACAAAAATAACAGTGGACTGTTGTGTTAAATGGTCTAGACTAGCCCAGTCTGGCAGGCAAACTGTAAAAGCCCATTGTTTGCACCTCCTGGCCTCTACTTTGCTTTGCCTTTTTTGCCTATAATTTTGGTGCCACAATGAATGACAAATAACAGTACATTCCTAGGAGGTTATCACATGCTTTCCAATTTATAATAGAGTTATTGTGTGGCATTGCATACTATTGCTGTGCCTAATGCCAAGAAAAATCTGACATGTGGACCAAAACTTGATTACAAAGTTTTCATCTGAACAAAACTAAGAAAATTGGTCTGGACTATAATTATGCCGTTGTTGAAGAACTTGTGTCATTTTTTTTTACGTTTGCAAGGGAGTCATTGTAAGGCCTCAACAAGCATTTGCTTTGAGCATGTGTTTCCCCATAAATTGTTACACCCGTTCAGTGAATTTGACAAACATGTTGATAAATGCTACCAGGAAAAGTCCCTCTCAAAAGTGGCAACCAAGAAAGGCAAAATGTGCATTGAGAAAAAAATATTGTGATATGCAAGGTACCCAAAGGGTACCTGCATGAGTCATCCAATGATTAGGAACTGTTAACCTCCCTACAACAGTGTCTACTCATAGGAGTAAATCCCAACTATTCCCAACTAAGATGATGCTTTAGGCAAATAGGACGATGCCCCTTATACTGGCAGAATGTTGGATGAACTTGCTTTCACTCCTTGCATTGAGAATGAAGCCAGTTCAGGTGACCATGTAATCTTGGTCACGGTATTGTGATGAAAATGTTGTGAACTGGCTCTAATCTCTATCTACATAAAAGCTTTGACTATGTGTGGGTTGTCCACACATTCTGTGTCAATCAAGCAGGCTGAGGGTTCTATTTCCATGTGTCTCTGGGGCAGAGAAGGCTGAGGAGGAGACCCACAGAGAGAGGTTGCAAGAGTACAGTTGAGTTGCTAGAAAAGGGGGGTGGTTTTATACTGATGAATGTTGTTATACTGTACTTCCGCAAGCAATAGCTATGGGCTGTTAATGGTAATGTACATAGCCTTCCAGGAAAATCAAGTTACTAATGTTGTTGTTGTGATATGTATTTGCCTTTGATTGACATGACATGTGATAATGAAAGATATCCTGTGTCTTTCAAATAAATATAAAGCACAAATTATTATTTATTATTTGACATGTTCTTTTTCCCAAGGTGAAACTGTTAAATAAGGCTAATAATAAAACAGAAGTTTTCTTAGCAGAATTTCTGTTTTAACTTCTTATTGCTTCAGCATAAATTAGCATAACAGGAAGACCTTGGGGTTACTTTGTTGTTAAAATAACACGTGAGTTAAATCTATTTCCATAATTGTATGTAATCAAAATATATACAAGCTGCTAAGCTTCCTTTCAAATCAGAATTTTTCCTTTTTACAATCCAGTAGATGATTTTTGATTGGTTTAAAATTGCTTCAGGATTAGAGGATTTGGGGAAAGTAAGCCAGTGATAGATACTCTCAACAAGTGTCTTTTGCAAACACAAGTTATATCAATCAATGCAAATAGATGGTTTGACTATGCGAAGAGTAATCACTACAGTCTTTACCACCATTTGAATTTCCTTTCCTTCCTCAGATAAAAGTATATAATAATGTTAAAACTCTGTTTAATTCCCATCAAGTAGTTTCCTGTTGAAAATGAAAAATATTCACCAAGGCTAGTCTAGAGAAAGCACAAAAAATATTGTTTTCTGTGGCTCGAAATGATCTTGTTCACCACAGCATTTTGCATTTTGTGAGATTAGCTAGGGATTCATCATTTGTCATGGGTATGGGTGAAATCCAGAGTAACTATGGAGACTTCTTGCTCCTGAGTAAAAACAAGTTACCCTGGATTGCAATATGAATTTCCCATAGGATTTCACTACGTAGTGCAGTAACTACAGGTGCATGTAATGTCTTTTATGTGCTCCTGTAGTTACTCTGGATTGTGCCATGCAGTAGAAAGATTGCTTGTGTAATCGAGCATAATCCTAACCATCTCTACTCAAAAGTAGGCCCCATTGTGTTCAATGGCTCTTACTCCCAGGGAAGTGTCTTTAGCTTAGCTAATGATCACATAGCCCAGAGCTAAGCTCAAAATGATACCTAAGAAGTGATGTTACACCTGGGCTTTTAAAAAAGTGAAAAGGGGGAAATCTTCCTCCTTGCCTCACTGCCCAGCCATCTCCCCCCAAAATCTTCCCCATATTAACACCTTACTGGTTCCCTGCTGTATTAACAATACCTAGTTGAGCTCAGGAGAGTCAGTCTAATTGATCAGTTTTGAGTTAAGAAAATCTGGTTTTTGTTACATAACGCAGTTGTGTTTTTATTTCTTGGATATTTGGATATAACTTTGGCTAGAATAAACATATTTTGATGCTATTAATTTCATTATGTTCTGTATTAAATTCTGCATCAAATGGTATATAACAAGATTATAACAAAAGTACCAAGGTTTTCACAATTCACCCGTTAGTGTCATGCTCAAATTGTTGCTCCCCTAAAACTTGTTGCTTGGTGAAATTGCTACCCCCTGCGGCCCCTTAGCCATGCCACTGTTTAAGACTACTAAGTTGTGTTCCTCTGAAATTGTGGCCTCTTTATTTTTGGCAGTGGGGCTGGGGAGAGTGTAGATGGAGTTTTTAATTGGTTTCTTTGCCATACCAAACAGAGTCTAGGGAATTGCATTCCTGTAGCAAAGGCTTTTAGCCAAGCTATGAAGTGTGTGCTGTTATGTTTTACATCATATGGAAGGAGGGGAAGAAAAACAGTTGATCAATAATGGTGTGGAGCTTTTTCACTGCAGATACATCTATATAAAACTATGACCTACCATCCAGACAAGGGAGAACCCCATGAAAAGGAGGTTGCTAATGGACATTTACCAGCTGTTGCTATGCCATCATTTCCCACCAAGAGCGTATTGTCCTTAAATATAATTGAAGTGAAATTGACGCTGTGCTGTTGTAAACCCTAAATAGCTGCAAAATAGTAGGCTAGAGTCCCCCAACTTGCTGTGGACACTTTAATGGAAACATAAATACCATAATCATATGCTTTTTGCATTCATTTTGCCATTAAAAGGGGGGGAAGAGTGATATCTTTCTTAAAAAAAATAAATGGAGATATCTGTGAACTGGTTTCTGTTCCATCAAAAGCAAAATCAGGTTGTGCCACAGGTATTAGAATTTTTGGTCAGAGCATAGAGAGTGGAGAGACCATCTCACCTCTGGTTTAGTGTATATATGATAATTTTTGTTTGTGGGATATCTTTTTATTTTGCTGTTTCCTTTCTTTTACCAACCAATGTTTCAATATCTACCAATACTACCAATATCTACCAATATTTCGGCAAGGCTATGTGGCAAAGTGAACCTTTTGCCTAAAGATGCAGATTGGGTGGTGGACCCATTTTGTCAAGTGTCAGGAGGTCTTGCATCAGCCCAGAATATCCTTTAATAATATTTAGAACCAACCTGAGTCTAAATTGTTTCTATAGAAAAATCACTTTCTGTAATATAATCCTAATCATTTTTTTTAAATAGAGCTGTAGAATATTACACAGCAATATTGGGGTAAATATTTAAAATGGAAAAGCAAGATACTTGCACATTATATTGAACTTCATTATTTGTAATGTCAGTCATGTGAATGATCTTTACAGTTTGAGGTACCATTCATTGCATATAAATGCAATCTTTTTGCCAAACCCATAATAGATGCAGATAAGAGTTATTGCTCAGGATAATGCTTTTCATGCTAAAAAATGTAATCTCTTTTTCTCTTAAATAGAGTGTTATGACCATTTTTGAAGTTGCTATGAAGTGTGCAGTACCTTCGGAAGGAAAAGACTGTGGTTTTTATTACTGCCCCAGCGTCCTGCGATGAATTGCTTTGGATAAAGTCTGTGGGCTTATTAACATTAATTATTTGCTTGGGTAAACTTAGAGGGCCTAAAATGGGCAAGCTTGCTTATGTTGAGCGACACCTCTCATTCTGTAAGTTGGTCCCACTGAGATCAGTTTTAATGGAACTGTTAGGAAGTGTGTGCTTTATTTGGCATCTTTCAGAATCACATTGTGTGAGGCTGTTCTATGTTACGTGCGTCTCAAGGACTCTGAACATAAGCTCAACTGTTGATGGTGTTGAGAACAGCAATGCCCCCTGAGCATTTTTTTGAATGAGCCCTTTTCCCCCTCAAACCCATTTCCTCCATCAACTTAGGATCTTTTTATTAGGAACTTCTCTCTCATGCATTTGAGCAAGGCTTATATACTGTACCTTTTTCTAGCCAGGCTTGAGGCATTTAAAGAGCAGGCTTTGGGAACCAGAGCTTTTGATTGGGGTGACTTTAAGCTCTTTCATAAAAAAAATCCTGGCAGAGCCATACTCTTCATCCATAGGATGAGGGTTTGACTGAAAAGGTAAAGAAGTTCCCCATAGGTTGCCCTTCTAATCGTGACCAACAAATGGGGCAGTGCTCATCCCCATTACAAGGCCAAAGAGCCAGCGGTATCCAAAGATGTCTCAGTGGTCATGTGGTCAGTCTCATTAAATGCCAAGAGGTATTGTCATCAAACAGCATCGCATGTACCTGCCTCTGCAAACCAGAGTTGAAACTGGAGTTCCAAGCACTTTGTGGTGGCACAACATGGGAATTTGCTATTTGGAGTGGGGGGAGAGAGAAGATTTGAAATTCCGAGACCAAGTACAAGCCTGTTGTGGGACTGAAGCTGTCTTTGGATCTGTATGCTCATATCCACAGGGAACAACAAGCTTTTTCAATATCGTTTGAATCGAAACAATTGAGCATTTTATACAGAATTTCAGTGTGTGTCAGATAACTGTAATCTTCACAACAGTTCGCTAAATTAGGTCACTATTGTTATTCATGTATTAAAGAATCTTGGGAGTGTTGTAGTTTGATTTCAGTAGTTTGCTTTGGTTGGAGTTTGATATGTGCCACTAAATCTGCACCAGCTCTAATACACACTGACCACTTTAGAATAAATATATCAGATTTAAATGCATACCAGGTCAGAATGAAGTTGCGGAGGGAGGAAGCAGAACTCCAGGACTTGCTCAGGTGCTGCCTTTGAAGTTCTTTTCAAAAGAACCCTTGCAGAGAAGTATCAAGCTCAGCAGGACACAAGCTGAAGGTGATAATTTCTTGGTCTTTCCCAAGGGTGACCTGAAGGGCAGTATGTATGCCATGTTATGTAAGGCTATGATCCAGTACATGTTTACTGGGACCAAAGCATACTTAACAGAGCAAGGCTTGCTTTACAGTAAACAAGCACAAGCTAGCTCATCAATTTAACTTTTATTTTTATTTAGAGTATTTTAAATCATATGTTTTTATATTAGAACTATTTACTCTAGCCCCCAAATCCAGAGTAACTACAGGAGCATGTAAGAGACTTTATGTGCACCCATAGTTACTGCACCACCTATTGAAAACCTATGGGAAATTCACATTATATCCAGAGTAAGTTGTTTTTACACTGGAGCAAGGAATCCCCATAGTTACTCTGGATTTTGCCCTAAGACAGTGTTCTCAAATGTTTTAGCACCAGGACCCATTGTTTTAGAATTATATTCAGGAACCATCAGAAGTGATGCCATGGCAGGAAATGATATCATGATACTGGAAAATTTTTAACATCACTCCTACAACAAAATCAAAATAAAATAAGGGGATAGAAGCCAGAACCCTCAGGCTTAGGGTGTCATGATGCCACAGTTTGAGAATAACAGCAATGGAGTTTCACCACATTACTTATAAGATGCCTACCTTGTTTAGCATAGAGGAGATTCTGTTCCCATTGCTCTTGTATTAACATGAGCATCTAATGTTGGACACCATAAATTAAAATTTATGATAGACACAAACATGGCCCTACATGCCTATCCAGATTATAGCTTCAGTATAAAAATTGTGGAAGAAAAACATAATTAATAACTTTGTACATTTAACACATACCACTGAAAATAATGGCAACATTCTGGGGCAACTCGTTCTGTAAGCCTGATGGGTCTCTTGCCTTTTTCTCCCCTCATCCTTAAAGTAGCATCTCCATATTTCATAGAAAACTGATTTTGAAACTTGCCACCATATATATGTAGAATCTCAGACATGTCTGAAAGAACCATCTCTGAATTGTAGTAATTGCCAAGAACACATGATTCCCATCTCCTTTCTTCAGTATGATCAAGACTGCAATCATAAGAGCACTTTCCTGGGAATAAGCCCCATTGGACCCAATGGAACTTACTTCTGTGTATACACTATAAGGATTGCACTCCAAGTTCGGCTATGGCATGTTTCAGACAATTGGATCTGCAACTGTATTAAGTAGCTTAATTAAGCAACTACAGCCTTATTTGACTAAAGGATGGGAACAAATATTGATCAGTGAGCTTGAAGATTTTTACACTGTTTGGCTTTTTTTTAAAAAACGAGAGTGGTAGAGAATGAAAAAGTAAATATTAAATATGACCTCATCTAAGTGTCAGGCTTTAGATTTTTAAATTGCAAGCTGGCTCATCTGGCCATCAATATCTCACAAAGCTGTCTAGATTAATGCTTTGGTAATATACTAATTTAAATACATTTGAGTATTTAATTAAAAGGCAAATGCTGACTCAAAGTTCTCTCACTGATTGACAGGTAATACTTCTAGGGCAGAGATTCCAGGGAAAGGGAGGTGGTTGATCAAAATCCATTTTGAGTTAGCGAGGTTTCTGACTCCGATTGAACAATACCATCAGCTAATCATTTTTTCCCTCCCTGAATACTGAAACAATAAAAAGTTTGGGAGAAAATCAAATGTATATTGTAGTGTAAAAAGAGTGAGCTCTATACAGGTGTCAACTAATCATTTTTTTAAGAAGCATATCCTGTTCCTTAATTATAGATCCCACAAACATGTACAGCTGTGCTCAAAGGGTTGGTTTGAAGGCATGCAATGGGCATATCCAAAAAAATGTCTAGGTCGAGTAAATCCATTCTAAACTGAGTAAGTCCTGAGATAGGAGCATTAGCTTCACTAGGTTTTATGTCACTCAGGGTACAATCCTAACCATTTTAGGCTGGCACAATTCACCCTCTTCCCATTCAAGTAGTGGTATGGAGAGGCTGATACAAGTCTGCGCACTCATCTAACTGTGTAGGAGTTATGCAGAAGTGACTTACGGCATATCTGTACCATCCCCAGGCCAGCACAGGACTCGTGCCAGGAATTAGGTCACCCTATCTGGGGTTTAGGATTGAGCCTCAGCGCAAGTCCAGCATATCACCTTCATAATGATGGATCACCTCCCATGCAGTGCGCAGACCAGTGTCCTGGTGGTTGACATAGTGATGCACCATGACATGGTGCACGGTTGACATGATGATGCACCATTGCCAAGCCCCATTGGTTTTTTTTAAATAGATATTCCAACTCAGTTTGTTGCATTGCATTCTGCATGAAATTGCACAGCAAATAATATTTAACATGATTGTATTCTTTGAAAGTACCAAGGATTTGAAAATTTTGGGCAGTATTGATATTGAATCTGCCCTCCCCCATTGCGGTTCATGCCCCCTAGTGAAACCACTGGATAGGAGACTGTCTGGGAGCCCTGTCCATTTCACTTTGAGTTCTGTATTGAGACAAAGGCAGAAAAGTATTGCAGTGAAATAAAAATGCATGCAACTCTCCTATTTCCAGTGGCGCTGTCTCAAGCCACCATTCTTGCACATATATCAACCTAAACTTTAGTGGAGGCATGCTTCTTGTCATATGTGCCAGGAGAGTCTTTCACAGAAGTAAAGAACAG
Organism: Cryptoblepharus egeriae; assembly: GCA_030015325.1. NCBI lineage: Eukaryota > Metazoa > Chordata > Lepidosauria > Squamata > Scincidae > Cryptoblepharus > Cryptoblepharus egeriae. The sequence goes on from JAREYC010000004.1 coordinate 13,582,624, forward strand.
CAGGCACTGGTAAAAGCTTTCCATCTCCTTGCGTTGACTCCTGACTTTTTTTATTTTCCACCCAATTTAAAGACTTTTTTGTATGCAGTTTTCAGAAGTTTCTGTTTTCCTGCTGTCTGCACAGAGATCTAACAGCCCCTCATCTATTCCCCAAACAGACTGATAAGAATTGTTTGCTCTTCCACAGGCTCCGGGTAACAGAAGCAAAAGGCATCACTAACTTTGGTATTTAGTGGTCTTAGGTTACTACCTCCCCCTCCTGCCAATGTGGATGTAATGAAAAGACGCTTTTAATATAAATTCATGAGGATTTATGCAGAGCCCCTATTGTGAGAGATATTTGCTGTGACTCTATCCAATGTTTGGGTTATGACTTTGGAGGTGTGATGGAGGGGAGAATTCATAAAAAAAAGTTATATTAAAATATTTGAGTTCTCCCTGCCAGTATATATGGCTGTGGGAACTTCCCAATATTGCATTTACTTGGGGTGCATCGTGGCTTTGTTTGTTTGAGGTTTGGGGGAGTTGCTTCCTTTGATACCATAATGAGGTTTCTGCTATAATCAAAGGACTGGCAGCTATTTGCTCTCCCCCCCCCCCCCCCAAAAAAAAAAAAAACAAACAAGTTCTCTAAGGCATGCTGTAAATGGGAGAGCAGCACAGAAAGATAAGAGAGGAATGGGCTTTCCCTAGAAGGATACAAAACAGGAAGAGAATAAGGGGCCCTCCTAAACGTTCACCTTACAGATAAAATAACTTAAAGGTCACGGAACAATCCTCCTTTGTTACAAGCCAGCAATAGCTGCGTTGACTTCTGCAACTGTTTTACTTAAGTGCAACAGCTGTCAGTAGCAAGCCAAGAGAATTCTGAAAACTACATTTCGCTTCAGCAGTGATTCAGAACTTGTCGCCCTTAATTATTGTAATGCCACAATCTCAATCTAGAAATGGGAGTAGGAAGGCGGATTGTTGCCAAGTATGTGATCGGTTTTTGTTTTTATTGCTCATCTTGCGGTATGGGCTTGTTAATAGGTAAAACTTTGGTAATCAGAAACACAATTTGAGGCACAAGCAGGCAGGGTTTGCAACTTACAAGTAACCGGGAATTATCATACGGTCTTAAATAACACATTAACTCAAGAATGCTGTTAGCATCCTATTCTTTAAGTTCCCCTCAAGGAGGACTCTGCTGTGAAAAACAGAGCTGCAAGTTGGGAAACCTTAAATGGTTATAGGGCTATTTTCAAGATAAACTGTGTGTTTCATTTAGGCTGCAATCCTAAAGAACACAATGGGGCTACTTTTGAGTAGACATGGTTAGGATTGTGCCCTTAGTTCAGGGTCTTCCATACTCTGGACTGGGAGCCTAATTCAAGATTTGGGAGAAGTCATCTGCTTTGTGAGCAGAATTTACTATTCTGGCATGCCGTGCCCCCCTTCTCTGATTGGGATTATGTGATATGTTGGGGTAGTTACATATTCCCAGAAATCTGGGCACAATGCCCACTGGAACATTGCACCATAGATACAAGTTCCCATAGCATGTCGCAATTGGGTAACATGGAAAGCTACCACTCACTGAAACAGTCAGCGCCAGTTGCTGGGGAAATCATTCTCAATGAATAGCATTCTCCATTTTGAAGTCAGCTGGTTTAGTTAATAAAAGAAGATAGTAGTTGTAGTGAGTTTTTAACCCCAGGTGTGTTAAGTCTATTAATTTCCATTTCAGTTGAATTAGTTTATCCCAAGGTTTTTATAGGCTCTAGCCAGCCAGCCTAGCTTCTGCTAAGATTCCCCCAAAACATCATGGGTGAAATGCATTTGGCCACCAGGTATGCTTGCTTGTGGGGGAAAAAAACTTTCCTATATTCAGATTTTGTCTAATTTTTAATAATCAGGTATGTAAATGTAAATACTATAATAACTGAAAGTGCTAAAATTTCATTGGAAAAAATTTACAGATATTAGTAGATCAAAAAGGCAATATCTGTCAAATGTTGGGGCATTATTAGTCGGGCTAGATTTCTTGGTCTTTCTGTTTGTACCTTCATGACTTAGGCTGCAATCCTAACCATGTCTACTCAACCGTAAGCCCCATTGTGTTCAATGGGTCTTACTCCCAGGAAAGTGTCTTTAGGATTGCAGCCTTAGGGCGCAATCCAGAGTCACTACAGGGAGTCCTTGCTCCGGTGTAAGAACAATTTGCTCTGGATTGCAATATGAATTTCCCATAGGTTTTCATTAGGTAGTGCAATAACTACGGGTGCACGTAATGTCTCTTACATGCTCCCGTAGTTACTCTGGATTGTAGGGTTAGTGTATTAAATTCAACTGGTACATTAACTTCATGACTTGCATCAGGAAAGGTGCATAAGGCATTGGATGGTTGCATGATGAAGATGACATTACAGTCCTGCTGTTCTTTATTTCCAAAATGATAAATGTTGAATATAAAGTTTCTACATGTTATGTTCAAGATGTTATGTTCCACTTTAAGAGATACTATGATCATTGATGTCCTTAGATCTCAGATCTTCTTTTCTGGTACCTTTATATGTTTTACTGATACTGACTTCAAGATTGCTCCTGTGGCAGTCCAGGTACAAGCAAAGTATGAGCTTTGACTTCCTGGCACACTTACAAACCACAGAAGTGATTGATCTCCCTAGAGTTCAGGTTTGCTAAACTGTCCACATGGTTCAATTTCCTGATTTACTTAAAAAGCAACAACCAAACACAGCCTTTTGAAAAGTCTGTCACTTGAAAAGTTTGGAAACAAGCCCAGAAGCTAAACCACAGAGTGTTCTGCATGAGCCCCAAGAGAAAGGAAGGTACAAAATGCAGTAGGCAAGAAACCTCCAGTTGCAGGGTCAATAATTTAGTGCCGTATTCATTGAGTGTTGTCACTCTTTACCAGGATGGTTCTACCAATTTCTTCAACATTTGTCCCATGTGATGATGGGATCCTCTATTCTGGATACAACTTTGAGGAAATCAGCTGGCCTCTTGCAGAGACCTATTGCCAGGTTACCTTCCCACCAAAGTGATACCTATTTATCTACTTGCATTCACATGCTTTTGAATTGCTGAGTTGGCATGAGCTAGAATAGTGACGAGAGCTCACACCATCATGCAGCTCTTGGTTCTTGAACCGCAGACCTGCTGACAACATCTTTAACCACTGAGCTACCACAGGGCTCAATCCAGAGTAACTATGGGGAATCCTTGTTCCAACATAGGAACAATTCACTCTGGATTGCAATATGAATTTCCCATAAGTTTTCCCTAGGTGGAGCCGTAACTCCATTGACGTAAATGTCTCTTACGTGCTCCCATAATTACTCTGGATTGTAGGGACAGTCTCATTTTTACCAGGATGGCTCCAATTCACGTATTTCAAGAAAGATCATTCTTTCTCAAAAGAACCCAGTTGCTATATCAAGATCATGTGGAAGATGGTTCAGGTTTCTATAACTGAATTATAGCCTCATTGACAAAGAATTACAATACTTGCAACATGTTGATCTATTGCATCTTGAAATCTCTTCTGTTTTTGTCTTTTTACACATAGAACAGCCAGTGTAAGAGCAAAGTGTATAAGGAGTGGGAGCTGTAAAAAAATTATACATGCAAAGAGAGCATACATTTATAACGTCATATTATTCCACCCCCATTCCCAATACAGATAATGCTTATTGAGTAAGGGGTGAATGCATCTAAGCTGCGTTAATTAGTGAGATTGATTTAAAGGTTGCTGAAATCATTCATCATCAATAATCACTCTCCTTAATATTTCATCATAACTTGCTGATTTGCAGACCACCTTCTCATCTTTGATTCATTATGATTGCAAACATAATTTAATCTCTCCCCCTCAGCTCCCTCTTTTTTCATTCAGAGATATCCTCTTTCAGCTGTAGGACACAGTTAAGGTGTCCCTAACATTCAGACTGCTAATTGATCTAACTTAATAAAAACTGTACTCAAGGCTCAGTACATAGGAATTGTTCATAGGAACATTTCCTCAGATGCTCAGTGACTGCTTTATCCTCTTCAGTTTACTACTAGTTAAAGTTATCAGTAACTTTCTGCTTACGAGCAGGAAATAAAGATATTTGAGGATTGCCCTCTGATTTAGAAAAACGAGTTACGGTACATTAATAGGTGTGTATTTATATAGTGGCTGTGGTCAAGTGGTTAAGTCACTGTGCCTGTTAACCAGCAGACCAGGGTTCAAGACCGGGGTCCTACAAGATGGGGTGAACTCCTGTTCTTAGCCCAGCTCCTGACAACCTAGCAGTTTGATAGCATGTTTTAAATGGAAGTTAATAAATAGGTATCACCTCAGTGGGAAGGTAAAACAGGGTTCCATGCATGTTTACCAGCCATGCCGACGTGACTATGGAAGTGTCTTCAGACAACGCTGGCTCTAAAGGCTTAGAAATAGGGATCAGCACCTCACCCTATTTGGTCACAACTAGCAGTATAACCTGCAGGGGATACCTTTACCTATTTATTTAGAGAGAATAGACTATGGTTTATGGATTCAAAGTGGCCTAGAAATTGTGGCTCAGAATCCTATTTCATGTATAAAACTTGTTTATTCATTTTCAGTAGCCAGATAGAAAATGTGGAACTCAAAAGTAAGTCCCATTGTCTTGAATAGTACTTACTGCCAGGAAAGTGTGGTTAGGATTGCAGCCTAAATTCCCCTAAAGGGTCCATACTAGCTATCTGGAAAGGATGTGAAAATAGACCAATGTTGGCAAAGCAGTGGAAGTTGGGAGGTTGTAAAGGAAGAAATCCTGAGTTCATTTATTTTAGGAGATGTGAACCAACTATGACTAGTTAACACAACTTCTCTCCTTTGCTACATTCAAGGTAGTGCAGTTGCTGCCTAATTAATCTCTTACATCTATGTATACAGAACTGACAATTGGAGACACTTTATAGAAATGCTTGGTTAATTTTTTTTAGTTAATTAAAACTAAAATTGGTTCTTTTCTGGTGGCTCTCAGATTCTCTGTAAAGCAATGAGCCAATTGGGTTCTGTTCTATGAGCAATTGTGTCAACCACACAAATCTCTTTTTTTGCCAGAGATCAACAAGAGGGCCACAAAAATCCTCTGAGCTGACAAAAAACAGTTGGATCCATCAGTCGCTATAATTTATCTGATTGGGTCCTTTTAATTTAATTATGACAAACGGACCAAGACAAATTTCATTCTCTCATTCCCAAACCAGCTTTTTAAGGGTTTTTGAAAAGCTGGGCATCACCACCTTGGAATCTTACACTGATCACCACCGTCTTGGAATGAGGTGCTCAAGCGCCATCTATACTTTCCTGGGAATAGGTCTCATTAAACCCAATTGGAACTTACTTCTGAGTAGACATGGAGGAGCTCTGGCATCACAGGAACATGCTTGATGTCACTTCTGGCCACTCACTTCTAGGTGGTATGGACAATCTCAGACATTGAATTGTAAATAACTTATTTATTTTTTTTGCCCTGACACAGTGTCAGAAAAGAACTGCCAAAAAGTTTGGACACCCCTGGTCTAAGCTAAACCAGGGGTGCTTCCCTTACCCCAACAAAAACTAGGACAGAAAGGTCTTAAGTCTTTTCCATGCCTTTTTTGTTGAACGATGGTCATAGTGGACCATCGTTGTGAGCAGAATATAAAGGACTTGATCCCCAAATTCAGGGAACAACATAAATTTGGAATTGGTGAGTCGCAGTGGGAAAGGGTGATAGAGAGATCTTAAGCTCCAAGTTACTCCAGCTATCATCTATTGCCCACAAAGACTTTTTTTGTTACATCTTCCAGGTCCAACGGGGACTTTGCCTGGGTGATGACAATCCCCATTGTTGTGTATTTATTCCCAGGTTTTCTAATCTAGCCATTGAAAAATTGATTTTGAAAGCCTGAATTTTCACCACTTCCTTTTGGTGGCATTGTCAAAGGCAAAAAAGTGTTTTAAATCCCCCTTGTGTCTTGACCCCCGGTTCTGATGCTGAGCAGGTCTGATTCTTGTTAGGCACATTGCCCAGCTCTGACAATCTCCCCATGTAACCAAAAGCAGAGAATCTTAAACATATGTGTTGCTACCCATAACAACTCAGATGCAAACAGTGGTAATCTAGGATTTCCATTGAGTGAAAAATCTGGCTGTTGAGTGTGTGTATGTTTCATTTTGATTTGGGATTGTTGTCTGTCCATAGGAGATCTGCAGATGTTGTACATAGACCTCCTGCTTAGCCCCTTGCCTCTTCAAAATGCCTGTCATGCTCAGTGGGCTCTATCACTGTCCATGCTACTAGGCAGTGATGCTTCTGGCTTAGAGGAGAACCATCCTTTTTTCAATTAGTATGCATGATAATTCACCTTCAGCCTCATTTGAATTTCAAAAAACGCCTTCTGTCCAAAGTCTTGCATAGATGGTCAGAGCCAAATTGTGTGGCTTCTAAAGCCGCACTGAACTGTTTTGTGGAGACAGAATTTCATTAACTGTCATTAGCTGGAACTTTTCAGATAGCACCTAAAATTGGTGCTGTTTAAGGCATCAGAATTTAATGGGACTAGAGGAAAAAAACTACTAGGTAGGAATAATTTTGCTTCATTGGGCCCTAAATTTCAGTCTTTCATGAGCTTCTGCTGCCTTCATTATCTAAATAATAATGCCACGGCTTTGTAGGTAAATCCATAGTCGTGTGTCATTTGCTGTACCAAAGTTCAGTTGAGAAATTTTTTGTCTTGGTTTAGTGAAGTAAACATGAGAATTAAATGCATTCAAGTCGATACTTGAATGCTTTAGCAATAGATACTCATAACTAAACCAATGTATAGCAGACATGTTGAGCTTTGTGTACGGCTGAGACAAATATTTTTTAAAAGCTCTTTTTTGTTACCCTTGCGTAGAATATTTTGCCAGTTAGGAAAGTTTACTTTCATCGTAAATGCCCGTTTGTATTTTAAGGTGCATCTTTAGATTGAGCTTGGAAAAAGAGAGCTGGGGGAGAGATGGCCTCTATCAAAGCATATAGCAGTTCCTAATCGTAAATAGGAATTACTTTTGTGGGGAGATGGATAATTCTGACATGTGTTAGGTCTGGGATGGGGAGACAGAAGAAGCAGGAATTTCCTGCCAACCTTCCTGATCACTGATGAGAGGAGAAGGGAGCCAACCATTTTGTATTTCCCACCCCAGACCTCAAAGTCTGGCATGCATGAATGATATGGAAGGCAGGTGCTTTGTGTAATGAACCATGAGAGTTTTCTGGGTTTTTCATCTCTGTTGCATCCCTTTGACCTCTGAAGTTAGTCCCAAAAATGTAAACAAAGGGACAAGCCGGATAGTTTTCCCTTACCCCAACAATGAACTCTTCCTTTGAACCTGGTTCAAAAAAACTCAAAACAATGATAAGGTAGATAATGATATATTTATTTATCAATAGTTAGGATAGCAGAGTAAGGCTGCAATCCTAAAGACACTTTCCTGGGAGTAAAACCCATTGAGCACAATGGGGTTTAGTTTTGAGTAGACATGGTTAGGAGTGTGCACTAAGTGTCTTTGCATGTAAAAAAAAATTGAATTCTGGTTGAATACCTTGAAAACTTATTACATTACATGTGCCCATCCACATGGTGATTAAAAAGTAACTCCCTATTTTAAAATACTTATAAATTACGATATAGGAAGTTACTTTTCAATCACCCTGTATATAAATATAAAGCAAAGAGACAAGTTGATTTATTTTGACCTACTCAGAATAATGTTGCCTATAATAAAATTAATGTAATCACATTTTTACCTGTCCCTATTTTTAAACAGGGAAGTTATTTCAAATTTCAATAAATCAGTGTTTCATAGTATGGACTAGTGATTGATTACTTCTTTCAGCTCATAGATTGGCTGAGTAAATAAGGCTTTAAGCAAATATTGAAAACAGCTTATTTGAATGCAGTAGTGTAGCTGGGGGTGGCACAGTCAATATTGCAGGTGTTGCAACAGGATGTATAAGTACCTCCTGGTCACCATTGTAGCCACTGGGTCACCATTGGAACCATTGGTTGCTTTGCTTGTATGGAAGATAACAACATTCTGTGTGACCATATAGAATGGAGGACAGAGTGACTAACTTTAAGCACTGCATTTAAGAGGGAATTTAGCTAGGTTTAGCTTAATATAGAAGGATTTAAAAAGCAGCACCTGCCTAAATTCCTTCAAAGAACAACTTTCCAAACGGCCAGAAAACCCGAGAAGGAAAACATAGCATTAGTTCCCCAGTCTATCACCCCACAGATGTTGGCCAAAGTCCATGTGTGATCAAGTTTGATGTTTGTTCAGTGAAATCCACAGAGAAAGCTACTCAGACAGCAAAATTATGTTCTTACACTATGTTTGTCTGCTGACACTATGATGGCCTTGCCTTGCCCTAGCAATATTCCTTTTTGCACATGAAAGACAGAATTGCAAACTCTGTCTTGATTTCTTAAGAACTGAACAATTTCCTCTACAAAGTTGATGACAGGCTATTTATTCCTAGTGTAATGGCAAAACGGAATTAGCACTGAGTTTGCTTTGACTGATCAGGGGTTGTAGAAAGATGAAGATGTTAACCTTCAGCCTTCTATTCGGAAGAATTTGCTTTTTTGCTCGCATGTGTTTAATGGAAATATAGGTATCCCCTCTTTCTGAAGGTCAGTTTTCTGATGATCTGCTTTTTCAACACATTTCAATACCCACAAGCCATTCATTCAGTGCTGGTTCTAGTTTTTCAGCCTCTTGGTGCTTTTAAAGGCTAAAATTGCCTCCCCATGTTGATTTGCATATAACATGGTGGTTCAAACTGTTTGTGTATGTGTGTGAGTGAGTGAGAGAGAGAGAGAGAGTGCGTGTGTACCTGTTAGCTCAGTGTGCGTGTATGTGTGTTAGCTCAGTATACGTTTCCAAAGGCGTTACGGAGAGTCCATTTGCAGAGATCTTTGTGTGATAGCAGGAATTTACAATATAAATAGCCATTTGTAATATGCTAGCTAAAAAGAATGGAAGTAACATTTGCAAAACAAAAAAGTCCAAGATTTCAATCCTTTCCACTTTTTACCACTGCTCTGGTTCCTAACAGGTGAAACAAATAGGAGACACCTGCATTGACAGTATATGCCATATAGGACAGTATATGCCATTTCTCTGTTAAAGCATATGGAATTCAAATGTAGAAGATGGTTGCTATATGGCGACCGATATTGCAAAACAAACAACCCTGGTCATGAATCTTAATGTTCCAAGCAAATGCAAACAAGAATATTATCCTCCTAGCACAAGTCTAGCATTTACAAATGTGTCACCAACTGCTGCTTGCTTTTCAAGCTTCCTTTCTCATTGATGGTTGATTTCCCCAGGAACTAGTTGGCCAAAGTTTTGAAACGAAAAATCTGACTGCCAATTCTCCTTCCCTTTTAATTCTGCCTCCATTCCTTTTCCCTCGGAGCCATTTAAACAAGGATGACACAGCGGGATGAGCCATCTAACTTGCTTAAATTCTTGCAGTTCAATCACGTTTGTTGCACTGTGTCTATGAGGGTGTTACAGAAGTTGATTAAGAAAATTAATGATGAGAAACAAGTGGGAAGAGAGCAGAGAGCAAAGCAGAAGGGGGAAAGTGAAATCTCTAGAAGAAATTAATTGTGTAAAGGTCACATAACCACTTCCTAAAGTGATGTTCCTTCAGATATGCATCTTCTGAAGCTGTTTTTTTTTCCTAAAACAAAATCTTACACCAAATGGTACATTAAGAGATCTACTAGTTATATGGTGTGCTTTGATACCACACATACACGGACAGTGTCATCTGAGCTTTCATTTTTTCACATGGCATATGTCAGGATCCCATCACATTGGAAAGGTTAAATTTTGGACACACATACATGGTTGGAGTGCTAAGTAATGTGCCTGTGTACTGCTAATGTATTGCTTTGGCACGTAGCTCTGACCTTGGTCTGTAACTTCATACAATTTAAAATCCCATGGAATCCTAGGAAGGGAAAAGTGTGAGAAATATCTCTCCACGGAGCCATGAGATAGCAAACTTTAAGAAAAATAAACACAGAAATCAAAAGGGGAAAAATATTCCAGAACTATTGTCCCATTTAGCTTTCTGGTGCTAATCGCAGGTCACGGAAAGGTCTCTGTGATCTTGCATTAGTTGCCCTTATTAAAGCTCTAAAAGAAGACTTCTTTGAACTACTTTATGTTCCACACAACTTCCTTTGGTCTCCTTTTTCACTGACAAAACAACTTTTTCCTTGTTTGTAGGGTTGCCTGACATCCTTCTTTTAATGGCTGGTTCTTTCAGCAGAACAACACCATTCCATATGTCTCCTTTCCATAAACATAAAGAACATCCCATACTTAAGATATTACAAAAAGAAAAACACTGACTATGATTAGGAGATATGGTAGGAAAGAGGAAGGGCAAGGCCAGAAAACACAAGCAATTTCCAGCAGCCTCATTTTAAAATACACTGGGAGCTCAGTTTCTTTCTGCTCCCATCACGATGCATTCTGAGATGAGGCCAGTATGCAAAAGGGCATACAACCTAGAAGTAGTTCTTTCAGGACTTAAATTAGCTGTAAAGGTTGGGGAAAGGTGTGTTTTGTCCAGGAGGTAGGTAACACAGTTTTGGCACTTGTTTGGATTTACTTAGACCCATTGGCATCCATGGTGAGTCAAATCTTCAGTTGCCAGACCTGCAGATGCTGAGATCCCCCTGTCCTAAATCTAAGATCTCATTTCTGGACAACAGCCTATAGGTGAACAAACCTTTGCTTATGTATGTGGAGGACCCCCCCCCCCCCATAGATCCTTCCAACCTGTCCTTACTGCTCATTATGAGCCCTGGTAAGGCCAGCATAAGTCCCAGCCCAAATCCAGTGCTTGCTTGGGAGTATCACAAAAGTGCCATAAGTCTCTCCTAGGGGAGATAGGCCACTACATAGACATGTCCTGTCTGCCCCACACCACTGTGGAAATGGTGATATGGGTGAGTGGTGCCGGCCTAAATTGGTTAGAATTGCACCCTAGGCGCACCATTTACAAATAGAGTCATGTCTGTATTGTATCTACAAATACTGTACAACTGAAACCCAAAAGAAGCCTTCAACTCATCAACCCAAAAGAACCTCTTAAGTGCTCAAGAATGAATGAATGAACCAGTTATTTGTTTTGTGTTTAGGGGTTCGGTTCCAGTTCATGTTCAAAGCAACAGAAAGAGTTTAGCTTCAGTTTCTGTTTTGGTTCACTGAAAGAGGAATATATATATTCCCTATTTCAACTGGCTTTTGGATTTGGGTTCAGTTTGCCCCAAATTTCCTGCTTCTTTTAATCTCCCAGGTGTCACCATCTTCTTCTCAGTTTAGCATTTTCCGCTACTTATAGTAAATAGTGGGTAATGTGAATTCCAGGACCTCCTGTCCAGGGGTTTATTAACTTGGGTGAAGCGCTGAGTGCTTGCTTTTCTGCCATTCTAACCAACTCAAGAAGCACATTTTTTTCATTGTAATCATCTGATTTTATCAACCCATTATCTTAATCTGCCACCATTGTGCTTGCTGAAGACTGTTGAGCTAATGGCATAGATTTCCTTCCTCCTCCTCCCTTATTTGCCTGACTTGCAAGGCACGCTTTTTACAGTAACAATTAACATGTTAGGATTTTTTAAAGCTGAGAATATAATTATGTCACTTCAGGGACTGCTGCGTTTCATTACTGCTGACGTTGGCCATTTTCAAGAACGGGGAGGTGTGTAAAAATAAAAGCAGTTGTGATGGTTTATTTTGAGAATCTGTAGCACTTCTTGGTAGGTCTTTAGCATAAATCTCTGCATAAGCACGCACTCACTGAGGCCTGATTTAGTTAACTCTTAATGACTTCTGCTGAATTTGTCTCCCCTTCAAAGACTTCCTAAGTAAAATTCATATTATACCTTATTCAGCTACTTTTTTCTAATGACTATTTACACCCACTTCCGATCTCAATTAACTTTAACTTAAAAAAACTGAAAACTTAAGAAATGCATTCTGCCTTATGCAAATAAACATTTGTGATATCCTGATAGAATAGCTGGTGTTGCTTAATGAGAAGCTAGCTGCAAAACCATAACTAAATAACTGACTTTCATGTCAGCGTTTCTGCAGGAGCGGAAACAATTCCAGACTGTTCCAGACTGTCAGCTGAGAGTGGTAGGCTCAAAATGTGACTTGGGTACTGCCAAGCTACTACTAGACCAATGAATTACTGCTTAACAAAGACCATTGAGAAGGTCAATTTAATTAAAGACTGGGCTCCAACCTGGATTACATCATCTAAGCTCGATATAATAACATTCTCAGTTGGATGTCTCATGATGCCTGCTGAGCTTTGGACTCTCCATAGCCTGACTCTAATTTCCTAATGTTTTTAGGGCATGAAGATGTCCAGTTACGTCATCTACCTGTGATGCATTGTTCAAATAAACAGTGGCAGTAGATTCCATACGCTGTTTCATAGAATTGCAGTGATGCACCTCATGCATCACCAAAACTTACCCACATCAGGACATGCTGGTCAGAAGGAAAAAAAATGCTGCCATGATTGGCTGAAGTTTCAGAGGCAAGAGAGAGCAGCTAAGGAGCTGTTTGGAAGGCCCTCCAACGACTTTTCATTTTTGAGACCCCTTCCTATTTCTCCTCTTTTTGTTCAGTTTGAGAATAGCTGCTTGCTTGCTCATGAGCCTGGTAGGAATTTTTGCAGTCAACCTGATAGGGTGTTGACCAAATTATGAAATCAATCAGTGCTCCCTTTAATAACAACATATAACAAATAAATGAATAATCTCTACCTGAGACTGGAAAGTTTCCTCTCTGTATAGACAATCCTAGATGGACCTCTATTAGACCTCTGGTATGAGGGACCACTGACATAAAGAACCTCTCACTGGTCCATGGTATGGACATTCTAGTTCAGGGGCCTCCAAAGTGTTTGGCAGAAGGGCCATATCATCTCTCTGCAAATATGCCAGGGACTGAACAAAATTAATTAATTTACATTTTAGATTTGAATAAATTAACTTAAATGAATTATCAGAGACAAACTTATTGAATTTAAAAAGTTTATAGAAATTTTACCAATGTTCAAAGGAGACGGAAAATCTTTCCATCACTCCCCAGACTGTGGGGAGATCTCATACCACTCACTCTCTCTAATATCAAATATGGAGGGGTGATCTCTTACCACACACTCTCTTAACACCCAGATATGGGGGAACTAACACCCAGATATGGGAGGGGCGAATCTCATACCACACACACTTAATACCCAAATATGGAGGGGATCAGATAAGAGGAGACTAACACCCAGATATGGGGAATGATCTCATACACATACACACTCAATGCCCAGATATGGGGGGACTAACACCCAGACTAAAACCTTGAAATGGGGGTGATCTCATACACACACACTGTCTTAACACCCAGGTATGGGGGGAATCAGATATGGGCTAAAACCCAGATATGGGTAAGGATCTCATATCACACACTCTTAACACCCAGATATGGGTGATCTGATATGGGGGGACTAACACCAAGATATGGGGTGATATCATACCACACACGCTCTTAACACCCAGATATGGGGGAACTAATAGAGGGGGAAATCCCCTTACCCCACACACTGTATAATGCCCAGATCCCCATGGAGGAGTTGTGTTCCAATCTGATCCTCTGGCTAGGATGCAGAGGGGCACATCCTGCTTCTGCTCTTGTTCTCTCCCATGTGTGCGGGGAGAAAAGGGAAGGCTGTAATGGGATCTGCAATCCATCTGCAGTCACCAGAGCTACAGCAGCCTCGCGGGTGTGTGGGGAAGCCAGCGCCAACCTCCACAGGGATCCCTCAGGTCTGGAGAGAGTGAAGAAAGTGATCATGACCCACTTCCATGTTCAGGATCACAAACCAGAAGTGGAATGAGATCACTTTCTTCACTCTCTTGAGACCCAAGGGATCCCTGGGGAGACTGGTGCTGGCCAGTGAGGCTGCTACAGCCCTGGTGACTATAGACAAGCCTTTGTGCCCCTCCAATGGTGATTGCATGGCTCCCTTTCTAGCCTCTGAAGGCAGCAGAGAATGGCTTGACAGGAGGAGGGAAGGAGAAGTCTCGGAAGGGAAAGCTATTGGACACGGGGTAGTGCAGGCTCTGGAGAGTCCTTAGTGGGATGGATTCCATTGAAAATGGGATGCCAAGTGGGGGGCCTGATTGGAACCCTGTGGGGATTGCTCCTGCGGGATAGAGTTTGGAGAACCCTGATCTACATGAATGTCTAATACAGTATATTTTCATATAAGTCAATTTCATAAGAAATTTCTGTTTCCTATATTCATATCATGGCTGCTTATGAGGATGGATAGAAGTTATACAAATCCTATGCACAAGATGTTGCTTTAACCCTACAATATGTGACACTATATGTACCTTGGTTGCTATGCATCGAAGCCCTCTTCTTAATACTTTGCCTCCTGACATCACAATTTTTCATTACTTGTAAAACAAAACAGTGTATTTAATTCATGTCTATTTCCCCCTGATGAGTTCTGTCTGCCTGCTTCCCCTTTCCTGTGTGATGAATATCTTTTATCTTTGACTTGGCTTATTTTCTCGTGCTTTTCCAAATCAATATCGTCTTTCACATAATGTTGTTTTGCTGTGATTTACTTTTTTTACATTTAAAGTGTACTTTAAAATGAATAAAAGTGAAAACTTTCGGCATGTCATTTTTTTCCATCGTATGCCTAATTTTCAATTGATCACAAGTCAGTTGTGAGCCAAAGATGCCATTTTATGCTCTTACAAATTGCCATGGTCAAGTGTTTCTGCACTTGTGTGTTACCTCGTTGACATTTATCTTTGTCGTGTAGCTGTCTGCTTTCTGAAGCATACAAATACCACAGACCTCTGACATTCATTCATTCATTAGATATATTAAGGGTGTTGACCAAATTATAAAATCAATCAGTTTCTTTTTGGCCGGATGTGGAGATGCTATGACTCCAATATGCGCCAGTTCTAAGGTAGAAGTGAACAAATTTCTTTGTTTTAATTACTCATGTGGGATACTACAATCTGTTGCCAAAGCTGGTTATCATCAGCTTTGATTAGAAATTGTGAAGGACAGCTGCGGAAACACTGAGTAGGGAAGATTGTATTGGATTAGAAGAGAGTTCCTTGGAATTTAAAGCAGCAAGAGAAACCTGTGGATGCGCATTTATTTTAATAAGTGAAAAGCTGGGCTTCTGTGCTGATTATATTTACTGTGTAGGTTTGTGATCTTTCATTCGGGCTCTGCTGCCTCCCCACCACTTCGAATTTTGACTAATTTCGTTTAGTTTATTAAACGAAATTATTTGTTATATTAGTTTATTATTATATTGTATTATATTTGTTATATTAGTTTATTATTATTTAGTTTGGTGTCTATTTGTGCAGATGGAGCCTTTTAAGCGTTCAAAAATGGGGCATATGCAGAGGTGGGCCTGGGCTGGTTCTCACCAGTTCTATAGAACCGGTTGTTAAATTGGGCCCAACGCTAGCGAACCGGTAGGTCACGTTGGGCCCAATTTCCAGCATCCAACCATTCCGGCTAGGTCCGAGGCGGAGCAGCAGCCAGAAGCTGCTGCTCCGTCTCGGAGCTAGCCAGAATGGCGCTGTGCACAAAGATGCACTGTGCATGTCCAAGACTTTAGACATGTGCAGTGTGTCTCTGCGCACCCATTGGGCCAGCTGCTCCACCTCCAGAGCAAGGCCCAATGTCTCAGACATGCGCAGTGCGTCCCTCTGCAGGGCCATTTGGCCTTGCTAGGGATGCCTAATGGCCCCACAGAGGCACAGACATCCTTCTCTCCAAGGAGGAAGTCTCTTCTGAAGCAGGTTGGCTTCAGAGGAGACTGCGCACGCGCCAAGGTTGCACGACGCATGCACAGTCTCCTCCGCGGAGCCATTTGGTCTTGCTAGGGAGACCTGCGCAGTGTGTCTTCTGATGCCAGCTGGCTTCAGAAAGCGCACTGCACAAGCGCAGGTTGGCGCTTGCACAGTGCATCTTCTGGCACCAGTTGGCGTCAGAAGACACACTGCGCATGTGCCAAGGTTGGCGCATGCGCAGTGCTTAGTGGTGGCTTTAAACCGATTGTTAACCGGTTTGCAGCCCACCACTGGGCATTTGGGTTTGAATAATTCCTTATTCCTTGAATAAGTTTATTCATTAAGTATTGTTGGTTTCTTCTTCAATGAGAACAATGATTTTCACAAACTGTTGTGTGAAAATAAACCAGTCAATAGAGAAAAGTAATTTTTTTACTCCATCCTTCACATCTTATTACAATCCTTTTAAGGAGGTTGTGCAACATTATACAAGGTTTGGGTCGAATTTAGTCATCTAACCTAAGGCCATTTCATGCATTACTGTGGTTAAGGCTGCAATCCTGACTTTAGGCCAGAAAAATGGCATAGCTAAGCCAGCCTAAGTAGGCCATACCATGAGATGACAGGCCAAAGCCACAGGGCAGAAGGCCTCTGGCTGGCCCAACTGCTGCTGAAGAGGTAGCAGCACAAGTGCAGCATGCTCACTTGGCTGGTGTAGTTGTGCTGTATCCTAGGATGGGCTGGTTTAGTTGTGCCGTCTCCTGAGGTTGAGAGGCAGGTGTTGGCCTAGGACTCAGAATGTTTTTTGCCATCACTTCCATTTTTACTCTGGCTTATCATAGATTTTATGGGTCTACTCAGATTTATACCTGCTCCTGTGAGGGGGCATGTCTGCCTGGGAAATAGGATCTGGAAACAGTCTATCTGTACTGTTCTTGGCCATGCTGAACATGCCCTCAACATGCCTCTCCTGAACTGCCTAGACTGGCACAGCTAGGCCAGCCCAGGTCCACCTGTCTTGGGCCAGCCTATGTTGACTTACCCCAGCCCAAGCCTTTCTGGTGTAACTCTTGGAATTAGGCCAGCTCAGTGATAGATAGGCTAGCCCAAGTGCACTTCAGGATTGCAGCTTATGTAGCTGCTTCAAGAAAGGCTTTGGTCTGGCATGATCTTCCAGCAGTCCTGTAATGCTGTGAAGGTGAATTGTACACTAGTGCTATTTGCAGAAGAGGTGAACAGAAAGTTAAATTAGAAAGTATTTGCAGATAGGAAAAAAATCAAAAATCGAGTTTTGCTGGATCAGTAGGAAGTTTATACCTTAAAAAGAACAGCTTTAAAATTGAGGGCTATAAAGGGTTTTATAGACATGTATTGACCACAGAACCTTTTATGGTGATATGACAGAGAGTGAGAAAATGTACTATTTTGAGAATAAGACAGAGTATTTTATCACCATCCTTATGTTCTTTTCTGACTAGAAGTGAAAATAACACTTCTGGTTCAAGCATCAGTGGCTTGAAGAATAACTAAAACATAAAAGAGCATTTGGAGAGATACTTTCACCCTGTTTAGTTTTTCTATTTTTTTACAGCTTAATCTTACCTGGGCTAGCACATGGGTTCCCCCCACAGATGGTGCTGCATTTAACATGCTATACCAGGGAAGAGGAAGGGTGAGAAACGTAAGAAGGTAAAAACTTAACTGGATTTAGGTAACAGGAAGGTCCTCAGTGTGACTTCTCAAAGGTATGCAATCCCTTTGTCATAGCTGGTGGCAGTGCTTATTGTGATAGTGAGACTTGCTGAGACCTTTGAGGTCTCGCTTCCCTCTTGGCATAACAGAAGTACTAACTGACTAGCCAGTCGTCATTCAAATAATGTTTGAATGTTGTCATTCAAATAATAAGGGTAGAAATTTCCTTAAAGCCATATGAATATACATATCATGTTATTATTAGATTTAGGAATAAGAAGTGCTGAAATATAACAAGATCATTCAACACTCGTTGTAGTTCAGGAATACCTGGAATGTGGTACTGCAGAAGACTTAGAGCACAATCCTAACCATGTCTACTCAAAAGTAAGCCCCATTGTGTTAAGTGGGTCTTACTCCCAGGAAAGTGTCTTTAGGATTTCAGCCTTAGAAACCAAATTAATAATATTTCCTTCAGCATTGAGGACACTCTAATACCAGCACTCTTTCATCCACGATTAAGGGCACAATCGCAAAAAATTTAGGATGGCCTAACTCGCCTTGCCTATCTTTCCATGATAGTGTGGGGAGGTTGGTGTATACCTGTCCATTGGCCTAACCCTCCCAACAATGGGGCAGAAGTGCCTTACTGCACTTTTGTGACACCCCCAGGTCAGCATAGGACTTATACCAGTGTTTAGGCGAGCCTAATAGGATTGCAGTCTAAGTGTACAATCCTAACCATGTCTACTCAAAAGTAAGCCCCATTGTGTTCAATGGGTCTTACTCCCAGGAAAGTGTCTTTAGAATTGCAGCCTAAGTTAGGCATTTCAAAGTGCTTAAAAAAAGTATTTTTCAGAAATGGTTAACTTTAGCCCACAAACCTTGGTATTTTATACATGTTTTTATCTGTCTTAAAATGAACACTAAAAGCAGGCCTCCGTCAGTCTTGGAAGACTATGGTATCGTGCTCGGCGCTGCATACGCTGCATGCGAAGCATGAAAGCCAGGGTTAGATTGTTTTTTTTTGGAAGATAGGCTGTTACCCAAGCAGCAAATTCCCCCTCTCCACGCCACTGAATTAGTCCAATGGAAAGGCAGAGCCAATACAATTGGATCCAGCTGACATCGCAGAGCTGGGCTAAGGACAGGAGCTCACCCTGTCTTGTGGGGCCAACCCGGGATTCGAACCCTGGCCTGCTGGTTAACAGGCACAGTATCTTAGGGCGCAATCCAGAGTAACTATGGGGACTCCTTGCTCTGGTGTAAGAACAATTTGCTCTGGATTGCAATATGAATTTCCCATAGGTTTTCATTAGGTGGTGCAGTAACTACGGGTGAACGTAATGTCTCTTACTTGCTCCCGTAGTTACTCTGGATTGTAGGGTTAGCCACTATGAACACTAGCAAATATAGATAATAACAGATACTTTTGTTGTCATACTACAACAGCTAGAAAGTTCAGAAAGAATAATGTGAGTTGTGCCTTTAGGCAAATATAGGGTACCTATGAAGTACAGTAAAATATTTTTCTTTAATTAGAGTCACTTGTTATTAAAATAAGGGTCTTTGATGCCAAGATGCAGAAAGAACAAAGCTGATCACTTATGACTAATGACCATGATGGTGGATTGTCAAAATTGCTGTGATTTAACATGGGCACATTGACTTACATGGCAGTCGTATGCTTGCGCACTATGTTTGACTGCTAGTCCAAGCCACAGTTCTCACCTGATGAAATTGTCAGGCATGCTTCAGCCACAAGTTGCAACCAAAATAAGGGGAAACACTGTACTTGAACCATAATGAGGTTTTACTGCAATGTCAAGAGCAATTTGAGCTCATTTATAGTGTTGGAAAAGTATAGGTCAGTTGAGACTAAGTTTTTGATCCAGTAATGAATTAAAGCCATGTGAGGTCCAATATTCTATCTATCTGTAAGACTGGCAGAATGAGAAATATCCCAAACATAATCAGATCAGTTTAAAACAGAAATGTTTGACTAAGGAGCATATCCATATACCAGCAACAAGGAAGTACTTAATCATCTCGAAGGTCAGCATGCATTGTAAACTATTCATCTTATTTTTTAAAAAGTAGCCTTTGTGGGAAATGTTGTAAAATGTTTCCTTGCAAACTGTCGATTTACAATCCTCAGGTTCTTCACAAAATTAACCACACATAAGCAACGTGGGATCTGCAAACATGAAACTCTGAACAAAGCCTTATTTTGTGCTAACAAATGATAAAATCTTATAAGAAGTGGTCAAGAGGGAAACTTCCATTTCAGCAGGTTTCAGTTCCTAACACTTTTTTCCAGGTCATGTCAAGTCATGATCCAATTATGGTAACCCATCATTTACTGTGTTTCTGATGTATCCTGTGGGTGTTGGAGGTTTGAGTTAATTACTTTCTTCTTGTTACACTGTGTAAAGAAAATTATCTACAGTTGTTGAGCTATTTCTTCTCAATGTTGCATATACACAACAGCAACCAAATGTGTATACTTGTGAGCTGGGCATAATTCATTTGCAGTTTTGAACATATCGAGGCAGAACACTGTCAAAGGGGTGTGTGTGTGCACACGCATATGCACATACACACATCACTGCAGTCATTATTATGGATTGGAATCAGAAAACCAATTGGAGTAACTAGAGAAGATTGGCTAGGCCTGTAAGTCTGAGATAAGTGACATGAATTGTATCACCTAAAGACAGAATCAATTTCTATGAAGTTCCAATAAGATATTTTTTGCTGGGGGGGGGGTGGAATCAGAAGAACTCTAACGTTCTTTACACAGTATATCCCATTAAAGACAAGCTGCAAACTTTTATGTTCTAAGGATGCTGGTCGTATTATATAGTATATACGGTATGTGACTTTCAATCCAACCAGTGGTAGGCTTCAGGGGGTTCTCACAGGTTCTATTGAACCCTGTGCTAATGAGAACCAGTTACTAATGGGACATTGGACCTGTTGTTAATTTAGGTTATTAGGACATAGAACCTATTGTTAATTTATTTGAATCCCACCACTGAATCCAACCAAAATTTAGTTCAATCTGAGGGGAAAATTGTGTTGAACAAAGGGTTATCAACCTGGATTTTTCTTTACATCCAACAACATTTGGACTTAGACCTTTGCCCTTTTTTTACCAAATGGATGCTAATGCAAGGTTTCCCATTCTCCATCCTAGTAATTTTCAGTCCCTTTACACTTACTGTAACATACGGGTTTTGTTAGACCACAGCTCTTATTCCCAACATGAGAACCTAGTGGAGTCAAGAGAACGGCCATTGGACTACAACAATATGTAGCCTGGTATGAATATTAGTGGATTATACAGCACAGATCCAAAACAGTTCAGTAATGTGTAATTTGGGACTAATTCCCTTAAATGTTCCATTAGTGTGTAGATGCATTAAGATGCATACAACATATGCTAACTTTTCAGGCACATTATAATTTCCTGTTTCTGTACATAAAAAGTGTAGCCCTTAATAATGCTGGTCCAACACTGTGACACTAAAATGAAACCAAGATAACATTCATTGGCTTGAAAATAGTTCCTGAAAAAATGGTTTTCCTTCATCCTCACTTCTAACCATCTGTTCGAAAACGAACACCAAAAAAACACTCCATATACTAAATGGGACAAACCACAGGAAGGTAGCCTGTAATGTTTGGTTAAGTTTTTTAACTCATGTATATTTTCACAAATCAAATACGTGCACAAGGAGCTGCAACAAGGTTAGTTATAAAAAATTGGGTGGTTTGACTTCAGCATCTGGCCAATATTTATACTTTTCTGTCATTCTTTTGCAATACTTGCAATTTAAATTCATCTTAAAGATGCTTTTTATGGCCTACAAAGTATAATATTTTGGCAGGTTTCTTTTTTTCTGTTTCTTTTGCTTTTCAAAATTGTCATTGCATTCAAGGTGAGCAGTGGCATCACTAGAGGATACAGCCCACGTAAGGTGATATGCACTTGGGGTGCATGTGAAGCAAACAGGGGTGTTACACTACTTTTGCCCCAAATTGCTAAAATTTCAGTTTGTACAAATAATACTATCATGTTATATACCATTTTATGTTTATTTACAGCGAATGCAATTTTTAAAAAAGCATGAAATGTCTCAATTCTATCAAATTTTACTGGCCAAAATATCAGAAAACAAAAAATGGAACCATAGTACATTTTCTTAATTCAAAATGGATCAATTTGAAGAGCTAATAAAATGCTATTATGATATAGCATGGAACCAATAAGGCAGTGATTTTCATCCAGTGTGCCATGGCACACTGGTGTGCAGTGAGTGGTCCACAAGTGTGCTGTGGGAGTTTGGCAATTATTTATTTATTTATTAAGTAAATATTTATTAACAGGGTTATTGAGGGTTGTGAACCCTCACCACTAACATGGTGTGCCTTGTCAATTGTCCAAAGATTGATGGTGTGCCTTGACAAATTTAGCATCTGGTCAATGTGCCACAAGATAAAAAAGGTTGAAAATCATTGCAATAAGGTATTAGTAACCACCTGAGTTGTTGCCCTGCCCACTGCATAGGAAGAGGTCCATCATGGGGGTGATGCACTGGCCTCCCACATGGGTGATGCAAACCCTGGTGACACCACAGATAGTTTGCACCACAATCCAAATAACCAGAAGGGATAACTATTACCATATCTAAATTACTTTGACTTGTAAGCTTGAATATTGTTTTCTTGTCTTTTGGTCGGTGGTAGCCTATCCATTATTCAATGTAATCTAGGTTCCAGCAGCAGCAGATAGCATGGAGGAAGTGGGCAGCGGATTCAGGGTGTCCTTCACCCCAAATCTGCCCTTTACCCCACTGCCTTGCTCCTGTGCAATCTGTTCTTCACATACTAAAAGAAAATGTGGAAGTCCCCCTTTTAATCAATTGTTGAAGCCTCAGTGTAGCATTTCAGTGGCATTCTAGGTCAATTTGTTGATGCTTCTGCTAATATCAAGGAGGGAATGTCAAAATAACATTCTTTTCCTCAGCTCTTGATCCCTTTTTTTAAAGTATCCTGTATATTTTATCATGCTGGTAAGTGCAAATTTTAAATAAGCTGTAACAGCAAAACCTCATCAGTCATAAATACCAACACTTGCAACAATCAGACAGCTTTAAGCAGATAAGCAAAAGCTGCTTTTTACCTCCAGAAATTCCTGGGTGAGGGAAGGTTTTCTAGATTAGACTAAACTGGACTCTAGTCAGGCTAGAGTTTGCACCTCACTATGATTTTTATGACTCCCGAGATAAAGTGCCCCAAGTGAATTGCTTTTAGAAGTTTCCATTATCAGCATTTATGGTTGGTTTGCTCTTACTTTGTCAGTTAAATCCAGAAACTGGATTAGTTCACACCTGTTTCATCCTGTGGAATTTGACACATAGATGTTTAAAAGATTCACAGGTATTGTGTGATATTTATGTGAAGCTGTTGGGTGAGGAAAATCTGCATGCTTGGATATCCTCAGTATGCTGAGGGGGGATTGTGCGGGTCCGTATTGTTCTCAGGGCACAATCCAGAGTAACTACGGGAGCATGTAAGAGACATTATGTGTACTCGAAGTTACTGCACCATCTAGTGAAAACCTATGGGAAATTCATATTGCAATCCAGAATAACTTGTTCTTACTCTGGAGCAAGGTCTCCCTGTAGTTACTCTGGATTTCACCCCAGTGTGTTGATCAATACAAGCATGCCAACACAGTATGATTATTGTGTATTTTGTGTAACTGATGTATGTGAATTGAGGAATGTGGCAGGAAAAATGGGCAATCATATAAGAAAAAGACAGAGTGAGCTCCTGTCCTTAGCCCAGCTCTGCGACACCAGTATTGGCTCTGCCTTTCCATTGGACTAATTCAGTGATGTGGAGAGGGGGGATTTGCTACTTGGGTAACAGCCTATCCTCCGTAACAATCTACCCAGGCTTTTGTGCTTCGTATGCAGTGCAGAGCACGATACCATAGTCTCTCAAGACTGATGGAGGCCTGCTTTAATACTCACTTAAATCCCATTGATTCCCATGGAAGGTAGTTGTGACTAGCTTTCTTTGCCTACAACACAATTGTAAATATGGAGAAAAAAGATCAGAAGCCTGTGAGGAGATCTAAAGGTCTTGGATCATGTATTATTTTTACACCCAAAATTGTACACCGTATATTTGAAACTTTTATTCATTGAATTTTTATACATTATCCTCCCTAGAAGTGTTAAAGAAACTCTCCTCCCAATATACAGAAGGTTAAAAAGCCAGAGATTAGAATCCTAGTGTAAATGTTTTATTAAATAAATACTTGTCACTCAGGGAAAATAGTTTTTAATAAATGTACGTGACATATGGTGATTTAAGTTGCTGTGTAATGGGCTGTAAAGTATTTTATTGCAAATGTGTCACCAGTATTTCCAGGGATTGGTGTGTTTTGAATCTATATTGGAGTATAGCATTCTCAGATGTGGTGGTGAGTATATGAATTCTGATTCCTTTTTTATAAGTATCCAGTCATGAAATATAAAACAATTTACTGTGGTCTTTTATGATGTGCTTTTTATTTCATTCAGTGCAATAAGCAAATCTATAACTTCCAAAATAGTAACAATCGGGATGGTTCACTTTGTATTACACACATCCACAGCCCGATCCAATATAGGATGATTTTTAAAAAAAAAAAATGGACAACTGAGATATATAGACCAATTGTATAAGTTAGAATTAGTCTTACAAAAATGAATGTAGTTGAAGCTGCTATCTCACCAACCGTATATCTGGTGACAATTATGTGGGTACTGCAGCAATTCTTTCAAGTAGTATTTTTGTATTCATACTAAACACTTCTATTTATTTCCTCTGCTTATCAGCAAGGACCACGGTTTTCCACTAAGGTTGTATTTAATAATTAGGCTTTTTTCTGGGGCCAAGAGGTAAACTATACACCTTTAATGAGTCTGATGATACCACTGGGGAGAGTCTAGCAATAGTCGCCATTGTCTGAGAATATTACATTAGCTTTAGGAAGAGAAGACAGGAGTCAAGGTCAGGGTATTAATAAGCAAGTAATCTTTGGTCAAAATAAAATTATAAAGGGAACCACTGTGTGCTAGCCTAGGGATTTACAATGATGGGCTGTTCAGAGACTGTGCACAAAATTCCCTTGGCAATTTCTTCCTATATAAAATTGGTTCTCTAATGACCCATTCTGACAAAAAGTGGTATCAGTTGCTGACTATCCAGAAGAATTGGCCATGTTAAGATAGTTGGTGAAAAGTTCATTAGAACCTTAATGTTCTCCCTTCTACATTAAAGAGTTAGGGGTGTGTGTGTGTGTGTGTGTGTATATATATATATATATATATATATATATATATATATATATATATATATATATATATATATATATATATATATCCAAATGTATATCTGAATTATGGTTTTTTTTGTCCCTGCGATGCAGTTAGAAGGATGTTACTCCTTCAGCACAATTCAAATTTGCACTGGAACAGGCAGGCCGACATGCCTGCACTGCATCCAGCACAAGGTTCATCTGCTGCTGTGCTATCGTGGGGCAGAGTGACACAGTGGCAGCCCCAATGGCTCTACTTAGATCTACGCCACCAAAATTGGTGGCACAGATCCAAGCAGAACAGAGTAGCCTGGAGCTGATATTGTGCTGGATCTGGCACAACTACCACGTCCCAGTCCTGCCTCTTGCTCCCTGGCCACCCACCCACTCTTCACCCTCCCCCTGCCCTGAAATATTTCCTAC
Source organism: Cryptoblepharus egeriae (assembly GCA_030015325.1). Lineage (NCBI taxonomy): Eukaryota > Metazoa > Chordata > Lepidosauria > Squamata > Scincidae > Cryptoblepharus > Cryptoblepharus egeriae. The sequence continues at coordinate 13,608,071 of JAREYC010000004.1, forward strand.
CCATCTCTTTCCCACCCCCTCCACCCCCCGATCTCTGTGCTGGTCAAGATCAGCCAGCGCAACTGACTGGCCTCCAGTACGTAGGTGTAGTAGGCAGTTAGGCTACAATCATTTTATACCAATGTAGTTACAGTGCCACCTATGGGAAATCTATGGGAAATGCATAGAGCAATCCAGAGTAAGTGCCTCTTATGTCTTCCCGTAGTTACTCTGGATTATAGTCTTAGTGTGTTGGGCAGCTAAGTCTCATACCATGCATTTTTAGGATAAGGCTCCCTGGGGTTTGGGTTTTTGTGATGCATTATTTGACCTTTGGGTTTTTGTGATGAATTATTACATTTAGATATAATCCAGAGGAGAAGAAACTCAAGTATGAGGTTCTTAACCTAGCTTAATTAATAATTTCTAATAACCAAATTTGCAAAATCACAGGAGCACTAACTTGTTTGTTATTGCCATGAATTGGAGGTATCAGTCTGAAAGTAAAAGCATTGGGTTTGGATGTAAGCTGCCTGAGTGGCCTTCAGTACCAGCACCACTTTCCTTAATAGAACTCATGGAGTGTTCTGGGGGTTGATAAATAAATGATGAGTTGATGCGACTAGTTATAGACATAAACATTTTTTGCTGAGCCAAAACCTGACAGACTCAAAAATGCAATTTAATGTAGTGGGCTTAAGAGACTTGGTAATAGATTAAAAGAGGAGGCTTGTGATGATTCAACAGTAGCTGAGTTACTTGGTTTTCACTCTCGAATAGGAAATTTGCCAGCTTTTAGAGCACTCATCAGGTAATCTACATTAGAGGATTCTTGTATATAGATCCACCTTCAAATAGGTTGGCCAGTGAAGAAGGGACATAGTAGGCCAAGGAACAATTAGCATCTCCTGCAAAATGTCTGTCTCCAAACAACCAGCATCGTTAATGTAAAATAACAGTTAATGGATTTCAGTCTGGCGGGTTTTTTTGGTTTGTGTTATTTTTTTAAGTCTTGCTGTTTTTTAGCTGACAAAAGAAAAGTAAGTTGGAGACATGCCATTTAAGTTTAAAAAGAAAAAAAATAATGTGGATATATGTTCCAGTTGGAGAACCACACTGATCAGAGCTATCGTTTCACGGGATAGATGAGGCTCATGAAAGGTCTTTATTGGGCTCTCCATGTGTTGCCCTTTTAGCAGTGGCTTTTGTTGACGGGCTGTGGAAGGGAGAGATGGAAGGATCACTCAGAACACTCACATGTAACACTAATAGGGATGGACAAAGAGGGCTGAGATCAGGGTGTCCTGCCAAAAGAGGACAACAGTCCCCAGAATGTAGGACACCCAAGAAAAATGTAGGACATGATAAAACAAAAGCCAAAAACACCCATATTTCTTGCTTTTATGTGGTTAATTTAAACACTTTGGGCGCAGTCCTAAGAAATTTAGGCCACCCTAACTCATGTAGCCTATCTTTCCATAAGAGTGTGGTGTATATTTCCATGAGGGTCGCATATACCTGTGCCAGGACTGGGACAGAGGGGGTCTTACTGCACTTTTGTGACACCCTTGGGTCTGCACAGGACATATGCCAGGGCTTTGGCTGGCCTAACTGGAAGTTAGGATTGCAGTTTTTATTATTTATTATTACATTTATTATTACATTTATTTATTACAAGGCCTTATCACAAGGAAAAGGAGAACAATAAATATTTTTTCCTAGGACACAAGGCATAAAAAGGGGACATCTTCTGGAAAATGGGGACATATGGTTACCCTGGTTGAGATAGGAAGATGCTGTTCAGTAAACTGGGAGAGCCCAATGAGCATGTAGCCTGGCCTTTCAGCAGCACCATTTCTACCAAAGTGAAAGTGCAGCCCATGTGATAACTGGACTATCACATATCTTGGGAATATGATCAAGACTTGCAAATTTCTAACATTTACAGCAAAAGAGGTCCTACAAGAGAACCAAGTGTTTATTTCTGGCCATCATCTGCTTCATGACATCACTTTTTGCCTGTGGCAGGCACCATCAATGCTACATGTCCTGCTATATGAGACAGATTTAATACTCTGGAACTTTAATGAACAAATATCAAAACATTTCTCAAATATGTATAAAAATAAATTGGAACCTTTATGCAGATATGAACAAAGAATTATAAAATATTATTCTTGCTGCCAAATTTCAGAGAAAGAAATGAGACGAAGAAATGACCCTGACTCCTTCAGGGTCAGCATGATGTTGAGAAAGGCATTTAAATTAATTCATAATTGAGCCACCAGATAGTTTTTGGAAGTTGGTTTGTTCTAAAAACCAGTCACTCATTGGAACAAATATAGGAATAATAGATTGATCTGATACTATTGGAAAGTTCCTTTTCTATGGACTGTTTCAGCATTCCATTTGACGAACCCACATGTTGCTAGATGATTTCATTGCACCTGTGGATTATTCAGCTTTAAGATATGGAAAGCAAATTTTTTGATCACAAAAATTATCTGACACATCTGTGTGTCACACTACACGGGATGTCTGACATGCCAAGTGATGTCATGCACTAAATGAAAATTTCAGAGTTGTTTTGAAGGTTGCAAATGGGATTTAAAGGTGAGAAACTTCTCCTTTGTAACTCACTGAGATGAAAGTGCTCAATTTTCACTCTGCGCATACCCCCCCAAAAAAGAGGGACTGTCAAAAGTTTAAATTGTATAACATACATTATGTGGTTTCTCTTCACATCTTTAGTTCTCCTACAAGGGAAAAATAATTTTTAATCAGATGTTTTTAAAGTTTGAAGATTTTTCATTTGATTTACAACTTGTAGGAGGGAGTTGCAGCATATAATCAAGGAGAATGCCACACGGAGGACAAAAGAAAGGTGAAACGTGGCGTTAATAATTTAGTTTCAATAACCTTAAAAGGTTTGCCAGTCACTTTTAACCTTTCCTGTTTTTTAAAGGGGTCCAGATACTGAACTGAATCATAAAAATGTTTCGTTTAATTTGCAAACCATTCATCTTTGTTCAGCTACAAGCAAACTGAAGCACCTGCTAGAGGAAAAAAAAAATTTCAATTTGAGTGTCTATACAGTATACATTTTCTGATTGTGGTTCAGAGGATGATGTGAATTAATGGAGAGTTATCTCCCATTCTGTTTGGCAGGAATAAGTAGAGGAGAGCCTAAAAAATATCATTTGAGACCAATACAGGGCTTTTCATCATTTACGTGATCATAAAAACTGTAGTAAAAGATGATGAGGGTCCAAATGACTTACATATTTTTATATATTTTTTCAGTAAAGAGTGACATCTATCAATTTAATATGCTCTTATCTTCTTCAAAATAAGTCTCTGAGATAGGGTTGCAAAAGTATTCAAGGTTCCAGTGGGGCTTATTTAATCCTGGTCTTCTTTGAGCCCATCATTAATAATATCCTTGTGAACAGTAACAGAAAAGGATGCACAAGATAAAACCAGGTCTCTCTTCAGTACAGAAAGTTCTTGAAGTTACAGGTAGAGACACTACCCTGAGTCTTCAGCCCTAATCCCCAGTTAGACCGGCCTAAGCCCCAGCAAAAGTCCCATGCTGGCCTGGAGGTATCACTTCTGGGGGAAGGTTTGGCCAGTGCACAGAAATGTACATCACTAGGGGAACAGGAGGCCCAAAAAGGTGTGCCGGCCTAAATTAGGACTGCACCCTTTGTAATTTACACTGTGATAATCTCATTTGCAATGAAGCATTTGATGAAGCATGGTTTCACTAGGGTTTGTGCCATCCAGTGCGGAAAACTGCATGTCACCCCCATGATGGACCTCTACCTACATATATCATGAGTGGGCAATGGGTGTGGTTATGTACTATTGCCCTCCCCCTGCTGGTATTTTGGCTATGACTTTTAACAGAATAGAGATATTTCAACACACTTTCTTTAATTGCATTCTGCATTAAATTATGCAATTGATACATCATGATGGTATTACTTGAGAATGCCAAGATTTTTTAAAAAAATTGGTGAGCAGTGGTGTCACCCTGTGTGTGTGTCACCTAGTGCAACCTGCACCCGTCTTGCAAGACCACTGATTTCATGTAGCCAAAAAAAGTTAATATACTAGATTTGTGTATCTCTAACAGTCTGGTCGAGTATCCTTGGACTCAGCAGATTTGGGTTGTTGCCTATATGGTTGCTGGGAGTCAGCACAACATTCAGATATACCATCCATTGGTCAGGTAATTTAACTCCATAGGTTCTAATTGACCCATGTCATATACTAGGTCAACTAGAGGCAATGATATTGTGATCATATTTCTTTTCCTGACCCAGGTCACAACCCAGATCATCTGGCATGCTGTGAGGTTCAGTTAGATGACAGCTAATAGTTTCAGTGTCTTAATTGTCCTCTTCCCTCCCCCTTGCCCCTTCTTTGGTGATTATATTCGGTTGCCACACAAATTGGCAGAACTTCACTCAATAGATTTCAATAGAGAATGCCATCTATTCATAGCATGTTATTTTTCTTAATTGAAGGCTAGCAAGGCTGCTTTACAATAAAAACTTTTAAGCTAGGTAAGGCTGCAATCCTAAAAACACTTTCCTGGGAGTGAGACCCATTGAACACAGTGGGGTTTACTTTTGAGTAGGCATGGTTAGGATTGTGCTCTAAGTGTTGTTTTGTTGCTTAATTTATAAGTAAATTGATTGCACAGAGAACTCCCAGTGCATTTGTACATACATGTTACTGCTCAGGATTATAAATGTGGCCCTCTGTGAAACAGGGAGATGTATATGCTCAGAAAGTTTCCATAGTATTTGCCCACCACAACCTTTTGCACAACACATTCCACACCTTAAGCAGCTATTGAAACTGCCCAAACTTTAAAGGCTTCTTCCAGTACAGAATGGAAAAGTGGACTGAAAATGAAATCTGTTGAATATACAGAATCTCATCCTGCAGGAAGTTTTCTTACATTAGATTTGGGAAGGTGTTTGAGATGAGTTTGCATCCGCAGACCATTATTTAGCCTGATCTTAAATGATAGGTGAATGCATTTTCGTTTTACCAGGTAATCATTACATGAACAGGAAAGGTCAAAAATAAATAGGATCATTGATACTATCCAGGTAACTTACCTAATATGTGAATAGTAAAATAGATAGGGATTGTTTGATTGATTGCATATTTAATTTTGGATATTTTTGCAGCATACCTGTAAGCAGCTTCAACTTTTTTATTGCATAGAGGTGGTGATAGCATCCTGCCCCATCCCTGCCTGAAGTATAGAATCATTCTTCTTCTCTAAACAGGCTTACACTCATTTAACAGTCTGTTATGGTCTGAAGCTATAAATTTTATTTCCATTGTAAGCAGTAAACTAACATATGCTCCTTTGGTCAGCAGCAGCGCTTGTTCCTCAGATCGTCTGGTACATTGACCCTTGAGGGAAGAAACATGGTTTGGACTTACTCCAGATTAAATCTAAAAACCCCAGGCATTTTGAAACCTGTATTGCTTTAACATCGCTGACAAATGTCCCTGTTATGACAGACTGTTGCTCAAGGTTGGAATAAAGCCCATATATGTGGAATTATTGTGTACAGAGAAACTAAGCCAAATCATTTTTTTACTAATGTTGGACATTTGGAGGCAGGGATCATCCAATAAAAAGATATTTCTGTTCTGTGCAACATTTTGTACTTTTGGTAAATGCTCACCTCGTATACCCTAAGACAGCACTTCTGAACCTCCTGGCATGCGCTTCCAATTAGGAAAGTGCCGGTGGAGGTCAGGAGAGGTCTCTGCTCACAGAGAAGCCCTGTAGGAATGCTGACCAATGATAGGCTGTGCATGCATGCGCACACCATTTTCTTGTAATATCTGCAGCTTGGCCAAGCCAAGCCACGGCTGGCTATAAAGGCTCCCTAGTGTGGCCAAGCACCTTCCCACCCATCCCCAGAAGGCCGGACCTGCCCTTACCTGACCTGACCCCAGCCAAGATAAGCCCCCTGTGTCTACTCCGAAATAAGCCCCATTGTGTTCACTTACTGCAAGGAAAGTGACTTTAGGATTGCAGCCCTCTAAGTGTCTTTAGGATTGTGTCTTTAGGATTGCAGCCAAATGAATTAAATTTGTTACAAGAGGCGCCACTGTATAATAAAAAGACTGTGAAAGCAATGAATACTTTCAAAAAATTAGAGGTATGATCTCAGGCAATGGCAACAGTTAGTATTTCGGAGTATGGGGAAGGGATCAGTTTTGTACCTCTCAATGTTTCAAATCACATGATTGCAGGCATCTCCCACTTATTAGATGGGTTAGAGACCGGAGCACCATCCAAAAATGAAAACAGTTGAAAAGTGTAACCTGATCTTTTTTAGTTTATAAATGTTGCTTCCAATGCTTTTTATCTAGAAAATTGCAAATGCCCCTTTTATCTGGCAAATTCCTGCTGCCACACAAAGATTTTTGCAAATGAATTCTCCTTTACTCTTTCAGGAATGTGGTTAGACCAGGAGCTAGAACATGGGAGAGGGCAATTTTGGCCTTTGAGCAGCAGAAAGAGGATGAAAGAGCGGAATATGGTTGAATGAATGAGTTCTGGGTATAATTGAAAGGTGCTCAAAATGTGGATTGTCAGAAAACGAACAATCAGAAAGCAGGGGATACCTGTAATTATAATTTTTGTCTAGATACTAAAGCAGGCCTCCGTCGGTCTTGAAAGACTATGGTATCATGCTCGGCACTGCATATGCTGCATGCGAAGCATGAAAGCCTGGGTTGGATTGTTATGGAGGATAGGCTGTTACCCAAGCAGCAAATCCCCCCTCTCCATGCCACTGAATTAGTCCAATGGAAAGGCAGAGCCAATACGATTGGATCCAGCTGGCATCGCAGAGCTGGGCTAAGGACAGGAGCTCACCCTGTCTTGTGGGGCCGACCCGGGAATCGAACTCTGGCCTGCTGGTTAACAGGCACAGCGTCTTACCCGCTTGCACCACCCACAGCCTATGAGATATAATAATGTATGCACAACATGCCACAACACTTTAATACAAAACTAAAATACACTTATTTTGCAATATAATATACTGAAGTCCTCATACCTTTGCTGTACCTTTTATCCACTGTAAAATCTTTCTGTTGCTTTCCCCTTCTTAAATCTAAACTGACATGTCTGCTCCCTATTCCCTTGTGTATAGGGACAGGATAAGGTTACTGAGTGGTGACTGAAATGTTTTCTCCAGTGTGTTTAAAAATTTTTTTCCTTGCATCAACCCTTTCCTTTCTGTTCTTGAAAAAAGGGCAGCCAAGTCGAACAGAGTTGTCTCTCACAAAATTGCCTGCCCAGCTCTTTCCTTTGCTGACCATTTTCCATGGCCAGTCACCATCTTTACCAGGATTATCAACTCAGACTGAAGTTAATAGTGAAGATTCACCTCTGATATAATGTAAATAAGCCAAGAAAGCCTTGTCAGAATTGGTGGGCATGATGCTGACCTGGGCTTACTCCCAAAGAGACCAGACTCAGATCACACTGAACAAAGAACAGTTGTGGTGCCTGCCATATAAAGAAGCCCAAGAGTCGCTGGCAACCAGTAACAGTTGCAGCATGGGACTGCATTACACCAGTACCTGTGGAAGTTGTGCCATTTCCTGAGGTGGGCTGTTGCAGTTGTGCAGTATCCCAAAGTTGAGAGGCAGGTGTGGTGCTTAGACTGGTCTAAGACTTAGAACTTTTTCTTTTTGCTTCCATTTTTTACTCTGGCTTATCAAGGGCCCCAATGGATTTACTCAGATTTATACCTGCTCCTTGGTGGCCTAAGTTGGCTGGGAGGGGGTGCGTTTGCCTTGGAAACAAGGTTCTGGATACAGCCTAACTGCTCTATTCTAGGCCGTGCCTAACATGCCCCTGGCACACCCCTGCTGTGCTGTCTAGGCTAGTATTGCTAGGCCAACTCAGGTCCATCTATCTTGCACCGTCCTAAGTGGATTTGGTCCAGCGTAAGTGGATATATGCCAGCCCAAGCCTTTTCTGGTGCAGCTAGGCTGGCCTATTTGGCATTAGGCAGGCCTAAGTGCCAGACTGAGTGCACTTCAGGATTACAGCCTTAATCTCTTAGCGCACTGACAAGGCGCTAACATTTTCAGGGTATTCCATCAATTTTTGACAATTGACATGGTGCCAGTGCAGGGGTGGGTGCTTTCTCATCCTCAAATATCCTAAATTGCCCTCCCCAAATTCCTGTGCACCTCTGGATTTGTAGACAACTTGCAACATGCTGGTTGAAAACCTGGAGGGTTGGCAGGAATAAGTTCTGAGGAGGCAACCTGTGATGTGGCATGAAGTCTATTTTTTAAGGGATGTGGAAAACTGGAGGTTTGGCAGTAGTATGTTCAGAGAAAGGAAGCTGTGATGGGGCAGTAATTCCATTTTTTTTAGGTTATGTGGAAGACTAATTTGGAGCCCAGAATAGCCCTATTTACTTGTAAGGTTAATATTCAAACCCCATTCATAATAATCATCTCCCCTAAATTACAGCTAAAATTTATACAGAAAACATGGTTCACTTAAGAAAGTAGAATTATGTTTCTGGAGAGAAATTAAATTTCAGCTGTAACTCACAAGCACATGTACATCTGATAAGCCCACTCAACTGAGGTTTTTCTTTGAAAAGGGACACCCCAATTTCCCTTGCTTACCTGCAAGTCAGTTTTTAAATTCTGGGGAATGTTAAAGTGTGTGTGTGTGTGTGTGTGTGTGTGTGTGTGTGTGTGAGAGAGAGAGAGAGAGAGAGAGAGAGAGATTACATGATCTAGATCAATATTATATGTAAAAGTACTAAAACACTATACAGTACAAGGGGAGGCACTCTGTATTTGTTGATCACATATCCCTTATATATATACCTTATACATATATGGACTCCCCAGGGGCTGACCTCCAGAGCAAGAAAGAGGTTTTAACCTATATCCACAGTTTTACTTAACTGTAGGAGATTCTGCAATGGATAATCTTTATTTTAGCATTTGTTCTGGGCCTCTGCTGACACTTTTATTAAAATGAGAAGCAAGCGAACTATAATTGTTCAAGAAAAAGTGTATACAATAAAAATGAATATTGCACTAGTAATACCATGAGAGTGCAGAATTATTATGCTTCTTGCATTTATTCTAGACACATTCATCTGTACAAGTGCAGTTTATGATGAAGTGCAACAGGTTGGTGGTGTTAAAAACACCCATATCCACTGCCAAGCAGATTGCCCTTGATGGCATTCTTACTTAAAGTAACTTGGAAGTGCCTTGTTTACATTACTGCCATTTATAAAATATTTAGAATGGCCATTCTGCTGAACAAACAGTTAAGGGCCTAGCGGATAAGCATATCGCCATGCACTTCTTAAGACTAAACTTTCCAAACCATTTCCTGCCAGAGGGGACCTCTGCAGTAAAATTGCAAACTCTGGGCTCCGAGATGAGATAGGCAGAATTAGATTAAGCAGCTTACTGTTGACATGTCTATTGATCGGGGTTTGGTGCGGCTTCCTTCCTCTGCCAGCAGTGAGATTGCTGTATACAATAACACAGTGGCCTGGTTTATATGAAATTGGGGTCTCCAAGCATCAATTACTGCAGAAAGGCAGTGGCACAGAGATAAGGTTAAGCTGCTTGCTGTGTGTAAGAATTCTGAAGCCCAGGCAACACATTTGCTGTCTCAAGTGCTACATATACATTTGACAGTGCCCCATGCACATTTTTCCCCTTTTCAAACCCCACAGTCTTGAGACCGCTTTGCATTATTCTCATCAGGTAGCGATCCTGCACCAGTGCTTATAAACAGGCATTCTTGCTCAGCTTCATTTGCATCTTAAATAGTAACTCAAGTTAGCTATTCATCAAGATCTATATATTTAGAAATCCTAGGCTGCAGTTCGAAAATCAGCCGAATAATAAATCCCATTGAATTTAGAAGAATTTTCTTTCAGAGCAAACAGACTTTGGATTGCACTATCAGTTGTGTGTTCACAAGTTGGGCTAATTTCCCCATGACAAGCCAAATTAATATATAAAAATGCTGATTTTATTTTAACATATGTTTCAGAATTGATGGCTCATAGGAGACAAGTCATGCAATGTTATCTGTTATCCTTTTCAGAACTTTCCATAGATTAAAAAAAATCAGTGGATAACAAATCAGTGGAAAAATTGACCCACATCCACATCCCACATAAGACCCACATCCATGTTTCTTATCTCTCAGTGATGATATGAGGAAAAGGTTAATTTAAGGGTTTGTCCCCTTTAAAAAACAGACAGAAACTGGTCTTGGGTACTGATTCCCTTTGTTACATTTTTGTGCAAACGTTTTTTTCTTCCTCTCTATTTTGAAACTTGTTTTCTTTAGAACTTTTTAAGATTCTTTGGACCAATAAGCCACACACCAATAACTCACTGCTTTTCTTCTCTGCCTCAGTGATGTATTGATTATTTCATGTCATTAATTGGATTTTCTGTCAGCTTCAGCTGTGCTACTGGTTCATGCAGTTCTTCTCCTTAACAAAATGGTGGCAGCATAGGATTCCTCATCCAATCATTGCCACCTTACCTTCCAGCAAGCTCTGCTCTGTTGCCAGTTCATTTAAACAAAAATCTCTATGATAAAAAATCCTAGTCCATCAGTGTTTATACTAATGCTCAAGACTGGGCAAAGCAGAAGTGTGTTCTCTAATATCATATTCAGAATGTCTTCCAGCCCTGTTACCCAAAAAATCAGAGGTGATTGTGTTTTTCCTTACTTCAACTATTCTTCATCTTCCTTCTGTTCCTGCTGTCAATCATTGTTGGTAATTGATGTATTTGTTGTAATTGATCAATTTGTTGTAATTGATGTAACACTGGAATTCATCATACATATGGAAGTGCATCTAAGGGCGAAATCCAGAGTAACTATGGGAAGTCCTTGCTCTGGTGTAAGAATAATTTACTCTGGATTGCAATATGAATTTCCCATAGGTTTTCACTAGGTGGTGCAGTAATTACGGGTGCACGTAATGTCTCTTATGTGGTCTCATAGTTACTCTGGATTGTAGGGTAAGGGAGCACTGAGTTCAGGTTGGGCATCCCTTTTCCAGAATTTTGAAATTTGGACTATTCCAAAATATGGAAATTGAGCACCAACCTGACATGGTTTCTACATTTTTTGACTAAAGAAATAAATCACGAAGGACTCAATCCTAGCCAACTTAGGCAGGCCTAACTCAGCTAGCATATCTTCCTGTGGTGGCATGGAGATGTTGGTATATGCCTATGAACTGGCATAACCCCCAGGAGTGGGGCAGAAGCGCCTAGCGACACTTTTGTGAATTCCCCAGTTCAGCACAGGACTTATGCCAATGCTTAAGCCAGCTGTGTTTCATGCTCAAAATTATTTAAAATATTGTATAAGATAACCTTCAGGCTATGTGTTTAGGAGGTACATGAAACATCAATGAATTTTGTGTTTTGACCCAAAATGTCTCACAATGCATATGCAAGTATTTCAAAATACAGAAAAATCCAATATCTAAAATGCTTCTGGTTCCAAGCACTTTGGATAAGGGATGTCCAATTTGAATGAGATGCAAAATATAAGCTGCAGTAAGAAAAGTTTGGGTCCCAATTTTTAACACAGAACAGGTTCAGTATATGAGTGTGAAACACATGCTTCTCATTAATGGCATTTCATATCTAGTGGCTTAAATAATACATATATGAAAACTGGAAGATACCTGTCAATGTGGAGCCTCCAAAAGACAAGGAACTGGGACTTCTGGAGTTTGTTGCAGAGTTTGATCAGCTTCTGTTCATTGTCATGGATGGGCAGACAAGAATGTTTTGCTTTTCATCCAACAATGCAAGGATGAGTTTGGAAATTGAACATCCTTATACTGTATGGCAATAAGGAAAGCTTTTGAAGAAACAGAGGAAATGAAATAAGGTGGAAGGTAACAAATAGAGCCAGTGATGCATGCAGGCAGTGACATTGCACAGCTGAGATACAGCTGACAAGGTCCACACCTCCTAGAGTAGCAATTTTCAACCATTGTGTCACTGCACATTGCTGGGTCACAAATGATCCACAGGTGTGCTACAGAAGTTATTATTTATTTATATCCCACCTTTCCGCAAAGCAGACTCAAGGCATAATATAAAAAAATATTAGTAGGATCACTGGGGAATATGAGCCTCCTACTGGCCATGTCATGTGCCTTGTTATCTGACGAAACACACATGGTGTGCCTTGACAATTTTAATGCCTCGTTACTGTGCCATGCAACAAAAGAGCTTGAAAAATAGCTGTGGTGATAACCTGGGTAACTTTTACCATGTGCATTTTTTTAAACATTACCTATCTTTGAATAAGCTCATCCCACATTAAAAATACACGTCATATTCTGCTCTGTAGAGGCTGGCTCGTAATCGGCATATTTTAAACCCATGATTTGGCATTTTATGAGCATGACTTGGAAAGGGGGGTTATCTTTTTAATGAGAAGTTAATTGGTTTTATTCTTTTTGTGTGTCTGTGTATGGGAGCCAAATGGAACATCTGAAGAAGACAGGCGCTTAATAAATAACATTTACTGTGAAGAGAGATTAAAACGCAATGTACAAAAGCAATATGGAGACCACTGCAGGGGAATCTGATCCACGATGTTAATTGTCAGTTAACGTTTCCTGTTTTTATCTTTGGCTCGAGCTACTGATGCAGGATTTCAGAACTGCCATCCACTATCTTCCATAGATTTGCCATGCTGGGATCGTAGCCTATAACAGTGTAATTTACTTATATTTTATGAACTTTAATAAGTCTTTGAAATGGCCACCTTCCTCACTCCATTATCTTTCCACTCACTCACTCACTCCAAGGGACGCTCCTGGAGAGCCAGAGAATTCTTAAGGGCTTTCCTGACATCTCATTGCCCTTATTTCCACATGTAGTTAATCAAGAGAGCCAATCAGAATGGAGGAGGGATTAACACAGGGTGGAATTAATCTTGTCTGCTTTGCTGTTAATTATGTCTATTGTTATTGGGAAAGAGTAAGCGCCTGCTGAAAGGGCTCTCTGTTCCTCGTTACTAGGCAGACTGAGCTTGTAATATGAGAGACATGAATGCGAATCCAGGAATTTCTCCATACAATTAGAAAATAGGTGGATGTCCACATCCCCCTCCTCAAAATCCACTGACCTGGCAAGGGTAATGATAGTTTTTTTGCTTGTTTCTGTATGGATCAACTGAATAGATGAATTGATGTATGCAGGCATCTTTATAGGCCGTGCCAAAAGTATCCTTTTATGGCAGGGGTCTCCAAACTTTTGGCTTCAGGGCTCTTATACCTTTAAAGAAGGGAATTTCAGCAGGTGCAGCTTCTCATCTCATAGGTCAGAAGCTGAAATTGTCTTTGACACCCTTGTTAAAGGTCCAGGAACACTGAAATTCAAAGTTTGGAGACGCTTGTTTTATACCATTCAGTACAGACTTTGGTTGCTTTCAAATCTGTTTAAAACATCCAGAACTCTCAAAACAGTAAAAAAATTAAAGCAGTGTCATTCAAAGTGGAGGTTGGGACCCCTTGGGCAGTTGTGACCTTGGGTCAAAGGGTCGCAAAAGGTTGCAGTCCACCATTTTGGAATCTAGCACTGGGCTTTCCTGGGAATAGGTCTCATTGAAAACAATGGGACTAAGAGCACAATCCTAACCATGTCTACTCAAATGTAAGCCCCATTGTTTTCAATGGGTTTTGCTCCCAGGAAAGTGTCTTTAGGATTGCAGCCTTACTTTCAAGTAGAAATGGAGGGGCATCCCAGTAAGTTTGACAGGAGGATTCCAGACAAATTTTTAAATTTGAAAGGTTAGGCTGAAATGCCTGAATACCACTGAATTAAATAATGGACTAGTTAATTGGAAATCAGTATGTGATCAGAGGAAGGCTCCTGTCGTGTTTGGAGCATAGGTGGGCCCCCAAAACTATGGATTTTGTTATCAGTTGGGGTTTGGGAGTGGAAACCCCAAATATAAACGTGCACCTCTGGAATGAGCAAGTGGAACTTGGAACTTATTTTATTTAGATTAGAAGCTACTGGGAGGGCTACAAAGAAGGTGCATTGCCACCCCGATTGCATTGCCACCCCCTCCCTTCCCCGGCAAACACTTCTAGATTCCCAAACTCACTTTGAGATGAGTTTGAAATGGTCATATTTGTCCTCTTGCCCTGGGAAAAACTTCAGCCATGGCAATGGGTCTGCTCTAATTTGTGTCAGCTAAATTGCTGGTGTAAGTTCAGGTGGATCAAGTGGAGCTAAGAAAGGGTGATAGGATACTGTGTGTCCCTATCTGTACATCTGTTTCCACATGCCACCTCTCTCTGCCTTCCTCTGATGCTTGGCACAGAGCTTACCCATTCCAGTGTGAATCAAGACTTGCACTGGCACAAGTTGGCTGGTTCAGGCCTTCCCACTAGACCCCATTATCTTCTGAACTTTTACAACATAATTTATGGCACATTTGCAACATTCTGCACTGAGGGGGTGCATGTTCTGCTAGCGCAACAGAGTGTAGCTTTGTAGGATTACATAATTTTAGAATTCCTTACAGTATCTCAGAAGTGATTTGATCTTTGTGATTCATTGAAAGGGCCAGAGCTCATACAGTGGATGAGACACAAAAGTTAGATTTTGTTCTTTTCACTGGTATGGGTTCTGTAGCAGTCGCTGCAATCCTAGTTGTAAAATATTACTCTAAAACCTCTTCTGCTATGCTAATGCTGGTTGAAATGGAATCCAGACTCCCCACGGCTGTCTTCCAAAAGACAGTAGTAATAGCCTGTGTCCAGACAATATTTTACTTGGATACTAAGATTAATAACAGTAATCAAATCCTAATGCTAAGTGCAAGCATTTAAGTGCATTTAAATGTTCTCCATAGAGCCTACTGTGCCAAGCTTTACTATTGATGCTCAGCAAGCAATAATAACTGACAGAGCATTTAAAATTTCATGACAATTATTTATAAATTGCAATATAAGCTTGGAGAAATCAATAACAACTGCACAATGGAAGTACCTTGTTTGTTAATATGTGTTGATACTGAATTATCATATTCTCTGGGGTTCCGCAAAGCTATTTAACTTCATTCTTAGTGTTACCATTGCTTATCTGTTTTCCAGTGTAGGATAACGAGGGTGGGCTATACCTTTAACAGTGGATGTTTCCATCTCAATTAGGCTTCTGCATTCTACATAAAGCTAAAATAAATTGTGTTGGAGACACTGAGGAATTTGTGTCATGGTTCTGTTTGTAGAACCTTGTCCTTGTTGTTAATGGTGCCCTTGCAAATTGAATTACATTGAAAGAACCCACTGTAGACCCATCGGAATAAGATTTGTTGAGAACAGTCTTAACAGAATTCAGGGTTCACTGGCAGAAGGACATTGTTGGCCTTTGCTGTGCTACATCATATCAGATGGTGACCACAGAAATGATCACGGATCAGAAGCCTGATAATCTGAAGACCCAATGGTCTTCTGATGGTCCTATAACACAATTGCTTCAGGCATGCTTCCTTAGCTGAGCATCTCATCACGATGGGCCTTCTGTCTGAATTTCACTATGTCCCTGGTTAGCTGAGCTGGTTCTCAAAATCTGCCTGACCCTCACTCTTTAATCTGCCACTGGTGCCTTAGATCACTGTTGGCCCACTGTAGAACCTGATCTAACCACTACTGGAGAAGAATTGTTTGCAGGGGGTGTATATGGTTCTTATTGGAATTACGTATTGTATTTCCAATTAATTAATTCCATTTCACTTTAGGCTGCAGTAGGATGAAGTATTATATGCTTATGATGCAGATACATTTTATGTATTATTTATTTGATTTGTACTTTGTCTTTTTCCCAAGAGGGAACTCAAGGCGGCTAAGAGCAATTAAGGCAGAGAATAAGGCTGCAATCCTAGACACTTCTGTGGGAGTAAGACCCATTGAATACAATGGGGCTTTCTTTTGACATACTTGAATTGTGCTTTTAGATCATTAAAAAAGTAAAAGTATTAAGACAATGAAATGGCATTAAAACTATATAAAACCAGTAAAAGACCATATAAAAATGTTTGTATCCCTACTTCATTTGCCTAAACTCAGATTACTCTTGGCATTTGCTACAATGATGCAGGTACAATAGTTACAGTTTACAGTCTTAAGCAACTTTTCCCTTGAGCCTTGGAAAAGTTTTATTGCTACTCTTTAATACAATTATGAAAATTAATGGCCTTGCACTGTCTTTTAATGTACAAGCGTATACAAGAATAAACTGTGCCCTGTCCCTAGGTTTCCCCATTAATGGCAAGTTAAACATATGTTGGGGATACGGAGAGACTCTGAATTCATTACTGGTTTATTTAAATATAAATGCATAACTGATTTAAAGAACCGGCACACCTCATGCAGGGAGAGGCTGCAGATGTCAAACACAGAATGAAAATAAAATCCCTTTTTATAATATGTGTCAATAAAAAGCAGGCCTCCGTCAGTCTTGAAAGACTATGGTATCGTGCTTGGCGCTGCATACGCTGCATGCGAAGCACAAAAGCCTGGGTTGGATTGTTATGGAGGATAGGCTGTGACCCAAGCAGCAAATTCCCCCTCTCCATGCCACTGAAGTAGTCCAATGGAAAGGCAGAGCCAATACGATTGGATCCAGCTGGCGTCGCAGAGCTAGACTAAGGACAGGAGCTCACCCTGTCTTGTGGGGCCAACCCGGGTCTCGAACCCTGGCCTGCTGGTTAACAAGCACAGTGTCTTAGCCACTTGCACCAATAAAAGCTATGAAACTCACATTTGATACGGTGTCTGTAGCCATTCCCTGCAGAAGGTGTGCTGGTTCTTCAAAGTTTTCTGTTAAATTTTTGATGAACATTTTTCATTGGAATAACTTTGACTGCAAACTGATTGCTCCCTCGTGTACCTTTTCCCAAAGGGGCAGTGCTTATCTCACTGTTTAAAAAAACCCTTAAAAAACTCTAAAACTGCAAAGAGAAATGGAAAGAACAAAATGAATTGCCCAAACTGTATCTCATGTGTGTGACCTGTACGCATTACTTACTGCAAAAAAAAAAAAAAAAAAAAATCAAAACTAGTACTTCCTATAAGATAAGTTGACAATCTATTTGGGGATTTTTAAAAGGGGCAGGGAGTTTTTTTCTCCAGATGTGTTGGTTCATCTTGTTTCCTCAAACAGTTAAATTCATATGAGTTCAGGGTTATGTCCTCTGTCGAGCAATCATCTGCAAATGGAATATAATGAAAGGGACAGACCATGCTGTTTTTGTTGTTTAAAAAAATATCATTGCTGTCAACTGGACACTTTGTGAGTTTCAGCAAAATGTATTTGTGGCTATTTCCTAGAACTTCCTTTTGTGGTTCATAATAAGGAAACACAACAGCAGAGAATCTCTCTCTCTCTCTCTCTCTCTCTCTCTCTCTCTCTCTCTCTCTCTCTCTCTCGTGACTTCCCAATTTTCATTGAGGAAGTAGGAGGTAATGGTTCTTTTTATCCTGAGCTGTCCACATTTCACCACCTGCTCCTAAAATCAATATAGTCTAAGGCAGGAATTCTGTCCTGAGATCTGTTGGTGGTTGTGCTTTTAGTGGATTAAATCCTTCCAGTTTGTCACAGCGAAGTCCAATTCACTGGATAAAGAGCTGTACCTTTTGTCAGATACAGACAGTGCCTGTGATCAGAGTGATAATCATATGGACAAAAAAAAAAGTTTACAGAAAGGGAAAAGGGCACATGCATGAAAGATAGAATGTACTTGAATGGAAAATTCATGAATTTTCCTTAATCTTTAATCCTCTAACTAATCTTTTGCAGAAATACCGGATGCTTCACACTTTAGCAGGGAATAGTCTTTCCTCAAGAGGCTGTGCTTTGGGAGTTTATTTTGTGTGTGGCATTATTCAAAACCAGCACGTCCCTTGTGCATCTTCAGTTTCCATTTATGAAACATATTGTCTCTTGTTTATAAAGTATATATAATGACTTTTTACAGTCAGACCATTCTCCCTTCCAGCCCAAATAACCTATATAACCAGCCGAAACAACCAGTTTCATACAAAAATATGATACTTTTTGGGGAGGAAATAAAATCCCAGCACCTTGTGCATGCAAAGCAACTAATCTACAACTGAGCTGCAGCCTCATCTCCTGAACTTACCGCTTGGTGGTTCCTCTCTTGCAAATATACATGTTAAAGGCATGTAATTTTATAATATCCAGAAGTCCATTAACAGTGATTGTTCTTATTTCTTTTTCCCACAGCCTGCCATCATAGATGGGCTTCACAGCTGCTCCCCTGCACCATTTATACTAATGTAAACTTGCATTTGTAGTTCTTGCAGCTTCTGTTTTTAAGATGCAAACTTACATCAAATTGGGGTGTCTTGCACTAAGCATTAAATTTCAGATTTATGTTACATTCTTGGTTTGGAAATGTATTCTGACCAAATACACTGTAGAGCATGTGCACCCCAAATACTTGACTCTTGTTTGGATTGTTCCCACTAAAACCCTTGGCAGAAAATGATACAGAGAGATTGTCCTCAACAATCTTTGAAATGGACATTCTTCTGGCTGCTTCCCCTGATTTGTGTCATTTTCACCTTTTTTTGACCCCACATACTGGTTTCTTACCACACTATAACCATCTCTAACAAGTGTACATGATAATGACATATTCTTCCTCAGTCGTTCCCTGCATTGACTTCCCTTCTGTTGTTTGTCTGATGTGTCTCTGTGACCTTTTGGGGTTCGTTCTGTGTACATGGATGGTGCTATATAAATAATACACTTGGGATCCATTTGTGGGGCTCAAAGCATCCTGTGAACAGCAGTCAGTGTGAGCTACAGGTCATTCACAGGGCCTTTTGTGACCTAAGCACTCTGAAATGTTGTGTTCATCGTAAATGGATGACTTCCACAATCACAAAAAGAGGCCCTAGGGAAGCTTCACCCAGTTCTTGCTTTGAGAATATTTCATACTGGGGATCGCTGATCAGCAGTTCCTGTGCCGGCTGACTTTCTAAAGTGTATTTGCACTACGGTTCCCTTAAGGGAATTGTTGCATGCAAGTTACTTGAATACAGTCTACTTTGTTAGAAGCAAGTAAAACTTGCTATCTGTTCTTAGCTGATAGTGCTACATCTTTTCATTTTTTTAATACACTGTAGGGAAAACTGTTTTGGAGTTTTCATAGTGTTTCTCTTATGCTAATATTCACAGCAGACTTGTAAGCAAAGCATATAAGCAAAACATGGAGGTTGTTCACAGAAATTACATATCTGTTTAAGGCTGGGAGGAAATGAATGAATTTGCAATTCTTTGGTTTTATAAGTTTTTTTCAACATGTTTCTGCAAATTGTGTGCAGATAAATGCAAATAAGCAGTTTTCACAACCAGGATGCTTAGAAGTGTAAAAATTCATAAAAGTAAACTGGTGTTGGAGGAACAGGCTTCTAATTAAGGTACCTACATAAAGGAACATTAGAACTCAAATGAGATGCCTCACTGGAAAGAATTACAGGCTCAGTTTAGAGATAAGTGTTTCTCTACGTGTAATAGAAAGTTTATTTATTTATTGATATTTCCATTAGCTTTTGAAGAGCCTTGAGAATTCTTCCATCAGAGTGTACATCAAGCAGGCCCTAATATTAAGTAGGGTGAAGTGCCTGCCTCAGGCAACAGATCTGTCATGACATTATAGGGCAGCAAGTAGTCAGTTATTTAGTTGATGATGATATTTGTTTCATCAAGGGGGTGGCATTTGGATCTTCTGCCTCAGGCACCAAAATATATCTATTCCTCTCAGGTTTACACCTTTTGGATTAATAATAAACAATAATATAATAATAGTCAAAACCATGGTGTCTGAAATATATGGCACCAAACGCTTGTGTATATGCTCCATTAGCTGCTGTTTGCCATGGCTGCTGTTTCCTATTGAACAGGAAACATCATTTTTCTTCTCCCTAATTGGTTTCAGTGTCCCTTACATTCCTTGCTGCAATCCTGAAGTGCACTTGGGCTAGCCTATCTATCACTGGGCTGGCCCAGTTACAAAATTACAGAAAGGCTTGGGTTGGTGTCAGACAACTTAGGCTGGCCCAAGGCAGATGGACCTGGGCTGGCCTAGCTAGGCCAGCCTAGATAGTTCAAATGAGGCATGTTGAGGGCATGTTTAGCATTGCCTAGATCAGTGCAGTTAGGTTGTATCCAGAGCCTCTTTCCAGGGCAGACATGTCCCCTCACAGTTCCTCAGAGTTAGACCACCTAAGGAGCAAGGCTGAATGTGAGTAGACCCATAGGGGTCCATGATAAACCAGAGTAAAAATGGAAGTGATGGCAAAAGTTCTGAGTCCTAGGCCAACCCCAGAATACAGCACAACTACACCTTGTGCAGCCCATCTCAGGGTGCAGCACAACTACACCAGTCCAGTGAGCATGCTACCCTTGTGCTGCTGCCACTTTAGCAGCAGTGGGGTTAAAAAAAAAGGCCTCCTTGCCCTTTGGATTGGGCCTGTCAGCTCAAGGTATGGTCTTCTTTGCTGGGCCATTTTTCTGGCCTGAAGTCAGGACTGCATTGCCTGTCTGCTAACTTCAGATTATTTCCCGAGACATGAACATTCACTGCTCAAGTGAACCACTGTTGCAAGGATCTTGCACTGGCCCAAGGGCAACATTTTAGAAGGTATAAGGGAATTTTCCTGCTTTGTATAAGGTATAGTATACTGGAGTTTTAAGCGATAGAAGGGCATTTTCCTTTCCTGATGAATCACTTCCATCCAAGACATCACTTTCAGATTGACATCACTTTTGGTGGGTACCAAAATATTATCATTCTATGCTTTATGCTCAAACTGGTTATGCTGAATTATTGTCACATGGGTCCCAAGTGGCATTCTCCATGTATGTTGCTTATCTTTGTACAGCAACAATTATTTGTTGTACAGCAAAAAAATAATTGTACAGCAAAAAAAAATAAGTACAGCAAAAAAATTGTACAATTTTTTTTTCAAACAATGCATGTGTTGGGCAGGTACAATGTTGATGTGGCAGGCTTTGCCCCAGACTATGTCTGTTCATAGCAAAACCTGAAAAGAGATCTGAAACGTGGAGATCAGAAACCCTGGAAAAGTAAATGTTAATCACGTGGAGAACAGTTACACATCCATGTGATTCATGAAAACTATCTGAAAAGGGCTAAAAACTTGCCCTATCACTCCCTAAAACCTTCCAGGAAATTGCAGTTGCCATATGGTGTCAAAATGCTGCAGGTCAACCCATTGCATTTGATTTATGCGTGCAATTCTACACAGTCTTCCTAGGGTCATGGCTATACTGTTTAGGATTGGATTGAAATTTTATTATCCACTTGTGTTACTTTAAAAATAGTATAGTTTTTGTGGGGCTTTTATGCACACACACAAAAATCTTCCTAAAATGCTTAGGTGGAAAACAGCTTCTGACACAGGATCAGGAAGTCAGGCTGCCTTTAGGGGCCCATATATAAACCGCTGTCACTTTGAATTGCAGGTCTAAAATCCGGGAAGAAATATAGTGAAACTTTTAACTCTGATTCCATTGTGATTGATCTCGCAAATTTTTAGAGTAATTGATGGCATTGCCTTAGTTGAGTCTGTTAGTGCAAATAATTATTAATCAATATGCACTCAGCTCTTACTTTAGAAGATAATTTTAACACATGATTTATTTTGAACATTTCAATTGAGCTACCTTTACAAGGAGAAAATCAATTGGCTAGTGGTCTAAAGCACTTTAATTATCTCAAGAGCTGTGTTCTTTTTTGCCAGACATTTTTCCACCCTAGTAACTTATTGTCCCGTACAGAATAAAGCTCTTTATTACTTGGCACCATTGACAGGATATTTTTCATTACTTCTTTAAAGAAGAAAACATTGATTTTTATTGACTTTTAAAAGAAGTTGTTTGTTTGGTACCATAAAATTAATTTGGTGGAGAGAGGACAGAGCCAGAGGGTGGTTACAATTCATTTTACTAAATATATTTTCTAAATATATTTTCTGAAGTCTTGAAGAATATGCCAGCCATGATTTTACCAAGGTATTTATCTCTTGTGTATTACATTTAGGAGTAGGACATTTTGAGGGCACCATATGCTAGAAATCAGGTATGGTGTGTAAATTAATCAAATGTGACTACAATATATATACAGGTCTAGCCTTGTTATACACAGATTTTTTTATGCAGGGATTTGACTCAACACAAATGATTGCTGGAAATCACAGTTTTAAAAACTGCCTTTCATACTGTTGTAGAAAAGCAGTCATTCTGTTTTTTCAATTGAGCTAGGCAAAGGAAGGGATCCTTTGCATTTCTAATTGCTAATTGCCTCTCCATAACAGTAAGAAAAGCTGTTTTAAAACAATTGTTAAGGGATACACTTTTTTAAAAAAACTGCTATTATTTAACACCTTTTTTTGAATCACCAGTGAGTCCCAAAATCAAACCCCTGCAGATATTGAAGCACAGCCTTATTCCATTAGGAGCAGTAGAGGAGCACGAAACCTGGAAGTGGTTCTTTAAATCTATTTTTCCACTTTTTAATCCATGAATTTTCTATCCATGGGAGGGTTTGGAATGAAACTCTAGTGGATAACAAGGGACACCTGTACATTAATTTGAATTTAGAATAGGCTTTCTCAGTTGTAGTTTATTGAACTGAACACATATTGATGCCTTCCGCTTATGACCCTGTAAAGTTCCAACCCAAACAGACTTTTGCAGCTCTTCCTACAGAAAAAGGAGTAATGCCCAGTCTACATGAGTGGTGTGACAGTCCAGTTCCTGAAGATACTGTAACTATCTTCATAGATTATCCCCTATGTATTCCTGTATCCATTGTGAGTGGATGGGAGGGAACAATCAATTATACTGGGAAGCTCTATCCCTACAAGTAGTGCAGAAATAAATCATCCCTGTGACCACCATTTGTCTTCAGCAACAACTGGGGAGAGATCATCTCCATGCCTGCCACTTTGTAGTGTTCAGGGATGCTAAACCAAGAGGGCCTCACCTTATGTTCTCTAAATTTGATCAGTTTATGTCTAGGACTTTGCAAGTGTGTCATTGCAAAGTTGGTCTTTTGCAGGTATGAACATCATACCTATTTCTACCCATTCATGGTGTGTGAGTGACATGTATGTAAAGTGGGCTAATGCTGCTGCTAAAGATATTCCAGCCACAATTCTGCTTCACCCAACTCAGCCCAAGCCAGCCCGCTTAGCACCCAGGGTTACTCTTAGTTCAAGATAGCTCTTGAGAATTGCAAATTGTTCAAGCCAACTTTAAGAAACCCCGTAGTTTTTCACTTGTAGATTTGCCATGTACCAGCCTCCCTACACCACCAAAGGAACAGGGAGACAGGTGAGTTATGTTAGCCTAAATTGTTTAGGATTGCACCCTGTGTACATTAAATATAGAAGAAAATTAGCTTTATACAGTAGGTTATTTAATGTGGTACACTTGCATATATTTTAATACACCCCACTAAGTTAATTAGTAGCAACATTAATCAGAGCAGCTCAAGCAAGTACTCAGGTCAGTCGGAAAGCCCTCCAGAAGAGATTTGCCTTGGCTTCACGCAGAAAAACCAAAATGTGAACAGTTGAGGTCAATAGCTAATTAAAAGTTTGACAGTTAGACTGCTTATAGGTAATCTGGGTGCTCAGAGTTTCACCTTCTTATTGAAAGGCATGGCTTTGTAGTTAGCAGTTTAATCGGCAGTGAGTTTATTCGTCAAAGAAACAGTGGAGTCTCCTGATTAAAAGAGAAGGACCTCATGACATCAGAAAGGATTTCCTGGAAAAAGATGGTGTGGATGCAACTCTTTTCTGGCTACTTTAAGCTTTAAGAGGTTGTTATGTAACCAGAGTGGAATGAAGTGGTAAAAGCAGTAAAGGAACAGACACTGCAAAGAGGGAGTTTTGCACACAGGGAATGGGAGAAGATTTATTTTAGCTCTGTTTTGTATTCAGTTCCTAATTATACTGCCAATGCTAAGATCAGACTACCAACTATTATAGAAGCAATTCTTACAGATATATTTTCCAACATGTACTGTCGGAATTTTATGGAGACCCTGTTAAAAGTCTGCAGTTTCCAATTGTCACCTGGAGATTGATGTCGGTTCTTAGAGATCCCAAGCCAATCTTGGAGGGATGGAAAGCTCAATGAACGTTCATCTGACATGCATGTCACTCTGAGTCCCTTTGGGGCACAGGAGGATATAAATAGGTTAATAAAATGATAAATATGTTTATCTTTAAACATATTTAAGTCGAGCATTAAGTCTAGCAAGTCAAGCATTCCAGAATCACTCTTAAGAGAGGTAACAGTGAGAACAGTGAAAGTTACAGTGAGGTAACTTATAACCTTATGGTTATAGATGAATTAAGGATAATTGTTGCTCAACCATTAAGTCAGGTCCAACTGTTTGTGACCCAGTGGACTGCTGCAGGCCAGGCCCCTTCTCTTTCACTAGCTCTCAAACCCTAATGTCCAAATTCTTACTCATTGCTTCAGTGACACTATCTAACCAGCTCATCCTTTGCCATCCCCTTCTTTTGCCTTCAATTATTCCTAAACACAGTATTTTATTTGGAATCCTTCATTTTCAAAAGATGGCCAAAATTCTTCTACCACTACAGAATAATTTGTGCATCACAGGCTGTAGGTGTAAACAAAATAGTAAGTTTCTGATTTTCAGGATTTCGGACATGATTATTCATGTTTCCCCCCCCCCCTAAAATCCTGAATGTGGCAGTTGTACCTGTGTGTACATCCATACACCCACACTTCTAATGCAGCATGGCACACTTCTATGGTGAGACACTTGTAAGTAGCAACACAAAATGTGTAAAAGTTTGCAACCCTTTATAGCCCATCCCAAAAAAAGATTACAGAAGGAAGTTAAAAAGGTTTGCTCACAGATGTAGTGATGTTGGTGAATTTTTCCAGTGTTCAGATTTATAGTAAGATCTGGGAATTGAAAAATATCCACTTTGTTAGCCCAATAATAATAGCAAGGTGGTTGTTATTGGAATTTCACACTGAGACAAGCACATACACACACCCCAAGAGATTCTTCACTTCGTCCAATTTAAATCTTTAAATCCTCCAAAACTGATATTTATTATATCAGTATATCAGGGATATCATAATATCGCTCTGGCTTCAGTAAAATTCCTTGCACTGGGACAACACCAATTCTATATTTCCTGTAATTAGTCAGTATTTTTATCCCCCCAACTAAGCAGGGATGATCTTATGGGTTCTTTTTACCCCCAGGCTGCCATCTGTGTTATCTAAGAACTGGCTACTGTTTGCAATGAGAAGGTTGAAACCCTTTATTCTAACAGTTTCCTTTCTGCCTCCTGCAGGAAGGGCCCTTTATGGATGGAAAAACACACACAATTGTTTCTTTAAGATGCTCTAACTTTAGAACAAAGTATATGAAGCTGTTATATCTCCAGCAGAATGTCTACAGAGGCCCTGTGGTGGTCACCTCTGACAGTGTGAAGGAGCTTTTGAAGAACAGGAAAAGCTCTTCGTGATGTGTGAAAGATCAAACAAGTTAATTCTGGGTCTGTTCCCAGCAAACTACTCCCTTCCTTTCAGATGGGTTGCCTGCAACCTTCACAGTGCAGAAGTATAGGGGCTTTGGAGATTAAAAACATCTGGTTTTTCAATCTATTTTCTGCTGCAGAAAGATAGCTCAGAAGAGTTAGCAGTGCCGTTGCCAGGATTTATCTGACACATTTTGCTAACCTTAATACTTAGTACTGGTCTTGCCAACCAGAGATAAAGGGCCGAGTTGGGCTATGTGTCTGACACAAGACAGCCACCCACTGCACAGTTTAACAGATGGTTCATGCTTTTATCAAGGGGTTGGAAATAATAGTCAAGGGGTGGCATGAAATAAAAGCTGATTTAGTGTAGCGCCTAAGAGTCGAACTGCAATTGAAGACTACAACTCTACTACAAACTCAATAGATGGCCTTGAAGAAGTCAGTCCTCTTCACCCTCAGCCTTGCTAGCTGCAAAATATGGGTAACCTTTACCTTATCTAGTGATTCTCAATCTTTTTTGACTGGTAGCTCCTTTACCTTACTGGTCTATTGGCCATGGCTTCCCATTAGGGCAACAATCCTATACAATGTATAGAGTAATAGGTTTTTAATGAGATTTCACAGCTCCCCAGGCTGGTGTCCACAGCTCCTTACCACAGTCTTTTAAGACACTGGTTCCCAAATGCTGAACCATGGCTCCCCAGGGAACTGTGGACACCAGTCTGGAGAGCTGTGGAATCCTCATTAAACGATACATGTAAAGGGATTTTTCTTCTTTTCTGAACCTGTATCAAAACACACATCACTATAAAGGTTCTAGTTTGTATGATGCCAGTGATATATATTTAAAAGAGTGGTGTCTCAAAAAGGAAAGACAAATCTATGCCTAGAAGTGTTCCCCGCTATTATTTCCTCAATGGGAGAGATGAAAATGAAGCGGAAAAGATTATAAGAGATGGGGCACACAATATAAGCACACATACTTAGGGTTTTGTCAGTTCAAAGTGGAGACAAAGGGCTCAGAGGAAATTGCCATGTAGAGTTGGACCAAATCTACATCTAACACAGTACTTATAACTGACTAGCACAATTTACCTGTCGTTGAGGGAGTAAAATTTAAAGAATATTTGTGGGCCTCAAGCATGGCTGGGCACTGGCAGGCACTTCTGAGCACTAGGTGCTGGCACCGGGTGGTAAGCAACCACTGCCCAGAATGTGCCAGGGGACAGCAACGGGTGCCAATGGGCATACCTACTGGGAACTGGTCATCCCTATCAGGCACCACCAGGCACAGTGCTCCAGACACTGCACATCACACATCCCTACTGGGCACCAGGCACCAGTGGGCAGCAGCAGGTACCATCAGGCATCCTTGCTGAGCACATGGCATCCCTGCCGGGCATCAGTGAGCAACAGCAGGCAGCAGGCACCACCGGGCACAAAATCGGTTCTTAGTGGACATCACAGAAGGAACATATTCCCCAAATTTCTTAGTGGACATCACAGAAGGAACATATTCCCCAAATTTCGTGCTTTTAGTTTGAGAAGGGGTTGGGGCTGGGTGTTGAGCATACTTCAATGTTAAGTATAGGGACGAAAACATGCTGTGCCCCTTTTCACACACTTCCCATTGGAATTTCTAAAAATTGGATCTTAGTGGGTGCCTATATCATGGAAGAAATGCCCTCCCCAAATTTCATACTGGTTTTCATACTGGTGCAGTGGTTTTTTCTGATTGATGATGAGTCAGTGAGTCAGTCAATGAGTGGCTCTTTATTTTAATATACAGGTATATAGATTACGTCAATGATGAAAGGAATGTGGGGTATAAATGCAACACCATGTTTATTATTGATTTGTACCCCATCTACCTTTCATCACAGAACTCAAAGCAGGACTTGCTGAAATTTCAAGCAGTCACCAATGCAAGCCCTCTCTAGATCTAAACTTGTTCAGCAAGGTGGCTGTATCATGCGCCCCCACCCTCTCTCTCTCTCTCTCTCTCTCTCTCTCTCTCTCTCTCTCTCTCTCTCTCTCTCTCTCTCTCTCATATACAAACCATTGTCTGAGACAAAATTCATTCAGAAGGTCTTCCAGTACCCAGGCTGGGAGTCTTTGCCATTCTTTCTGCTCGGGAAAGGCCAGAGTCTGAATACATCCTTTTGCAAGCAGAGAGTGTGCTCGATCTCTGACCTGCAGGCTCACCATCCTGTTCCCCTTGGCCAGACTTAACCACAGATCAAGTCAAAGGGCAAGAGATTGCAAGCCCCTGCCATTTGTTGTTCATACTGGAAAATATTAGTTCAGGAAAGCATTCCTTAAAAATACAACACTAGCTTTTTGGAATGAATGATGTAAGGTAATATGCTCTTTTCCCTTATAATAGTTTTTTATATTGATGGGAGTTTTCTATGTTTGACTCAAAATGAGTATTCTGAGCATTCTTGTGCATTTACAGTCTTTGATGATACTATATATTAAACTGAGGGTGCATGGAGATATGATAAAATTCATGTTTTTAGATTATCCAAAGCAAATATGATTTTAATGCCTTTATTACTTGCCGTAGACTTCAGCTTTCAGGTTCGAACTCCCATAAAGCTGTCTTAATTTATTAGCTGTGTCATGTTAGTATTGGATAACTAGCTTGAAGATAAATCTGTGCTTAGTACAAATGTGTCTGAGTTGATGATGTTCAGTATAATTTATATAGAAAGTCTAGTTTGGTTATGAGGAGAAGTGCAATTTTATGTGACAGCTTTAGATGGTGGAATGCTTATTAATCTTGGTCTGTTGCATATATTTGGAAGAATATTTTCAGCCATGTTTAGAATTTGATGAGATCTTTTTTCTTTTTTGCCCTTTTGGTTTGATTTATTGAAATACTAGTTTCTCCTAATATTTGCTTACTAGCGAAAGGCATGCCCGTTTTGCGGGAGTAAAATTCCCCCGTATGCCATCCCCACATATGCATCAACCCCCCATGCGCAACTTCCCCCTGTGCGCAACTTTCCCCCATGCGCATTGACCCCCATGCGCAACTCCCCCCATGCGCAACTTCGCCCCATGTGCAACTTCCTCCCGTGCTCAACTTTCCCCATACACAATTTTCCCCAGGTGCAACTTCCCCCATGCGCAACTTCCCCTATACACAACTTCCCCCATGCACAACTTTCCTCCATATGCAACTTCCTCCCATGCGCAACTTTCCCCGTGCGCAACTTTCCTCCATGCGCATCATCCCCCTATGCGCAACTTCCCCATGCGCAACTTCCCCATGCGCAACTTCCCTCCCATGCGCAACTTCCTTCCCATGCGCAACTTCCCCCATGCGCAACTTCCCCCATGCACAACTTTGCCCCGTGCACATCATCACCCCGTGCGCATCATCCCCCCATGCGCAACTTCCCCCATGCGCAACTTCCCCATGCACAACTTCCCCCATGCACAACTTCCCTCCCATACGTAACTTTCCTCCATGTGCATCATCCCCCCATGCGCAACTTCCCTCCCATGCGCAACTTCCCCATGCACAACTTTCTCCCGTGCGCAACTTTCCCCCGTGCGCATCATCCCCCCGTGCGCATCATCACCCCGTGTGCAACTTCCCCCCGTGCGCAACTTCCCCCCGTGTGCAACTTCCCCCTGTTCACAACTTCCCCCGTGCGCAACTTTGCCCCATGCGCAACTTTCCCCCGTGCGCAACTTTCCTACATGCGCAACTTCCCCTCATGCACAATTTCCCCTCATGCGCAGCATCCTCGCTGGCGCAACCTCTTCCTCCAAGCAACATCCCCCAGTGAACCAGAGTCTGAGCACCAAATTGGCTGATATTGTTCAGTCTCCCACGTTAAGTATGAGACAGAAACATGTTGCCCCCTTTTCAGCCCCTGAAGGGTTAAATGTCTCCAGATGGTTCTTGGTGGGTGTTCAGGTGACAGAAGGAACTCCCAGAATTCCCTGCTTCAGGCCCAGCAGTTGGGGAGGAATGTTGCTGAGTCAGCAATTCTCAATGCAAAGTATAGGGAGGAAAACGCGTTGCACCCCTTTTCACCCTCTTCCCATTGGAATTTCCGAAAATCAGTTCTTAGTGCACCCCTTGGTCATGGAACACCCATCCCAAATTTCACGCTTCTAGGCCCACCGGTTTTGGCAGGGTGGTGATGAGTCAGTCAGTGAATCAGTGAGTGAGTGAGTCAGTGAGTGACTTTTATATATATAGATTTGTTTTATTAACTGCATTTAATGTAGGCACACTAATTTTCTTTATACTTCAACTCAATGGGTTTTTCTTCCACAGCCGAATATGGGGTTGTAGTGCAGGAGTTTTGTGTAGAGATGATTCATTATGTCGATTTTAGCGTTGTCTCCAACACTGCTTTTCTAGTCCAACCGTATTCATGGTTAATGGGTCATCAGTACAATTGTTGCTACCTTTGGTGGTGGTATGCAAAGTTGCAGCTATGACGCATGGTAAATGCATCAAATAAAATGAGTGTGTGAAGTTCAAACAGGACATACGCAAATCATCATGTGAATCATCATGTAGCTGGAAGTTGATTCAAGAGACTTCTGTTTAAAAAAATCTGCTGTCTTAAACTTGTTCTCCAATTTGCAGAAGAAATTGGTGGCTTTTTTTCCTTTCCAATTCCAACCAGAACACAGACCAGCAGATAGAAGGCTCCAGAGGTTGTGAGTAGTGTCAATAAATATAGCAAGGTAGATGTGTAGAAGAACTAATGGGTGTGGTAGTGAGTCTTGGTAATAGCCCCACTAGGTAGGATGTGGTGATGGTCCATCACCATTCATCTTTTTCGGAGAAATCCTCCTGCAGATTGATGTGAGATAACAACTACAGATAAAGTTCTGACAGTAGGCATCATGAACTATTGATTAAATGATCTGTTGAAAAATCATGAACTACACAATTCTTATCAGAAAAAAGTGGAGGAGAAACAATCGGAAAGGATGACAAAATACAGTAAGAACAAGGTGACAATATGACCTGATTTTTCTGTATTTGTCCTCTTTTTTAGCCTTCGGTCAAAGTGTCCTCCAAAAGGGCTTCATTGTCCTCCATTTTGGCTTCATTTTGGAACTTTGCAGTGGTGAGAAGAACCCCATCCTGTCATATGGCATTGGATTTGTATTAGAGCAGAATCCAGTGCAAAAATCGGTTTTGAAATATCTCCTTCCTATCAAAAGTTATGGCCAAAAAACTAAAAATCAAAAATATGCATTGAGCTCTATGGGAAAGTGAAAGTGTCCAATATCACGGCTTTACTCGTGAATAGACAAACATGCCAATGTCCACTGGAGAGGCAAAGCTGAGAGGAATCCAGACTTTGTTCTCCTTTTGAGGTTTGTGAATCTGGTCACCCTAAGACCTAAAACTGAAATGCAGTGCATTTGGGGAAAGAAAATAACCATCATTTTTGCTATGGATGCACCCAGTGTGATCCCTAATACCTTATCTGGCCAATATCTGGCCAATATAGGCATGAGCCACACTACTAGGAATATCAAGCATTATATGGTGATATCTTACCAGTTCTAAAATTCTTGAGCAGAATTTGAACTGGTTGTGCACCCAAAAATTCAAACCCCGACATGTGGTGGGCTATGACACCACTGATAATAATAAACAGAATACTACTAGGCAATAGAAACACTGTTTTATGAACACGAACAAATCAGATGATGAAAATTCACTATCTACAAAATTTAACAAGTTTGGACCAAAAATATTGCATGTATGGTAATTGGGCACCGTTTTAGGAGTGTCCAGACTATCAAAAATTATTAGTTTGACAAAATTGGCATACCCAATGGTAAGTATAGATGTGAGTATCCTATTCACTGTTGTTCAGCTTAGTCCTTTGAATGCCGGTTTTTCCAAAGCCAGCTGGCACCTGTACAGAGGTTGAGGCCAGCTTGTATTACAGAGGGTGATCATCTTTCCCTTTCCGATTAAAGTACAAGAAATCAGTAAAGGACCTGAAAACACAGAGAAATGCTATTTCTAAAGAGAACATGCTTTTTTATAATTATTGACTGCTTTGTTCCTGGAAGGTTGTCTCTTTTTCATAGCTTACGATCAGCGTGGGCTGTTTGTAACCTTAATTAAATAGATGTTTAAAGTTCCCTCCAGGAATTGCAGAGTGAACATGATGCCCACAGCGTCCTCTATTACTGAACTTGGGGAGACCTGTGGAAGCCAGACATGCATCTTATTTTTCAAACACTTGCTGAAAGGTATCATCCCTCTGTCTTGTTCCTGTTCTGCCTGAGCTACTTTCTGGGACAGTGGTGCACAGTATATAGTAGTGGGCAGAAAGGTGCACAATATTTAGTTGTGGACTTGCATTTGACTTGTGCATCACACCATCATCACCAGGAAATTGCATGAAGCAGATTCATTGGTCACAGTGTCATTGACTTTCCCTACAATCCAGAGTAACTACGGGAGCATGTAAGAGACATTACGTGTACCCGTAATTACAGCATCACCTAGTGAAAACCTATGGGAAATTCATATTGCAATCCAGAGCAAATTGTTCTTACACCAGAGCAAAGACTCCCCATAGTTACTCTGGATTGCAGCCTTTGTGTGTTTTGGCTTAATGACTCTTCATTTTTCAGCTTCCATTCCCTTGGTGATCCATGAACTTGTGGATGTCAGTGCAGTAGAGTGTACAGAAATGCTCTGGTCATTTGCTGCAGTTCCCAGCTTGACTTTCTCTGGCACCCCTTATTTTCACTTGAGATAACTCTAGGGGTGCTGCTAGCTTTGTGAACCAGATCAAGATTTCATATGATTTTGCAACCAGTATGGCTCATGTACCAATCATATTCCCCATCATAGCACACAATCATGTTAAACATAAGCACATTTTTATTTAGACAATAGAGAATTGTATGTGCTCCTCCGTTAATATACAAGATAGATGCTTAGGTTAAACTGGGCTACTTTATTAAGTAAATATGTAGAAGAAAAAAAACTTAAAAACTCAAACCCTCCCAACTTGCAGGAAACTATGTGGAGGGAAATAGGAGAGAGTGTATACTCCCCCCCCCCCCCAATCAATCACAGTGAAACCACCCTGGGTCAAAGCTGTGATCCATCAAGAGATAGAGTGAGCTTGTCACAGACAACCCCAAGGGTTGAAGCAGCTGGACCTTGTTAGACTCACAGAGGCCAGTGAGGCTTACAGTTGTCTTTGCGAATCCAAGCCAGAGGACTTGCCAGCCAGCCTCACTGAGCCAGCCTCACTAAACATTATCTGAGCTTGTCCTGGCTCACACTCTGATGTTATTTACATCAGGAACTACCACCAGACTGCCAACTTCTGCCTCCCAAGCTTGCCCAACGCCTATTGAAAGTGACCCAAAAGGAAGGAGCAAAGAGTGTCCAAGGACATCTCATAAAATATACAAATTAAAAATTTTCAAACATGGCTCCAGAAAGGCCAAACAGTTGGTATCTGGTAAATAGTAGCACAGTTAGAGGGGGTTCAATATGGTTAGTACTGCAGGCACCCCAGTGTCCCATGAAAGAGGCCCTTTCCACTCATGGTTGGAGTCATTCTATCAGGCAGTGACAGCAACACACATGCATCACCTGCACATTGCCATCACTGTCCAGAATAGTTGGATAGCGAGTTGGAGACCCTGCAAAACATAAGCTGTATGATTGGATGCAGAAATATGGTTCATGCTTATTTAATAGTCATAAAAGCTTGTTTAAAATGCATGTTTGAACAAAAGGAGTAGGTTTTGACAGGTTGTTTCATAACTCTGATGTGAATTCAGTACTGCTTGAATCACTATGTCCTGGAACTCCTTGTTTTCAGGGTCTTGTTAACATTTCCTCCCATCTGAGTAACCATCTTTTCACCTTCAGTTAAAAAGGACTGCACGGTTCACCTATTTGATGCTCTTCCCGCGCTTCCTCCTCCTAAGCTAAGCTGTTAAAAATTGGATTTCTTCATAATGTAAACAATCTGTTTTACTGCGAGTTATTTTTCTATATTTGTAGTAAATCCTCTTTAATATCTTGGCATTTATCAGTATCATTGGGTCATGTTGTGGTCCTTTCTGTCTTATTAGAAATTGATGTTTCAGACTGATTTCTTTTGTATTCTTTACAAAAATATGAGGTATAACTAATTCCTAGCCATATCATCAACTTCTTTTCCAGCTATTCAACTGTGTATGTACCCCCACTCCAAATAATGTCCACTGTTGAGCTGCAATTAAGAACTGTATCTGCAAATTGCAAATTAAAAGTTGTCATCAATGTGGCGATGTTTGAAATAAGGAAATTAACTGCCCAGAAGAATGTAACTATAATTAAGAGGGAAAAAAAGATGAACTCTTGTTAATTGTTTTGGATGATTAAAGATTACTGGAAGCACATAACACTTTACTGAAAATGGAAATCTTATTTACTTTTTTCTTGAGCAATGGAGAGACCAATTCTGTGGTCTCTGCAGTGCCTACCCATTATACAGATTAAATTAGTGTAGTTCATTGGCAGCCCAGCCTATAAGTCTTCCCCAAGGTTATATGATCCAGGCCAGGTCTAGTTCTTGTCAGTCTTATCCATTTCTTAGTACCTTCTTCTTCATCGTCTTCTTTGTCTTGCACAACTGAGGCTCCAGTCAGACTCTGGAGGCAAGGAGATCAGATCCTCACTCAGGAGGAGGCTTGCATAGGGACATATGGATCCAGTCTGTGGTTAACTGAAACAGTGAATACAGAATCCATACATAAAACTTGCCTGCAAAAGGATCTCATTTTATCATAACCTAATATGGGTGCAATAAAGAGAGACACTTTGGGAGTGTATAACTATAACTGGCCGCAACCCCACTTGGGATACTGTGCTGCCTTGGATGCCTTGGCATCCTCAGCTTTCATAGTGAAAGATTTTTAAAAGACAATGTAAAGTGTTAGGAGTCCCCTACTTGGAAGACTTTGGAAGGCATCCACTATTGCAAAGTCTTACTTGGCCTCTTCTAAACACTTGAGACCATCTTCCATGGCACTCACAGTTTGGCTCCTCGTCGATCCAGATGTTGCAAAACTGGGGAAAGTTCCTCTCTTGATAATCTTTTTGTGCCTAATACTTTTGGTGTGTTCCACTTTTAGACTACATGCTCAGCCTGATGTTTTCTCGGCACCCGCTGTTAGGAGCTTTCCAAAGAATATCTTGTGTCAATACAGCAGAGTTTCCTTAACCATAGCAACAACTTTGCTTATTAAACCCACGCCTCACCAAAAAAAAAGGAATAAAGCGTGACCGTTCTGAATGCAGAGCTTGTGAATAATAACCTTAAGTGCACAACTTCTGCTAATCATTTTCTATTGACCACGGTGAAAGCTGTGTATTTCATTGTTAGAAGCAAATTTGTCCCTCCTTTTAAGAGTCATGAATATTCATGATCAGGGAGACTTTTGGAACCAGATTCTTGCTTTATGCTCTCATTCTGAACTGCACCTTGGAGGTGTTTGGCTTTTTGTATTTGCAGTATTTTAGAATTCCCTTTTCCTTGGCTGTCTTGGCTCTCTCCTTTGTTCTGTTAGTAAAATGGGGTACCCGCTGCCACTCCTGCTGTAAGGTCACTGCCAATGGCAATGCTGATTGGGAAACCCAGGATGCAGAAAAAGAAAATTCTGCAGGTGGCAGAGAACCCCGGAGACAAAGCACATCTCTTCTATGCCTATTGTTTTGTTTAGAAATGCGTAGTATAACCTTTTCTATACGTGGCAGCTCTAAACAAATTACACCACTTCCATCAGCAGCAGCTTTAAATGCTAATTATGCCTGTTGGTGGATAAACAGGTGGACTTTTCCCTACCAAGCCCATAATTCATCATTTTTAATCACCAGATTTGTGCATATTTTACATTAGGTTACTTCTTGGGTTTAACATGACTCTTTCGCTTAGTGATGATCAGCCTGCTTGAGCCCATCAGCAGTTGACTTATTTGTTCCCCAATTCCAATACTGATGCATTGCCTGCGAATTTAATATTGCTTTCTGTCTACACAAATAAGGCTACAACTTGATCATTTTTTAAAGACACTAACCAAGTAAAGAGACTCGTGTAGCTTCTCCAAGTCCCAATGAAGACCCAATCTGGACAGCTTTATTCATTATTTACAGACCTTGAAGTAAATGAAATTAATTGGGAAGGGTCAAGTCCTTACTTTTAATAATATATTTCTTTTAAATCATGTCAAGTGAGAGATTTAATTTTCAGCAGTGAGGTATTATTAAAATGAAAGTGATTTGTTGTTCTTGTGAATGATTTATGGCTGATTCGGAGTTACCTTGAAGAGTTACTCTATTTTCATGCATCTATAAATGTCCTTCTGCAGAGGCAGTCTTTACTTTGGAGCTAATTGAGGTCACACTTAGAAAAGCATATCAATTCAATGAGAGGAGAATAGTGTCATGGGTTTGACATGGAGGTAAAGGGTTAAAAGCATGGCAGGCAAATGGTGACCAGATTCCCAAACCTCAAAAGGCGGATACGGTCTTGGATTCCTCTCAGCCTGGCCTTTCCAGCAGACAATTGCACGTTTGCCTACTCACAAGTAAAGCCATGATATTGGGCACTTTCACTTTTCCTTTAGAGCTCAATGCATATTTTTTAGTTTTAGTTTTTTGCTATAACCTTTAATAGGAAGGCGTTTCAAAACTGATTTTTGCATTAGATTGTGCTTTTCAATACAAATCCAACGACATATGACCTGATGGGGTACTGCATACCATTGCAAAGTTCCAAAATGAAGCAAAAATGGAGGACAATGAAGCCCTTTTGGAGGACACCCGGACAGGAGGCTAAAAAAAGAGGACAAATCTGGAAATTTCCGGTGATATGATCATCCTGGGCAGGTAGCTGCTACCAACTGGAAGATGCTACTGCTCCAGCTTCTGGCCTGCTAGGAACAAAACAGACCCACATCTAATGCACAGGAAAGGGTTGTTAACATGATGAATCCTGGAGTCACATTAGAGAATTCACATCAGCGAGCAATCTTGCTTAGAAGCGGCAATGGTCCCACATAGCTGACGGTTTTTTTCTTTTCTACGTACTTTTTTTTTCTCCTCTACCATTGAGAGGAATGATATTTGTTGTAGAAAGCTTTAAAAAAATCAGACCTTAATGAATCACTCAATGTGGTCTGGGATTTTGCACAAAATCAGAAAAAATATAAGACATAGATTTCAGCATCTTAAAAGGCAAGTGCCTTCCAAAGCATGGGTAGGATTGCACCTTAGTGTTCCAGCCCTCTGTGATGATGTATTGTAGTTCCATAAATGCTGGTTACTGTGTGAGCAGGTCTGGGGTGATGCACATAGACATCATGTAATGTGCTGCTGCTGCTGCTGCTTGGCCAATGTTTAAACAAACCCATTGAGGATAAAATATAGCAATATAAATAGCTTACTGGTTCTGTTTCATTTGTGAAAAACGGATAGGGATAGGGAGAGGCAATGTTTTGCCCGTTTCTTTTACTATTGATTGTTACTGATTGATCATTGATAATTGAAACATGATCTGGCTGTTGCCTTTTTAGTTGTCATATGCTGCCATGAACAGAATGGCTGCCCTTTTGACATGATCAACTCCCAGGAGTCAGGATGTGGAGTTCTGCTGGAGCATAACATTTCATGACATAGTAGTAACCCGTTTTTAAAAAAAAGGGGGGGGGAAGAATTACAAGGAGGAAGTGCAACCGATTAGCCATATGTATCTTTTGCCTTCATTAAGAGTTGTGAAACACATAGTCCTGGGACATGCTTTTTAAATATTTGATGAAAGCTGCTTCTGCAGCAGACATGTTAATAATTTAACATACCTTGTACTACATCCCAGGTTTTAAGACATTGACACTTAGTAATAATTTTTTATTTTGCATGAAGGCCTTCTAAATGAATTCTCTTGCTGTGTAGTTTCCACTATTGAAAACAAAAGTGTGCTTGCATATACCATTTTTTGTAAAAACCTTTTAGATTGGCAGAACATTAAAATGTGACTTCATGCAGCGTATGCAACGCCGAGCACGATACCATAGTCTTTCAAGACTGACGGAGGCCTGCTGATTAGGATGCATTTAGAATAATTCTTGACACCTGCATCCCAATAAGAATATGTTCATTTGATGGAATTGATCTTTGAAGGAACTATTCCTTTATTGTGGCTGTGAAAGCAATTGTAACTGTGCTGTGCTATAGTAACAAGAGACTTTATCAATTCACAATATGGAATAGCTAGTCTGAATAGTGAGGGAGATAACATGATCCAGGCTAATTAGTTTTTGAGACAGGTGAGCCCATTGAATTGTCTGTCAAATAAGTTGAGCTGTTTTCTTAGCTTAGAAAATGAGTCAGCTTATTTTCCAAGCTAGATCCCAATTTTACTCCCCATCAGACTTTCTTAGTAGCAAAACTCAAATCACTTTTAGTTCTGGGAAGGAGGAGGTGCGGGAACTTAGATAGACAGGGGATATTGAGAAGGGGAAACAAGAGCTTTTATGACTTGAGAAGTTGTATTTTTATGGCTGCTGTTTTAGGATGTTTTGTTTTCTTTTATGATTTTATTATATCTTGTTTATGGACTAAATCCAGAGTAACTACAGGGAGTCCTTGCTCCGGTGTAAGAACAACTTACTCTGGATTCCAATATGAATTTCCCATAGGTTTTCACTAGCTGGTGCAGTAACTACAGGTGCATGTAAAGTCTCTTACCTGCTCCCATAGTTACTCTGGATTTGGGGGATTATGTTATAAATCACCTTCTTCTACTCTGTTACTCCAGGAAATGTAATATAAATATTTACAAATAAATCCTTAAAATTTCTGGCCTAAATCTATGGGCCACGTGACCACTTTTGCTTTTAACTCCATACCTGTCTTCAGTTTTATATGGTGTGTCGTCCTTTACCTGTGGGACCAGAAATAGTTTGGCCTGTCCTGAAATATCTGCCCCCTCCAAAAGACCATTCAAAATAAGCACCCCAGTTTCAACACCTCTTTACATTTTTGCCACTTTACACATGGTACATTTAAAAATGCAAAGTTAAGAGCAAAATCTTCTTATGGACAACTTGTTGACAAGATTGGCAAGCTGGCTGAACATCTCTCCTCCCATCTCAGCCAGTAATAAAGAGCTGTTCCTATTTAGCTTTTCTAATAAATGTTGGCATTCATATTTTAGTAACTGATATGGATGTAAGAGACAAGATATAGATTTTTATTCTAAATTAGAAAGCTCTTTGAACTGAAGTTTGATTAATAATCATTCTAAATTAAAGTGCTTTCATGAACTAACATATACTGCTGAAAATTGCCTCGTTTAAAAAAAAACTCTTTTAAAGCTATCATTTTCATAACTTGATAGATCAATTATCCAGGGAAAAAGAGAATATTTGTTCATTTTTGCTGCTACTAAAATGTACTGAAATAAAGATCAGCTAGCTAATGCATTGTATTGCAACACAGGTGAAATTGATCTCTCTATTTAAGTGTTTCTTGAGTGCCCATTGGTGAAATATCTGGTCCGTGTATTGATGTGCTTTGTGGCGCAGGAATACTGAATGGTAATGAGAAACAGTTGAAGGGCCAGCAGTAGATAGTACTTTACAAATGGCATTTCTTAGGCTACTTTTGCCCTTTCGTTTATGGAAACAAGCTTTTGTGGAGACATATACCAGAGTCTTGAAATGAATGAAAGGTGTGACGTGTGCTCCTTCATTGACATGGGGTTCCACAAATGGGAACGAAACGGGGAACCCATTTATCTGTGTCCGTTTTCAAAACAAACAACCTTGTATAGATTTTTTTTCCACTAGACCTATTGTCTGTATGGATACACATAATAATGACAAGTTTTTACAAAGTGCTTCAGGCTAGCAAAGGCCTTTATTCAGAAATTCATAAAAGTTTACATCAGAGCTTCTGGTCATTCTAATGATGCCTGAACAGGAAGTTGTAATTCTTGACTTCTTGACCAAGGAAGTGGTTTCCCACCAGAAAAACAGTCTTAGCTTCTACTTACATGTTTTATTTGTTCAGGTGAGAAAATATCCTGTTAGATTATTCATTAATCTAAGCTCCATCTCTAAAGTATTTATTGAAATTTTATATTTTATTTTTTCACAGCCTTTACACTTTCCCAGATATTTGATGTGGTCCTTTGTCTGAAAAGTCTGGTGACCCCTGCTTTAATCCAATGAAATAGTGTTAAAAGCTTCATACTCCCCTGCCTTTCCTAATGGGTCAGTGGATATGATACAGTCTTACCTCTCTTTTCCCCCATCCATCCATCCATCCATTCCCTCCATCCAGTCTCCTTTCCTTGTCCATCACTTATTTGCATATATAAGGTTAGGGCTTACTGAGTGATGGGATTCAAATAAATTAACAACAGGTTCTATGTCCTAATAACCTAAATTAACAACAGGTTCTATGTCCTATTAGTAAGGTTCTCAGAACCAGGTGCTCATTAGCAAAAGGTTCTATAGAAGCTGTGAGAACCCTCTGAAGCCCACCACTGAATTATCCTTTGGCATGTTTCTCATGCAGAAAAAATGAAACTAACTGTGTTGAAATATCTCTATTTCATCAAATGTTATAGTCAAAAAAATAAATGTAGCAGGGCAATGGTGCATCCCTACATGCACTACACAGGGCACATCCCTGCTAATACATGGGAGGAAGTCCATCATGGGAGTGATGTGCTATTCTCCTGCACCAGGTGACAAAACTATAGTGATGCTTCTGGCTACAGCAAGAGTGCTTTGACCATGCACTGAGATCTAAGGCTTCAGCATGCTCCACCATGTACCAAGGCCCATGTTCCTGCCTGAGTACAAGATGCAATCATCATTATATCACCAGAAATTGCATTTCTATTAAATTTCGCTTCTGGGGAGATAACTAAAAGTTAAATAGACTTTTGTGACAAGCCTATTTAGCCTTGAGTGATGTACATATAACATGATGGTATTATTCAAAAGGACAAGATTTTAGCAATTTTGACCAGTAGTGATTTCTCACACATGTGCGCACGCGCGCACACCCCCCCCCCCCTGTGTGTGTACATCACCCAATGCAGCCTGCACCCACCTGGCAATACCACTGTCTGTACCTAACCAATCTAAGTCTGTTCAGGGCCTCGATGGATAAGTTCCATGAAAACCCAAACACACCACTTTGAATTCATTTATGGAAGAAGAGTATGAGCACAATCCTAACCATGTCTACTCAAAAGTAAGCCCCATTGTGTCCAATGGCTCTTACTCCCAGGAAAGTTTTTTTAGGATTGCAGCATATGTCTTTTACTATACAACCATGCAGGAACAATTGGGTTTATACCATTGGTAACATGGTAGGGTAATTGTGTTTATCATATAACTGTGGGTGCAATCCAAACCTAGGCTGGCACAATTCATCAGTCTTCCCTTTTCCATGTTGATATAGGGAGGCATGTCTGTGCAGTGACCTAACCCTCTCTTAGGAGTGGCGTAGAAGTGACTTGCGGCACTTTTGTGACATTCCCAGGTCAGCACATGACTTAGGCCAGGGCTTAGGCCAGCCTAAGTACAGTTAAAGATTGCAGTTTTATGTCTTGGACCAAAAAAACAAAGGGCACAAGTTCAGCCTGCTCTGCCCTAACTGCTCTCTCCTAACTATTCTGTATCCAGAGCAGAAAGTTATGCTGCATCCAGAGAGTCAGGAAGCCTGGGCTGCCCTAACTGCTCCATAGCATGTTAAGTAATTGACACATGGGGAAGACTTGCTCCTGAGGAGACACCCCTCAGATCACACTGAACAAGGAACAGCTGTGGTGCCTACAGTGGTGACACGACTTTGCGCATCACCTGGTGCAGAAGTCTGTGCATCACCTCTGGGATGCGCTCACCCCCCTACCTGGACTGCTTCAGAAAGAGTACTGGCTTCAGAAAGAGTACTGCACAGGCACCATCTCTGAAACCTGCACAGTACTTTTCTGAAGACTTTCGGCTTCAGAGGAGACTGTGCAGGCGTCAGAATTGGTGCCTGTGCAGTACTCTCCTGAAGCCATTCAGCTGCCGCTCCGCCTCCTGAGTGAGGCCGAATGGCCGTGCAGAGGCACGGACTTCCTCTACTCTATGGATGTCTCCTCTGAATCTGTTCAGCATACTCAGTTTCTGCGCAGTGCACCTCAGATGGCCATTCAGGCCAGCTCCGAGGACGAGCGGCAGCTTCTGGCTGCTACTCCGCCTTGGAGCAGGTCTGAATGGGCGTGCTGACGCCCGGGGCCTGCCAAACGACAGTCAAACTCTTCTGGCGCATCACCCCATATGGAGTGCATCACCCAATGCAGCCCACACCAGCCGCACCAGTCTGGTGACACCACTGGGTGCCTGCCTTATAAGGAGTCCCTGATGAGATGCCAGTACATTCTACAGTGAATACAAGGGGCTTCTTGGAGTGGCCTGCTGTATCCTGAAGTTTGTGGCCAGCCATAGTTGTTTCATATCCTGAGGTTGAGAGGCAGGGGTTGCAGCTAGGCTGGCCAAGAACTCAGATTTTTGGTCAACACTGCCATTCTTAATCAGGCCTGATCATGGACCCCTATGGGTCTACTCCTTACTATACCTGCTCCTGAGGTGGTATATCTCTGAGGAGCTGGAAGAGGAAGCTTCTTTTGACTATTAGATTAATGGAGGAAAACAAGTTATTACAGAATAAATGAACACAAGTAGCATCAGTATGTCTAGAGCTTTTGGGATACTGTAGAGAGGTAGCCAGCAGGCATTATACTTTGGTTATGAGCACGAGTCTCTTAAAACAATGTGCCTCTTTTTATTTGTGAAATGTTGGAGGGTATGCAACACAGTACTTGTTGGCCAAAGCTTTAGTGGCTATGTTCTTATACACCCACATCTTGCTGCTGGTGAAGAAAAAGACCCTGAAATGCTCTCTTTGTGCAGTTCAACACTTTTACCTCTATTTCGCTCACAAAATTCTCACTATGTAAGGGCAGGAAGAGCAAAGAGACCAAAACCACCACAACAATCATCTGGAGCTCAGTCAAATCAGTTTCCTTTTCAAAACTGAATGCCAGAAAGCAGCCTTAGTAGTCTTTTAGATAGTCGGGGATTAAGGCTAGTTAAGTTAATCACTGTGCTGCCCTTTTCCTAACTTGGTCAAAGAGCTGCTTGGTACGGAGGGGTCAGAGTTTACAAATTGCTGGGCTCTGCAGTCTTTGGATGCTGCTGTTCTCTTTTGCTTGCGTTTCCCATTGAAAAGTAATTGCTTTGAACACCAAAAATGATTACAGAAGATTATACCTTTTAAAAGCAATTGCTGAATCTTGTGCAATGGAAGAACACAGCACGTTGGAAGTAGTATGGCTTGCACAGCAATTACTCACCTTGTTGTAGCTAATCTCAGAAAGCTTAAATTGCCCATTATTTGAGCATCCTTCTGTGCATCCAACAACCATGCGGAAAATGGGCTACCTTACCTTGAGATGTGAAAGTAGATGGAGACCTGATAGTTGGCTGCCAGAAGAGGGGCTAGGACTTTATTGGAATCAAATAAACCAAACTTGGAACAGGCCAGGGATCCTGTGATCAAAATAGATGCTGGGAACTCGTTCTGAAAATTCCACCTCATTTGATTGCCTGGTTCTCAGGGACAAAAAATGCAGGTCACTTTCGG
Source organism: Cryptoblepharus egeriae (assembly GCA_030015325.1). NCBI lineage: Eukaryota > Metazoa > Chordata > Lepidosauria > Squamata > Scincidae > Cryptoblepharus > Cryptoblepharus egeriae. The sequence continues at coordinate 13,651,481 of JAREYC010000004.1, forward strand.
TGCTTTCATGTGAATTAATGCTTGATCCATTTTAAGAACATAAGAGCATAGTGGGGCTATGTGGGTGTTCTTCCCAGTTTTCTTTCTATGTTTGTAGACAGTAGTCTTTGAAGACAGCTGATGACAGTCCTTGCTAAACAAGGGACCGTGATGACCTGTTGGTGGCCACCATTTTTCTTGGGAATGCATCAGAGCAGAGCCATAATACACTGCCCTAGTGCTCGGACAATAACATCAATTTAAGACTGATATGTGTATACTTCAGTGGTACTCACGCTTTTCAGTCCAGGACCCCCTTTCAAACTTAAAAATCTGTCTGGGACTCCTTGTCATACTTACTGGGATGTGACAGCAGTGTGATACCAGAGTTTCTCCATGTCAACTAAGAATTCCCATTGTGTCCAATGAGACGTACCCTACAATCCAGACATAAGAGACACTTCCCCTATGCATTTCCCATGGGTTTCCCATAGGTGGCACCATAACTACGTCGGTATAAAAGGTCCCATAGTTACTCCGGATTGTAGTCTTACTTCCAGGAAAGCCCAGTGCTCGATTCCAAGATGGCTGATCTCACCCTCTCACAACCCCACTAACTCAAGGTTGTGAACCCCAAAGTGATCCCCGCTTTGAGTACCACTGGAATACCCCATGTTTTAGTCTTTAATTGAGGGCTGAACTGAACCTGTGAAACGTTCAGAAATAAAAACTATGAGTTCTCTAGACACTGAGTGAACCATCAAATCTAATACGCACCTCGATTTTGGACACTAAATTTGGCTGAAAAATGAACATTATATTTGAGTATATTTTGAAAAGATTCCAAAAATGAACTAGCCAACACAGGCTGCGATCCTAAATACACTTTCCTGGAAGTAAGACTCATTGAACACAATATGGTTAGGATTGTGCTCACGGACAGTGCTTGAAGAAGACTTTTAAGAAATTTGTGGTGCATTCCTAATCTTACCTTATACTGGTGCAGTAGTCACCGTTCAGACCTAAGGTAAAGCTAAGTTAAGGGTCCCTGGCAGGTTGCCCTGCCACATATAGGCACCTGCCATGGATATAGCGTGCGGCACTCATTCCGTTTCTATGGCCAAAGAGCCAGCGTTGTCCAAAGATGCCTCCCACTGTCATGTGGCTAGCATGACTAAATGCCAAAGGGCACAAAACACTGTAACCTTCCCACCAGGGAGGTACCTATTTAATCTACTTGCATTTCCTTGCTTTCGAAACGGAGTGGACAGCAAGCTTACTCTGTCTTGCAATACACTGCTGACCTGCAGAACTTCAGGCCAAAAAGCATAGCGTCTTAACCTCTGAGGTCTAAGGTTTTGCAGTGGTCCCTGGTGAGTAGGCTGTATGGGGATGAGGGCCCACCATCACTGATTGCAGATGCTACACTTGATGTTCCTGCGGGGCGGCGTAGGGGCGGGAATGGACAGGGGGTATATGGGGAGGAGTTCAGGCTCAGGAGGAGTCAGGACTGTCCATGCTTGTCTGCACTGTGTTCTATTTACCCTCCCAGGACTGTAAGCCCAATATAGGGCTTCTCAGACTTGTGCCAGCAATTTAGCTGGTGCAGATCCAAATAGTACCATTGTGCGGGCTGGGGCTCAACACAAGCTAGGGACTCATCCAGCTTACTCCTTCCCAGCACTAGATACAGCATGAACCATGCTTCTCCACAGCACCAAGATTGGTTAGGATTGGGCTGTTAGACTGGCACCACCTTAATTGAAGGAGGGCTATTCATTTCAAGGTTCAGCTTCTCAGATATTCACCCTTTCCCTACGTGATGCCATGTTGAAGGTTATTTTCCCCATTCTTAAGTCAAGTAAATACAGGTACTCAAATTATGGAAGGATAAAACACATTCTGGATCTGTATAAAAAGATAAAAACACACAGTGTGCAGACTTCACATCAACTCTGTTGGAGAGAGGTTTGTGAGCTTCAGTGAGAATGCATGTAGAGATCTTCTCTGTATTTCCTTTCACTTAAAGAAGCTGAAATATTTCTTGAAACAGAAAATACAACCAAAAAATCAACTGGAGATTACACAATGACCACATATTGCTGCTGTAGAATAACAATTGGAGTAGAACATTTGGGTCTGTTTTATTTTTTAACTGATGATAGACAGTGTCAAGTATTTACGCTTGATCTTTTGTTCTCTGAAAGGCATCTGCATTTGCAGAAGTGATGGTAAAATACTAGTGATGTGCATAATCTACAAAAGATATCCTTGCTGACAATTGCATACATCATGTTATAACAACAGGAATGAACTGCTCCATGTTAAAGTGTGCATAGGTGGACAGTTCCAAGCCACATAATTCATTACAAGAGACTGTAACTCTTGATGGTCAGCACTGCTGAATACATTTTGTGATTGGAGCAGAGTTTATTTGAAATGGCTGAGTATTAAAGCAGGCCTCCGTCAGTCTTGAGAGACTATGGTATCGTGCTTGGCGCTGCATACGCTGCATGTGAAGCACAAAAGCCTGGCTTAGATTGTTATGGAGGATAGGCTGTTACCCAAGCAGCAAGAATATAGGTACATTTGTAAGCTCACAGTGAATTGTCTGTTACATCTAAGGAAAAATTCCGTACAACTTTAATACCAGAAAAACTAACAGCCTAATCCTAAATTCCCTTGCACTGGTGTAAGCTAGTGCACTACAGTTTATCCCATGGGAGAATATTGGCTGCTGGATGACTCCTCAGGGTAAGAGGACATTAGTTCCCTTCCTCTAGGGTAAGTCCCAGAAGCCACATCCACACTGTATTTATGAATTTGCTGGCATAAGTTCGAGTTGATCTGTGTCAGTGGTGGTAGGAGGCCTTTAACCGCAATCCTATCCACCATTACCAGATACTAAGGCTGTAATCCTAAACACACATTCCTGGGAGTAAGCCCCATTGAATTTAATGGGACTTACTTCTGAGTAGACAGGGTTAGGATTGCACGCTAAGCCCCTAATGACCATAATGGGACTTAACTATTAATAGCCACTTAATACCAACAAAAGGTGTAGTGATGAATTCTGAAGTGCAAGAAACTTATCAAGGTACTACCTACTTTATAGCCATGTTCCACTCAGATAATGTAACATATAAAAAAACTTTCATTGTTTTATTCCTCCTGCTGTTTATTCTTGCATTGAAACTTCTTACCTTCATTTAATGATCTATCTCATATTATCTCAACTACAGTGGATTGCAATAGTTCAAAACAAATATTTTAAAATTGAAATGTAAGAAAGATAATTATCCTCCTAGATACAACTGCATAGGATTGTAGTTTTAGCATGACCCCCATCCAGTTTCTTATGTAGACCTTGGAAAGGAATTAGCCTACATATTAACATAGGCCCATAGATGGGCATTTCCTAACCAGTGCTGCTTGTACCATCAGTGGTTCTTGAGGTAGTATCCAAGTATCTTGAGGTAGTATAGCTCAAGTATAATTCCTCCCAGTAACTGGTTAGTCCTGATGGTTAGGTCTGCTATAGGAGTCACAGAACTTTGCTCTTCTTTTCCCTCATCGATTGCATCCCTAAATACCAAGCGTGGAGGTAATGAACAGAAGAGTTGTAACCTTCTGTATATTTGGAGTTGAACTTTTTGAATGTTATTCACAGAAACTTCTGTGTTAAGACAGGCAGGATCAAAGAACATCTCTGTGAATGAATTAGCTAAAGAATGGCGGGGTTGTCCGTATACGAGGGTTGTTTGAAAAGTTTTGCCTCCACGTCTGTAACTACTTTATTAACAGAGCAAAATGAAATATTTTACATTGACAAGTAACTTTGAAATGTCCACCTTTGAAGGGGTACGTTGTGTTTCGATATAGTCACCACTGACGGCGATGCCATTCCACCATCGATACACTAGTTGTTGCAAGCCGTCACAGAAGAATGAGGCGGGCTGTTGACGACACCAAGAATGCACCACGTAGATGACTTGTTCGTCAGACACAAAGCACGTGCCCTTAAGACGTTCGTTCAGCTTTGGGAAAAGTCACAAGGTGCTAAGTCTGGGCTCGAGACCCGGGTTGGCCCCACAAGACAGGGTGAGCTCCTGTCCTTAGCCCAGCTCTGTGACGCCAGCTGGATCCAATCGTATCAGCTCTGCCTTTCCATTGAACTAATTCAGTGGTGTGGAGAGGGGGGATTTGCTGCTTGGGTAACAGCCTATCCTCCATAACAATTTAATCCAGGCTTTCGTGCTTCGCATGCAGCGTATGCAGTGCCGAGCACGATACCGTAGTCTTTCAAGACTGACGGAGGCCTGCTTAAAGGTGGGTGAGGCAAAATATCTGTGAAACCCATTTTCTGCAACGCCACATTTGTCTCCCAACTTATGTGAGGGCGAGCATTGTCGTGTTGAATGATCAAAGTTTTTTGAGGACTGACTCATCGCAGATGAACACACAAATTATGCAGTGTCTGCACATAGCGTTGTGAGTTGACACTTGTGCCACGTTCAAGAACGTGAATCAATGTGAATCAACATGACAATGCTCGCCCTCACACAAGTTGGGAGACAAATGCGGTGTTGCAGGAAATGGGAAATGCAGGAAAAGTGAAACCCATTTGCGTCACCCACCTTATAGCCCGGACTTAGCGCCTTGTGACTTTTGGCTATTCCCAAAGCTGAAGGAATGTCTTAAGGGCACGTGGTTTGTGTCTGACGAACAAGTCACCTATGCGGTGCATTCTTGGTGTCCACAAAGGCGGACATTAAAAAGTTACTTGTCAATGTAAAATATTTCATTTTGCTCTGTTAATAGAATAGTTACAGATGTGGAGGCAAAACTTTTTGAACAACCCTTGTATAATGTCTAGCTGCAAAGATTTGTCTTCAAAACATCCTTCAAGAAGGGATAGATTTTGTATTCTCTTGTATAGTTGGACAACACTGAGAAGGAAAGGTTAAGTGGTTTGCTCAAAATCACAGAGGGAGTATGGATTAGATTTCAAGAATATCTGATTCCCTCTCAGCCTATGACACCTCTCAAAACCAGATAAGGAGAGATTATGAGATAGCTCACTGTGTTGGAACAAGATTATCATGGGGTCTGGTGACCTAATGATGACTAAAAATCAAAGCTCAAATGATTTGCTGTATCTCTTCTGCTGCTCCAAAGGGTGGTTTTGTGTGTATATATGTGTGTGTGTGTGTTGTTGTTGTTGTTGTTGTTGCATCAAATGAAAAACAAAGTTTGAGTAGGTAAACAATTTGAGTTGTTACATATTTCTGCTAAAGAGGAAGTTGAGGGGGAAATCGAAGTGTAAAGCCTATGGGTGAAATCCAGAGTAACTATGGGGAGTCCTTGCTCCGGAGTAAGAACAAGTTACTCTGGATTGCAATATGAATTTCCCATAGGTTTTCACTAGCTGGTGCAGTAACTATGGGTGCACGTAATGTCTCTTACTGCTCCCATAGTTACTCTGGATTGTACCCTATGTCTCTTTATTTCCAAGAGCCCCGTCCTTTATTTCCTACTATGTACCAAGTGTGGAACTGCTATGTTGAATTTTTCATAATCAAAATCAAGAAAAAGCTCGACATATGAAGCATTCATATCTGGAAAATCTGGACTACCGTCTGCTGATGTCTAGTTTTTTTTCAATACACAAAAGATGTTTATATAGAGGAGGTGATTTGGTCACCTTTTGAAATCCTGAATCCCGAGAGGCCCATTCAAAGTACTTAAATTCTCATTGTTTTTTATGTCGAAAGTGATGGCAACATATCCAAAGTCACCTGCCCCTAGTCACCTTTGTCTCCTCCTGTCATTGGAACATGTGTGAGACCTCTGCAATAATGCAGAGACTTTGGAGATGACATATGTCACCTTGTGCAGGGAGTATCAAATCAGAAGAGGTGCTTTTTTGAGATGGTCAGTGCAGTTTGAGGTCAGCACCATATGACATTTGTTACTTTGCAAAGTAACAAATGCAAACAATCTTCTACAAGTCCAGGCAACTCTCTTGTAATGTGACAGCAAAGGTCCAGGTTGCTCCCCCTTTTGCAGAATGTAGTCATTCTAGCCTCAGGTTTTGTGAGGCTATGGATGCTTAGGCTGTCAGTGCACAGACATGTGCTTGACTCCGTACATCACCATGGGAATGGGGAGATCGATTAGTTGTGCTGCCCTAGATTAGGATAGTAACCATAATGGTGGACCACTTATAACAATAGAACTCCTGGTACACCTCCAGGATGCCTGTTGCATCATAAAAGGCACATCACTGCCATGCACTGTGGGAACAACAACACAAATGACTGACGACCCACCATATATGGTAACAAATGCCACACCAATGCAGGCAAGGTGATGGCAAGGATGTTTGGGGGGGCTGAGGGAGTAGCAGAACAAGAGATTAGGCAGGAAGGGGATTTTATGAGGGTAAGAGGAGGTGATCCCAGCATTGGCAGTGCATGCCTGGATGCTTTCCCAGTTTTTCTGGCTTGGCATGTCCCCTGCTTTTTCTTAAAAAAAAAAAGCAGGCCTCCATCAGTCTTGGAAGACTATGGTATCGTGCTCTGCATACGCTGCATGCAAAGCACGAAAGCCTGGGTTGGATTGTTATGGAGGATAGGCACTGAATTAGTCCAATGGAAAGGCAGAGCCAATACGATTGGATCCAGCTGGCATCGCAGAGCTGGGCTAAGGACAGGAGCTCACCCTGTCTTGTGGGGCCGACCCAGGTCTCAAACTGTGGCCTGCTGGTTAACAAGCACAGTGTCTTAGCCACTTGCGCCACCCACAGCCCTACACTGATTTTTCTTACACTCCAGCAAAAGAGTTGATGTGGATTGGAAGTGACCCTTTGGCAACAAGGTGGCCTACTGGGTGGTAAGTAAAATATTTGCTTACCTCTCCCAGACTGTCTGGTCCCTTTTCAATTATAGTATGCCGAATGTGTCTGGCTCGTGTGGTCTGTACTATGGACTGGCAGAGGCTAGGGATAGACTATTAGTTGTATTATCAGGACCCCAGTTGCTATGGGCTCTAAAGCAAAGCCCTCTCCATGTGTACAGAGGATCTTTCTCACCTCTTGATGTCCCAGTTGATGCTGATCCTTGGAACCACCTCTGAATATTTTGGCATCTTCCTTTCTTATTTTTCCATTATTCCCCAGTGGGAATGGAATCACACAAAGCCCTGGGGAAAAAAAATGTTTTTACTCAAGAAGAGAAAAGGGAAAGAGAATTTCACATGTTTCTTCACATAAATCAGCACATACACACAGAAAAGAAACTCAGGAGCATATATACAGTTGTGTCTGTGTTTTTTGGCTTTTGAGACAGCCCTATTACCATATAAAATAAACCATATCAATCTTATATACGTTGTTGCATATGGTTCCATGTTACCCATTACACTTAGCAAGTCTGTTTGTCAGAAAACCCTAATTGCTTTATGCACAAGAACATTAAGCTGCAGTAAATTTCTATACACAGCTGTTCCATTACTGCAGAACAAGTTTTATCTCCTAATAAATTGATGTTTCTTTTTAGTGTCAACTCCAAGCAAAATTTACATCCCAGGAGGTGAACCTTAACATTGTATAATTAGTTTGCTGCCAGAACTTGGCGATAAGAGGGGATATCCTTTAAAAGTATCGATGAAGCGAAAGTTTTGGCTTCTGTTAATTGTTTCTTGAAAGCTTAATTGTGATTAAGAGCATCTTTAATTGAGGGGGTGGAAAGGAAAAAAATTATGACCTTTAAAACACATATTGCAAATAGCCTCTCTCCCTTTGGTATGAGTTCCACCATAAAGGCAAAATACTAAAAGTGTCCTTTAAAACCTATGAAGAAGGAGGCAATAGCAGTGGCACAGTATGGAGTCACATTTAGGTTAATGGAACAGGAGCTTATGCGACTCTGGACTTTGATTAATATTTAATTACTCTTTAGTGGAAGGCTGTGATTTTGAATTAAAGAGGCCACGAATAAAAGAGCAAATTCACTGACGACTTCTCATAAATCTGATCTGCCATTGTGGGGATTTAAATTAAAATGCGATAAGTTTTGTTTTGTCCTTATTTTATGCTTGCTGTACATCAGCAACAAGTAATTGACCAGGAACATCTGACTCGATGAAATGTGACCTGAACTGGACAGCAATAACTTAGCCATGTAAAGACATATTTTTGGGGGGCAAAATCCAGAGCAGTTACGGGTCCACGCAGTTATGTCACCCTCTAGTGTTATCTTATGGAAAGTCACTTTAACTGCTCCATTGCAAAGGGCTTATTTTGTCTTTAGGATATGGAACTAGGAGACCAGTGAGCCTAAATTCTATTCCGAAAGACAGAACATCAACCCTACTCCCAGCAATAGGTCCCTAGAAATTTTCAATTTGATTTTTTTTTCCAAATTCAGTTCACTATACAGGATTTTCAATGCCATTTATATGCTGAAAACACAAAACAAATTTCAAGGAATGTCAACACAAGGCTGCTGGGGGACCCAGGGGGACCCAGGACACAGCTATGTTGTGTCATAATTCTCCAGATTGAGAAGCTCCCAAAATAATGTACTGAAAATTTATTCCTACTTAATAATCTATTAATATTATTTAGATTTTGCATGGTCTGAAAGAATGCAGGAAAGAGAGGTGTCCAGGCCAGGAAATACACATAGCATTATTTCCTATTGTGACCAGCACTAATGTGAGAAAACACATTGTCTGACTGCAGTCAAACAGTATTGACTGCAATGTATTGTAGTTTTCAAATGTTGTAAACCACCTTGTGAGACATTTCAGAGGAAGAAGTGATATCATTGTCTGGATAAATAAAATTATGGTGAAAAATATCTCTATAAAACAGTTTAACTTGGAAACACATCCCTTGAAAATACCAGATTTACTTGGAGCTGGATCTGAATTTCCAAATCTATACATATAAAAAGGAACAGTCACTGACTGACTGAATCACTCACTCACTGACTCATCAACGCCCAGCCAAAACCGGTGGGCCTTGAAGCGTGAAATTTGGGGTGGGTGTTCTTTCCATGACGGAGGGATGCTCTAAGAACTGGTTTTCAGAAATTCCAACTGGAAGGGGGTGAAATGGGGCACAACGCGTTTTCTTCCCTATACTTTGCATTGAAGAATCGGTGATTGAGGGATGCTCTGCCCCAACCCCTGGACCTAGAAGCATGAAATTCAGGGACGCTGTTCATGGGGGAATGATGCGCCTGGGGGATGATGCTGCAATGCGGGTACATTTTCGCTAATTCCTTATAAAGCAGCAACCATATCCCATATCTTTTTTCCTCCTTTCTTTTCTTTTCATCGCAAATCTAACAGGATTTTTTTCTGAAAACCACAGCATTTAATGTAACCTAAATATATTTACTTCACACAATTCTCTACCTTCTACTTATAAACAACCACTGATAAAATCTCTGAAGTTTCAACATAGCTGCATAAGTCTTCCCTTGTGTTCCAATCTGATAAGATCCTATAGAATTTCCTCCCTATTCCAATCAAGTTGGTCATTGTGTTCAACAGGACTTGCCAATGTTGAATAAAGTACAATGAATAAAGTACATTTCCCGATTGGCAAAAGTGGAACATTAAGTAGGGTATTTCTATACATTGGTTTCTCACAGTTAAACAAACAACTATATTAGAAGATGAATCACTGCATGGTGTTCTTCCTGGCTTTATGAAAACAGATTTTTCATAGTATTGCAGGTGCCACAGACAAGCATTTCTTCAATCCAATGTATCTTAAATCCAATCCTCTTACAGTTAAAAGTTTTATAATTTTTTTGGCTCAGAAAACTTCAGGTGGAAGAATCAAGAGGCCAAATTATCTTCTTTGATCAAAAACCATTTGATGTTAACTGGTTTTACACCCTTATCCCACAAATATGTAGGCAGAGTGAAGGGTCTTTTTGAGGGAGTACTCACCAGTACTGAGTACTGGCACATCTGTGGTAATGGTACCTCTGTGGCCCCTGAATAGACATGCCTATTTTTACAAGTAATATCATCTCATGGTGACTACCCCACCTTTATTTCTAGGGGGAAAAAAGCACTGAGGAAGTGCAGTATTTCCCTTCATGTCTCAGAGGGCATATATCAAGAGGTATAATGATGATGATGATGATCTTCATGTAGTACTTTAGAATGTTATATGCTCTTCTCAATAATCCTTTGGTAGATTAGTGTAATTATTCCCATATTGTAAGAAAGGGTTTGACAGCCATGGTTGACAGCATGTGGTTGCCTAAATGTTCCCTAGTGAATTTATGACAGAGACAATGTTTAAAATGGGGATTTCCTGGCTTAGAATTCATTATCTAAAGGCCTAATGATTGGTTCCCAATGGACATGATCTGCAGGCACATCATATCTCTATCTAAGCAGGTCTAGATAGGCTTTTCTTTGTAGGTAACTTACTGAGAATCTCATTGCTGCCTTGGGTCCTATGATAGAAAAAGTGAGGTGTGGATTAAATATAAAATTAATAAAAATGAAAGATACGTACATCAGAGTTAAGAAGTCTAATAGTTCTGCAAACAACTCAGCACCATTCACACATTTGCAAACAACTTAGCATTATTCATGGAAAAGAGACCCAGGGCAAAATCCAGAGTAACTGCAGGGAGTCCTTGCTCCGGTGTAAGAACAATTTACTCCTGATTCCAATATGAATTTCCTATTGATTTTCACTAGGAGGTGCACATAATGTCTCTTACATGCTCCCATCATTACTCTGGATTTGGGGGTATCATTCAGGTTATTTGCAAGCCTCTATAAGCAGCTGGTAGCTAAAGGTGAAGGATCTTAACCTGGCTCCAAACTTTTCATAGCATCTCCTTTAACAAGTTATGCCTGTTTTCTGAAGACTGATATCAATTGGGACACAAGTGGTCGTTTTAATTTTAAGGTCCATGTGGCTTCAGAAATTCATGTCTTTTATTGACTTTATGATTAGCCACTCAGATGTGAAGCAGTGGCATAGTTAGAGGGAGTGTAAAGCACTAAATTTTGCAGGGATGCTCTCCTGCAAATACGGGTAAGGGTCCTCTCTCCCTTGCTTTCGGAGCCGTTTCAGGCGACGGGAGCAACACAGAGGTGGTGAAGCTCCCTGCAAAACTTATTGCTTATTGCAAAACTTATTGTCTAGCTAACCTGCTGATGTGAATAGTAGTATTTCAGATTTTTTTTAATGATAAAAGTTTCTTATTTGCTTAGAACTGGACTCATTAAGCAAGATCCTGAAAGGCATGTTAGTGTTTCATTCACAGTTACTAAAGGACTTAAAATGGAAGGACTAAAATCTGGCGCTTCATAATTTTTTTTATTTTTTATTTTTTTGTGGGGGGTTCCTTCAATCTAAATGATTGAAGCCTTCAATGATTGAAGCCTCTAATGAGCCTAAAGATATACATGTGGATTTATGGGACAATATAATATATGGGAAAGTTCAGAGACGACACTTTGATGACAAAATAAAATGTTATTCTAACCTCATCCAAACAATATTGTGATGGCAAATTTAAATGATATCAGTGTGGATATAATTTTAAACGATGTCAAAGCAATGTGCCATCTAAAATCCGTGGAGATGCTATTTTGATGTCAAAATGAAAAATTGTCAACACAAGTCAGTGGGGATGTTCTACCGAAAGAAAAAGTGGTATCAATTTAAGTCTGTATCATTATAATGTTGCCATTCACCCCCACAAGACATTTGACATGTTAAGTGGTATTTATTATAATTTTTTATTTCTTTCTATTTTCAGCTTAAAATGCAAATTATACCATTTAAAACAATTGGAAGTTTAACAGCATCCATTAGAATACTTACTAGGGTGAGTTACAACTCAGCCCGAACCAATCAGTTCCTGGGATATTTTGCTTAGGAGTTCTGTGCATATTCGTTGTTTCTGCTCATCCATTAAGAACATAAAAGTTTCCTGCTGGTTCAGATCACAACTGATCTATCCCAGTATTTTGTTTCAAATGGACATAGTTGGTCTCCCACCAGAGACAGGTTGCCTTTAAACTGGAGATTTTATTTCTCTGATAGCAGTTGATTGAGCTATCCTCTCTGAATTTATCTACTAGCTTTTAGATCAGTGTTTCTAAAGGTTTATCATTTGCAGTACCACCTCTCATGGTCCACCTAATGAAGTACCACAAAAAGTAATTGGCCTGTTACTTCTGGGTTGGGAGCATTCGTAAGCACTAGTAAGAGCTCAGGATGGATAGCAGAGCTCTTTCAAGAGCAGAAAAGCATGCTTTGAAGCTTCCTATTATTATGTTGCTTTCCTAGTTTCTCTGCAAAGCAGCATGGTCTGGGGTCCTGTGAGTATCACCAGACACCACTTCACATACCACTGTTGTTACCCATACCACTGATAGAGAAATACTGTTTTAGACAACCAGTGTTTCACAAGACTGGTGTTTCACAAATTGTGGGTTGGGACCCAGTGATCACTGTCAAGCTGCAGTGTATTAATGGAGACACTACAGGCCACTTCCTTGTTCCACCAAGCCTACAACCTGCTCTTATTGGCCTCCATGTGCTCCAGGAATGCTTTGAGGACTGGAATTGACTTCTGGTTTGTGTCCACAACTTTTAGTTGACTTCTGTTACTTCTGATTTATTTTCTTGAGGCCTTCTGGGGCCTGTAGAAGACCATTGGAGTGTGTTGTAGCCATTGGACCACTGGAGTTGTAGACCATTGGACCATTGTGTTGTAGACCATTGGAGTAGCCTTCAGTGGTTCCTGGAAATGCTTTGGAAACATCTGGTTGCAATTCAGCATGGAGTACAAGTTCTGTTGTGGCAGTACAATTTCGAGAACCATTCTACTAAACAAATGGCATTGAAGCTAGTGACTGTTGCCACCTCTTTTAATAGCATCAACTCTGTTGATGAAGTGCTTCTTTTGTCAGTACTGGACTTGCTGCCATCCATTTTCACTGGATGCCACAACTCTGAGCATTATGAGAGAGGCATTAAAATGTACACATTACACCACCCTCTGTGTTGTTAACTGCTGCACTGGTCTTACTATTGAATTCTCAACAGTCCTGGATAAGATTATCTTCTGATTATCACATATTATATTTCCGTTCTGAAAATAGGGAGTAACTGGGAGTTGAAACGTATTTTGATTCCATATACAGTTATATATGGAAGCTGGTGCTGATCTAATGTACATACCAAAATCTAGTTGAGCAATTGTGCAATTGAGCATGTGCAATCTCCAAAGTAAAATAAGGCCCATCCAGTATCTGAAATTGGTGGGATTCCCAATTTTTTTTCTGGGGTAATCAAGGAATTGAATTCAGTCATCCTTACTGACTCTTCCTATCTGCTGTATTTACTGCAATCTGAACTTGATTTGTCTATATGAACTATCCCTGCTTCTAGAGGTAGGCAATGGACACACAGAGTAAGCTCCTGCTGCTTCAGGGGAGAGGGTCTATTGCTGTCATACTGCTTTTCCTGTCACAGGATACTTCCTATTATTGGGTCCCCTTTCAAATAGATTCTGGAGCTATTACAGACAAGGGATTTGTTCTGGTACTGGGAATGGAAACTCTGGATGTGAAATTTCCATTCCTGAACTCTGTGAGTTCCCTCATCTGCATGGTCCCATGATGACACATTGTGCAGGAATCTGAACCAGGGGGATTGCTGTGGGACAACAACCATCCTGTTATTGAGATAACATGTGTCTTTCACAATGGCTCCCGAAGTATTTTATAATCCAGTACGTTATTTTTGCCTTTTCTTCCACCCTGTTTGAAAATGTGAATTTAATACTAGTTAGAACTGCCCTGTTCCCCTAATGGAAGAGCCTTTTGAAAATACAGAGTATTTGACCATAATATAACCAGGCAAATTTGTACATATAAATATATTACAAAAGAGGGAATAATGGATATGGATGTGTACTATCCTCAAGATACAAAGACTGGTGTAACATAGGTCTTTCCTTACCTCATTATATGATGAGACCAACCTTTGAAGTTAGGAGGTATTATGACTTAGCACCAGTGGTCTTGATAGGGAGGTGCAAGAGGGTCCAGGCCATACCAGGGAACATTCATGGAAGATGGGGTGACACTACTACTTGCCAACAAATCATGTTATACATCATTAGATGCATATTGTCATGCAGAATGCAATGAGACAAACCACATAGAAATATCTCTATTCTTTCCCATGTTTTAAGAAAAACAAAAAACAGCAGGGACCAGAACCATGATGCCTAACCACATCCACCGCCCAAGTCATTGGGGAGTCCATCATGGTGTGATACAATGGCCTCTGCTACTCAGTGATACAAACTCTAGTGATGTCACTGCTCAGCACCAGATCTTTATGGTTGAAAGATAATTTGAACAGATCCCCCCTTAAATACATTAACTACTACAGTGTCCTAACAGCATTTGCTCAAGTCATCTTGATCCCTCTTGATTCATTCTGTCCTTCTTTCTTCTTTGTAATTTTTCAACGTGAAACCCTGATCCCATGTGGACTCCACTTTTATGTTCCTTAAGAATTCAAAATTCAGTGGTACCTTGCGTAACAAACGTCTCACATAAAATATGTTCCACGTAACAAACAAAAATTTCTCTGGGATTCTGCTTCACGTAACAAACTGTGCTTCACATAACAAACACACTCGTTGGCAGTTGGGGTAGATGCGCTGGCCGGCATTCCTTTTAAAAAGTTTCAGGGCTACCTAGCACACCTGCCCATAGCGAAAGCAACACTTCTGCGCTGTTCCTCCTGTGGCCGGACGTCAGCTGGGCAGAGGGAAAGAACAGCAGAATAAAAGAGGGAAGCAGCTCAGGGCTAGCCAGAGGGGAGCAGGGGAGAGAGAGGCTCAGGATGAAGAGAAGGAGAAAGTGGGGAGACACTTTGAAAGTGTCTTTGACTGCAGCTTCCTAACCATGTCTACCCAGAAGTAAGCCCCATTGTGTTAAATGGGGCTTACTCCCAGGAAAATGTCTTTGATTGCAGCCTCCTAACCATTTCTACCCAGAAGTAAGCCCCATTGTGTTAAGTGGGGCTTACTCCCAGGAAAGTGTCTTTGCAGCCTCCTAACCATTTCTACCCAGAAGTAAGCCCCATTGTGTTAAATGGGGCTTACACCCAGGAAAGTTTCTTTAAGACTGTATCCTAAGTAGACTTCATAGGATCATGAACATTGAACGCATGTTTTGAATTCAGTTCCAGTGTTTTGTCATCATTTTTACATCTTGTTAATATTTTTTATGAATTTTTTGGGGTTCTGGAACCAATTGTCTGAGTTTCCATTATTTCCTATGGGAAAATTCGCTTCACGTTAATAACATTTCACATAATAAACATGCTTCCAGAACGATTTAAATTTGTTACGTGAGGCGCCACTGTATTCCACTTTGCCTATATTTACAATACATTATCAACATCTTTGACTCAACCCAACAGTGTAATAAGATTTGTCAAATCTCTTGATGAATAATGTATAGATGTATAATGTATATTGTTGTATATCTTGTATGTATAATGAATAGAAATATTTCACAACGGGTACAAAATGCACAACGGGTACAAACGGATACTAACCTTATCTTGCACTACCATCTGATTTTGACAATAATTCCTGCTTGGAATATTTTGTATTTGAGAAAAAAAATCTAGCGCTATTTAATTATTTTATTTTTTCAAAAAACATAGTTGAAAATTCCTATTTTAGCTGCATTGTTGTAGGACCCCGAAATATTTACTTTATTCTTTTTTTTTTCTTAGCCACATAGAAAGAATTCCCCAAAGAGTAACACTAAATTTTTTGTCTGCCTCATGTGAGCTCTGACAGGCTAATAAGGAAGAATGATGGTAGCAATAAAACAGGGTCTTGGGTGCATCCCTTAGACTTTTGCTGCTGGAAAAATGATGTCCCTTGTTACAAGATGACCACATAGGAACTCAAAGGAAAAGCTTGTCTTGAACAGATGCAGAGTGTGCTGCAGGGACCTCCCTCTCAGTCATAAAACATCCCGTAGACTCCGAGTATCACATCAAACGCAAGTGCTGGATCAACAGCTTTGGAGAGCACCTTTTTAACCTAGGGAGAATAGAGCTGTATGTTTTTAATTTGTGGTGATTTACTACATGGAAATTGGTGTGAAATGCACCACAAATCAGTGTCAAAAGTGGGAAGTGAATTTTATCACAGCTGAAGGAAGCACAAGCTCCGGGGAATTAGCATAACTTTCTTGCAATGTTGTTCCCATTACAAGATGATGGGCAGATTTCTCTGGAAAGTCAAAAATGACAGGAAACTTCCTAAGCAGCTAATTTCATGCTCCTGCAGGCATGCACACTGTCTCTAGTGCGCGCACACAGAGGCATGCCTTCTGGCCTTCAAGCTCCTTTAGATGGAAATTTGGCATTTGTATTCCTAACTGGTGCCCAGTGGCATAGCTAGTGGGGTGCAAAGCACTAGGTTTTTCAGGGAGCATCACCTCAGCATGCAAGTGGCTTTTCCCTTTTGGAGCCATTTTGGGTGGGGAGCAAAATGGAAACATGGGAATGGAATGACTCTGAAGGGAAGGGGCTGCTTGCTTGTTGAGGTGACACCGCTTGAAAAACCTAGGCTGCGGTCGTAACCTAAGCTTATCTGGGGATGTCACAAAAGTGCACCCTTAATGATTTGCACTCCCTCTAGCTACAACACTAATGTGGCCTAGATAGAATGCAAAGGAGTCTCCTATGTCGTAATAAGTTGATCCATGAATTTTGGCTATAAGAAGAAAACACAAGCATTAAAAGATATATTTTATGCACTCCTCTTGCAGTACCGTAACTATTAAGTTGAATTTTGCATGTGTTTGTATGTGTGCTCATTTTATAGCGAAAATAAGTAAATATTGCAAAATATATATGAAAGCCAGTTCAGATCTGGAAGCGTAAAACTCAGCATTCCAAAAGGTGTACTTGTATAAGTGACTAACCCTACAATCCAGAGTAATTATGGGAGCACATAAGAGACATTACGTGCACCCGTAGTTATGGCACCACCCAGCGAAACCTATGGGAAATTCATATTGCAATCCAGAGTAAATTGTTCTTATGTTGGAGCAAGGACTCCCCGTAGTTACTCTGGATTGCGCCCTAAGGCTGCAATCTTAAAGACACTTTACTGGGAGTAAGACCCATTGAATACAATGGGTCTTACTTTTGAGTAGACACGGATAGGTTTTTACTCTAACTTTACATGAATAATCAATTTGAGGCAAGACATTCAGCCCCTAGAAGTGAATGTGAAATTGAAAATGGGTTTATTGAACATATGGGGGATTTGCTGTGAATGTGCTGTGAAACTCAACAAGAACAGCTAATAAAATTAAATAAAGCCTATGCAGAGGAACTATTCTTATCTGTACATGAGTAATGAATGGAATGAGAGAAGATTTTTTTTAAGCAACAAACACTGAACATCTTTTATATATTTTAAGTTCTTTGTTTCTCAGGAAATCATGAGCAGCAATCCTTAACACACTTTCCTGCAAATAAGATCCATTCTGAGTAGACATGATTAAGATTGTGCTGAATGTCTTGGAGTATTTTGTTTGGCGTGGGAAAGGTGAGGTATAAATAAATAGAAGCCCAATCATGGAAAACATGTCAGTATTTATATTAAAAATTGTTTACTATAATAATTGTTTTGTAACAGTATATAATGTGTTGTCACGTATATATCTCTTGGGCAGTTCACAGATGGAACTAACTATTGCTGCAACCCTAATGCCCTGTTAGGCTGGCATAAGTCCTGGCAAAAGTCCAGTGCTGGCCTGGGAGTGTCACAAAAGTGGCATAAGGCACTTCTGTGCCACTCCTTAGCAGGTTAAGCCAGTGCCCAACATGCTCCAGCCTCCCCAGCCCATCACGGGTATGGGGACCAAGTGACTTGTTCTGGCCTAAATTGGTTAGGATTGCACCCAAGGTAAACAATGTTTTGGATGGATGGATGGATGGAAGGAGTTTGATTACACACAGCAAAAGCACAACTCCCATGGTAAAGCTTAACACTGCTTTGCATTTTCCTTCCTTGTCTCCTGCTCAAGCAGTGACTGGAGGGGTCCAATTTAATATACACTCAGGTTGCTCTGAACTTTGGCAAACGTATATTCTGCAGGCTTAATGCTCTGCCAGAAGAGTGAGGAGGCCATTAATAGTCAATGAAGCAATCTTCACTGGAACAGCCACTGTTTCTCTTCCATTCTACCTGGCATGACTTATTTTTAAGTGACATTTAGTAGTTCTTGAGTACTATCTAACCATAACAGAACTGAATAAGTTCAACCAATTGGCAGTTGGTTCACTGGATTGGGATTGTGGCCAGGGCCAGAGCTGGAGAGCATAGCATGTACTTCGCATGGCAAAAAATTCTGGGTTTAATCGCTGGCATCTCCAGGTAAGGCTGGGCAGAGTCATCACTGGGTTTTGTGTCACCCATTGTAAGAGCTCATTGTGTCACCCCCTGGTGCTATTTGTATTGTAACAGACTGTGATGCCCCTGTGGAGCCATCTGTATATAACAGACTGCACAGCATAAATTACTATACAATAAACACAGAATAAATTAGTAAAGCATACGCATAGCCTGAACACAGATATCACTGGGGCAGGTGTCACCTCCATTATCTATTTTATTTATTTTAATATATAATAGGTTGCCTATTATATAATATATATAATATATTACATAATATATATATTTAATATATAATATGTTGCCAAATATATAATTGAAACAAATCAACCAATGATACGTGATAACACACAATAGAATATGTATTATAGTATTACCTCTGATACATGGAAATGGGAGCTGACTCATACTAACCCACTTATTGGTTTCCTGCTGTGTCATAATAATATCTCATTGGGTGCAATCCTAACCAACTTTACAGCACCAGCATAAAGGCAATGCAACACCAAGCTAAGGAAATAAACATTGTCTTTCCTTGAGGAGGCCTCTGTGATTGTCCTCCAACTATAGGCTGCAGCACATGCTGCACTGGCACAGCTGTGCCAGTGCTCAAAAGTTGGTTAGAATTGCACCCATTGGGTCTTAGAGCAATCAGTCTCATTGGTCAGTTTTGAGTCAAGGAAATTCACTTAGGCTGCAGTCCTAAAGACACTTTCCTCAGAGTAAGACCCATTGGACACAATGGGGCTTACATCTGAGCAAACATGGTTAGGAAACCACAAACATGGTTGTGCTCAGTATCTACCATTTGAAGGATACCATTTGAAGAATTCAGTATGGTTTTTTTAAATTACATTCCACATGAAATTACCTTTCCAATGGTATATTACATAGTGGCATTATTCATAAATATAAATTTTCCAAATGGTTTCCAAAATTTTGGCCAGTAGTATATCACCCACAGATGGAACTAACTATTTATTTTATTAGTTTATTGCACATCACATGAACCCCTAGTGATGCCAATGGGAGTGGAAAAGATCCTTAGCTAAAACTCCTGAGAACCTCTGCCTTCCAAAACTGAACTAGATGGACCAATGTTTGAGTACAATTTATATGTAGATTGTAGTACTTATGAAGCTCATTACTGTATTCACCATTTGTAGCTACTATGTGTAGACTTCCATAGTTGGAGGGATTGTGGAGATCCATTCCTGTGGAGATCCATTCCTGCTTCCATGACTGATGTAGCTGAGTTACAATTAGCATCAATGATTATTTGCTAAGATTGTGGTTGTTGTATCTATAGTGTTGTCACTTGATTTTAATAACAGTACTCTCTTTTCCATCCTTTTTGACCAAACATTTTTTTCCTCCCCAAAGCATTAGCCATTCCCGTTCAGTAGCTCGCTTGAATCCACTTTATCACACTGACAATCTGTCCGTTCTGAAAGGATTACAACTCTGTACTTCAGTGCATGACATCATAGTGAGATATTGCTTAACGATCTGAGACTCCTAACAGCCATTGCTGTGGCTTCTTGTTACTGAAAATATGTGACAGCTCTGGCCTAGATGAGCTTCGCTTACACTGCACTTTTCCAGCCCATGCTGGCAATTTTGTGTGTTTTGAGCCGCATTCACGAAACTGCTGAGGGCATACAATATGTAGCTGGCAAGCATCAAAGAAGCCAAGAGAAACATGGTATAACTTCACCCATTAAGTGGTGAAATTGACTTTAAACAGGATTGAGTGCTGTGTGGATGACAATCAAGTAGGAGGTCTTTATTAGGGAAATTATTTGTTTGTTTGTTTATAAAACATATAAAATAAAATTTCCCAAATAAAGACTTCCTACTTAATGGTCTTCAGTTTGGTGGTCTTGGTGACCTCTGAATCAGATGAGACTCAAAGCAATACACAGTGGAAGTGTGGCAGCAACTGAGTTGTCATACAGGTTCCCAAACTAAGGGTCAGGATCCACCAGATAGTCATGCATTGTTGTTGTTTATTTGTGGGCTGCAAGATATAGCTAACAAGGAAAATGTACTGAGCCTTATGGAAACTGAAATTTTATAGTACATGCACATTTAGAACACAAACCATGTCTTACAAAAGTAAGTCCATTGTGTTCAATGGATCTTACTTCCAGGAAAGTATGTTTAGGATTGCAGCCTTACCTGCAAATAGATGAACATTCCTCCATCCACTTCAAAAGGCAGGATGAGAGAGGAACACTTCTACACCAGATGGTCCCAATTTGATGAACAATAAACTCTTGAGAAGGAAATAACCCCCTCTCCAAGCTGGCAAGGAAAATGTATTGAGTCCTATGGAAAACTAAACTGAGCCAGATAGGAACTTAGGGTGACTAAAGAGACTTTCCTGAGAGTAAAAACCACTGAACACCCCCAAATCCAAAGTAACTATGGGAACACATAAGAGACTTTACATGCACCCGTAGTAACTGCACCACCTACTGAAAACCTATGGGAAATTCATATTGGAATCCAGAATAATTTGTTCTTACACCAGAGCAAGGTGTAGTTGCTCTGGAGTTACGGGGAGTAACTCCCTGTACTTACTCTGGATTTTGCCCTTAAGTAGACTGATGTGCCTCAACTCTTATCTAAGTCCAGGCTAACACATGGCTACCAGAATGGTCCCAATCCAATTCTGAGCTCAATAGAATTGATGCAGAGCACAACAAATGCTCCAGAAGATGGTTCCCCCACGCCCTTCAATAGTAATAAGAAGGTTGTATGGTTGGTAAAGCAAAAATTTTTTTACCATTTTGAATTTTGAAAGTAATTATTTAAAAGGCACTTGGAAACCGTATTTAACACAGCTGAAATATTTTGTCTGCCATTTGTTATGTCTGTTCCATTTGTCTTCTTTTATGTTACTCGCTATCTTTTGTTACTAAAATTGTGTAGCTTTTTGAATATGAAACATATTCAATATTAAAAAAAGAATATGAAACACATTCTGTGCTTTTTCATGTTACTGCACATCAAACTAATATATTTATAGGTTCAAGGCTTAAAAGGATGCTGTGAGGATAGAAATTTGAAATCTTTATCAAGATTTCTGAAATTGCAAACTGTGATTTACTGTAGCATTCAGAAAGTAAAACTGGAGAAGGGATTAATGCAAACAACTCTAAGCTATTTTAAATATTCTATTTTGTGTGTGCGTGCATGTGTGTTTTTATATGAAGCAAGCATGACAAGTCTTTATGATGGGATTGCATTGCTGGCTTTAGAAGCTCAGCCAACTGGCTCCAAAGGGAATGGGTTGCTAGCATGCTGCAGTGAGGCTCCCTGTTAAAACCTAGGATGCAATCCTAACCTGGGTTGGCACAACTCCCATGGTGATAAAGAGAGGCAAGCATATGTCTGTGCACTGGCCTACCTCTCCTCCAAGAGTGATGCAGAAGAGTCTTACAGCACTTTTGTGACAACCCTGGGTCAGCAAAGGATTTACGCTGGGGCTTAGACCAACCTAACTCAAAGTTAGGAGTGCAGCCTTAGTGCTTTACACCCCTTCTAGCTATGCCACTGCATATCCAAAAGAACTTGCACTGCGTTCACTCGGTCATACTCAAATAGGAAGTGTGTAGGATTTGCAACCCCTTTGTCCCTGCTTTAGTAAGTAAAGATGAATGCTGATGTTTCTCTGTGGCAAAATGTACCACATGTCCATTAACCTTTTAATGCTGTCAGACTGATCAGTTCAAAAGACTTGTAAGAAAATAGGCCTAAAGGGTGACAGGATCCTATTGACAGGTAAAAATAATCCAATAGCTCTGTCTCCAGATTCTGGAGTGGTGCCCAGGGGGACCAAGGTTCTGACAGCAGCCAAGAGCTAAAGTGAGTAACAATTACCTGTCATGTTGTTTCAACATTTCAGGACCTCATATAAAAAGACAACTCTCGGCCATTATTTTAAAGACATTTAAAGATAATTTGAATCGTATTAAATACAAAATGGTAAACATGCCAGTTTTGTTGAAAACTGATTTACAACCTTCATGAAGTGGATATTTTAAATCATCACCAATTATATGATGAGCAATTTGCATGCAACCCATTCAAACTGAAGTTCTGTTTCACCATTGCACTTCAAACGTTTTTCAGCTATATGTTGCAAATCTTGCCTGGTCAGCAGTGTGAGGTGCTGCACATCCCCACATCCTCACGTGAGGGAAAAACCATCATGTTTAAGTGATTTAGGGTGCAATCCTACCTAGATTGGCACATCTCATCAGTCTTCCCATTCCTGTGATGATGTAGGGAGGCAAGCTCATGTCTAGGCACTTGCTAATCCTCCCCCAGAAATGGTGCAGAAGTGTATTATGACACTTTTGTGACACTCCAAGGTCAGCTCTGGACTTATGCCAGGGTTTAGGCCAGCCTAAATGGAGGTTAGGGTTGCAGCCTTAAGTGCTCTCCATGAAGTCCCAGTAATACATAATTAGTTGCCAATTTTGACACCTTTTGTGTTATGGGATAAAAAGGGTCAAAATTCATTATAGAGCAATGTTACGCAAACAGTAGTAATGCTTGAGAAAAGGTCTGAACTATTTGCTAGAATTCTGGATGCCTGCTGCCCAACAGCAAGACCATGAACACAACTCAACAAACCATGGTGTGATGTTAGGCTCACACAGCGGCATCCCAAAGCACGCTTTTCCACACTCGAAAAATTCCTCCAGTTCTCCTTGAGCCTCTTATTGGTGTTTGTCACATTATATTACATTTTGTGATTTTATGTCACATTTTTCCATATTTGGAAAATCCCTCCTGTCCACCCTATGCCTCTCGTATTTGTCACATTATTTCTAGCCTCCCAGTTCAGAAGTAAGTGACAGTTGTTTTCTCCAGTTATTTCCTGGTGTATTTTAAATAGGTAGACTCTATGACTGTTCTGGTAGAGAACTAATGTTGACAAACACTAATCTAGTGTATTAACCTCTTTTCTCCTGTTTGTTTTCTATTTAGTAGCCGATCTTCTAACAGCAATCATAATCGGATACAGCGTCTAAGACAAGAATTTCAGCAAGCAAAACAAGATGAGGATGTCGAAGATCGGAGACGTACCTACAGTTTTGAACAACCGTGGGTAAGTTAAAGCCAGATACCACACTGTATATACTACAGCATATACCAGACTGTATAACGTTCTCCAGCATTTATTGAGGGTCTCAGCCTCAGCTGCTATCCTTAATCCCTGATGCAAGAACAATTCAGCTTAGTTTCAGGTTCCTGGGTAACCTTTAAACTCCTGACCCCTTCCGTCTGTGGCCCAACATCCCTAATTTAATTTTGTATTATGCTCTGCCATCTGTCCATTGTGTAAAGGGTATTGTTTGCCTTGTCACAAGGCCTCTCTGGGTCACATCAATGTTGACTAATAGTTCTTTCTTTTGGTTTATGCCCAAGGAGGGTTAAGGCAAAAGACGTGCATTCTTTGCATGTGTAAACTGCAAAGTCTAAAATGAAATAAAGCCTTTTCTTCTGGACTTCCTTTGAAGAATACATTAAAAACAAAAAGTACCAAAATGGATGCAGTATAAGAAAGCATTTTCTGTATTGGGAATCATCAACTAGATTTTGTTAAGGCAAACCCACACGCTCCCAGGAGGGAATAGTCTAACAGTACAATCCTATGTGTTCCTAGTCAGAAGAACTGTATATCCCACTGAGTTCAGTGTGGCTTACTAATAATGTTCATAGGATTGCAGCCTAAACCCCTAAGACTGTATTCCTTATCTCCAGTTAGGCATGCCTAAACTCCAGCATAAATCCTGTGCTTAGCTGGGGAGTCACAAAAGAGCTGTAATACACTTCTGCACCGCTCTTGAGGGAGGGCAAGGCCAGTGAACAGACACGCACTTGCCTCCCTACATCACCACAGGAACGGGAAGTTTGATGAGTTGTGCCAGCCTAGGTTAGGATTGCATCACAATTTTGGATGAGATTAAATTTGCATGTCATTCTGTCCAGGATTTTCAAGGCCAGATTGGTGGGATACACTCACCTCTCTCCACCGAGTTGCTCCCTCTGTTCCTCTTTCTACTCCCTGCATTGAAAAGGGGGGGGGCAGAGAGGAAAAGATGTAGGAGAGGAAAATGTGAAGCTAGAACATTGGTGAATGTGAGTAGCAGAGGCTGACACATTGATGGGTAATGGGGACAAAATTTGGCATCCCTCCTTAGGAGGTTTTGAACCCGCCCTATAATAACACTGTTATCACTATTCTGTTGAAAATGACTTTTTACATTCTGGCCTTAAAAAGCAGAACTATTCAATATTATATCTATGACATACAGTATAATGTATATATCGTATTTGTTAACCTGGAGAACAGGAATGTTTTGATAGCCTTTAAAAGATTTTATTTGGAATTGCAGCTTTAAACAACCAAGGACAACAAGCTTTCTCTAAATCAACTGCTCCTGCACAGAATGCTCTGTGTAAAATATATAGGTTTCATTTCATTGCTCTGTAGTTTTGGTTCTTGCTGGAAGTGAGTACATATAATAATGGTTTTATTTATTTATATTTTACTGCCCATCTTGTGTTGGATACAGTAAAGATAATGCAAAAACCTATTTTTATTTACATGTATGAGGTTCCTGTAAGGTTGATTCTCATTCTCCACTATGCAGTTCTTCTTTTTAATCTCAAAATGAGACAGGTTTGGGATCTTGGGAAAATTATCTGAGAAAAGCATGCACTCGGGAGGACTTTGAGGGCTTAACTACCGAGGGTCATGGGCCAAATGTTGTCTCTCTCTAAACACCATAGCAACTTTAGACAGGCAACCTTCCCTTGTATTATAGTCTCCAGCAATGAGTGAGTGGGGAATTATTTGGATGACAGGCTGATTACCTTAGGAATGGAATAATTTCCTAAATTGTAGGTCAGAACGCTAACCTTTTCTTTTCTTTCTGTCTCTTTTTTCAAACAGTGGGGACCTCTCCCCCATTGGGCAGATCATACAAATGAGCTTAAAGTGACAGTAATGCTGGTTAATATATTAATTTTAATCCTGAGCCTTATTGTTGCCTTTGTTGTGGGCCTGACCCTTGTAAAAGCTGTAGTTTGTGTGTGTGTGTGTGTGTGTGTGTGTGTGTGTGTGAGTGTGAGAGAGAGAGAGAGAGAGAGAGAGAGAGAGAGAGAGAGAGCATGTTTGCCCATGTATCTCTTTGTACAAAAGCAGACATTTGAAAAATAGATCCACCATATTTTAGAATTTCCTCTCTCCCCCCATGTCTTTCAATCTGTATAAGATCATTGTGCATGAAAAGGATAAAACAATGATCTCATCCATTGTGAGAATGCATTTATTTCGGCTCTGAAGAACAATAAACCCATTTTTAGGCAACACCTACAGCTTCTGAGCATTAGTTGAAAATCATAGAGGATCTCTTTCTGAAAATGCACCCAGATGTAGTAAATACAAAAGGATGTTAAAACATAAAAGTAGTTTACTATGTGCACATGGAAGCATACTTTTGAAGCTATTCTTAAAAAATTTTCCCTAGTTTTTCTGTATTGGCTGGGAGTCTGGTTGTGAAAAACCGCACCTGGGCAAGGTCTATTGTTGTAACTAGTGCATGGTCCCCAGGGAACTACTTTGTGTCACAAAGAGGATGGGAGAAAGCTTAAGATGGATATAAAGCTTTAAATCCAGAACAGAACAGTCCCTGTCATTCATGATGGGAAAGCAAACTCTGTTCTTCTGGGAAAGCAGACCTCCATTCACATCGTTTTGTGACCTACAAAGTGAAAACTCAGATGTGCTTTTTTACGATGGTGATTAGTGAGCAGGGATTCTAAGAACAGAGAGAGTTGATATGAGACCAAAACTTTTTTGTGTGTGGCTGACATATAGAAAGGATGTTTTGCTGAGTTTCCAGTTCTGCTGGTTGGTTGGGACCACATTTCACTCCCCACTTTGTAACAGGCAAAAGTCCATTTCAAATCATTTCAATCTGATCCCATTGGCAGAGTCTCTTCTGGCTGGCTATGGGAGAACTGGCACTTTCTGGCTGGACTTTTATTTGCTCTGCCAACAATTAATGAACTACCCTCTCAAAAGCAATCAGTTCAGCATCTTTAATGGATACAGGCATTCCAATTTAAAATCTTTTAAAGCATTTCCAGAAAAGATCTGGGTAGGAAAGATGATGTTGAGGACAGAACAGTATTCCTAACTTCTCAGAAATGTCAGAAAGACCATTGATTTTTTCAACCATTTCACATTTCATTACCATCCCCAGTCAGAGCGCTTTGGGGTTCCAATGCTCACATGACCTCTTGGAGCTCAAGTGGTTTTTGGACCGATTGGTACCATTCTAGTGTATCCATTAGCCTGTCCTTTGAAGTGGATTGAGAGCAGGGTGATCATATGACCAGAAATTTCTAGATTTGTCCTCTTTTTTAGCCTCCTATCTGGGTGTCCTCCAAAAGAGCTTCATTGTCCTCCATTTTTGCTTCATTTTGGAACTTTGCAATGGTGTACAGTACCCCATCATGTCATATGTCATTGGACTTGTATTGAAGAAGCCAATGCAAAAATCAGTTTTGAAATATCTCCTTCCTATCAAAAGTTATGGCCAAAAATTAAAAAATATGCACTGAGCTCTATGGGAAAGTGAAAGTGCCCAGTATTGTGGCTTTACTCATGAGTAGGCAAATGTGCCATTGTCCGCTGGAAAGGCCAGGCCGAGAGGAATCCAAGACCTTGTCCTCCTTTTGAGGTTTGGGCATCTGGTCACCCTGATTGAGAGGCATGTTTGTGTATGCAGATGTGCAGCTCAGATCACAACCTACTGGTGGGTGCTGATCCACAATTTGGGAAATAGTATTCTACCAAGATCCTGTGTTCACTTGAATTTCACTGTTCAAAGAATAAAAATATTCCACCAGCATTTCCATAATTACAGTTTTCGGGATTTAGATTGCACTTACTTTGTATAGCCATCAAAAGGCATATAGAACATTTGGAGAACTGAATAATCTGAATGGAACTGAATGTTCTGCCAAAGTGAAGTTCTGTTTATACTCCAACTCAGGCTATTGGTTCATCTCAGTATTGTCAATTGTGACTGTCAGCAGTGAATCCCCACATGTGCTGATGGGTTTCTCTTCCAGCATTGCATGGAATTGCCTTGGAATGAACCATGGGACTTTACAACTGTACTACCACTGAGTCATAGCTCCTCCTTAAAAATTACATTGGTGCTACATAAGGATGACAAAGGGATTTTGGAAGATGAGATGATTTGATAACCCAGATATCTTATCAGTGATTTAGGTACACTGCTCTCTATCCAAGGTGTCCAGTCCTCCCATCTCAAATAGTTACTTGTGTTTCTAACCTGTCCTTTAAAACTGGGACCAGAAGAACAGTGTCTGGTTCATAACAGAATGAAATAGTCTTTCTGACAACATAAACAGAAAAATATAGATATTTTTAAAAGCCATACGATCAGGGACATTGTTGTAACACTGATATCATTGTGATGTTCAATGCATCTAAGTTAATGGGGTTGAGTTAAGTGCATATACTCAGGGTAGAGATAAGGTCAAGAAGGCTTATCTCTTGCTAATTAGCTCAGCACAGCAAGTGCATTTGGCACCTCAGGATCCCTGCCTGCCTGGGGGCTCTTGCTACAAACGGATGCAGACTTGATTGCCTTAATAATTAATAATGACTTTTAAATTGATACAGTAACAACAGCTGAGTAGCATCCACCCTAGGAGTGTAACTGTTTAGCAATTAGCTGTATTGTGCATCAGGTTGAAACTGTGGATTGCTTAACAGGTTTGAAGTTTCTGGAAGGAGGTGTAAGGCATCGATTGAAACAAGAACAGGTCAGAGGTGAAGCAAAACCCAGTTTCCACCACAAAACATACCTACATAATCTAATTTTGTATCCACTTTTGTAAATGTCAAAAAATAGCTACAATTTTGTCTGTGTTTTGACACCCATGAAAACATTCTTGCTGTTCAATATTCTTTTATTGCCCTGCTCCTGCTGTTGCTTGTATGGTTTCCATGCTTTTCCTTGCCCTTGCTGAACTAAGTTTAGTTCAGTTCAGTTAAATTCAGTTCATGGGAAAGGAATGAGAAGATTCTTCCAATTTTGGCATCTTTAAATGAAAGTACAAGTTCAAAAGTTGAGATGCATCTGTCCCCAGTGGTCCTCACAGACAACTTCTAAGTTCAGGAGTTTCCCAGAGAATATGTTTCTCAATCAGTAATTTAACCACTTTAGGACATAATAGCTTTCCGTGATGCAGTTGGGTAATCTCTCTTTATCAAACGATATTCCCAACTCTAGTAACTTCATTAAGCTGATAATGAAACTTATTGACTCGAAGCAATCTTCAGCTTCCAATATCCTGAAAGCCTTTTAACCAGAAAACCCAGCAACTTTGAGCTTTAGCTAGTATAAAGTTACTTATGTAATCCCAAGTCATGAGTATTTAAAAATAATTATCTAATAGAGCAGCAGTTCCCAAATTCCAACTTGAACTTGGGACCACAGTTAGGGTAATCCTAACTCCCTGTAAGCCAGCCTAAGCCCCAGCACAAATCCTATGCTGAGCTGGGGGTGTCACAAAAGTGCCATAAGACATTTCTGCACTACTCCTGGAGGAGGCCATTGCACGGACAGGAGCTTGCCCCCCCCCACAACACCACTAGAATGGGAAGACCAATGAGTTGTGCCAATGAGACTAGGTTAGGATTGCACCTAAATTTTTTCATGAGCAGTTGGATGGCATATAAAGCCTGCAGGGTATATAAAGGCATATAAAGCCTGCATGATGGCTTAGAACCAATGGATCTGAAGAGGAAGCTGAGATTCATCACATAGATCTGGAAGCCAATCTCTTATGCAAGGCTCAGAGTATTTGCAGGACAAGCTGGAAATTGCAGGGCATTTCCTTCTGCTAACAGTTCCTTGGACCCAGTTCAATACCCCATGACATGTATTTTATAATACTAGTAATAGGTTGTAAACTGATTCCAGTTCTCATAACAACTTCTAATTTTGCATGTATCTCCTTATCCCTTCTTAAACTTGCCAAATTGATACGTTTTAACTGTGTTTGATTCATTCCAGTTTCTTTTCAGCCAATTTCCCACACTGGGCCTTCTGCCTTTTTTCCATTTACTGGTTATCTCTATTCTTGATACAATAAACAAAGTGATCACAATTTCTTGATTTTTTAAAGAACTGCATCATCTATGAAACCCAATAAATGTCTCAATGAGAATACTGGGCTGTAACAAATAGAATGAATTTCAACAGGGAGAAGTGCAAAGTTCTGCACTTGGGCAATAAAAACCAAAAATACAGGTATAAAATGGGGGATACTTGGCTTGGCAGCACAACATGTGAGCGGGATCTTGGAGTAGCTGTGGATCACAAACTGAACATGAGTCAGCAGTGTGATGTGTCTGCAAAAAAGGCAAATGCCATTTTAGGCTGCATTAAGAGGTCTGTAGCTTCCAAGTCGCGAGAATTTCTAGTTCCTCTTTATTCAGCATTGGTGAGACCTCACCTTGAGTACTGTGTTCAGTTCTGGGCACCTCACTTGAAGAAAGATGCAGCCAAACTGGAGCAAGTCCAGAGGAGAGCGACAAGAATGATCAGTGGGATGGAAGGGAAGCCCTACGAGGAAAGGTTGGGAGATTTTGGGATGTTCAGCCTGGAGAAGAGGAGGTTGAGGGGAGACATGATTGCCCTCTTCAGATGCCTGAAGGGCTGTCATATGGAGGAAGGGGATCATTTGTTCATAGTTGCTTCTGAAAGCAGAACTTGAACAAATGGGTACAAACTGCAAGAAAGAAGATTCCGGTTGGATATCTGGAAAAAAATTCCTGACGGTGAGGGCAGTTCGGCAGTGGAACAGATTGCGAAGGGAGGTGGTGGACTCTCCCTCACTGGGGATCTTCAAGCAGAGGCTTGATGAGCACCTGTTAGGGATGCTCTAGGATTTCCTGTTGCAGGCAGGGGGTTGGACTAGATGACCTACTAAGTCCCTTCCAACCCTATGATTCTAGGTATAAATGACAAATGGGTATAAATGAAAAGATAATTGCTTCAACCACTTCCTCCTTCACATTCTGAATGCTCTTGCAGTTTCATCAAATAGGTATATCATTTGCATTTGATTGTGCAGAGTGTAGACATTGTCTTCTATTCAGATGACACATTCTGAACAAAATAATTCTTATTGCTCCTTCTACTGAGGTCTTCAACTTGACCTCAGTAGAATGTCTTCAACTTGACCTCAGTAGAACGTCTCTACCTGCTTTGAGGATCTAGCTGAACTCTATACATGCTGAAACCTCCTACTGAAGTGACTTTTCTCCTATGCTTCCCTTAAAAAATGTTCAAAGCTGTAATGATCATCTTAAGTTGCATTGTGGAAGACATAAACATATATTTATTTATATTACACAGACGTGCGTGTTATGGAGGCCTTGACTGCTTTTTGATTTAAAAGGTCAGCACTTGTCATACATCTCCACACAGACAAGGCCAGAGTTCTTTGCAATTTGCACAGTTAAGATGGAGCCAGCTTTGTTTGATAGCTTTTAAGAATTGCGATAATTATACTTTGCCTTGTGCAGCCCTGTTTGTACAGGTGCTAACTAGCTTGGGAGTTCATTTCTGAGTGCACAATTTGTGTTTCAATGCCCAGAAATATATTTTTTCACATAGTGGAGGTTATTTTTTGTTTCACATTCATGATGTATGTTGTTGCCAGGATTAAAAATTGTGTGCAGATGTGGAATGAAACAGAAAAATAATTTTTCCTAAAGTGTATTGTCAGTCATTTACTAAATCACCAGGCTTTTTGTTGACAGATTTTTATTTATCAGCTGTTGGAATGCCAACTCAAGGTAATTTAAGGGCAGTTGAAACATTAGATTGGGGTATTCAAGCTATTTCCTATAACCCTTCATGATTCATTCATTCATTCTTCTCTCCATCTGAACATACTCTCTCTCTCTCTCTCTCTCTCTCTCTCTCTCTCTCTCTCTCTCTCTCTCTCACACACACACACACACACACACACACACACACACACACACACACACACACACACACACACACAAACACAAAAGGTGAATTGCACAAACAACAAAAAATCAAACAAGCAAATAAAAAATCAAACAAACATGTTTAGGAGGAGTCAAGAATTTGCAGCCCCATTCACAGAAGGCAAACTTTTCTGGGGGAAAATTGGGGGGATATTCAAGGGACAGGAAAAAAGATGGTGAAACCAGTAGCAAACTTAAAACTTAATAGTTCCATGGGGATATTCCTTGATCTCCTGGTAGATGACAGTCTCCATTTTTCCTGGGTTCAAGAGCAGCCTTTCTTAATTTCTAACCCCAACCGTACCATTTGCAGGGTCCACCACTTGGAAGTACCACAAGAAGTTACTTCCAAAGTCAGAGGCCAGATGTAACACAACAAACACCAGTAAGACAAGCATAGAGTGGATAGGAAGGCATTCTTGAGCATGGGAAAATTGCACACTGGAACTCTGCCCACCAAGACAAATTCCCTACTGCTAATTGTTGAGTCACACTGCTCTTCTCACTGCTAGATGGCAGAGGTCCCACCACAGCTACCACCGGGCACCACATCAAATGCCACCCATTTGAAAAACAGTGTTCTGGCATGAAGGCACAGAGCATTGCCTTCTTTTTGTTTGATCTCATCCTACATGATGATGTCATTCAGATTCCCACTTAGGCCATGAAATTCTACCTAGTAGCAAAAAATAATCCTTTAGATTCGCTCAAACACCTCACCATCCATTTCCAAAATCAGAAAAAAACAAAGAAGGCAAATAATATCAACCACATGTTTTAAGTGGTCTTCTTATCTCCCATTTATAATATTCTTAACTGGCTGACATCAGTTATACTGCGCTGTATAGCATGAAATGAATCCCCTTCATTTGCTTTGTATTTTGCATTTAGACTTAATTTATTATATTTCAAAGATTTGGCTAGTTCAGATGTAGCTTGAAAAGAACTCCTTGTGCAGCCATTGTATAATGTCTGTGATTAAAAAGTTCATCTGAAGCTTTTCGTTGGAAACATCATGTTACTTTTGTCCCTGAAAAACAATTTCTTATTGTCCTTGAACAGAAAGCTGCAGTACTCTTTCTCTTTCTATCCTAGCCAAATTCGAAGACGTACTCGCAAAGCGGGAGGCATTCTGTATCCGTAGAAGTCCAGATGCAGAAACAGCGACAAGAGGAAAGAGAGAGTTTCCAGCAAGCTCAGCGGCAATACAGTTCGTTACCCAGGTATGGCCACAGGTGGGCTGATGCTGGTTCTGACTGGTTCTGTAGAGGTGGTTGTTAATTAGGGGCTGACGTTAGCGAACCGGTAGTTAATTGGGGCCATCATATTTGAATTGCATGCAAGTGTGTTTGAATTTCTCTTAAAGGGTCCCTGGAAGCTCTCCTCCCCCCTCCCCTTCTGAGCCTCCCTCCCCTTCTCTCCCCGCCTCCTTCCCTCCCTAAGGTTATTTTTAATTTTAAAATACAAACAGTCTGTTCCTTTTACCATTGCAGCACATTCAGACTCTGACTGCTGAACTGGGGGGTGTTTGGATCACTGTTAATTCCATGCTTTAAAGTCAGGGTTAGTAAATTCTTCATGCCCCAAACCTTTGAATGAGGCTATTCAGGAATCCTGACTTTGCTAAATACCTTATTTTGATTAAAAACCTTATTTCTAGCAAGTTTTCAGAAGTTATTTCCTGGTGCAGTTTGCAAAGCATGCTGGGTACTCACATGCAAATGAGCAGCCTCTCTGGAGATGCTTTTTTTTGAATCAGGCATTTGATGGGCAGCTTTACTAAGAGGTCCTTGGGAGGGAATAGAGAGGTTGGCATACAAACCTCTGGGAGGCTGAGGTGAGTAATAGCAGCAAGCCTTCCTGCCTGCCTCCCTCCTTCCCTGGTTGCCTTTGCAGCCCAGTACTAGGCATGGAGAACTACTTAGTACTACCCAGTACAACTCAGGAGTAAGCTACACTGTATAGTAGAGGACTGCAGCCTGTGGCCACAATCCTAGCCACACTTTCCTGGGAGAAATTCCCATTGACTATCATGGAATTTCCTTCTGAGTAGCATAGGATTTCAGGCTACTTTCCCATCCACACTTTCCTGAGAGTAAGCCCGCTGATTATAATGGGACTTACTTCTGAGGAGATTGGCAGAGGATTGGATCTCTCCCTCTAGCCCAGTCTACTTTCCTGAGAGTAAGCTCACTGTCTATAATGGGATTTTCTACTGAGTAGACATGATTAGGACTGGGCTCTGAGGCTGCAATCATATCCACACTTACATGGGAGTAAGCCCCACTGACTAGAATGAGAGTTACTTCTAAGTAAGCCTGCATAGGATTGGACTGTAAGGCTAAAATCCTGACCACACAGTTTTGGGAGTAAGCCCCTTGACTTGAATGGTACTTACTTCTGAGTAGACACTGTTAGGATTGGGCTCAGGCTGCAATCCTATCCACAGTGTAGACCTTTTGCTCCACCCAAGAGATCTCCCCACCTCATCCTGCCCCTCTGAGAAATCTCTCCACCTGAGATTGAGGGCAGGAAGTATGGGGGGTACCTGAAGAAATAGCCCCAGTTCCCATCCTGCCCCCCCCCAGGAGCCCACTCCACTGCCTACTCTGAAGTAAATCCTATCCTAGTCCCATCCTAGTAAATGGAGCTTACTCCCAGGTAGGTGTGGATAGGATGGCAGCATCAGAGCCCAATTTTTTTGCATGCCTCCTCAGAAGCAAGTACTGAGTGACCATATGTCCTCCTTTCCCAGGACAGGTCCTCTTTTTACTCCTCCTTTTCCTTATGAGCAGGCAACATGGAGTCTTCTTATTATCCATACTTTTTTCCAGGACCACAATAAATCTTCATTGTCCTCCTTTTCCTTATAAGCAGGCAGCATGCAGTTCCCATCCTGCACTCCCAGGAGCCCAGTCCACTGCCTACTCTGAAGTAAATCCTATTAAATTAGTAGGTTTTACTCCCCTGTGAACACATGAGTGTAGCCTCAAAGCCCAATCACTGTCTACTCAGAAGTAAGTTCTATTATAATAGTGAAGCTTACTCCCTGGAAAGAAGCTGGTTTCTAAGAGCTTGTAATCCTATGCCTGACTACTCAAAAGTTAATCCCATTTCAATCTATGAAGCTTACTCCCAGGAAAGTGTGCAGAGGAATGCAGCATTAGAGCCCAATCCTATTCTTGGCTACTCAGAAGTAAGTCCCATTAGAGTCTGTGGAGCTTACTCTCAGGAAAGTGAATAGGATTGCAGCCAGAGGCTGGTTCCTAAGAGATCAGTCCTTTTCTTGACTACTCAGAAGTCCTATTATATTCAATGAAGCTTACATACAGGAAAGTGTGGACAGGATTGTAGCCTTAAGTAGTGGCTTAGAGGCAAACCTCAGCCTGTAGAGGAGACACCACAGACTCTGGTCCTAAACTGTAGATCAGTGTTTCTCAACCAGTGGTATGAGTATTACCTGTGGAAGTTGTGGTAGTGTCTGCTGGTACTGAGGCACCTGGATGCAAGTGTTATATTGCAGCAAGAGGCTGGGATTCTAAGAGCCCAAATCTTATGTATGACCATTCAGAAGTACTGGTAAGTCCCATCACAGTTAATGGAGCTTACTTACAGGAAAGTCTGGACAGGATTGTAGCCTTAAGTAGGGGCTTAGAGGCAAACCTCAGCCTGCAGAGGGGACACCACAGACTCTGGTCCTAAACTGTAGATCAGTGTTTCTCAACCAGTGGTATGAGTACCACCAGTGGAACTTGTGGTAGTGTCTGCTGTATTAGGCACCTGGATGCAGGTGTCATATGTGCTCCCTGAGGCAGCTGGTGGGCTGCTGTGTGATTCAGGAGCTGGACTAGATGGGTCTTTGATGTGATCCAGTGGAGGCTTTTCTTATGCTTTTATGTTCTTATTTGTGGCACACATTCCCCCTGAGAGCATAACAAAGTGTAATGCATAGGAATAAATTACACAGAACCCTGGGGCTTAGTACTGATTGATGCCGTCACAAGTGATACAATTTTTTTTTTGGTAAACTAAGGGTTAAGGTGGCATGCCCTCCCCCGCCCCCTGACCCTGGCCCGCCCCCTGACCCAGCCTGGCCCAGCCCACTTCCGGAGAACCGGTTGTTAGGGCAGGCTGGGCCCACCACTGGGTACGGCTATTGTCGAAAGCTCTTTGTTGAACAGGGATATACTATACTATACAGACAGGATGATTGAAAAGTAAGTCCCTATTTTAAAATACTTATAAATTACAATATAGGGAGTTACTTTTCAATCACCTTGTATATCAGGGGA
Source organism: Cryptoblepharus egeriae (assembly GCA_030015325.1). Lineage (NCBI taxonomy): Eukaryota > Metazoa > Chordata > Lepidosauria > Squamata > Scincidae > Cryptoblepharus > Cryptoblepharus egeriae. The sequence continues at coordinate 13,687,396 of JAREYC010000004.1, forward strand.
TATACTAAAAAGGTGGGCGCTACATTGAGGATTTGGCACGTGTTGGACTTTCAAAGAGTGATTTGCATTAGCATAGCTAAGGAGCTAGCAAAAGCACTGGGCAACCAGCTTTTGGGGGGGGCAGCAAGCTGAGCTTAGTTGTGGAAACAAACCAAGATATACCATTAAATTATATATCATTGGAAAAGTAAATGTAATGCTGAACACAATGAAACAAATCCTGGTCTAATATCTATTTTGTTTATCAAAATAGATATTGGATTCTATCTAATTTTAGATTCTTTTAATTCTATCAAAATTTATGGCCAGTTAAGCAGAAAATATTTTAATTGCGGAAACCTTGGTAAGTTATATATTATTAGAAACATGCTGAACACAATGAAACAAACCGTGTTGGAATATCTGTATTATATCAAAAGCTATGACTAATTAATCAGAAAACTTATTTTTTTAATCTTAGTAAATTTAATTTTATCAACGGGGAACTACAGAATCTTATTTGACTCTGGGTTAGCAGATGCTTTAGAGAAGTGCAGTGTTTAAAGTTGATGTGATTGTTGACCTGAAGGTCGGCAAGTTGGTGGTTCAAGACTTGAGTACCACATGACTGAGTGAACCCCTGTTACTTGCCCACCTTCTTCAGATTTAGCAACTTGAAAGTAATTAGATAAATCTAATTAAATGCAATTAAATAGATTCTCACTTTGGTGGGAAGGCAACAGAGTTCTGTGCAACTTTGGCATTTAGTCATGCCGGACACATGACCACGGAAATGTCTTTGGACAACGCTGGCTCTTCAACCTTGTACCAACGATGAGCACTGTCCTTAGACAATCACAAATAGCAGGGTAATCTATGGGTGACACCTTAGCAGATGCCGTAGCTATGCCTCTGCTACTTGGTCTGTTTGGAAAAACTCACAAAATTACCTAGGAACACCCCAGGGCTTGAATCATGGATCTGGGTTCTAAAACTGTACGTCTTTATGGATTCTTGTATATTAAAATGTAACATAATGAAGGGAAAAAAGTAGATCTGAACTTGATTAAAGGGAAGTAGTTGTAATAGGAAGTTGTCTTTCATTATAGCTTGCAACAAAGTGAATTTTGGATGATGTTGTAGATGAATGTCATAAAAGAATTAATCGAGTGAATAGGGAGATTACAATGAAAAGCTATATCAGATTGGGCCATGTCCAACTTTCTGACACATTTAATTGGTCGCAAAATTTAAGTGCTGCATATAGACAGACTTTGGTTTAAGATCAAGATTTATATGCAAAGTGTTGACAGTTCAGAGTCCAAGAGGGAACTAAATTGTCAGCCAGTGTCAGGGATGATTTCAGCTACCCAAGAACTTCAGGCGTGTTGTGAATAAGTTAGGCTGGTTTGGGACACAATTCATGGGAATCATGTGTCAAGGAAATATGAGATGGTCTTGGAAAACATTGGCCCCATTAAACAAAATGGGGGTATGTGTAGGGAAGAGAGTACTATCTCACGTATGTATAGGGAAAGTAGGGTGGGATGGAAGAACATTTTTCTTTGTCATTCTAGTTTCTTCATTCCTTCTCTCTCTCAGCCTTTTTCTTCCTCCCCTCTCCACTCTTCATCCAAGTTGTTTAGACCTTCAGTCTCTGATCATGGGTTTCCCAGAAGCATTTAACTTTCGAGGAAGGGGTATTTGGATCTCCAGGTTTGATCCACCAGATCATAAGAACATAAGAGTCCCACTGATCCTATCTAGTCCAGCTTCCTGTATCTCACAGTGGCCCCCCAGATGCCTCAAGGAGCCCACGAGACAACTAGATACCTGTTGCTACTTTCTTACATCTGGCATTCTGAGGGAGCCTACTTCTGGAATAGGAGATTGCAAATACCCATCGTGGTTTGTAACCTGTGATGGACTTTTCCTCCATTACTCTTTCAAATCCTCTTTTAAAGGCACCCAACGCCAGGTGCCAACACCACAATCTGTGGTTAGGAGTTCCGATAAATACTTTCTTTCTGATCTAGTCAAGTAAGCAATTTCTTTGATATAGGCTCATATCCTAATGTCAAATTAAGCCCTTTGCTCCGGAGCAGTTAAGGTGACTTTCCATAAGATAACACTAGAGGGTGATGTAACTGCGTGGACCCACAACTGCTCTGGATTTTGCCCATAATTGTACTGCATTATTATTTCATTTGGGGAACCCAATAACCTTTAGAGAGCAATAAAATATTCACAACTCAAGGAAAACCAGTTGCTCAAGGTCTATGCTTAAAAAAAGCCATGTCCCAAGAAAATAACTTTTCTTTGTTTCCTCACTTCCTTGCATGTTCTTTCAATGTTTCCAACATTCATAAATTATTTCAGTGTTTTCCTGTTAATGTGGTGTGAACAGTTCCAACAAGTTTGAACTTGTCTTTGTTTTATAGCTAACAGAGATGAAACCTGCTCAATTAATCTTTGTCATTGTCAATGTAGAAAGACATATCTAATTCCAAGTTGGAGCCTCATATTGTGAAGTCGCTTGAACGTCTTTCAGAAATGATGGCAGCTTCACAACCTCAGGAGGTTCAATTCAGTTTACTGTCATGTGTTTCAATAAGTGATTCAGAAGGGGAATTGCGTGAGAAGCTTATGTAAACCTAAACAAAAGCACAAATGATTCACATTGGATTGCACGTATATTCACTCAGAGATCTCATTGTGCTCTCTGTGAGTAGGTAAACATTATGGCCTTCAGTTTGCATGCATGGAAACAGAATAGAAATGTGAAGATCTCATAGGTGCCTCGCTGTATGATTTATTTAATCACAAAAATATTTGAATTATCTTCCACAGGGACAGAGCCACAGAAAATGGCTTGTAGTTGTTGATTATAACTGCAGGAGCATGTAGGGTGGTCAGATGAAAGATCAGGGGTCATGGTGTCCAGTTTGAGGTCAAGGTGTAGAACAGGGGTCAACCAACTATGACCTGTTGCTGACCAACGGGTTAGATTTTTATCTTGGAAGCAAAAGCAGTGGCAGCACTTGGATTCTAAGAAGCTGTACAGGTGACTCTGTTATTGTCTGTCAAGGACACAGCAAATTGGGTGGAAGTTTTGGGGTGCAATCCAGAGTAACTAAGGGGAGTCCTTGCTCCGGTGTAAGAACAATTTACTCTGGATTGCAATATGAATTTCCCATAGGTTTTCACTAGGTGGTGCAGTAACTACGTTGATGTAAATGTCTCTTACGCGCTCTCGTAGTTACTCTGTATTGTAGGGTTGATCTCCAAGCTAAGCTCCACATATCACAGAACTTGGCAACTTGGTTGTTCAGGCTAATCTGTGCCAGAAATGTTTGCCAACTTCTAATCTAGAGGATGGGTCTCCAAATTGTCCAGCCAGAAGGCCACCTCTGATACCTGGCATGGTTTTGAAGGCCAGGAGAAAAAATTAAATTTTAAATTTAAATAAATACGTTAGAAGTGGGACTGAGATGAATGAAAGGTTGAAATAATAAATGAATTAATGGGACTGAGTAATTAAATGATCCATTAATTACTACAATCCAGAGTAACTATGGGACCTTTTATACCGACGTAGTTATGGTGCCACCTATGGGAAACCTATGGGAAATGCATAGAGCAATCCAGAGTAAGTGCTTCTTATGTCTTCCCGTAGTTACTCTGGATTGTAGGATTGCTCTCTCAAATTCCAGCCTATGATTTATGCTTAATCTCCTGCTGGTAGAACCGAAGGGTAAGGCGACAGATCTGCTGGCTTTTCCTTTTGCTCTTTTTTATTGCATATACTTGCATAATATGTTCTCTCACCACATCCTTGTAGTGTGTTGGAACAGCATGGCTCGCTTCTTCTCCACTCAGCAAAGCCCTGCCTATATGGCAGTCCAAGTTGACTGAAAGTGGCAGTGGGTTCATGGCTGAACGCTTCATACTGCAGAGCAAACCTAAAGTTTGCTAAGGTTTGCAGGTCTGAGCCTAAATTTCCTGAACTCTTAATTCACCCGTGCTTTGCCTCCTCTTCCCTTTTTCAGCTTTTTCCTTCATCTTCTTTGAGTTTTGTTTGGATCACATGGTCACTCCCTTTGGGACCTTTTCCAAATTGCTCCATCACTTTTGACTTCCTTTGCTAGAACAGTCCCTTCCTCCTGCACTGTTATGACTTCATCACCATCAGTGCCATTACGATACAGGCAGACAATGTTTCTTGTGCCAGTCCAGGTCTGCAGTGATCAGAAGAGATGGACCAATGTAAGGCAGCCAATGAGTCCACAGCAATAATGAGCAGTGTGTGCTTGATCTGAATTATTTTTAGCTGGGTCCAGTTTCACATAGTTGACTGTTCAGATATATTATCAATTTATAGTCATTTATAACATAGCAGTATCCTTTCTGCAGTAGGTTGAATTTGCAGAGCTTTAACAGGTGAAAGACAGGCAGTTTGCATTGAGTTATACACCCCTTGCATATTAATGTCCCATGTCCAGTTCTGTTGTCGCATTATATTTGAAGGCTCTAATTGCTATTACAGTAGTAGCTGTCAAATTGTGAATATTTATTGTGCAGTGCCTCAGGAAACACCTTTCAACTGAAGAAGAGCTGGTGAGTTAAGCAAAAGAGACAACACAGACATTTGAGGGTGTGGAATAAAAGGGGTCTACCAGCTGCTGATCTGAGATCATCATCTGGGAATCTGTCATGAAGGAGAACGCTGTCGAAATTGTTGCTTCCCAGGATACATCAGGGCCAACTGCTTTTGGTTATTGACATTCAAGGGAATGCAGTCCAGATGGATCAGACCCAGGTGGGAGGTCGGTTCAGCAGCATCTCGTGCTGAATCCAAACTCCTTTCTGCGCCTGATCTGTCTGCATGTTTCAGCTTGGACTTGAGCCAGCAATGTCACTGGTGTAAGTCCAAGTCTACCCATTGTATTTGCTGGGGCTTAATGTGAGACCAGGAGGCAAAAGCCTCCCTACCCGAGGACACCTCTAATAGCTAAAAAAAAAAAAAACTCTCACAGGATGCTGCAAAGCCTGTATTGGCACCACTGAATACCTTTGTGGGAATTTAAGTATTAGTATTGGCATCCATCAGTCTTGAAAGACTATGGTATCATGCTCGATGCTGTATGCGAAGCACAAAGGCCTGGGTAGATTAATATGGAGGATGGGCTGTTACCCAAGCAGCAAATCCCTCCTCTCCACGCCACTGAAACAGTCCAATGGAACAGCAGAGCTGATACGATTGGCTCCAACTGCGTCACAGAGCTGGGCTAAGGACAGTTGCTGACCCTGTCTTGTGGGGACCTGGGTCTTGAACCCTGGCCTGCTGGTTAACAGGCACAGTGTCTTGACCACTTGCGCCACCCACAAGCCATAGTGTACAATTCTAACAGAATAAAAGGACTTGTTTTCACTGTGTGTAAAATCTGGACTGAGAAAACTATAAGACCTTGAGGTAGCAGGATTAGGTTTGTTTTATTATTGATAAAAGATAAATAAATGGAGGTGTCCTAGAACACATGAAGGAAAACTTTGGCAGGAGGGCCAGGGGAAAAATACATTAGAGACTGAGCTTATATGAATGATCCACAACAAAACTATGAACTGTTTTCTACATACACCTCCGTGCACAGTGAAGACATACAGACCAAGCCAGAAACACAAGGACACTTGTAGGATTTGGCAAAAGAACTTGCAGTTGTGGAGTGTTTGTGTAAAGGAAATATTTAAAAATTGATCTGGAGTGATGAATAAAAGAAAAGGAAATCCCGTGTATTTGTGCGTGCGTCTGTTGTTCTGGGCGTAGCATTAAGAATGTGGTAAAGTGGACAAATCATAATTATCTGGAGCCAAAACTTTGAGACATGGAGTTTGTTATATAGGCAATCAACAAATCGTCATTGGAATCTATGGTACTTGGTCACCATTTTCTTTCATGATCTTTAAGGTCATGTTGCAAAAGACAGTGCACAGGTTCTGTTAACAAAGTGAAAACAGTAGGCCTGAACAAGCCAATCTCTGCTGATTTATAACCAGTTTAAGAAAATATAGCATACATCTAAAATGCATCGGCTTTCATGACACTGTCTTTGGCTTTTGCTACACCTTATGTCAGGTTAACTGGGTCTGGCCCTCCTTCAGTTGCACCCAGTTTATCCTCTTCCATGCCCTACAATTATCTGATGTGTAGTGAGTCCTGGGTCTGAATCATAGTGGAGCCCAGTCTGCAGAATTCAATCATTTGCTTCCTTGTGGCTGAGTTTTCATCAACAAATTAAGATATTGTAATTTGGGAGCTCATTTTGTATAACTGATGAATTTTCACATCAAAATCTGTTGTTTTATTGCTGGTTCTGCTGCAGTTTTATTTAGGCTGCTTTATTGCAGCAGAATGCTTTATTTTTATATCGTTTAAGACAACTTCATAGATTTGGGTTCTTGGCATGACGACTGTAAAAACATTTAAAATAGCCTAATATTTATTTATATACCACTCGTAATTTTTCTGCTTTCATTATCAGGCAAAGCCGAAAAAACGCCAGCTCCGTATCTCAAGATTCTTGGGAGCAGAACTATCCTCCGGGCGAGGGCTTTCAGAGCGCAAAAGAAAATCCAAGGTATTCCAGTTATCAGGGCTCCAGAAATGGCTACATGGGAGGCCATGGCTTCAACGCCCGCGTCATGCTTGAAACTCAAGAGCTGCTGCGTCAAGAGCAAAGGCGGAAAGAACAGCAGTTGAAAAAAAAGACCTCATCTGAAGGGTCCAGCAACTATGACTCCTATAAAAAAGTTCAAGACTCTAATTACGGCACTCCCAAAGGTCCTTTCCGGCAAGACGTCCCACCGTCGCCATCTCAGGTTGCCAGGCTAAACCGATTACAAACGCCAGAAAAGGGAAGGCCGTTTTATTCTTGAGTCGAAGAAATAGGTCAACATCCCATGCAATAAAGGAACATTTTCATATGAAGAAATTTTATGTTTTGAAAAACATTTTTTTAAAAAGAAAATCGAGGTACTACGGAATTCTAGTCTGTTTCAGTGCCTTTAGCAATATGGGCAAAGAATCAGAATGCCTTAAGTCTTTGCCATTGCGTCTCAAGTGTTGTATTCTTTGCCATCATGTGACAATCATACTCTGAGCAAGCGATGTGTCTTAGTTGTTGAGAGTCGTAGCTTCATCCCGGTCTGTGTTAATGGCTGCTTCACCACATTTTCTATCAGGTGTTTGTACCTCGACATTGAGATACACTGTAGTTCCCGCACACAACATCTATGGGCTTCTTGTTGAAGAACGTACTGTCAAACTTGGATCGTTTCCCTCAGGTTAAGGGAATGGGTGAATATCAGTTGTTCGCAGTAAGACAGATGTCCACGTAAGACCTCTGGTCTTTTATGTTTTACTGTTAATGTCTATATGTTGATAATACTGTGTTTCTTTTGCTATTCATGTTAACTATTGGCTCCTATTGAAACATTTTATCCTTGTTTCTAGGCATCTTATTATGTTTCATTTATCCTGGGGACCTCCTTTCATTTGTTGTATACCTTAACCATATATATGGTATATTACAGCAAGAACATTATATTTATAAGTTAATATCAAAATGGTGCATCCATGGGACTTGGTAAATAGCAGAGGAATTAAAGATCTCTCTGGATGGGTTTAGCAATTTTTTTATTACATGATTTTTTTAAAAAAAATAACATTACATAAAAATTGAATCCAAAAATGAATTATACAGATGAATTGTTTGCTCAGTTATGTCATATATCTTGATAATTTAATTTGTTTTTATTTTGTTGGAGGGAGAACTACAAGTCAAAATAATACAAAATTCTATTTTTTGAATTAAAAATAGTTTTTTTACACCTGTCTTTTGGACATTTTGTAAAATGTGGACAGTTTGCTCTGTGCTTCTGTATTGCTGTATTTTTTTTTTTTTTTTGCATCTCAGCATCACAATAAAGTTCAACAACAGACGTATATAAATGAAAGATAAATGGAGAAATTAGAATGAGTCATCAACAATATGTGTGTCCAAAAATAACAGAAATATAAAGTTTGCTTTGGCATTTTGGATGTGCATATGGGATATCTGAAATTTTTCTTTGCAGCAGCTGGATTTGTGTTTGAGGGTCTGAACTTTCATGTATTGTTTTTAAAAAGTGTATATATATTTAGCTGGATTGCTGAAGTGCCTGGAAATTCTATTGGAAAATGAGATTTAAAACTCAGCATATCATGCATAATGAACAAAAGTAGGGAGCATCATGTATTGTCTGTGATTGATAATTTGCCTTTAAAAACAAAACAAGAACCTCTTCCGGTGTTGTTTTGGCCTCAGTCTGTTTCTATAGTATACGTGAACATTCAGTACATGCTACCAGTGTCTTTTATGCCTGTTGTTAATTTTTTTTGTTAATATACTGAAGTGTTAAAGTTTGTTACTAATGCAAGCACAACGACATTGGATAACTATTGCTGTTTTACGCAGAGACTTACAACGCTGTGTAAAACAGCTTTCTCTGTAAATATAGAAATTTCGAAGAAAGATTGTTTTTGTGTTTGTTTCAATATCTTTTCGATATGTGAAAAAAACTGTAGCCATCATTAACCCTTAACATATTTCACAGATGTTGTTTTATATTCCTATGGTTTAAGCGTCCCTTTCTTTAACCAATTATAAACATTAGCTTAAAAATAGAAATAAATTGTAGCCCATTAGAATACCCAAAAGAAGAAAGAATGTGAATAAAAGCTTTGAGATACTTTGGGTTTGCTTAGTGAGAAGTAAGTACCGTATTCACTCGAATCTAATGCGCTATCAAATCTAATGCACATCCTATACTTATAATCAAAGTACCACATTTAATAGAATCTAATTAACCATCAAATCTAATGTGCACCCTGATTTTGTAGACTAAGGGCAAAATCCGGAGTAACTACAGGGAGTCCTTGCTCCGGTGTAAGAACAACTTACTCTGGATTCCAATATGAATTTCCCATAGGTTTTCACTAGGTGGTAGAGTATCTACGGGTGCACATAAAGTCTCTTACATGCCCCCGTAGTTACTCTGGGTATGGGGGTATGGCCTATATCCTAAAGTGAAATTAAGCCCCTTGTTCCGGAGCAGTTAAAATGACTTTCCATAAGATAACACTAGAGGGTGATGTAACTGCGTGGACCCGTAACTGCTATGGATTTTGCCCAATATTCAGCTGAAAAAGTTGAGCGTTAGATTCAAGTAAATACAGTATTCTTTTAAAGACCAAATCCTGAAGAAGTCATTAAGGCAGAACTGCCATCCTGTTACCCCAGCACTTCTCTGGTTTATGTGGCTCACAAAACTTTTGGGAACATTTGAAACCATTACAATATTAATAACTGGAATTCTTTGTAGGCGTTGCTTTTAGGACCTTGGCTAAAAGGCTTGGGAGACAAGTGGACACTATAATCTATGCCAGTGATTTTCAATCTTTTTTGCCTCATGGCACATTGACAAGGTATTAAATTTGTCAAGACACACTATACTGCCAGCTGGGGCTCACGTCCCACAAAGGCTCTCCTAATAAATGGCCCTCCTGCAACACACCTGCAGACAGTTTGTGCATAACAGTGTGACACAATATCATAGGTTGAAAATGGATGAGCTATGCAAATATGGTGGCCTGTTTTCAAGCTGTTTCCATCTTTGAAGTAGTCATATGTCCACTGGCAGTACCACACTGCATTCAGTGACTCCCACATAGGTGTGGTACTGCCAGTTTGTGCAAACCCCTTGCCCCATTTGTGACATTTGGTTCCAAGAACCTGCATGATTAACTCTTTTTGTGTTATACAAAGGCAATTACAGTAGTAATGAATCAAGATGAACCAAGTTCCCGTTCAAGTGGCTGCTAACTGTCTTGAAAGAAGCTGAGCTCCTGCAATTTGCAAGCAGTTTCGACTTAGAGCAATTCACAAGTGGTCATCACTTGGGGGAAGGGACAGCTCTGCCTCCCAGCTGAACATAAATGAAACCCAGGCTACAATCCAGAGTAACTATGGGACCTTTAACACCGCCATAGTTACAGTGCCACCTATAGGAAACCTATGGGAAATAATCCAGAGTAAGGGTGCAATCCAGAGTAACTACAGGGAGTCCTTGCTCTGACATAAGAACTATGGATTGCTCTGGATTGCAATATGAATTTTCCATAGGTTTTCATTAGGCGGTGCCATAACTACATTGACGTAAATGTCTCTTACGTGCTCCTGTAGTTACTCTGGATTGTAGGGTTAGTGCCGCTTAGTTACCTATAGTTACCCTGGATTGTAGGATAAAGGTTCATGATCTTTAAGACAATCTTAATTGCCTGCCACAGTGCCATGATAAGCAGGCTGCCTTTAAACCATTTGCCCCTTTAGAAAAGATTATCTTTCAATTTAGAGTCAACCTCATTCGCTTTGAGACAACACTGGATATAATTCTCATATAATTAGGCTACACATGTACTGCCTTCTTTTGTTTTTACGTAGCATTCACGGTGGTCTACTTAGGTAGCGAATCCTAAACCACCAACTTTCAATGGGGTTTTTTACAATATTGTTTTCAGTAAAAACTGGAAGCGATGTTTTAAGGTCTTAAAAGAGCTTCAGAGGCTGCTGCTTCCCCAGCCCTCTGAATGCTTTCAAGCATCACTCTGGTTATTGCCAAAAACCAAAAGTAACAGTTCCCGCTACCTCAGTTCCCGCATAAAACTTGAGTTTCAACACCCATGGTTTTTGGTATCTGTGGGAGTTCTGGGAATGGAATCCCTGCAGATAACAAGGATCCACCTATAGTAGGAAGCAAGATCCAAAAGCAAAACTAGTTCTCTTTAGGCCACCAAATTCCTTATATTTTCCACCCAACGAAAGTACAGCTAATCACTTTCATCAGAAGATAAATGTTGTTTTTCTATTATTATTGTTCAGTCATTCCCTCCTAATGGAGATACACAAAGCCTGAAAAGTGGTGGTTTAATATCTTCCTTAAAAGGGGGTTTTGCTACATCTTTAAAGTTCTCTCCTTTCCCTTCCCTTCCATTGACAAGTCTCCAAGATATTTTTCTTTTTTGTATTCCTTGCTCACACCGCATCTCCTCTTGAACAAATCCTGCAATGAAAATCAGCGCTAATCCTTTATTTGCATGACATCACAGCCAGTTGCTATGGCAATCATGTCAGCTTATATGTCCTGACTACACTCAAGGTTTTTTTAAGGGGGGGTATGTGTTTGGGGGGGGAAGATGCTTGCAAGATGGATTCTGATTCATAATCTTGGGCTGATGTGACAAATAGGCTCTATTTTATATGCAAATGCATATAACTGAACCCACTTTTTTGTGCTCCGCATATCTAGCAACCAATCGGGGTGCACCGAAAATCAGGTAACACGATAGCGGCAGAATTTGCACTTCTAAGTATGTGCAGATTGGATTACAGCCTTTCCAAAATAAAATTGCTTATGCAATGCAATAGACAACCAGGCATGAAGAATTTGGAAAATCCTGATTGAAGATACTGTACAAGCATGTCTTGCAGAGATTTGTGCTGCCCTCTGAAAGTCCTCTGAAAGATCTGCCATAGTTATGAGAGAGCAAGATGTTCCCTGAGGTCAGGAACTATTTTGCTAAAGCCATCCCCCCCACCCTTCCAGCTTCATCTTCATAACACTGACAGTTATGCTTGTCATAGCAGAGACAGAATTTCTCCTACTAACTATCCTCCGTCTCAAGGGAGCTTGGAATCATGACAGTGAGCCACTCTGTTCATACAAAATTGCCTTTTGTGCTGATTAACGGGTTTGCACACAACAGCTAATGATAATTGCACCGAGTAGGGAAAAAAGATCCGAAGTCACGTTATGTAGAAAATGTCTTTCATGTTTTTTCATGTTCATAAATTAAAACAATATAGGGTGGACATTCTTGCAGCTTCTGTCCCTAGACTTATGTTCCAGGCATCAGTCTTCCTCATACCACACTGCAGATGGTCCACCTCTGACCTCTTTTCTGCACCTTGTTCAATTAATATAAGATACTAGCGGAATGTACCCACATCGCAGAAGTAAAATACCCCCTTGTGTGCCATCCACCCTGTGTCCCATACCATTTTACATCATCCTCCCATGTGCATCATCCACTCCATGCACAACAACCCCCATGCACAACAATCCCTCCATGTTCATCAACCCCCCGTTCATCAATCCCCTTGCGCAGCAAACCCCCATGTGCAACAACTCCCCATATGCAACAACCCTGAATGCACAACCTCTCCCCATGCACAACAATTATCCGTGTACATCAACACCCTTGCGCTTCAGGGCTGTGGGTGGCGCAAGCGGTTAAGACTCTGTGCCTGTTAACCAGCAGGGCAGGGTTCGATTCCCGGGTCGGCCCCACAGGACAGGGTGAGCTCCTGACCTTAGCCCAGCTCTGCGACGCCAGCTGGATCCAATTGTATTGGCTCTGCTTTTCCATTGGACTAATTCAGTGGCGTGGAGAGGGGGGATTTGCTGCTTGGGTAACAGCCTGTCCTCCATAACAGTCTAACCCAGGCTTTCATGCTTCGCATGCAGCGTATGCAGCACCAAGCACGATACCATAGTTTTCAACTGACGGCCTGCTTTTTGCGCTTCAACCCCCATGTGCGACAACCCCCATGCGCAACAACCCTGAAAGCACAACATCTCCCCATGCACATTAACCCCCATGTGCATTAACCTCCCATGCACAACCTCCCCCCATGCGCAATACCCTTGTGTTGCACCCTTTTTCAGCCCCTTATGGGTTAACTTTCTAGAAATTGGTTCTTGTTGGGTTGACATCATGGAAGGAATAATCTCCCCAAATTTCATGCTTCTCGTTCTGGAGGTTGGGAACTGTTATGAACTGAGCAACTAATGCTCAGTTAACCTCCAGCAAGGCTAGCCTAAGCCCAGGCATAAATTCTGTGCTGACCTGGGGGTGACACTAAAGTGCTGTAAGACTCTTGTGTGCCATTCTTTCAGGAGGGTTAAGCTGGTACACAGACGTGTGCTTGCCTCTCTACATCACTACGTGAATGGGAAGACCAAGGAGTTGTGCTGGCGTAAGTTAGGATTGCATCTTAATCCCATTGGATATGCCAGTGAAATTAGTAAGGAAAGTCCCTAAGGGCAAGACAATGGTCAAAGAGGCATCACTACTTCTTCCTCAACCTGGGGCAGTAACTTGCAGAGACACCTCTCAATTGCATAGACATGGAAATAACTGGCAGTAACTTGAAGACATGTTCACATCGCTGCCAATTCTGGCTCACGAATGGGAGGTAATTGGCAGTGACATGGTGTCATCATGACGTTGTCAGTCACTACTAGGTTGGATGTAGGATCATGTGGTAACTTTCCAGGTAAATTTGCTTGACGGCATGTCGTGGCATGGGAGCTTGTCACACTTAGGGTGCAATCCTAACTTAGGCATTGGCCTAATCCTCCCCAAGATGCAGTGCAGAAATGTCTGACAGAAATTTTGTGACACCGCCCCCCCAGGCCAGCACAGGATTTATGCCAGGGCTTAGGCTGCACTAACTGGAAGTTAAGATTGCATTCTTAATTTGGTATTACTTTCTTACCCCAAACATCTATGCTTATATTCCACTTTTCTTCCGTCATGGAATTCAAGATAGTATATATATGATTTCCAGGTGGTCACCCACCTGGATGGTGCTGTGGGTGGCGCAAGTGGCTAAGACACTGTGCTTGTTAACCAGCAGGCCAGGGTTCGATTCCTGGGTCAGCCCCACAAGACAGGGTGAGCTCCTGTCCTTAGCCCAGCTCTGCGGCGCCAGCTAGATCCAATCGTATTGGCTCTGCCTTTCCATTGGACTAATTCAGTGGTGTGGAGAGGGGGGATTTGCTGCTTGAGTCACAGCCTATCCTCCATAACAATCCAACCCAGGCTTTCGTGGTTCGCATGCAGCGTATGCAACGCTGAGCACAATACCATAGTCTTCCAAGACTGATGGAGGCCTGGTCACCCATTCAAGTGTTGACCCTATGAAGACCTGCTTTCCTTTAGCAAAGTCTTGCATGCCCTGCAATTGATATGATAAGCTAATGTGACAAAATGTGCTGTACATGTTGGCTTATTTCAGGAAGCTTTAAGGTTGGGGGTGTTGATGAGGCATAGTCTTGGGTTGTGTCTATTGGCTCGGATATCAATCAGAATTTTTTTCCTCTTCCTGAGTTTTATCCAAAGCAATTGGAGCTTTGCATATTATCAAAACAATTCCTTAATGCTATTCTGAATTTCATGGGAGAGAATTTTATTATTAATGTATAGCTGGGCCACATTTCCATAAAAACGTGTTTTCCCTTTTTGCTGCAAGACATCCATGGAAACAAGACACCAAGCTCTGTTGAACTATTTTATGGTGCCAATACTTGAATATATACCTTTGAGGACTCTGCCATTGTAAACGATTGAAATGGCCAGAAGCCCAGGATTATGCAAACTCCAAGTGCAATTGCCATTTATTATTGGCAAGTAGAGTGACATCAAGCGCATGACATGATGCAAAGTTGTATTTCTAGACCAATGCATGACCTTGGTGATGCGGTTCAGGAGACACTGGTCTGCTGGCGTCTGGCTGCCATTCTTTTAGTTTACAAGGGTGTCAGTGGCCTATTGTGCCTCTTTCTGCTTATGTTGAGATGAACTAGGGGAAGTAATTAGCAATGTTGTCCAAATATAGGATCCTCTTGAGTAATTCAACCCTTTGAACTTGTTGTCTGGAAAATCAAAGTGAATTTGGCTTCAATGTTCCGGCTTGCAAGGTCTTGTTTTCAAAATGTTCCTTAATTTCATTTGCTGTGCTTTGATATATCTTCATTTCATTCTCAAAAGTCTGGTTTACTGGAATGGTGCCCAGCACACAGTAATGTAATTGGTAATATATATAATATGTGCATGTCCACAAGCCAAGGTCTAAGATTATTGTCTGTGTTCATTTAGTATAAACCAGTCAAAGGTGATCATGCGCACAGTACCACAGAGTGACAAACTGCGGCAGGCGTACATGTGACTGCCTTTCAAATATTCTTGAATAGGACCTTCCAGTACTCCTCTTCACCTTTTGAGTCTTCTAACCCTCCCTTTGGCTGTTGACTCTTTGGCCAGCTCCATCCATCTCTGATTGCCATAGGGCAAAATCCAGAGTAACTGTGAAGAGTCCTTGCTCTGGTGAAAGAACAACTTACTCTAGATTCCAATATGAATTTCCCATAGGTTTTCACTAGGTGGTGCAGTAACCTAGTAACCTTGGTGCACATAAAGTCTCTTACATGTTCCTGTAGTTACTCTGGATTGGGGGGATAGACTGATCTGTACCGGAGTCCAGAGTGCAGGGAACTGGGTTCATATGATAACTCTTCTGAGAATCATAGCCTGCAATCTTTACCTAGGTTGGCACAACTCATTGATCTTCCCATTCCCATTGACATTCCCATGGTGATGTAGGGAGGCAAGTGCATGTTTGTGCAGTGGCCTAACCCAGGAATGGCGCAGAAGTACTTTACAGCACTTTTGTGATACCCCCAGGTCAGCATGGGACTTGTGTTGAGGCTGGCCTAACTGAGGGGTTATAATTGCAGCCACACTAGCTTTAAAAAAGTACTAGGCATTAGGTGTTATAGGTGGCATAGCATCAGCAGATGCAGCCACATGCACCCAGATCAGTTTCTTTTTCATAGAACTGATTCTTTTTCACGGAACACCAATTACAGAGAGGCCATTGAAGTGTTTCGATGGAGCTGTTGTCTAAGAAACTCATGCATAACAAACTAAATTGTCCATGCAGAATTGAAAAGGAGGTTGACTTTTTTTTTTCCTCATATGGTTTCTCTTGCATCCAGTCCATCATTTTGAGTTTGCAAATCCAATTCCAGTTGTGGGCTGTCAAAGTACGACCTTACGAATCATGCCTCTGCTCTCACATACATAATTTTGGAAACAAAGAAAATAGCAGCAATCTGATTCAGTTCCATTCTGGCTTTGAAATAGAAACATTTATGTTTTGTCCTTGAAATAATCTTTTGCGAGAGAACTCCTCTAAAGCATTTCCTTTTATGAAAAGTGAAAGTCACGCCAGAGCGTTTTTCCATTTTTTCTTATTACTTTCTTATTACTTTCCAACAGCTAATTTTTGCTGCAGAGTTTTGGCTGTTTGCTGGAGCCGTGCGCTTTTAGAAGTGCGCTTGTTAGCGCCTATGGAATTCCTCTTTTGAATGTACAGAATGTTATTGGAGCGCATCAGGAGAGGAATGAGGATATTTTTTCCCTTTTGTTTTAATGCCCCATGCTGTCTCTGCAACTATATTTGGTAACATCTTAGTACGGTGGAAAAGCCTGAGGAACTTGACAATTTGCACATCTGGTTAAGTACTGCTTACAGGGACAGGTTATTAATTATACTGGGAATAACACATTTTTGCTGCTATAAATGAGTCAGCCGAGCATGTTCCATTATGTTGCCCTCAACCAAGGGCTTAGCAGGATAAAGGCAAAAAAAAAAAAAAGTTTGTGATCCTTTCCAGTGCGCAGGACTGATTGGTGCCTCGTACCAAATGTTTTCCTGATAAGCTCCCAGCTATAAGATTGGAGACAAAAGGCTTAGGAGGGTGTGAGATCTTACACTCTTGGAGAGATTTCGTTTTTACACTTTGACTTAAATCTCCGGATTTGTCCGGATTTCCCATATGTTTTACAGTGATTTAAATTGCTGGGAGGAAGAGGCCCTAATGTCTACCGAACTGCAGAATCAGGGGAAAGAGCGAGAACTTTTCCTCTGCAGACCCATCCTAGACACCTATTGACTTCAGTGGATTTTGATCAGAAACCAGGGAAGGAAATGGATTCTCACTGTCACTTTAATGTTGACAAATTGTCTTAGGAAATGCTTTTCTAAAGCACTTAGACTATCCCTTGGGGCATTTGGGGGGGATCCCACCTACATTAGAAGAGTTTCCTTTTGTGCTCACAGCTCCACTGCAAACTACATTAATTTCACTTCATTTCTGATAGATTTTTTTCATTAATTCCCATAGACTCTTCTACAATCTTGAATGTACTTTCACCTTTTATATTTATTTCAAGTCTTGTAATATTGCTGGCATCAGATGCTGTGGGGTGGGGGGGGGGCTAGGAAAAACTTGCACTGGACTCCCAAAAGATGCCTCCAACCACCCACGGATGGTGCATTAGACAATACAAATGCCACTGAAAGTTCAGTGGTTAAACTGACCTCATGGTCCATTGACCACTATCCAACCTGGCTGAGCTCTAATACCACCCATGCAATGGGACTTGGAGACCATAAGTAAACTCTGATGCAAAGGAAGAGCTATTTTCTCTGGGAGGAATTTGCAATTTCTTCCCAGCTACTCTACATGTGTTTTAACTCAACTTATCCCACTCTGCTTTTGGAAGCTGAAATATTAATCATAGAAAAGGTCTGGTGCTCCACTATTCAAAAGCAGGTAATTTCTAGCAATGGGATACCTATAGAGAGCCAGGATTGTGTAATGGTTTTAGTGCTGGACATGTATCCAGGTTCAAGTCGCTGCTTAGCCCTGAAGCTTCTTGGTGAGCTTGGGGCTGTCACTATCTCTCAGCCTCACCTACCTCACAGGGTTGTTGTGAAGACAAAAAGAGGGGAGGAATCACATATACAACCCTGAGCTCTTTGGATGAAGGATGGTAGGAAAATGTGAAAAAATTAAAAAAAAGGTTTTAGCCCTTTGCACGAAAGTCCAATGTCTACCTAAACATGAGCCATACAATATCAGCATGCAGAGGCTATAAGAACTTGGAATGATATACTCTGGATAACAGCTTTTTAAATGGTACATTGGCTGTGTGAAGGACTGTCACGTGGAAGAGTGTTTCTTGGCAGTCTGAACATACCATGAGTAATGTTTAAGTTGGCCCTGGTAGTTCAGCCCATAAAGAAAAGCCATACTCTTCAATTACGAGCTTGGTGTCCAAGTAAACTGGCCTTTTACCAGATCTTTTCTTGTTCTTTTCTGAATTCTTCCTTCTGCTTCTCTGCACGTGGCCAAACATAGAGTGACCATATTGCTTTCAACTGATGATGCCTAACTCTTTGTTGGATGGTGGGCACAGTATTAGGTCTATTACTAATACTAATAGTAAAAAAAAATTACTAATTAGGTCTATTACTATAACCTGTGTGCAACCTCCTTGCTTATTAGCCACTCCAGGTTTTGCTAAAACCCAAACATTTTGTTTGGCTGTTATCTCCATAAGTTTCTGTGATTGTACAACATTCTGTGATGGCACATCTTTGAGTGTAATTGCTAGACTCCTGCAGGCTTCTGTCTCAACTCAGCCTATGTTATGGCTTACAATGAGTAGCATCCATGTGACGTGAGTAGCATCCACGTCAGGAACTCTCACAGCTACTGTATTCAGGAAGATCAGATAGGCTACAGTTGCCACCTTAAACAACAGCTGTCCTTTGTACCAAGGCAGAATGGAAAGAAACTTATTTCTGAGATTTTAAGAAGGTATTTGATAATTATGAGTTAATCATAATAACAATGGCAAAGTCAATGATTCAACGCCTATCAAACATAGAAGAAAATAGTGTGTGTGTGTGTGTGTGTGTGTGTGTGTGTGTGTGTGTGTGTGTGTGTGTGCGTGCGCATGCGCGTGCGTGCGTGCGTCCTCCACTTCCTGGAGGAAAGAGTCCAGAATCAGGACTATGACACTGTCTGCCATATGCCAGAAAACAATGCCATAAACTCAGAGTGAACAGATAAGGATAAGGATAAGAAACCTTAAAAGGAGGATAAGGTCTTGGATTCCTCTCAGCCTGACCTTTCTGGCAGACAATGGCACATTTGCCTACTCATGTGTAAAGCCACATTATTGGGCACTTTCACTTTCCCATAGAGCTCAATGCATGTTTTTTATTTTTAGTTTTTTGGCCATAACCTTTGATAGGAAGGAGATATTTCAAAACCAATTTTGGCACTGGATTCTGCTCTTCAATATGAATCCAACAACATATGACATGATGGGGTACTGCACACCATTGCAAAGTTCCAAATGAAGCCAGAATGGAGGACAATGAAGCCCTTTTGGAGGACACACAGACAGAAGGCTAAAAAGGGAGGACAAATCCTGAAATTTCCTGTCAAATGATCACCCTGCAGAAACTCTTCTATAAAACCCTACTATATATAGGGTTTTTGTGCCCTATTTTGCATTAACTGTAAGCTGATGTTGGGCCACTGTAAGAACGAGGAAGAGGTTCTCTGATCTGATCCAGCAGAGCTGTTCTTATCTCTTGCTTTCGGATACAATTCTGGCAGAAAACAAGGTATAAATATAAAAATATATTGAGCTTTGTTGGTAACTTTTCATTCTACCCACTCACAGCAATTATCCAGCCATCTTGATTCCTGATTCTTATGGACCATAGCAAGGTGATTTAGGATTTGGGTACAATTCACATTTGTTTCAGAATTAGTCAAACCACATATTCAAAAAGGAAACAAAAGTGATTTTTGGGTACGCCGTCACGGCTATGAATGATTTTATTTGTGTTTTTTTTGTTTTTGCCCAGAGTTCCATTCACTGCATGTAAAATGTGTTTTTTTTCCCTTTAGAAAGCCACAGAAGATTGCATGGTGCATGGGATGGGGCTCTGAAAGAATTTGTCTTTGCTCTGTTCAGTCTTCGGGGGGAAAAAAGGAAGACATGCTTTTGCGAGTAGCAGAGTACAGTATTTTGCAGCTGCTCACTGGTGGTTTTCAAAGCCCCTCCGCATGCATAATTTCCTCATCTTTATGCAGAATTTGCCCACATTTTTGTTGACTAAAATATTACCCATCTAATTTCCTATTTAAAAAACTCATTTCCAGTACCGCGGTGTTGAAAGGTGCTACCAAGCATTTAGCCTTCAATTTGCATACAACAAATCCTGCAATCTGATGGGTGCTTTCACACAAGGATGGCTGCAAGCAATTATATGGACAAAGAAATATTTTCGACGGAGGTTTTGCCCTGTGTTAATTTCATCTGTTGAACCCCTGTTGGGATTGCTGTTGTTGAATTGCTTATTGATGTCGATTGAGAAGGGAGGGGGAATAAAATCTGAGCCAGGTTTTGGTGGGGAGGGGGGTGTCTCGAGTTTTCTAAAACAGTTTACCTGCTTGTTCCATGGTGAAAAAATGATTTTAATTGTAAATTGCAAATTTAGGTAAAGGCAAAGACATCAGTTTGGAGTAGTTAATTTCATTTGATGCTTGTTGACAGAGCAACATCCAACATTTTTCTTACAAAACATCCATTATGAGAGATGTTGAGAGGACAGAGGATAATCCCAGCATTACACCTTGAGTAAAATAGTTTCATGGTGGAATATGTTCCAATGGTGTACTGGAATATGAAAGACCCATAACCCAAATCCACAGTAACTACGGGAGCACGTAAGAGACTTTATTTACACCTGTAGTTACTGCACCACATCGTGAAAACCTATGGGGAATTCATACTGGAATCCAGAGTAAGTTGTTCTTACACCGGAGCAAGGACTCCCCATAGTTACTCTGGATTTTGCCCATAGTGTAGAATTTCATCAATGAAAGGTGATTATAAATACATAACTTTTACTGGTGTTACCATCCCATTTACATCATCCCAGTAGTTCCCTAGTATCCCAAAGGAGAGGTCGGTCCTGGGACATGACGGAGGCGAGACCTGGATGGGCAGTTATGTCAGATCCAAGTCTCCATTTCTGATTAGACCCATCGAGGCACCTACAGGTCTACGCTGGGGCAGAGAAAAAGCTATCCCTTTACCTTGATAGCACAATAGTAGTCCTGTGACTTGCGCTGGATTCGGTGCATGCAAACCAGCCTGATTGATCCAGTGCAAGTTAGGATTGAGTCACCCAAGGAAGGCAGTGGGGAATAGAAATCAGTTGCCAAACAATGAGGCCAAATGAGGAATGTAATTTTAATGAATGATGTTTTAATAATGAAAGCAAGAGGAATAACTCAGGAAACAAAGAATTTCTTCCACTCCCCTAATACTGAATTAAAACTAGTGTTATGTGTCATAACCAAGGGTGGGCCTGGCCCAGCCTAACAACCGGTTCACCGGAAGTAGGCAGGCCAGGCAGGGATCAGGGGGTGGGGCTGGGGTCAGGGGCCAGGGTTGGGGGCAGGCCGGGAGGCTGCAGTGCAAGTGGGCAGGGAGAGGGGTGGGGCAAGGGGTGGCCCCAACCCTGGTGTACTGTCCTGGACACGTCTGCGCTTGCGCCAAGGTTGGCACAGGCGCAGACGTGTCTTGAATAGGACGCGACTGTGCTTGCGTAAAGCTTGATGCAAGCGCAGTTGCGTCCTCTTCAGGACGCGTCTGCGCCTGCGCCAATTTTGGTACAGACGCGTCCTGATTGTCGCAAGCGCAGTGGTGGGCCCCCCGGGTGAAACAGTTTGCCCTGGTTTTGACCCGCTGCTAGCAAATGGATCGCTAGCGGTGGGCCAAAATTAACAACCAGTTCAGGCAATCTGGCCCAAACCGGCCTGAGCCCACCTGTGGTCATAACTAGTGTTATGTCATAACTAACTTAGTTATGACTTAGTTATGACTAACTTCTGAGGAGGCATGGAGAGGATTGGGCTCTGAGGCTGCCATCCTCTCCACACCTACCTGGGAGTAAACTCCATTGATTAGGATGGGATTACTTCTGAGGAGGCATGGGGAGGATTGGGCTCATGGAGAGGATGGTGCCCCGCGGGTGGCTCCCAGCCCCCCCCAGCCGGCTGGGAGAGGCTGCAGGGAGCACGGTGGTGCCACGCGTGTTAGGACCCCGAACCGATCCTCCCACTTCTCCCTCCCCTTGCCGCTACCTACTCACCAGCAGCAGGGGATTTGGAAGATCCTATTCGCAGGGACCGGAGCGAATAGGCCTCTGCCCACCTGTGCAACAGAGATAGGAGAATGTATCTCTGTTATTAAGTGATGCACATCTTTGGCATAGGTCAACGGAGACCCTAAAGCCATCAGGAGACCTATGGAGAGATAAGGGGGGAACATCCTTACCTCTCCTAAGCGTCTTTATTGCCCACACCTCCACGACACACAGCACATGCTTTCTCAGTGCGGTTGTGTGGTAATGTCAGGAAATCATATTGGGCTCTTTGTGCTGAACCTTGCCATGATGAGTTGCTGTGTGTTCATGCAAAACAGGCTGAACAGAAATGTTTGTAATAAGAACTAATCATAATATAATAAATGATTGCCAGAGGTGTGTGCTCATGAAGAATGGTATTGGTGGCATCCCCTTATGATGCAACCACCAGACAAAAAGCAAATCCACCAGAAAAGGAAAGGAAAGGGAGCATTTCCTTGTGGTGTTCATCTCTGCACCTTTCCAGCATGTAATGTCCATCTCTAAACCTTTCCACTCATCTGCTTATGCTGGAGACAATTTTGGGCCAAAAACAATAAAATCAGGCAAAGCAGGACTTTTTTTCTGTCACCAACTATCTATCTAGGGAGTCCTATACAAAAAAAGTTTGGAACTCCTGAAAAAGGAACAAATATACAATTCAGCTGGTAATTTAACTAGAATGTCAAGTGTTTTTGGTTTGCCTCTTTCCAGAATAAGCCCCTTCTTTTCTATCATTCCATGCTGGTCTTTGTGAAACATGATCTGCCTTTTCTTGGTCCAGCTGGGCAACATCTACAGCTTTTGTGGTTTTTGTTTTGTTTATGCTGGTGTTTTCCATTCTTCCCATGCAATGCAATCCATTCCTTAAACCATTAGTATAAGCAGTGTCTTTCTTCTCCTAGATGTGGGTATAGCAGCCCAATCCAGAGTAGCACTTGGGTTGCCATATCTATCAGTATGGTGGAGCAGCTGCAAGATGCTCCATCCTAGTGACTCTGGAAAAGGCTTGGGGCAGGGCAAGGCAACATAGGGTGCCCCAAGAAAGATGGACCTGCTCTGCCCTAACTGGGGCAGCCTAGGCAGCTCAGGAGAGACTTGTTGAGGGCATGTTCAGCATTGCCTGGGGCAGAGCAGTTACTCTGTATCTAGAGCCTGTTTCCAAGACAGAAATGCCCTATTCCAGCTCCTTAGAGTTATACCACCTCAGGAGCAGGTTTAGTAATGAGTAGACCCATAAGGGTCCATGATATGGCAGAGTAAGAATGGCAGTGTTGACCAAAAATCTGAGTTCTTGGCCAGCCCATCTGTAACCCCTGCCTCTCAACCTCAGGATATGGAACAACTATGGCCATTAACCTAGGGATACAGCAGGCCACTCCAAGCATCCACCCTCCACTAGAGGAACTGCAGCTGTAACTGGTTGTCAGGATCTGCTGGGCTTCCTTCTAAGGCAGGCACCGAAGCTGTTCCTTGTTCAGTGTGATGTGAGGGGGGTCTCCTCAGGAGCAAGCCCTCCCCAGGTGTCACTGACTTGGTGCCTACAGAGCATGCTCTGGAGCAGTTAAAGCAGCCCAGACTTCCTGACTCTCTGGATGCAGCATAACTTTCTGCTTTCTGGCCATGTCTGTAGAATGAATACCAGGTGGCTACCACATAAGTTCCTCTGGCATGAAGGATGATACACTGGAAATTCCAATAAGCAGCACCGAAAAAGCCAAGATTTAAAAAACTTATTGAGAAAGACTTAAGAAATCAGCGACTGTCCATTGATAAGGCTAGAAACAGCGCCACCAATCACCAAGAGGGTGATACAGATGTGGATACAGAATAGTTGGGGTATCCCAGCTAGGGCGCTCCTCACTGCCCTTACTCTGGATTGTGCCCATAGTTTCTTTTTCTTATCTGCCCCCCTTTTTAATGGTTTCAGTTCCTTTTCTCCAACTGTCCCCAAATTCTTTTTGAACATCAAGGTACACAGAAGGGAGGATCACTATCAATAACTCAGACCATAACCAAAAATCTGTCTTACATGCTGCTTCTCCCATTCCCCAGCCAGTGCCCTACCATTCATTATCCTTAGAATGAATTTGATATCTTAGTGCATAATCAAAATCTTGTGACATATCATAGGAGACAGTAATCTATGACTTACGGTACATTTTCCAATAGGTTTCTGAGCTGTTTTTAGCCCAATTTTTCATCCCTTAAGTAATTTATCAGTTTTTTAGTGTGTACAACTACAGTAATAATGTTGCTACATGAAATTCAGTTTTTCAAAGTTTTTGAAGTTTTAAAAAATAAAATACAGTGTGTGTGCGTGCATGCGTGCGTGCACGCGTGTGTGTGTGTGTCTGTCTTTGGCCAAAAAGTTAAATTGACCTTTGGATAAGGAAGCATTTATAGTTTGGTTTGGGTTACATGCACATGTGACCTCTTGACCAAAGACATGTGGGAGCACCCCACACTGGATAAGACTGTGCCCATGTTTCTATTGAAGGGAGATCTCTGTCCCTCATGCTTTTAAAGCTGACACTTTTTGATGGCTGTCATCAAAACTTTTTGATCTAGTACTGAATTTTGTCAGCCATCAGACAGAAGCTAGTGGATTTCCCATAGTGATCCAGTCTCAGGGCGCAATCCAGAGTAACTTCAGGAAGTCCTTGCTCCGGTGTAAGCACAATTTACTCTGGACTGCAATATGAATTTCCCATAGGTTTTCACTAGGTGGTTCAATAAGTACAGGTGCACGTAATGTCTCTTACGTGCTCCCGTAGTTACTCTGGATTTTAGGGTTAGTTTCACCATCTATTTCTAAATATTTACATGCACGATCATTGTTCCCACCTATAGAACTTTATCCTATGCAGCAAGCCCTTATTCCCTTGAGTGTGTCATATTAATAAAGAAAATCCATTGATCCAACGGAGCCAATTCAACCATTTCAGTGATGTCTTTCAGTGTGACCCATGACAGAGTTTAACACAATCCTCTGCCTTCAGAGTCATGCTTACCTGCACATGAAGGTCTTCATCTCCTTCTTACCAGGGTGCCAGCCTTCCTATTTACTCCTCCTGTCAAAGCAGACAGCAGCCCACTGAGCAGTGGCTATTTCTCGATTGTCCCAGAATTGTCAATTATCCAGCTTGTTCTCTGGAAAGGAACTGGCGCTGAGGAAGGGCTGCTAATTTAAACTAAGAATATCCCTGTTGACATTTACAAGGGGGGAGCAGGGGGGGGTTGAACCTGTTACCTCACAACATTTTCTCTGAAAACAGCAATACACTGATGTTAGAGGGTTGGCTACGCACTGCAGGATTTAGACGCAATTCCGAGATGAATTTCAAGGACGTTACCTGAGATGGCCTCCTCTGCTTACCCAACCACAGACTTCCAGGGTAGTTTATTAATGCTCTTTCTTCTGAATGTCGCAGGTCATCTGCTTTGAAACTCTGGGGAGTTTTGTCTTGATCTCTAAGACAGTGATCCTCAAAACTTTTTCAACTAACTGTAGAACATAACAAAATAAAATAAAAATCAAACAAAATACAAGCTAAAAAACTTGTATATTGATTTCAGGTGGTTACTTTTTAGGAGGTTTCTTTAGGTTTTCTAGATGCTTATTTTCTAGATGCTTATTTTTAATTAAATTTAAAATGATTATTTTTATTAAATTTAAAATGATTACATAGAATTTATTAACTACAAGAAGGCGATGTGCTAACTGCAGGGGCCGCTTATAGGAAAAAGGGAGACATTTAAGTTCTTTTCCAGGGCATGAGGCTACGTAAGAGGAAACGTCCTGGAAAAACAGGATGTATGGTCACCTTGACTTAGGGTAAAATCCAGAGTAACTATGGGGAGTCCTTGCACTGGTGTAAGAACAACTAACTCTGGATTCTAATATGAATTTCCCATAGGTTTTCACTAGGTGGTGCAGTAACTACGGGTGCATGTAAATTCTCTTACGTGCTCCCATAGTTACTCTGGATTTGGGGCTAATCTAATCCCATTCCCAAAGGAGTTAATGAGAATCCATTTGCAGAAATCTTTGTGTGGCAGTGGGGTTTTGCAAGTTAAAAGGGGCATTTGCATTTGCTGAAAAAAGCATTGTAAACTAAAAAATACTGGATTCCACTTTTCAACGGTTTTCACTTTTGAAGGATGTTCTGGTTCCTAACCCGTCCAATAAGTGTGGGATGCCTGTATATTGATATACAACCCAAATAAATAAATTTTGTGTTTTCAACATTATCCTCTTGTCTGGGCCAAAAAGAGTGTCACTGTGGGACATCCCAAAATCACTCCAGGTAACAGCTAGAGGGGGTGCAAAGCACTAAACTTTTCAAGAAACCTTACCATGGCATGTAAGAATAGCCACCCTCAGAGCCATTCCAAGCCGTGGGAGCAAAACAGAGGTGGTAGGCAGGTTTCACCTCCATCTTGCTTTCACCATCTGGAATGGCTCTGATGGGAGTGAAGACCCCTTGCATGCCATGTTGAGACTCCCTGCAAAACCTAGTTTAAGCTTTGCACCCCTTCTAGCTATGCCACTGGTTACCACTGTGTTTAACAAAATGTATGTGTTTGCACACTTACTTTGGTGGGAAGGTAACTCAGCTGTGATTCCATACTAAGTTTAAAAAAAACAAAGGTTTTACAAAGCAATATTTTGCAGGCAATTAATCAGTGATATGAGCTATAGTCCTAATGATCAGATAATTCTTAATGCTACATTAATTTAGTATAAGATAATGAAACACTGTCACCTTGAATGTGCTCTCCCCCCATTGTGAGCTTTATCTCATAATCCCCCTTTAATAGAGGCATTCTTTGATACTTTGGTGGAAAGAGAAGGACTGATTGAAGATCTCTACAAAGAAAGGGCTTCCTAATAAATGAAAAAGTTTAAAGTGTTATATTCACAACAGCCATATTTTTTCTCTCTCTCTGGCCTGCTTACCCTGTACTTGTGATCCAAGCTAAAAAGGGGAAGATCATATAACAAAATCTCATTATTTAACATACATTTTGAAAATTCAGAATACAATTTCCTCTACATTTCTCTTACAAAATCTCCATCTAGTGCTGAGACATACATGTCACATTCTTACATGATTCAGCACACCATGATTGCCACAGAGGTATGAATGGCCTCCACAGGAAAAATCTTGGTTGCAATTCAACCAAGAATTAGTCAAATCAACTCCTAAGAATTAGGAGTCCTTGCTCCGACGTAAGAACAATTTCCTCTGGATTGCAATATGAATTTCTCATAGGTTTTCACTAGGTGGTGCCATAACTACGTCAACATTAATGTCTCTTACATGCTCCCGTAGTTACTCTGGATTGTAGTTAGTTGTACCCATGGCCTGTGCCATGAGTTAGCACGTACTTATATATTTTCCCTCTTCAAATCAAAGAAAAAAATCTTACTTTAGCTGGATCTTTAGTTTCTTGAATTCTAACATGTATGGGAGTCCTTACAATAGTTGTAGCTATTACAGGAATAATTTAATAGTTGTCCCATTACAGACCACAGTGCAAAATCAGCTACATCTATCCAAGTAGCATGCTATGAATTTCTGCCATTTCAATGTCTTATTTGGTTCCCCAAATATGTTGCCTGTAATGTGCAAAGATTTGAGTCTAGCACTACCATCAAGTGTCATCGTAAACTGTAATAATGGCTTGAATCCAAAAAGAACAATGAGAAGAAGAAGAAGAAGTATTGGTATTATTCCATGAACCTTGGCGCAAATGTTAGCAGTAGACATCTTGATGTGTGACACCACAATGTGTTGGGAATTATGTTACAGTATAAGGAACATGGTTGATAAGGAAAATTCAGGCTCAAAACATAGAAGACCATAAAATGTGTTTGGATAAAGGTTGTATGAAGTCTTTTATAAATATTTGCATATACAAGGAAACTTTTTCAGTGGCATCTCTAGGAGATGTGGGTTGTGCAGGTCACACTGTGTGACATGCATTGGGGGGTGACACTACTAATGACCAAAATTTTTGAAAAATTGGTATTTTCAAATAATGTTGTATATCATGTTGTATATCAACCAAAGTGTAATTTCATGCAGAATGCATCGGGGGAGGGGGTTGGATGCAGGTGTCACATGTGCTTCTTGAAGCATCTGGTGGGCCGCTGTGTGATACAGGAAGCTGAACTAGATGGACCTTTGGCCTAATCCAGTGGAGACTCTTCTTATGTTTTTATGGTTGAAGTATTGCTATTCTTTCAAAAGTTATCACCCCCCAAACCATGGGAAAGTGGCAGAGGTACATCACCACTCTTACTGCCCAAGGCATTGCCTGCCTGATACATGGGAGGAGATCCATCATGGGGGTGACACGCTGTTTGTGTTAAACAAAACTTAGTGTTGCCACTGACCTCTCTAGATTTCATGTCCCTTTGCTCATGCATTGTTGCTCAGCTTAGCCAAAAATACTCTTCCAATGAGTAAAGGCTTTTCCACTAGCAGAAGGGTATGATTGGATTTAAGTCAGTATTTGTGATGAAACCACTTTTGTTTGTTGAAATTTTTAGGCCCCTGGGACATACTTGGGACAAGGATTCTGCAGTGCTAGACTTCACATGCAAATCATAACCCCTCGTTCCAGCCACAACAGACATTAGTCATGCACTGTTAATTACCAAGAATAAACAAAGTTCTTTCATACTTTTGGTCTTTATGCTCCTGCTTATGCACAGACGAGCTTAGAAACCTATGCAGTGAAACCTTCCAAACTGTTCAAATCCCGCAAGGACTTCTTTTCCATAAGCCGACATTATGGAAAGGATTCCTCGATGTCAAAACTGTTTTATTAAAATAACGCTAAGCATTTGTCTTCTATCCACAGTAGTTGGGAAATCTGATGCTTAGTGGCTGAAAAGTATCCTTAACTCATCCCTTTATGCCCTGTGGATGGAAAACCTATTTGCATCTCATAAAATACTGCATGCCAACAGAAATCTCATCGCTTGGCAATCCCAAGTAAGCCTTTATTGCTGAATACAAGATCCAGATGCTTTGGCAAAGAATACTTTCTGTTGGAAGGGATGCTTCAGGCAAAACTTATATTGATTTTTGCTGTAGTTAAAGATCGAACCATGTCAAACACTGCAGGCAAAAAATCATTTTGATTTCATATCAGTCAATCCCTCTCTATTTTTTAAAATAAACTAATTGTTTATTAGTCTGGAATGGGAAAGCATTCCCAGAAACATACATGAGAATTAACCTATCTTGACTGTATGTCATACAGACAACTTTATTGCAGCCACCAGTATTCAAAACTATTATCTTTATCATGAATCAGCTGCCTCGGTGAATTCTTCAGAATAGCTCTGCAGGGTCTTCTCTGCCCATATGGTCCATCCCAAGAAGTGTGAAGCTTTGGGAGCAAAGACGAGAAATAGATTAAGAAATGTCCCTAATGAAAAGAACCAGGTAAAATTATTTCATTTATTGCATCTTTAATCCAGCCCGTTTACCCAAAAAGTGGCATACATGGCCCCACATGATCTTGTGTGATGGGTTAATCTGGGAATGTATGAAAGGGATTTGAACCTGAGACAGCATGTGGATGTGGTTCACCCTGAAATTATTAGTAGGAATTTAAGCATGTTCAGTTCAAGATTATCTATCTGCAGTATTTATATACTGCTTTTCAACTAAAAAGTTCATAAAATGGCTTGCAAAGAAAATGAAAAAAAAATTAATAGCTAATTAATAGCTAATGGGTCCCTGTCCCAAAAGGGCTCACAATCTAAAATGAACACCAGCAGAAGCCACTTGAACAGACATTGCTGGGGTATGTAAGACCAGTTACATACTAACTGGTATGTAAATTTAGTTGTACATAAATAAAGGAGGAACACCCACTTGTTTGTTACATGAAGCAGTTTGTCTCTTGCCCAGTTGGAAGGGGTTATTAAGATTATTACATATCAGGAGGCTTTCTCTGAACAGTACTGTCTCAAACAGAATATAGTCAGAATTGCATGCACCAGTACGATGATCATAACAATCTGGAGAACATTATAGATAGTCAAGCCCGTATGGAAGAAATGCAGCTTGGATTTAAGTTATTTTGCCACAATTATTTGTATTTGTTTTTGACTGAAAAATTTCATGACATCGGGCGCAATCCTGAGTAACTATGGGGAGTCCTTGCTCCGGTGTAAGAACAATTTGCTCTGGACTGCAAAATGAATTTCCCATAGGTTTTCACTAGTTGGTGCAGTATCTACAGGTACACGTAAAGTCTCTTACGTGCTCCCATAGTTACTCTGGATTGTAGGGATCATCACCTAGGTCTCCTCAGTAAGCCCAACACTTTTACCATTGCACCATATGAGGTCTCTTGACCTCAAATATAACAATGCCCAGAATGCACACTGTGGATCAGTGTTTTAAATAAGCTCTTGACTTCCATAAGGGTTCCATTTTTTTGATTTAGAGCACAATCCTAACCATGTCTACTCAAAAGTAAGCTCCATTGTGTTCAATGAGTCTTACTCCCAGGAAAGTGTCTTTAAGATTGCAGCCTTAATTACTTCAATTCCTTGTTTTAATTCCTTGAATTCAATTCCTTAAAGCTTTTGTTCTGGGCAACTTTATGTAACTTAATTTGTATGTATGGTGGAATCAGTCCACCGTATATGCTCCTTCCTCCATGTAGGCTCATCAAACAAAGCAAGAAACGGTAAGTGCTTTGGGATCCCTCCCAGCATGCGCAACTGTTGCATTTTCTTGCAAGTAATTGCACAGAGTATGCCATACATAATAGACATGAGACCTTTGACCTGTAGTCTGAGCTTGTTTGATTTGATCTAGTAATAGATATGGGGTATGCATGCAAATAGGTAGCAAATTCTGCCCAGAAAACTTCAACCGGATAAGAAGAGCAGTCAGTGACATTTCTATTGGATGTGGAGAATACGGTCCACACCAGTTGAGGTAGTGATGCACAATGGGGGTAACACCGCTAGTGACCACAGTTTGTAGGAATAATATCATCATATTGGTTGAGAGCTTCCCAAATGCCTTATAAGGCTGGTGAAGAAGAATTTACAGCAGAATGCAATGAAACAATCTGATTTGAAATATCTCTCTTCTACCAAAAGATATGGCCAAAATCCAACAGTGGGAGGGCAAAGGTACATCCCCTATAATCCAGAGTAACTACGGGAAGACATAAGTGGAACAGATTGCCAAGGGAAGTGGTCGACTCTCCCTCACGGAATCTTCAAGCAGAGACTTTATGAGCACCTGTTGGAGATGTTCTAGGAGAATTTCCTGCTACAGGCAGGGGGTTGGACTAGACAACCTGCTAGGTCCCTTCCAACTCTAGGATTCTATGATTCTATCCTATCCTAGGATTAGGATAGGATTAGGATTAGAATCCTAATCATAGGATTCTATGATTCTTACTCTGGATTGCTTTATGCATTTCCCATAGGTTTTCCATAGGTGGCAACGTAACTACTTTGGTGCAAAAGGTCCTGTAGTTACTCTGGATAGTAGCCATCTACCACCCAGGTTGTTGCCCAGTCCACTGAACAGAAGCAGGTCCATTGTGGGGGTGACACACTGGCTTCCCGCAACAGGTCATGCAAGCCCGACTGACCCCACTGAGAGGAATAGGATGGAATCCTGACTTGTTTTGCGACCAGTGCCATAATAGGTATGCATGGATTTCTGTGCAGTGAAATAATCTCGCACACGGCCAGGGAGCAGGGACAGCTCAAATGAGCAATAAAACAGGATGAGTTGTTTCTTGATGGAGCTGAAGCTAAGCACCAGATTCTAGAAGGCACTGCTATTATTCTTACAGAATCAATTCGTAGACATTAGTTTTACAACACTAGAAATCTCAAGATACTGTTTTGGCCTTATTCCTGCAGGCTGTAGTTGAGTGACAGATTTTATATTTAAAGCTGGGACTGTTTAAATGAATGTGGCCCCACCCCCCCAAAATTAAAAATAAATTGAAAACTAAATATCAAAATGCAGCTTAGATCAGGGTAATCAGATTCCCTTACCTCAAAAGGAGGACAAAGTCTTGGATTCCTCTCAGCCTGACCTTTCCAGCAGACAATGGTATGTTTGCCAACTCATGAGTAAAGCCGCAATATTGGGCACTTTCACTTTCCCATAGAGCTCAATGTGTATTTTTTATTTTTAGTTTTTGGGCCGTAACGTTTGATAGGAAGAAGACATTTCAAAACTGATTGTTGCATTGGATTCTGATCTTCAATACGAATCCAACAACACATGACATGATGGGGTACTGTACACTATTGCAAAGTTCCAAAATAAAGCCAGAATGGAGGATACTGAAGCCCCTTTTGAGGACATCCAGATAGAAGATTTAAAAAGAGGACAAATCTGGAAATTTCCAGTCATATGGACACCCTGGTTAGATCTGACCTACATACAGAAAGTTTTTTCTCATGAGTATGCTCTATGCTTTTGCCCTCTAAGATGGTATTATCCAGGAATAGTTGCTGTTGGGGGAACTAGTCCTTAGTATTCCACCAGAAATAAAAGGAATATTTGAATTTACGATGTGCATAATCTCATACCTGTGACTCAGGCGCTGACTCTGTAAATAAGGTTTCAGTGATTGGACTCCGTATGCACTATTGAGGTAATGGGCTAAACTGAATATAGTGGAGAGAGCTCTATTTTAGCTTTAAGCAAGCTAAAGGGATTCAGCCTTTGGAGATCCCAGGCACTCTCTTCAATTGATTTACTCGCCCAAACCGCGCAGTTCGGTTTGGCAACGTGCCATTCAAAATATATACAATTTTCAACCCTATCTTTTCCAGCTCTTAAAATTGCTGCTCCTTATTTCACAACATGCTTGGAAAAACAGGATGGTTTTTAGAAATAATGGGCAATGCCACATTAAAACAACAGATACCACTTGACCTGAAATCTAAGAGTAACAGTACCTCCCCATGTTAGCTGTTTAAAGGGTACAGATAATTAGAAAACACAGATGCTTTTCAATAGGATGGGATATTTCTCAGCCAACGCTGTGTACACCAGGTAGTAACGCTCCAACCATATGTTGGGAAAAGAAGCCAGCTGGTTCCAACCACTACCTCTTAATTACAGATGATGCCATATGAGGTATTATGCAAGACGTAATGGTTTTGTTTTGTCTCAAATGATCCCAAGATAATAGAAAGCCCTGTGTACGTTGTCAGAGGAACAGATGCATTAGAGCACAGTCAGTCCAGGTGTCTTCAACTGATTCCATGCATAGGATAATATTGATAGATTAATATTCCATAAATACAATGACAGTATGGGGAAAATAAGGATATATCTATATATACAGTGGCGCCTCACGTAACAAATTTAATTCATACCAGAGGCATGTTTGTTACGTGAAATGTTCTTTATGTGAAGCGGATTTTCCCATAGGAAATAATGGAAAGTCAGACGATTGGTTCCACAACCCCAAAAATATTCATATAAAAATATTAACTGGATGTAAAAATGATGACAAAACACTGGAACTGAATTCAAAACATGCATTCAGTGTGCATGATCCTATGAAGCCTACTTAGGCTGCAGTCCTAAAGACACTTTCCTGGGAGTACGCCCCATTTAACACAAGATTTACTCCTGGGACTAAGCCCCATTTAACACAATGGGCCTTACTTCTGGGTAGATATGGTTAGGAGGCTGCAGTCCACTTTCCAAGTGTCTCCCCACTTTCTCCATCTCTTCATGCTGAGCCTCTCTCTCCCCTGCTCCCTTCTGGCTAGCCCTGAGCTGCTTCCCTCTTCTCCACTGCTCTTCTCTCCCTCTGCCCAGCGGATGCCCGCCCACAGGAGGAACAGCGCAGAATTGTTGCTTTCGCTATGGGCAGGCGCACTAGGCAACCCTCATGCTTTTTTAAAAGGCTTCCGGCCAGCGTGTCTGCTCCAGCTGCCAACGAGTGTGTTTCTTATGTGAAGCACAGTTTGTTATGTGAAGCAGAATCCTAGAGAAATTTTTGTTTGTTACATGGAACATACTTTACATGAGGCGTTTGTTATGTGAGGCACCACTGTATATATAACTGAAAAGGCACTCACTCACTCATCAACACCCAGCCCAAACCACTGGGCCTAGAAGCGTGAAGTTTGTGAAGGGTGTTCCTTCTGTGCTGGAGGCACCCACTAAAAACTGGTTTTTGGAAATGCCAACCAGAAGGGGGTGAAAAGGGGTTTAATGTGTTTTCTTACCTATACTTTGCATTAAAAAACTGCTAACTGATGGGTGCTCTGTCCCAACCCAACCCCTGGACTGAGAAGCAAGAAATTTGGGGAGGGTGTTCCTTATGTTATATCAACACTCACCAAGAACCAATGTTGAGAAATTTACCCTTAAGGGGCTGAAAAGAGGTGCAACGTGTTTCTGAACTATACTTAACGTTGAAGATTGATCAATACCCAGCCCTGAATCCTGAACCTGCCAGATAGGGGTGCCCACGACTGTGAGGGGGATATTGCACATGGGAGGGGGTGTTGCACATGGGAGGGTTGATGCACATGGGTGTTTGATGTGCATTGGGGATTGTACTCATGGGGGGATGTTGCACATGGCAGTTTATGCACATGGGGATGTTGCGCATGGGTGTTTATATGCATTGGGGATGTTGCACACGATGTGTTGATGTGCATAGGGGATATTGCGTATGGGAGTTTATGCGCATGATGGATGTTGCACATGGTGGTTTATGCATATGGAGATGTTGCACATGGAGGGATGTTGTGCATTGGGGGTTGATGCGCATGGGGAGATGTGCGAGGGATTTTATGCTCATAGGAGGATATTGCACATGGCAGTTCATGCACATGGAGGATGTTGCGCATGGCGGTTCATGTGCATGGGGGATATTTAGCCAGCAGTTTTATAATCCTCATTGTAGGGCCTGCTCCCTTACTCAGGATAAAGGAATGAATGTCTCTTCCCCTGAGGAAACTAGAGCAAGGGCCTCCAAAGTTTTGGGCAGGAGGGCCACATCATCTCTCTGACACTGTGTCGGGGGCGGGGGAAGCAGAAAACTAATTTAAATTTCAAATATGAATACATTTACTTAAATTTACATGTAAGAATGTACTGAAGTGGATTACAAAGCCTCCCCAAGGGCCGGATAGAGGGGTCTTGTTGGCAGCCACATTGAGGGTCACATCTGGCCCCTGAGCTGGCGTTTGGAGATCCTTGGCTCAGATCACGCTGGATGAAGCGCTTCCCATCACTACCACTCTTGGTGCAGAGCAACTCAGGATTGTCCTATCAATTTGGAGAAGATTTGCACAGCTAGTGAAATATCCGGCCAGCAACCGAGGCCTGATATAGTACCCTTGACCCGAGTTGATACAGAAACCTAAGCCAGTAACCTTTAAATATATTTGTACTGTATCTATAACTTCCCTAAATCCCCATCTCTTTTTTCCCACCTTCTCCATCTAATTCAAAGCGAAATGCGGAGCCAGTAGTGTGCACATGGCAAATCTCTCTGTGTGTCATGTTAATACAAGCCACTCAGATAAATTGCCTTGCAAATTTCAAACTAATGACTTATTATTTCACGCTGATGTAACATGAAAGCGGATGACATTCCATCATTGATGGCTATAATCACCTTCAGCCCAGATAAGGCAACCCAAGCCCTGGTGTTCTTTGACTTGATAAAGTATTTGTCATTGAAAGTTCCTCCTCTTCTGCCGGAGATAACTTTTGTTTTATTCAAACTGTCACACTTTGGAGTTCAGCAAGGACCTGAAAGTGTCAGGTAATAATCTCCTCTCAGTCTGGGGAACCAGTTAATGCTGCTAATATTGGGGACTATTAAGAGGTTGATTTACTTTCCCTAACATTATAATCCTCTGTGGCCCGAGCTTTTTCCGTGAGCCCTTGCGCTGTTAAAGCTGATCTGGATAAGCTTCTCTCTTCGCTGAACTTTCTGACGCCTTGGGAGATTTGCAGAAATAAGCACCTTTCACGGCATAACTTGCAGCATATTCATTTCTGGGGGAAAAAAAAAACTTTCTTCAAATTTCTTTTTGAACAATATCAATGGCATGCATGTTCACACTTGTGCACATAGATGTATGCACACACATACATATAATGTATGCCCATACATGTGTGTGGAGAAATTTTGATGACTGAGGCCAAACTACAAGATGATGGGAGTCCCGCATTTATAAATAAGTCCCATTTCTCATATGTGGGTATCCCAATTATGTATACTGTGGTGCCTCACATAAAGAGCTTAATTTGTTCCAGAGGCATGCACTTAAAGTGAAATGCTCTTTAAGTGAAGCAGATTTTCCCATAGAAAATAATGGAAACTCAGACGATTGCTTCCACAACCCAAAAAATATTCATATAAAAATATTAACTGGATATAAAAATGATGACAAAACACTGGAATTGAATTTAAAATATGCATTCAATGTGCATGATCCTATGAAGTCCACTTAGGCTGCAATCCTAAAGACACTTTCCTGGGAATAAGCCCCACTGAACACAATGTGGCTTACTTCTGGGCAGACATTGTTAGGAGGCTGAAATCCTAAAGACACTTTCCGGGGAGTAAGCCCCATTGAACACAATGTGGCTTACTTCTGAGTAGACATGGTTAGGAGGCTGCAATCAAAAGCACTGTCCTGGGAGGCTTACCTGGGCTGCTGCTGGAGGCTCAAGGTGGCTGGTGGGGGCACTTGGGAGCAGTTAGGGGCAGCTGCCTCTGGCACCCCCAGAGCAGTGCTGGCCAGCAGCCCTTTTAAAGAGCCTCCGAACAGAGCATCAGGGCTGCATAGCGCGCATGCTCATAGCACGCTTGCTTATTAAGTGAAGTGGAACTTGTTATGTGAAGCAAGATTTCATGGAAATTTATACTTGTTATGTGAAACACTTGTTATGTGAGGTGCTTGTTATGAGAGGTACCACTGTACAGTTCAGGGAGGGGGTGGGGTTGGAAAGGCAAGAGCTGCTCACCCTTTATTTGCTAAATTTCCCTCCATCATAAACTGCTATTCTGTCTAGACCATCTTTCTCTCCCATTTTTCTCTCAGGTAGGAGCAGGGTGACCATATAGAATGGAGGACAGTGTGCCTCTACCTTTAAGCATTATAATAAAGGGAATTTTGGCAAGTTCTGCTTTTTAAACCCTTCAATGCTGAGGTTAACCTATCTAAATTTCCTTCTATACAGTGTTTAAAGGAAGAGGCACTCTGTCCTCCATCCTATATGGTCACCCTGGTCCCACCTGAGAGGAAAATGGGGAGCCTTTCTAGACAGAACAGGTTATGGCCCTCAGGTTGGACACGTATTAGGTTCAACTCCCCCTTGTGTGCTGCAAGATACAGTAATACAGTAGGATCTTAATGCAGGCCTCCATCAGTCTTGAAAGACTATGGTATCGTGCTCGACGCTGCATATGCTGCATGCGAAGCATGAAAGCCTGGGTTGGATTGTTATGGAGGATAGGCTGTTACCCAAGCAGCAAATCCCCCCTCTCCGTGCCACTGAATTAGTCCAATGGAAAGGCAGAGCCGATGCGACTGGATCCAGCTGGCGTCGCAGAGCTGGGCTAAGGACAGGAGCTCACCCTGTCTTGTGGGGCTGACCCAGGAATCGAACCCTGGCCTGCTGGTTAACAGGCACAGCGTCTTTACCACTTGCGCCACCCACAGCTCCATAGGATCCTAATAAGGAAAATGAAATTGGTAGCATAGTGAACCCTCAGTTTAGTGGAATAGGAAGGGGTTCTGTTAATGTTGAAGTCCAGTAAATCCAAATACAATGAAGTCAGTGGATACGGTATGTGCATCTGCAAAATGTACAGAACTAATTTTTAGGACAGCAGACTGTCCATTTATAAATTCTGTGAAATCAACTTCCAAAGTCTGCTTAAACTGGGGCTGTTAAATTGAGCTTTCATGGTGTCATTGAGATTGGTGCAGGATCAAACTTGAAGAAACCCTTATCCAGAGCAAATAACATAACTGAGCAAACTGAGCAAATCCGTATCCAGATGGAGTTGGACTAGCAAATAACAGTGCAATTTTTATACTTTTTATTTTTTGAAAAACAAAAAGAAGCAGGGTATTTCTCTTTTACATTTCAAGCAACACTGGGGAAATATCAGGAATTTTTCAAAAACGTGACTTCAATGAGGACTCAACTTTTGTTTCCTGATTGTGCACGAGGCCAATATTAACACTGCTTAGCTTTCTCTCATGAGTGGATTCTCTGGTGTGTAATGTCTTATCTGATGGAAGGGCTTTCCACACTCCTGATACTTACAGTTTTTGTCCCATGTGGGCTCTGTGATGTCTTATAAGATTACAATGCTGACTGAAGGCCATTCCACGCTCCTGGCACTTATGAGGCTTTTCCCGTGTGTGTTCTTTGGTGCATTTTAAGTCCACTACTATTAATGAAGGCCTTTCCACACTCCTGACATATATACGGTTTCTCTCCTGTGTGGGTTCTCTGATGCACCTTCAGTACACCGCTTTGACTGAAGGTCATTCCACACTCCTGACACTTATAAGGTTTCTCCCCTGTGTAGGTTCTGTGATGCACCTTAAGTACATATCTCCAACTGAAAGTCATTCCACACTCCTGACACTTAAAGGGTTTCTCCCCTGTGTGGGTTCTATGATGCACCTTAAGTACACCTCTCTGACTGAAGGTCATTCCACACTCCTGACACTTATAGGGTTTCTCCTTTGTGTGGGTTCTATGATGCAGTTTAAGTGCACAATAATTACTGAAATCCTTTCTACATTCCTGGCACTTATAGGGTTTCTCCCCTGTCTGGGTTCTATGATGGGTCTTAAGTGCACAACGATTACTGATATCCTTTCTACACTCCTGGCACTTATAGGGTTTCTCCCCTGTCTGGGTTCTTTGATGCATTTTAAGTGCACTATTATTAATGAAGGCCTTTCCACATTCCTGTCACTAATACAGTTTCTCCCCTGTGTTTGGTTCTCTGGTGGATCCTAAGTACAGTATTCTGACTGAAGGTCTTTCTACACTCGTGGCATTTAAAGGGCTTCGCCCCTGTGTTTGCTCTTTTCTGTGAAGCCTGAGCCTGTTTCTTCTTTCTTTCAAGCTGTTCCCAAATTGAAGCAGTTGAAATTATAAAAGACTTGCAGTTAGAGACATTTCTTTTATAAGAAATTA
This sequence comes from Cryptoblepharus egeriae, assembly GCA_030015325.1. NCBI lineage: Eukaryota > Metazoa > Chordata > Lepidosauria > Squamata > Scincidae > Cryptoblepharus > Cryptoblepharus egeriae. Next base: position 13,726,607 of record JAREYC010000004.1, read on the forward strand.
TAAAAGATATGCAGGAAGAAACTGTATTTAGCTGAGGAAGTCTTATATTCCTAACTCCTGGCACCTGAATCAAGATGGAGTTGTGTTTAATGGGGATCTCTGAAGTATGACTAATATGTCTCACACCCTCTAAATGTTTCCTTGATTGCTAGGATAAAGATCCAGACCAGGCAGCAGATAGCTATGAAAACAGTGACCACAGTGTTTTATCCAGGCGCTAATACCCCATTACTGGCACCACCTGAGCCCCTTATATAAGCATAGTTGTCCCACACCCATTCCAGCCCAGAACCCACCTCTTTTTGCGATTGAAACTGAAAGTGGCTTGTAATCTTTACTACTATTTTTTGAATGACTTGGGGAACCCTGTGGAGGTTTCCACTGGACTCCCACTGCTTCCCAAAGCCTCTGTCACCCAGGCAGTAGTATGATCCTGGGGAATACATCACTGCATTGGATCCTGAAAGAAAAAGGAGAAATGTACTATTAGCAACATTGGACATACCTAGGCCATGACTGTTATCCAAAGGGAGAACTGCATTCCATAAAAGGACAAAACATTTCTAAATATGAAACCACATCCTCATATACAGATCTTTGGCTGCAATCTTAAGCACACTTTCTGAACACACTTCTTCTGAACACACTTTCTGAACAGACTTCTTAGGATTATACTTTTTTAAAAAAAAATTATATACCACTTTTCTAATCGGCAAAGGGGACTCAGGGGGATTTATAAATAAAAGAATACCAAAATATACTCTCATAACAAGCACCTCACATAACAAGTGTTTCACATAACAAGTATAAATTTCCATGAAATCTTGCTTCACATAACAAATATACCAAAAACATTGATATATGATAAACATGGAAGAACAAAATATGATAAAAATTTGGACACCATTAAGAAAGGTTCCTGAAAGGAGGTTCAAAGGATCATTTCCTTCCATTCCAGTTTCCAAACTGCTATCACAATCCTATACACACTGAATCAGAACAAATACTATACACACTGATAGTGTGGCAAAATCAGAAATGATCTCCAGGGCTTCTAAGCAGGGAAATTCCCCTAAAAGCAAGCCCTGGACTTTGTACACTGTTTAGCCACTTTCACATTTGATAATCTCCATCACTCTTCCCACTTTCAAAAATGTGTCCTCACTTTCTGCTGGTCTGGTGGTGGCAGAGGCTTGTCCAGATGGGTTTCTGCCCACTTGAGCCCCCAGACCATGTTACCAGCAATGCTTTTTACAGGCACATGTAACATGCACACAGAAGAAGGAAGAAATGATGTCCAGGGATTAATGGCCAGAGAATGTATTATGGCAAATACTTTGGCATAATGAAGGCATACCAAAGTTTCCTGAAAGTGTTTAAACACCAAAATAGAATTTCTACTGGGACTTGCTATCTGACTGTGGCTGAAATCCTAAAGACGCTTTCCCAGGAGTAAGACCCATTGAGCACAATGGAGCTTACTTTTGAGTAGACATGGTTAGGATTGTGCTCACACTATGCAGGGGGACTCCTAACACTAACATATGCTGCAATCCAAAAGACAGTTTCCTGGGAGTAAGAACCATTGAACATACTGAGGCTTACTTTTGAGTAGTAACGGTTAGGAAGGATCTAGTATAACAATGACTCTAGTATACAGGGAAAGGAGAACACTGGGTGTGGGGGATAGTAGTACTGAAACCAGTATAGTACAGATAGTAGGACTGAAACCAGTAGGACTGTCCAGTCTGAGCCAAGAAAGGCTGTGCTGGAAACATTACAGAAAGAGAAGGCCCAAGTTGCAAAACCTGCTTACCTGGTCTGAATGGGAAGCAGCCATTTCTGTCCTCACGCAGTTTTGTTGGTGTGATTGTGCTTCTCCGTCTCTTGCAATGACCCACAACGGGTCGCAAAATGTGCACAGTTGAACAACGGGTTCAAATAAGCAGATAAATTAGCTGCATTCAAAGCTAAAGTGGAATTATGGAGGTGAAGAACAAACACTGGGATACATGACGTTTCAAACATTAGTCTTGGAAACAGACCAAGCCAAGGACTTCTTTCTCCCAGCTGATACATGATCACCTACCTTGGCTTTCAAAAGAGTTTGAGCATTAATTCCCAACCACAAATGACCCCCAAACTTGAAGGAATGGATCTGTGACCCGTTTGTGAATAAGCCAGTTGAATCTGCTTTGTCTGTGCTAGAAGAACAACTGCTTGAGATTACAAATGTCAGTGGCTTTAAAAGTGTTTGAAATAACTTCAAATCTCTATATAGTACATTCTGGATTAAGTGGGATGATCCTGAGATTGCCACAAAAGCAATGAAAAACCTGCTTCCATGTCCAGCATCCTATTGTTTTGAAGTAGGGCTTTCTCCAGGAACTGCAACCAAAACAAAATTATGGAGTAGACTGGACATAAGCAACACACTTCAGCTGTCACTGTGTCCCATCACCCCCAGATGGGACCATCTAAGCTCCAGAAAACAAGTGCAGGACTCCCACTGATTCTGTATTATAGTGAGTTGAATTATTTTATTACATAAAGGTAAAGGTGTCCCCCTACAGTTTACACTGCTAGTTGTGACCAAATGTAGCATATGGTGCTCATCTCTGTTTTTGGAGCATAGAGCCAGCATAATCTGACATGCACACAGAGCACTGTTACCTTCCCTCCGAATTGGTGTCATGCATTTGAATCATCTTGAAATTATCACCCTCCCTACCAGTCGGTAGAAAAATCATCAGGTTGCGTATCACTTGGCTAGTTGATATAATTGTTAGATGGATTGAACAGTGGTACACAAAGGGTGTTTGTTAATGGCTTTATGTCAACCTGGAGGATTATGTCAACCTTAGGGCTCTGTCTTGGGCCTAACTCTCTGTAAAATCTTCATCAACTCCTTGGGTGAGGGATACAAGGGGTCCTCATCAAATTTGCAGATGACATCAAGCTGGGAGGAATAGCAAAGACAATGTAAGACAGGAAGACCCAGACAAAATGGAACATAGGATGGAAAGAGTAAGATGAAGTTCAACAGGGACAAATGCAATTGCACTTAAGCAAAAATAAATAAAGATGCAGATATAAAATAGAGATACTGTGAGCCAGGTACAATTTGCTCCCTGTATAGGCCATAACAGGGCTCCTCATCTGAACATCTCAACATCCACCAAGCATGTAGGGATTTTGCTGAAAACACCTGGACATCCCACCATGAGAATTAAAGACTGCTTTACACCCTGGATTTGAATGGCTCAAGGAGAAAAGTGAGTGGGATTGGTCAAATAACATCAAATTGCATCTGAGTCTGGTTGGGACTGTGTGCTGTGATCAGGGGTGTCACTAGGGTTTGTGTCACATGTGTGACACAAGTGTGTTACCCCCATGCAGTGGGCAGAGCAGGGGAGACCAGTGTGTTACCCCCATGCATTGGGCAGAGCAGGGTGACCATATAGAATGGAAGACAGAGTGCCTTTGCATAGAAGAGGGAATTTAGGCAGGTGCTGCTTTTTAAACCCATTATGATGAGCTAAACCTGCCTCCTACCCTGGGGCAGAGCAAGAATGGGTAGGTGAGGTTATGTGCCATTGCATCGCCTCCACTGTTTTTAGCCACACATTCTAATAGAATAAAGATATTTCAAAGTGGTTTGTTTCACTGCATTCTGCTGCAACTTACACATCCAACAAGTATATAACGTGATGGGATTATTCCTAAAAACCATGATTTTTAGCCATTTTGGTCATTAGTGGTGTCATTCTAACAATTTATTGCAGCAGTTCTCAAACCTTTTAGATTGGGACCCACTTTTTAGATGGACAATCTGTCCAGGATCCACTCAAAGTGATGTCATGGCTGGAAATGATATCATCAGGCAAAGTAAAATAAATAATTGTAAATACATTAAAGTTAATCAAGTAAATAACCTCAAGCCCACTATCCCACCCCCCAAAAAATCAGTTAGAGTTTTAGTGCTGCCCAACACCCAGCTCAGTTTAAGTTCCTATAAACCAGTTCAGTGTTATTTGAGATTAAATCAGTTTTCATCAGTATTTTTTTTATTTTTGCTAGACCAGGGTGACCATATGTCATCATAAGACAATCCCTCCCACTCCCCCCATAGGACACCAGTTTCAGTGCTGGGGGAAGCTGCCTTCTGTAGCACTTTCAAGCTGTAGGTGATCAGGACCATTCTGGAAGCCTTGTACCTCCTGGATTGACCTCCCACACCAGCCGACGCATGTTTGCTTTCTAGCAAGTAAACGTAGCTCTGCAGTTTCACTTTCAATGGGATTCAATGCAAGGGGAAGATTGTAGAAGGGAATTTCCTTCTGGTGTTATTTGTGGAGGGAGGCTCTGTTCCTTGGATCAGGATCTTTCTGGTGTCCATGGATTGCTCTCAGCCTGACCTTCCTGGCAGACTGTGGCGCATTTGCCTACTCACAAGTAGAACTGTGATATGCAATTTTTTTGTTTTTTTAAAGTTTTTTGGGCCATAACTTATGCTAGGAAAGTGTTATTTCAAAACGGATTGTTACATTGGACTCTGCTCTTCAAGGCTCAATATGGTAGAGTGCGCCACCATGAAGTTGATTTTTGGGGTTGCCACAGCCCCCATGTACCTCACCCCCCTGGGTGCATCACCTGGTTCAGACTGCACCCCACACCCTCTAGCCACGCCTCTGGCTATGATTGTGGCAGCTGCAGTTCCCCACTGTGTGCTGAGATGTTCAGCCATACAGAAGATCTCTCTATGAAAAGGAAGTTGGAAGCACAATCACCCCACAGTTTAGTGGAATAATAGGAAGTGTTAATGCTAACTGTCTAACCATCCTAAAATCAGTGGAGATGTGCATTTGCAAAATTTACATGTCAAATTTTAAGTGTAGCAAACTGTCCATTTTGGACATCCGTGAAATGGATTTCCAAAATCCAGATCTGTTAAGTTGTGGGTTCATTTCATCATCGTGGTTGGTTCTGGGCCCAACGAGAGCAATGACTGAGCAAAGTCCACAGAGTTTAGCAAACATCAGTGCGATTTTAACACATTTTATTATTCCAAAATCAAGAACTAACAAGATTACTTGCACTTCCTCTACATTTCAGACAATATGAAATGAAGAATTAGCAGAAATAACAGGAATTTTTCAGACATTTGATTTCAACAAGAGACTCTTGCTTCCTGACTGAGCACAAGGAGCTGGAGCACACAGGGAGCAGCTTGGCGCATGCGCAGAGGTTCCCTAGCTAGTCTGCAGAGTTTCCTCTGAGTAGCCCAGTGTGGAGCTGGGGAATTGTGGGGCAGCACTTGTCACTGTCCTAGGGTTTCCAGTTTCTGGCAAAACTGAGGAAATGGCAACCCTATACAGGAGGATCCCAATAAGTTGAACGGAAGTTGGAAAAGCACAATAAAGTTATTAGTTGGTAAAGGAAAAGGAGGATGGTAAGAAAAGGAAGTTGGTAGCACAATGGCCCTGCAATTTAGTGGAACGAGTATTAGTATTTAGTGGAACAAAGTATTAATCCTAAAAGTCCAGTAAGTCCAACCATCCTAAAATCAGTTTGCAGCATAAGAACATCAACCGACTTCAACACAGGACTCAACTTTTGTTTTCTGACTGAGCAGAAAACCAGTTTAAATTCTTCAAAACTGTTACAACATTTCTCTCCTGAGTGACTTTTCTGATGGATAAGATGACCTCTCTGAACACAGGCATTTCCATACTCTTGGCACTTTCCATACTCTTGGCGCTTAGAGTGTTTCCCCCCCATGTGAAATCTGAGGTGTTAATATGATTACCATGCTGAGTGAAAGCTCATTCCGCATTCCTAGCACTTATAGGGTTTCTTCCCTGTGTGGGTTTTCTGATGCTTCTTAAGTGCACCACTCTCACTGTAGGTCTTGCCACACTGCTGGCACTTATAGGGTTTGTCCCCTGTGTGGGTTCTATGGTGGGTTCTAAGATGCCAACTTCAACTGAAAGCCATTCCACACTCCTGGCACTTGTAGGGTTTCTTCCCTGTGTGGGTTCTTTGATGGGACTTAAATGTAGCACTATGACTGTAGGCCTTGCCACACTGCTGGCACTTATAGGGTTTCTCCCCTGTGTGGGTTCTATGGTGGGTTCTAAGATGCCAACTTCGAATGAAAGCCATTCCACACTCCTGGCACTTGTAAGGTTTCTCCCCTGTGTGGGTTCTTTGATGGGACTTAAGTACAGTACTATGACTGAAGGCCTTTCCACACTCCTGGCACTTATAGGGTTTCTCCTTTGTGTGGGTTCTATTATGGGTTAGAAGGTTAGTACTTTGATTAAAGGTCATTCCACAATCCTGGCACTCATAGGGTTTCTCCCCTGTGTGGATTCTCTGGTGTGAATTAAGTGCACCTCTCTGTCTGAAGGTCTTTCCACACTCCTGGCACTTATAGGGTTTCTCCCCTGTGTGAGTTCTCTGGTGTATATTAAGTACACTATTGTGACTGAAGGTCTTCCTGCATTCTTGGCATTTAAAGGGCTTCCCTCCGGTGTTGGCTGTTTTGTGTGAAGATTGAGTCTGTTTCTTCTTTCTACCAATCTGATCCCAAAAGGATACTGTTGAAACAAGAAGTGAAAGAGACCAAAGGAAGAAACTGCATGTAGCTGAGAGAGTATGATGTCCATAACTCCTGGCAGACCCATTAATTTTTCATTTGCTTTGTAATACACTTTTTAGTTGAAAAGTGGTATATACTGTGCATCTTATACATCTTTGGGCTCAAAGTGGGTGGTGCAAGTGGTTAAGTCACTGTGCCTGTTAACCAGCAGGCCAGGGTTCGAGACCCGGGTCAGACCCACAAGACAGGGTGAGCTCCTGTCCTTAGCCCAGCTCTGCAACGCCAGCTGGATCCAATCGTATAGGCTCTGCCTTTCCATTGGACTAATTCAGTGGCGTGGAGAGGGGGGATTTGCTGCTTGGGTCACAGCCTATCCTCCATAACAATCCAGCCCAGGCTTTCACGCTTTGCATGCAGCGTATGCAGCACCAAGCACGATACCATAGTCTTTCAAGACTGACGGAGGCCTGCTTTATAAATAAAAGGGAAATTCTGTCTGTCTGTCCTAAACCCCTCTAGCTCCACTCACACTTGTTCTATTTAGACATATTATACCTTTTTGGATTTGAGATGATCCCAGGATTAACACAATGTATCCCAACCCCCATACACATTCCAACCCCACACTCCACACACACAACCATACATATATACACACATACACTACCTAACCCTCTCTTTTCACACACAAAAATGTAGCCCAACCCCCCACAGCCAACCCAAACCCCCCACACACAACTCCACACACACAACCCCAGTCCACACACACAACACAACTCTACATGCATACACACAACCTAAGTGACTCTTTCAAACAGAAAAGATGTAGCCCAACCTGACACATGTAGCCCAACCCAAAAGATGTAGTCCAACACAACCCAAACAACGCACACTCTACAAACATGCACACACACCCCAACCCTCTACACACACGAACAACACAACTTCACACACACACCTAACCTTCTATTTCACACACAATGTAGTCCAACCCCCGCACGAGGGTATCCAGATGACCGGAAATGCCTGGAGAGATCCAGAAATGGTGTCCCCTATAGGAAAAGGGGAAAACGAAGCCACCTATCCGAGTTTCCAGCACTCCTGCTGGCCCTCTAAACGGTTTGGCAGCTTGCCTGCCCTTTAAAACTGTGGCTGGCTGTTTAAATTGTTTTCACGCACAGTCACAGCTGTGCGTGCAGTGGATCTTCCCCTCTTCAGCTGAACACAGTGAGTGCAAGCGAGTGGGCGAACAGCTGCAGCTGTGCGCGCATCCAGGAAGTCCTTGGTGTGCGCGCCATCCAGGAAATGGAGTGCCTCCTCCCCCACCTACTCCATGCCGCTGTGGCTGGTGTACCTGCTTCCCTCCGCTGCCTTGCCCGCCTGTAGCTTTCCCGTCGCTTCCCCCACTTCTGGGGCTTCAGAGGCAGAGGCTCCCAGGAAAGGTGAGCATGTCCGTCTGTGTGTGTTTGTGTCTCTCTGTCTGTGTATGTCTGTGTCTTTGTGTCTGTGGGAGTGCATGAGTCACTGACATGGCTTGTCTGGGTCTGAATCACGTATGTTGAAGTCACTTGTGTTGCTGCAAATTGCTTTCAGGGCATCTTACATGTATGGGTCAGAGTCATGCATGTGTTGTGTTGCATTGCTTTAAACTGCTTTCAAAGCTTCTTACACTTATGTGTCAGGCTCATGCATGTGAAAAAGTTTTAACTTTTAAAAGTGTTGAAATTAAGTACAGGAGCTTATTTTAACATGTCCTACATGAGTCCTACATTTTTGGGGTGTCCTACAATTTTTTTAAGTGTGTAGGAATTTTGGCTCCGGGGGTAGGAAAACTGGCGTTGGGGTTAGGAAAACTGGTCTTGGGGTTCAGGAATTTTGCATATGGCATCTGGTCACCCTGCCCCCAACAGAACCCAACTTCACACTCCAGACACACACACACACACACACACAACCTAACCCATTCTTTCACACACACACACACACACACACACAAAACGTATCACAACCCAACACCCACACTCCACACACACACAATCCAACTCTAAAACAAATAACAAACTACACAAATTTATACTGAGTTTAAAGTGGGAGATCACAATTAAAAACTTTTAAAATCACAATTGTTTCAGTTATTTTTAAAATTTGAATTTTTACTGTTCCCTCCTCATCTGGAGACAAATCCCAATGCTGGATGTTCAAGCACCAGATGAAGGGCAGATTTTCAATACCAATAAATGCTTCATTATCACTGCTGGACTAGAGGTTCCTTTGGTTTAGGCCCAAAATGCCCTATGCAGGAGCTGGCTTAAAAGTCCGCATAGAGTGCGGCTTTTAAACTAGTCTTATAAATAAAAGGCAAATTCTGTCTGTCCATCTGAAATCCCTTTAGCTCTGTCCACACATGTTTTATATAGACGTACCTTTTTGTAATCACGATGATCCTGGGACGGACAGAAAATATCCCAATCCCACAACAGAAAAAAGAAAACAACCCAACCCCACACTTCACACACACACACACACACCCCAATTCCACACTTAAAAACTTGCCATCCATCAGTCTTGAAATACTACGATATTGTACCGGGTCTCGAACCCTGGCCTGCTGGTTAACATGCACAGTGTTTTAACCACTTGTGTCATCCATAGCCCACACACACAACCTAACCCACTCTTTCACATACTCATAACGTAACCCAATCCCCACACATAACCCAACCCCACACCCCCTACCCTCCCAATTCAACTCTATTCATACACAGACACACACACACACAGAAATAAACACAACCTAACCCACACACTCTCTAACTCGGGCCACACTTGCTCTAAATAGACATATTATACCTTTCTGGAATCCCGGTTTTGAAAATCTGCCCTTCATCTGATTCTTGAACATCCAGCATTTGTCTCCAGATGATGAGTGAAAAGTTAAAAATTCAGATTTTAAAATAACTGAAAAATAGGTGATTTTAAAAGTTTTAAATTTATATCCAACTTTAAACTCAATATAAATTAAAAACTTTAAAAATCACCAATTTTTCAGTTATTTTAAAATTTGAATTTTTAACTGGGGTTCCCTGGGGTATCTATCAGTTCAGAGCTAAAGGGTCCTCCTTACCTACAAAGATCACATTTTCATAATTCGCTGTCATATATGACTGTTTCATATAAAAGCCTTTGATGTGGAGTCAACAGAGTCCACTCTTCCCTGCTGAAATACACAGCAACCTCTGTGAATGAAATGGTACCCTGAAAAAATGGAGAAATATTTCATTAGCTACACTGGACCTCTCTAAGACACGACTGTTACCCTAAAGACAGAATGCTATAACAATTTCCGTAAAAGGACAAAACTTTTCTAGGTTTGAAATCACATTTTCACTCACATTTGTTTGTGTTTTATTTATACACCACCCTTCTACTCGGCAAAGGGCATTCAAGTTGGCTTAAAAATAAAAGAATACTAAAAACACTGATAGATGATAAAGCATGGAAGAATAAAATATCATAAAAATTTGGATTTAATTTAAAATACATTCATAAAAAGCAACAAGCCCTTTGCAAAGTAGGACTTCCCTGAATGAAAAGGTGTTTTCCCTCTCAACTTTGCATTTCCATCTTTTGGGTTTCTACCTGCACAAGAAGATTCCCAAGTTCCTGAAAGTAGACTCAGATGGTGCTTTCCTCTCATTCAGGATTCCAAACTGATACCACAATCCTATGGACACAAGCTCAGCACTGAACTCCAACGCGGCAAATTCCCCCAAATCATTATCTGAACTTTGTACCTTGTGTAGCTCAATGGTCTTCAAAGTTGGGGTCGGGACCCCTTTAGGGGGTCATGACTTCATTTCGGGGGGTTGTGAAAAGATGGGTGCAGCCATCTTAGAATCTGTCACTAGGCACCTTTAACATAACTCCTACCCATGATAACTCCTAGCCATCCTGTTGTGGATTTTATGTTCAGTAAGATCACCTGGGGTCTTAAATGTTTCCCCCACCCAGATGCCTTCCTCTGCCTTGTCTTCATAGTCTTCCATGGTGGCAGAAGATAACAGTGGTGGGCTTCAGGGGGTTCTCACAGAACCCTTCGCTAATGAGTGCCTGGTTCTGAGACCGGGTTACTAATGGGACATAGAACCTGTTGCTAATTTATTTGAATCCCACCACTGACTTCTGGGGTTCCTGGATGGATTGTCATTCTCAGAAAGGGGGTCCCAGGCTGAAATGCTCAAATACCACTGGTGTAGCTTCTTTCACAACTTACAATTCCCACCACTTTGCCCACATCAGCCCACTTAAGCCCCCACGTGTTACCAGCAATGCTTTTTACAAGCACATGTGACATGCCCACAAGGAGGAGGGGAAGAAATGTTGTGCAGAGATCCCATACTGTGCAGAGATCTCATACTGAACATTAATGGCCTGACTATGTACGTTGGCAAATAGTACATAATGAAGGCATACCAATGTTTCTTGAAAGTGCTTAAGCACCAAAATGCAGTTTCAACTGGAAATCATTATCTGACACGCTCACCCATATACTGGGGTGCTCCCACCACCATGTGTGCAAGGCAAGGTTAGTCTGAAGGAGGTGAAAGGGAGGAGGAAGGAGAGCAAAATATCTCTGAAGGAGAAGCAGAGATGGGGAAGGGGCTTCCAGAAGCACATTAGGCTACAGGAAAGGAGAACGTTAGGTGTGGCGGACATAGTAGGAATGAAACCCGTACAAGACAGAATGAGGCAAGAAAGGCACAGCTGGAAATGTCAGAGAAAGAGAAGGCTATGTTGCAAAACCTACTTACCTGGTCTGAATTGGAAACAGCCATGTCTGACTTCAAACAATTTGGTTGCTGAGATTTTATTTCACTGTCTCTGTCAGGAAGGGAAAGGAGACCTGGATGAGTTTTCCCCCTACCTTTGATACCGACTTAACTTACATCCTTGAATTTTGGTGGGTCGCAAAACTGACAGGCTGTGAGCTGAGCTGAAAATCATTTGGTTCCTATTTTTCCTATTGAGTTCTATTTTCCCATTGGGTTGGGAGCATTTTGAGTTCCAGCCTAAGTGGAGCTCTGCATGTGTGTTTACTGGCAATGAGACAGATGTGCCTTAGGCTGCAATCCTAAGCAGTTCTCCATTGCCTGCATAGCTGTTCCAGTGGGGCATGTGCTGCAACCTGCAGATGGGGGGGGGGCATTCATGGAGGTAAGGCAATGCTTGATTCCTTACCTTGGAGTTGCATTGTCCTTAACTTGGTGCTGGAAATTTGGTTAGGATTGCACCTTTAATGCTCTTCAAAGTCAGGAGAAGGGGGTTGCAAAGCCACTAAAATGGTCTTGATCCTACAAATGTGGAGCTCCACAAATACTCAAGAAGCTGTGGGTTGTTTAAAAAAAGTGGATCGTGTTGCTAAAAGGTTTGCAACCTTTGCAAACTTTGCTAGACTGTGTTCTAGCAGTCACCAAACTGGCTCTTTCTTTCCAGCCTCAGTCTGGAGAACACGGCAAACTCCTTGCACTTTTATTCAATGCCTGGATGCCATTTTGTTGTTTGCAAATACAATTGTGATGGAGGCATGGGGGCAAACTCATTTCTGACTATTTTCTAGCCAAATAATGGGTGGGAACATAAACTTGGTTGGAAGGATGGATGGGAGAGGAACGTTGACTCTCTGCAGTGACACTTGGAGAGGTCACCCAAAATCTGGCTCAGGAGAACAGGTGGGCCAGATGAGGTGGTGGGTCTGGCAATCAGTGGGGTGAATCAGAACCCCCAGGGGCTGCATAAGGCCCTGATCCAGCCTCCTGTATCTGCCAGTCCATCATAGGCCCCACTGCACAAGAGCAAGAGAGTCCAGCAGGCTCTTCCCCTCCCCTAGCCTTCCCTAGTGCAGCCTTTGCAGCCACAGCTTTGACCCCCAATGGGGGGAAGATGAACAGGATCCCCAAAGAAGGCTGCAGAAGGTGACCGTGCCTCCCAGACTCACTTCTCAGGGGCAGAAGGAGAGCCCAGCAGGCCCTTCTTTCTGGCCTTCCCAGGGCTGCCTCTGCAGCTGGAGCCTCAGCTCTGCTTCCTCCTTCACCCTCTCCCTGCAGTGCCCCCCCTCCCCTACCCACTTCTCTCAACGCCTGCCTTGCCTTCCCACTGGCTTTCCCTCCCCTTTCAGCTTCCCTCCCCTTTTCTCTGGCAATGCCTCTCCCTTTTCAGGGCCAGTCTACCCAGTCACAGAATGGCTTCACCCTCATTAACAAATACTGTATCTCCCAGTTTCCCTCCCCACAAGCACAACCCTCGCCTTCCTGAGACCGTCAGTTTCAATGGTCTCCCCCCCACTCCCCAGTGACCCATTACGTCATAACCACAAAAGAGGACAAGGACCCCCCAAAATGTGAGACGTCCAATAAAAATGTAGGACATGACAAAATATAGCTCCCTTTATCACTGTGGGGATGGGAAGTCCAATGAGTTGTGCTGTCCTAAGGATTGCACCCCAAAACACTCATATGTTATATATTTATATAGCAAGGTCCTAAAATTAAATTGTCAAGGCACACCATGAGATTTTGGACAATTGACCAGGCACACCATGCTGCTGATGGAGACTCACACCACCATGGGTCCTTCCCCCAAACGTACTTGGCACACCTGAAGACCATTCATGGCACACCAGTGTGCCATGGCACACTGGTTGAAAATTATTGGTCTACTCTAGATCGAAGAGTAAATGAGGAGAAGAAGCGTACAGAGTTAAGGGCCATACTTCCTGCAAGGATGGTAGATGGTCTAAGGCAGTGGTCAGGGAATGGGGTAAATTACCCCAAATGGGGTAAAATGAAATTTCTGGGGGTAATGGAATAATATAGGGGAAGCAAGGGACACTAGGGAAGGGATGGATGCAGGGTTTGGTGGGGGTAACGTCGGTGTATCAAGGGGGTAACGTCGGCATATCTAAATATATTTTGGGGTAAAAGGTAAAAAAGTTCCCTGACCCCTCGTCTAAGGTGACTGAACAGTAGTTCGCTGACCCACCAGAGCCCTACATATGGCATTGCATCCAAATTCCAAGAGGAGCATCAGTTCATGCTTTGCCCCTCTTCATACAGCGCTTCTCTCCAAAGCATTCTTTTGTACTGGGAAAGTAAAATCAGATAGGGAATCTGCACAGCTGTCCAGTGTGGATGTTTGATATACTACATGGCCTCCTTCATATAGACCTGCTAATTAATTTGGCAGGCTTGTGAATTAAAAAAAAAACCCCTATCAAATTATTGTCCCAGAGCCAAAAACCTCAAACATGAAAGCCACACAGATTGATTGTCAGCAAGTTTTATTTGTCACCCTAGTGAGAGGAGAACTCCTTAAGGAAAAAAAATCTGAGATTTTAATTATTGACTTTGAGGCAGACATGATTAACAAGGATTTCTCATCCTCTGCTATCAAATCCCAAGCCTCAATCTTTGCATCCACTTTTTTTTCTTAAATGATATCCCCATAAGGTATCTTGCAGTTCCCGGTGTAGCCTCATTAAATCAACTAACCAATAAGCTGCTGGAAGATTAGAACTTGTTTGGGGAGAATGTAGATGCAGCACTTGATTACTTTCTTTAGGCTGATGGCATGAATTGATTTCCCTCTCCCAACACTGGCCAGTCATGCTATACTACTTTGAGTAAGGGACCTATGCATCAAACATGATTGAAACAAATGAACACAACTGCATTGACATACGTGCTAATGCCTGGTGACTTAAGGCTGTGATCCAGAAACCACTTAGACAAGTGTAATTGCTCATCAAGAACCAATTATTGCTGTAATATAAAATATGTACAGTGGGATTTTTTAAATCAGGCCAACTTCATAAAATGGTGAAGACCTTCATATTATGCATGTTTTTTTATACGTAGCATAAATTGCCTTCCTTCATTCTCTGCAGACAAGACGGACCCTATGATAGACTGACCATTGAAATAATTTAAGCACAAATATATATAAGCAGAAATTTTGTGTGTTATTTGTCCAAAAGTATGATCCTGGGGATTGGTGCTAGTTGTAACTGATCAAATAGTCCTAGCAGGTGAACTTATTTCAGATGTAACTGAGGTCTGGGATGGGGTCCAAGTTTTCATGGCAGGAGTAGTTTCTTGCTGTTTTCATCACAATTAAGCACCGAGATGCTGGCACCGCTATTTGAAATTGGACACAATAACAAGGATAAAATAGTGAAGATGCAGTTTCAATGGTAAGAAGACCCAAAGGAAGTCTGCATTTGTATCCATACTGTGCTCGATCACATATAAAACATGGTGATTCATTATGTGCTGGAACAAAAATAAAATCCCTGGCTTGTCATTATATGAAATCATCATGTGCCTTTATTTATGGTTTCATGACAATCCTGGCTTCAGTATCCAACATCCAAAAAGAAAATCTCTATTTTCTTTGCATCTTACCTAGCAAACTGTTCATCTTGCAGAATACAAATTTGCAAATACATGTTTTAAGCCCAATATTATTCCTTGTGGGAAAATAGCCAGCATTGAGATGCTGCCTTTATTTAAAAAAATGTTTCAGAATTAATCAGCAAGCTGAGCTAGAGATTCTTTGGCTTCCAATGCTTTGCCTGGTTTATCTCTCTCTCCATGGTTTCTTATTCAGAAGTTGCTTCTTTTGCTTGCTTCCAAATGCCTTTCATCTGTCCCCCTATGCTTAATGCAGTCAGCCTTTTATGGATTAGATCCATTTGCACACTGTCCGCCCTTAGCTATAGGAGGTCATTATCTATCAACACTTTCACATGCAACCATTCAGTTTTGAGTCTAGAGTTATATTTGCAAAAATGATGTGGATGGGAACACCGAAATGCTATCTTAAGGGCATCCTAAAGCAAGGCACTTAAATAAATATAAACTTATTAATACATTTCTCAAACAAGCCACAATCCAAGATTCTGAAATCATTAATTTTCTATCACACCAGGATTGTTTGTATTGCTGGAAATTAACTGTTGGATGAGCCTGGAGACATTGTCCCCTTCAATGCTTAGGTTTGAATGCCAGATGCAATGAAGGGCACCAGGATGCAGGTCTCTTTTGTATTTTATGCTGTCAGGGGTATGTGGGCCTCTGTGAGATACAAGAAGCTGGACTAGATGGACCTTTGGCCTGAACCACCGGTACTCTTCTTATGTTCTTAGAGACATAAGGGAAAGCAGTATGACTGACCATCCAATGAATTTTGGCACAAAAGATTGAACCAGTGATACTGAGGCAAAGGAGATGAACATTCCAAGGTCCTTCACACATCAAGTCTCTATTTTCGTGTGTGTGTAAGTCCTGCTGAATTCAGTGTGATTTCCTTCTGAGTAAACAAGACTAGAGTAGGTCTGGTCAAGGAGACTCTTGATATTCATCAACTCTGTATATTCATAAAATATTAGCGTAGGGTGGATGCCAACAAAACAACCTGTGTGGCTAGTGCCCATTGATGTGCACTAGCGCATGGAGGTTCAAGTTTCAAAAGCAGTTGATGGGCATTGAATGGAGTCAACCAAAGAACAACTTTAGGATCAATTTTTAGGACAGACGGGTGAAATTGTGCATCCATGTTTTGTCTGATTTCATCTAATTAGATCAGTAGACTTGTTGTCTGTGTGTATTTGTGTGTACAGCCTGTATTCATAGAGGGTGGATGCTTTGTATCTACAGAGAATCTGGATATGGATATCCAGAGACTCACAGATATGGCACCTGGAAATATGGGGGATATTGCTAATGGACTACCCCTCCATTCTTCCTATGCCCCCATGCATTAACGGTGTTAAAAAAACTTAACAGGAAAAATGTGTTTATCTTCTTTAAATACAGCAGTTAACCACTTCCAGTTTATCGTCTGAACTAGTTTAATCTAGAATACAAGTTGCAGGGAACCTGATTTAATTGGAACCTGATTAAAAAGAAGATAAATTTCTCCCGGTAAGCTTTTTAACGCTATTAATGCACCCAAGTTACAGGGGGGAATGGAGCCTGCACCCACAGATAAGTAAAATCATAGATATGAGATCCATGGATCCACCCTTGTATATTGTATATTAACACATAATGTATTTTTGTGAGATATAACAAATATAATGGACCAAAGTAATCAAGGAACCATCTCATGGCCATTGCTTCCTTTGAAGTATAAAACTTGTACTCAATATAAAAATTGCCATTTCAGAGAGAATGTTGGGGAGACAGTATTTTTCGGATGCAGGCTGTAATTTTTCCACATTGTGTCAGCTGTCAAACAAGGATACATGTGAAAACAGGAGTAGTATAGCCATATCATCTGGAGTGGCTATACCACTTTAGATGGTGAATGCTCAGCATGGCCATCAGTTTCCTAACATGGAAAGCTTCACAGGACTGGAATCTGGAATTCTATAGAATCCACATTGCTAACATCTAATCTTTATACCAGGAGGCCTGCTCTTTTACTATTTTCCATGACAGCTGGGTGACCTATTCCTCCCAATATGGCTGATCCTGACATTTCAGCCAAACCCCCTGTTGCAGGAATCCTTGTTCTTTTATCTCACACCTTGAGCTGAACTGCAGAAAACATTCCACTATATTGCCCTGTGTACTGTCCTGCCGTTTTAGAAATATTCTCACGCTCGCCGAAGCGCATGTTGATAAGATGCCGAGAGAATGCGATAAAAATGAAGGAAAGACAAGATATCTTTCAAATGTGATAAATAAAGACTTTTTAAAAATAGCAACCAAGACTTCTGCCAGGGCATTATTGAGTGTGAATCCTCCGGAGGTGTATATGGAGTCAGGGGGCTTATTGTTTGGCTGTGCTCTTTGAAATGCTCTTACTATGTCTTCGGAAGAAAAAGCTCTTTGAAGGTCATGTCTGAATTCAAAGCTGTACTTATTGTCTGGGTTTTCCATGCTATCTGCGTTAGTACCGCATATCACACTCGGAAACCCAGTATCTCCTGCAGCTAATATTTTCTAATTCCACTTTTGTCCTACCCTCTGGTGTAGTATTTGTCAGCGCATGTTTGCATCTGCAGGTGCTGATAAGGTAGAAAGAGCTACCTGACTAACATTATCATAGTGGGCTTTTTTTCCTAGGTAGTTTCAAATGATTATTGCCTGCGGACTCTAGTCATATGCTAGAAGATTGCATAATTTTATTCGGCAACCCCTCCCGCACCACTCTGAAGCAATGGAGGTTGTAGAGATTAACAGGAAATGTGAAATCTTATTGCCACTAAAAAAATGAGAAGGTAGGGAGGATGGAGGGGAGAAGAGAAAGAAAGAAAGTGTGCTTTTCAAGATGGGCTGTAGCAAGCATAATATCATTTCAGCAACAAAGGCTATGGATCCTTGTTCAGATTTTAGAGCAGGCAATTAATCTCTCTTGATTTGAGACTGGTACTAAGCAGAAACATTCCACAAAACAGCCGCATATAATGATACTCAGAGTGTGGGGGAAAAAGAAGCTCGCATTAACCCAGAGCACATCAAACGATCTGTGAATGACTATCTGGCCTTGTAGTATTGACCCTTTTGATTCTACATTAGTGAGGGTAAGACAAATGCAAAACTGTTACTCTTGACCAGCCAAGATGCACGTGGGATCAATACAACAGAAAGGAATCTTTCCATTCTTTGGGGATGTATGTAATTATCAGGCACTGCTGTGGCTTTTGCAGGAGAGACAGAATCCTCTGGCCTCTTCTGGAGAAGTCTGCAGTGTATACTGTACATTGTGACCGCTTCGTATTCTCTTTATGGGTGCTCCAGCATACCGCAGTCAGCTGGTGTCCATCTGGTTCAGCACAGCTGCTTAAGAACCGCGTTATGTATTGTCTTGTTTGTATTCTTTTTTAATACTTTTCTTCTGTTATGGAACTCCAGGTGGTGCACATACAGATGTGTAGCTGCAGGTTGGGGCACAGAACCACGTTTTGCGGGGTGCTTCAGTGTGCTGTCAGTTGCCCTCACTTGCATCAGAGGCATTCCTGATGGTGAAACTAAAGCAGATTTTGCATTGTATTCTGCTCATACATCCAATGATATATGACATGATGGGGTTTTCCACACTGGTGCAAAATAATGTTTTTAGGGTATCATAGCGCCCCATGGCTCATTAGCCCCCAGGATGTGTCACCTGTTGTGGCCACACTCCCTGCACCCTTTAGCAACTTCTTGGGTAGGCAGAGCCATTTCATATACTGTACTTTAGTACCCATAACTTCGCATTTAAAAAAAAGAAATCCAAATTTAGTAGTTGAAGATCAGCCACATTGTGCTGATCACTGTGTGATCATGGTCTGCTAAATGGTCCAGGGGATAAAGAAGGGAAGGTGCACTGATGTAGCGGTGTTGATGGGTCTGCTTTCTGCGCACAAAGTCTTCCACTTGAAGTCTTCTGCTGGCACATGGAATTTGTTATGGTGCTGACACAGAGACTGCTAATCTATGGGTCATGACATTGGGTCTCCTTGACAGAATTTCCTGTTCTAAAGCCTTACACCAAAAGATGCTTGACAAACACATCTGCAGATTGTGATGGTTCTTTTTAAGACTCAGGCAGGCAAGCAGAAAACAAAGTTTTATAAAGTCTCTCTTGGGCTTCCATGTATAGTTGGTGGGCTACATTTGACAGACCACAAACCCTGTCAGCCTGTTATTGACCATAATATGTATGAGAGGGAAAATGGATTTATGTTTCTGATTCCCATACTATACTTGGTCAGTTCCAGCAACACTTTACAAGAACATAAAACTTGAGGGAAATTTGGTTGTTCCATATGAGAGTATCATTCTCTTCTCCAAGACAGAGATGAAGGCCATGAATCACTACTGTGATCATTACATTGCAAGTTATAAAGGAGTAAAGCAAATGTACGTACGTTGACCTTTTTTAAGTATGAGCAAAGCCTTGTAGTAGTTTGAAGCATCCCCTACTCTTTTGGGACAGGGTTGGAAACTGTAGGCATGCGCATAAATGCAAGAAGGTGCATTGATTTCCCCATTTCTTCACCTCTGGAGAACAATTCATAAGGCACGGAAGTTCTAACTGGTCAATCAATAGATGCTACGTAAATCAGAGGCACTGCAGTCGGCCTGTGTTATTAAAAGTGTTCTTTTTGAAGTTGATGCTCAGTGAAAAGAGAGCAACTGATCCAGCCCCCTGTTTGGACTTCAGTTCCAAGCATATGAGAGGAAGCTCTCTTGTTAACCACATTCAGACCTTTTCCTGTTTGGGGCTTGCCCAAAGAGAAATAAGGGAAATGGATCTCCTTCAGCTGTTGCTTCTGGCTTCGTGGGAACGGGGACAAAGAAACAGTTGACAATTGTGGTTCTTTTCCCCATCCTGAAGTCGTCAAAAACGGAAACAAACTCAGCATTGCAGGATGTCCCTGAAATAGAATTGAGAGGCTGTTGCATCATATATCTTGAAGATTGTGCTCACTTCATTTTACATGATGGTTGTTATTGTGAGCTGCTAGGAAAGGGAAAGGTAATAAGAAGATTTGTTCCTTGTCATGTGCCAGCTTTATAATGGGCTAGATGTTGGCCCTGGTCATCTGGGGGGAAATGTAGATCATGTTCAGCTAGAATGGAACACTTTGGATTAACTATCCCTTCACCCCCCCCCCCCCAAAAAAAAAGAAGAAGAATTAGGGTAAAATATAAGGAAAGCAGGGACAGACATGAGAGAGAGAGAGAGAGAGAGAGAGAGAGAGAGAGAGAGAGAGAGAGAGAGAGAAGAACTGAGTATTTCATGGATGCTCAAACTATTTTGTGTGTGGCACATGTCAGATGGGGCAGGTATTATTTGAGCTAACCTGAGACACGTAAAGGGGAGAGACATATAAAGACACATAAAGGGGAGAATTATGTACACAGCCTTGAGCAACTTGGAATAAAGGTGGGAGAGTAAGCAGAGTCTTAATACCCTTTATGGATTTCCCTCCCTGTACCACTGATGTAATTAGGCAAATCTGACATCAAAGGCTCCATCAAGTGCCATTTTAATTTCATTTGTTTTAAAAAATTAATATCCTAGAAATTAGGAAACAGTCAAAGAACACATTCAGAAATGTCTTTCTTTGCTCGATATCAAATTTGAGCTCGTACAAAAAGAGTGGCTGTTAAGGAAAAAAAAATTGTGTAGCAATGTGATGTTTAAAGGAGACAATATCCCTTTAATGTCAGTGCTTTGAAATGGAACAACTGCCAATTTATGGTAATTCTAATGCCTCACAACCTTGACAGTGTCCCCTTAATTAGCCTGTAAAAAACGAGGTAGCTTTTGATAGCTTTTGATACACTCACTTACTGAAAATGTCTCCAGGCTATCCCAGGTAGGATGAATGTCAGTGTTTGTCACTGAGAAAAATTGGGTAATAGACACCATGAGACTCCAAAAAGGTTGAAGTAGACTCAGATGTACAATAGATGCCAAGTGGGGAAATACTACAAACACTGGTGACTTCTCGGACAATTTGGTGAGACGGTGAGGGGGTGGATATTCAAATTTCCCTCTACATAATTGCCAGAACCCATGTGTAAGGGTATCTGCATATTTTGTCCAGCATTCTGTGTCAATCAAGGAGGGTGAAGAGAGGGAACTGTCAACATTACAACTATCAACTGTCACCATCTATATATACAACTACCAACAGGGTACATAACAGATGTAGAGACCAGCTATAGGTACCTAGGTATCCCGCAGTCCCGTGGAAATCATGAAGAGGAGGCAAGGAAGACAGCAATATCCAAGAATCCAGAAATTTCCAGTTTTGTGACACCCCCAGCCCAATATGGGACTTGTTGTGGCTAAACTGGGGTTAGGATTGCACTGATATTCACTTGGTGGGAGGCACAATGTGTTCATTCAGGGTCAGTTTGGTAGACTGTATGCCTAGAATGGGTAGCAAGAAATTGGAAGTGGTTGGGAAAGGCAAAGGTTTTGTGGGAACCCTCATTGGCCGACACTTTATGGAAGTGGCAATGCTTTCCAGTGTTCCCAAAGGCTGTACATGCCAGTGGAGCAATGCCATCACAAACATTACTTTTAAATCAAGAGATAAAATTCTGCTTCTGCTATAGACTGCAAGAAAATCCAGTTGTGTGACTCACATGTCAATCAGATTACACTTTGAAAAACAAAATATAGACGGGCTCATTTGATGGACTCTGATTTTTCGCTTTTAATCTGAAGCACAAAATAGCTCCTGCTCCAATTTTTCTCTGCCTGTATAATTTATTTCTTCCCCCGTATCTTTAAATACAAACTGTGGTACTGAAAGCCATATATTTTCAGAGAGCTTCAACAGTGACAGATGACTTCTACCTGCCTTTCAGTATATCCTTTCCAGAATTTGCATTCAAAAGACAGTTTGGTGTATGCTTTCCTAAACTAGACATACTAATATTGATACTTGCTTATTACTGCAATAATTTTCAGACGAATAAGGTGGGGGGAACCCTCCGGATCGTATCTGTGCAACCAAAATGGAATATATTCTTTTTGCCTTCAGCTTTGAAGGCTTGGAAAGTCCTATTATCCGGAATTAAATTGGCTTAGTCTAATGCATACAGATGGCACTACCTTGTGCAAGCTACAGCTGTCGTATTTTTGTCCTCAAAGGGAAAGCAGCAGAAAAGTGTTAGTTCTCATGAAGCAAACAGCAGGTTTTCTCCATAGAAAGGTAACAGAAGGGGGTCTGCTTTTACGGAAACTCATCTGCCTGAATGGGACATGCCGTGGTACTTTATAAATATTTCATATGCAAATCACCTCTGCAGATTTATTTCAGATGGCCATATCTCTAGTAATCAGCCTCTGTGGAATAAAAGAAGCAAACTAGTCCATTGCTCAACCCATTTTCTGCCAGCATTGCAATTTGCAAACTTTGGAGTTACACAGTTCATGTGGCAGGTTCTCGTTCACAAGCTTGTCCACCGTTAATCATGGTTTTTAACAAAGGTTTCTGGAAGCTCTTTATGCCACAGAAAGAGAAATCAATTTACAAAACTGTTTAGGGCCAAATTTGATGCAGATTAAAGAGATCGCCAGTTTTTTTATGGGCCCAATCCTATCCAACTTTCCAGCATCAGGGCAGCCACCATGCACCCCAAGATAAGGGAACAAATTTTACTGTGATAAGGTCTCTGTGACTGCCACAGCACCTGGGACATCCCCAGAGGTGGGCAGATACCGGTATGGGCCTACGCGCCCGTATCGGGTCTTCCACCAGGGTGGACGACAGCGAACCGGCCAGACCTGCGGCTGCAAGAGCCGCGGGGACCGGTACGCCAGCGTCCGCCAGCGCCGGGTCTCCTGGGGCTTGCCACCAGGAAGCTTAGTGCACGTGCGTCCAGCTGGACGCACGCGCACGAAGCGTCCTAGCGCCGAGCCCCAGGACGCTCAGTGCGCCTGCGTCCAGCTCAACGCACGCGCACTGAGCGTCCTGAGGCTAGGCGCCAGGACGCTCAGCGCGCCTGCGTCCAGCTGGACGCAGGCACACTAAGCGTCTTGGTGCCGAGCTCCAGGACGCTCAGCGTGCCTGCGTCCAACTGGACGTAGGCGCACTAAGCGTCCTGGCGTCCTGGCACCAAGGACGCTTCAGGGGATGCACTGCGCATGCGCCAAGTCTGGCGCATGCGCAGTTCGGCCTGGTTAGGGCCCGCCCCGCCCCCTGACTCCGGCCCCGCTCCCTGACTCCGGCCCTACCCCCTGACTTTGGCCCTACCCCCTGACTTCCGGCGTACCGGATCTTAAGGGAGGCTGGGCCCATCACTGGACATCCCCCATTGGCATAGCTGTACTGGTGTTGGAAAATTGGGTAGGATTGGGCTGTCACAGTAAGGATAGCACAGTAAGTCATGAAGTATGGCTGGGTTGAGGGGGAGCAGCACCGTAAGTAATGCAGGTGCCCCTATGTGTTGCGTAAGCAATTCCTTCTTGTTGTTGAAGTCATGCTGGGCAGTGATAGCAACACACAGGAGGTCTGATGGCAAGTGGGAGGTCCACTTACATGGCGTGCAGCAGCACCTGCAGTAATGATCACTCCTTGGCTACAACATTGCTTTAAATGTAAGTGGATTTTAGCCATTGGAAGGAGTGTAAGATATACATAGGGAAGCTAGGGCAAAAGTGATAAAATGCTTTCATTTGCCATGCTCATTCCTGCCCCCCTCCCCCATAGTGCCCCCACCCAAAATCTTTGTGCCCAAAAATGTGAGGTGACAAGTTATTCAGGCATGATCTCTGATGGACCATTTAGTTTTACCCTGAGATGTAATAAAATCTGGATTAAAAATGAACCTTTTTTCAAATGACACTTATTTATTGCCCGTCTTCCACCATGACACTCAACCCAGTGCACATAATATACACAGTGCATCATGAGCCTAAAGAAAATGTCTGTGCTTAAACATAATGCACCAAATATTGGACTGTGTGGCCACCATGTATATGATGCTCAAAATGCCACTTCTAAAAGGAATAAGCAAGGATAGCGTTGCCCTGCCCAGTCTGCTTTAGTTTTTCTTTTAAAAGTACAGTGGTGTCTCACATAAAGAGCTTAATTCGTTCCGGAGGCATGCTCTTTAAGTGAAACACTAAGTGAAGCAGATTTTTCATAGGAAATAATGGAAACTCAGACAATTGGTTCCACAACTCCAAAAAATTTATATAAGTATATTAACTGGATGTAAAAATGATGACAAAACACTGTAATTGAATTCAAAACATGCATTCAATGTGCATGATCCTATGAAGTCTACTTAGGCTGCAATCCTAAAGACACTTTCCTGGGAGTAAGCCCCATTGCACACAATGGGGCTTACTTCTTGGTAGACATGGTTAAGAGGCTGCAATCAAAGACATTTTCCTGGGAGTAAGCCCCATTTAGCACAATGGGGCTTACTTCTGAATAGACATAGGAGACTGCAGTCGAAGACACTTTCCTGGAAGGTTTACCTGAGCTGCTGCTGGAAGTTCAAGGTGGTCGGTGGGGACACTTGGGGGCAGTTAGGGGCAGCTGCCTCTGGTACCTCCAGGCAACTGCCCCCACGTTGGGGGCAGTTAGAGGCAGCAGTGCTGGCTGGCAGCCCTTTTAAAGAGCCTCCATGCAGAGCATCAGGGCTGCATAGCACGCATGCCCATAGCACGCTTGCTTGTTACTTATTATGTAAAGCAAGATTTCTTGGAAATTTTTGCTTGTTATGTGAAACGCTTGTTAAGCGAGGCGCTTGTTAAGTGAGATACCACTGTAGTTTTATATATTGAAATCAGTAGGATGGAGGCATTATACCACTAGCTGGTGCCTGCAGATCAAAGCATTATGCAAAGGTATCGAAGCACAGGTGCAAAAATTGGAAATATTTGGCAACTCCAGTATGCTGGTTCTGAAATCAGTACTATGGACAGTTGGAGAAAATGAATTTTTGTTCGCAAGTCCTACTCAGTGGAGCTGACTCCCCCAAAAAGTCTGCGCAGGTTTGCCACCTTCCCAAATTGAAAATATTGCAGAACAAGAAAGCTTTAAAAAGATCTGCCTCGGGAATGTATTCTGACTTTTGCATGTAGCTTTAAAAGTACCACAGCAGAGATTGGAGGGGGGGGTGTCCTCTGCATCATCCCTTGTCATTTTAGCTGACAGAAATGGGATATGAGGATACAGTAAACTGCTTTGGAGAACAGACTGAAACAAACGGATTTTGGCTGCTCTTCTCTGAATCTTCCCTGGAGCAGAAACCCAAAGCATTCTTTGTTGTGGCTTTGGAGAGAAAACTTGTCCAACGACCAAAAAGTATGAGAAACACAGCTGGTGTTGTACGAATGTCACGCTAAATGAGCACAGTGATGATTCTACTTAAATAAAGGTTATCTCGTTTACATGTTCCCTAAAATCCTATCTGGGTTGGCTTCCGTTTGCTCAGACACTTGGACGGAGAAGAGAATTCCTGTACTGATCGCTACAAGAAAAATAGACCATCCATGTTTGGTGCTTCTTCTGAGGGTGGAATTAGGAGATGTGAGGTGAACGGGATCTATGGCTGTGATTCGTAACTTTTGGCACTGCTGCGTTCACGCCAAAAACAGCAGAGGTCTTGTTTACAAGTGAGATGGAGATATCAGAAGAATCTGATGAATGAGAATTTACCCACACATGCACCCATGCACGCACGCACGCACACACACACAAAGCAAGCAGTTCTGGTTTTGCTGCAGAGCCATGCATGACTTATTGATGGAACTCAAATCAGAGTCCCCAAAAGGCTGTGGTGGCATCACAAAGGCTGCCAAGACTTGTTCACAAGTCAAGGAGGCAGGGACTCAGAACCTGACTCGAGTCTTGCTGCCATAAATCAGCACATCCTGATGAAACAAAATGGGAAGGTACCCTGTACTTGCTTCAGAAAGGGTGGCCTTCTGCAAACAATAATAACAGCAGAGCAAGCCCAACACCTCCTGGTACCTTGAACAGCTTTCCTAAAGCATAAATCTCAGTAAATACAGTGGATCTTTCTTATGAGTAAACATACTCAGAGTTGCATGGCTAGCCTGAATCTAAATGGAACCTCCATGACCAGAGGCAGTATATCTTGGAATATACCTTTCTGAGGTGTCAAAGATGTTGTTAGGGGGAGTGTTAAACATTTTTTGGGAAGTGTTATGTTGGGATTTTAGGTTATGGGGTGTTAAAAATTTTTGTTCTCCTATATTCCATAACTAACAGATGGGGAAACCCTGAATAATACCACTAATGTGCTGTGAGAAATAAACCTCTTCTTTCAGATTTTCTGGGAATATCTCATAGAATCATAGGGTTGGAAGGGACCTAGTAGGTCATCTAGTCCAACCCCATGCCTGCAGCAGGAAATCCTCCTAGAGCATCCCTGACAGGGGCTCGTCAAGCCTCTGCTTGAAGATCCCCAGTGAGGGAGAGTCTACCACCTACCTTGGCAATCTGTTCCAAAAAGCATGAAAGCATCCTGAAAGTATCCTTTTGGAATGTGTCTTTCTGCTGTGTCTTAGCATTTAAAATGTCTATAACACCCAATGCACTGATTAAGCAGCACAGATCCACCTTCAGAGAGGCTGTCTTTGCAGTTCTGTATGCACCGCTGTTCATGGCTTGCCTCTTTCCAATCTCAAAGCATCCCCAGATTTATACCCAGAGGAGGTGTGTGTGGTTTCACTTACAGCGGTTCCTTCTTAATCTTAACTGGCAAAAAAGTGGCTGCGTACAGGTGTAAGGAAAGGGAAAATGTGCTTCCAATTTTAATACAAAACAAAATGTGGTGGCTGTGCTGTCAGAAACTAAGAAACCAATACACTGAGTCAGCCTGCCCTCTATTTGCACACATCTAAGAAGCATACCAGGCAAATTAAAACATTGTGCCATAGCAGAACCCATCATGATTTGAATTATATTGAAGAGTACATATATATATATTTACACATCACATCATGTAGAACTCATTGGTTTCCATGATTCAGCCAAAGAGCTCGTTCAGCTTCATCAGCTCGTTCCTGCTAGATGACACCACACTGTGGCTCAATCCACCTCTAAATGAACCCACATGACATACTTTCCTTATCATGACTGAACATTCCCAGGGCATGTCTGTATCTTCTGCTGGTGCTTCTGCTTGGACATGACAGAATGAGGGGTGAAAAATTATCCAAAAGGGGCTTAAGGACATAGGAGCCCCACTATATCAGCCCAAAGATCCATATAGTCCAGATATGTGCATCCTCTTGCCACTCCTTGCACTGGGAATTCTGAGATTCTGAGGTTGCGTAAACGCTTCATGGATTATAATCTGATGGATTTTTCTTCTAGAAATCTGACTTTCAAAGGCATCTAAGCCAGACACCATCCTGTGGCAAGGAGTTCCACAGGCTAATTACAATTTGGGTAAAGAAATATTTTGTTTGTTCTAACTCTCTTGACAATTTCCCCGATTCTGGTGTTTTGTGACTGAACAGCCCCAAATGCAATAGAATTTCTTCTTCATCCCAGCCCTATAATTTTTTCCCATTGCCTTTAGATTTAAGGATCCCCGTTATAGGTTTGCACTGTTTCAGCGGCATCTTGGAATTTTGTCTCCGTCAACATGCCCCTGAGCTGTGTTGCCGATTAGTATGCCTTGACAGTTTAAAAAGAGAACTGAATGTGTGAAAGAGGAAAGTGGATGAGAAGTATGTTTGCACAGTTAATTTTGGTTAAACAGGTGAAAGAATGCCGGCTATATGGCACAGGGCCGTGCCATGTGGCTCCTGTCAGAACATGGCTCCTGTTAGCAGTTGGTTCTTGTTTTTCCTTCTTAAGTTTTCTCTTGGAATAGCTTTCTGTGCTTGGCAATAACTAATTTTAAAAACATTTGCTCCTTCCCTGAGAAGCAGAACATTTAAAATGAGGCAGCAAGCGTGGCCTCATTATTGGGCCACAATTTCATTTCATTTTTATGGATAGTTACATTTTATTTTCTGCATCTGTGGAAAAAAATAATAATAAACAGTCTCATAAACGCTGCAATGAAGAAACCTTTTAATCTACCCGAACCCAACCGAAGTCTATGGAAGGTATGAGAAACACTGAACCCAAGTCACACTATGTGCTTAGCAGTTCTGTGACAATGAGGCCTCATGCACTAACATTAATTCATTCCTTACACTTCTGAACAGAATACGTGACAGAAATAATAACAACTACAGTATTGTTATTGTGTTCCACCACCAGCTTTGAGTACTGAGTGGTAGCTGTTTAGCTCAGGGGTCTCCAAACTTTTTGGCAGGATGGCCACATCATCTCTCTGACACTGTGTCAGTGGGAAAAACTAATATACATTTCAAATCTGAATAAATTTGAATAAATTTACATATAAGAATGCATTGGAGTGGATTTCAGGGCTTGCCTAGGGGCCAGCTAGAGGGATCTGGAGGCTTGCTGAGGGCCACATCTGGCCCCAGCACTGGGGTTTGGTTTAGATGATGAACAGAGAACAAACGAACAGATGAACAAATCATCATGATAAATGATAAAGCTAATAAATCTTCTCTAATTATGGATTTAATTGTATTTTTGTGTGCAAAGGAGAGGGGAGTTGAATGTGGTCTACAATTATTCTAATTTTTGCTGTAATGGTCTGTGAGCTCCTAAAGGGTTTGGGAACCACAAATGATGTGCCTGTATGTATGTATGTATGTATGTATGTATGTATGTATGTATGTATGTGTGGCAGATGCTGATTCAAGGGCTCAGTGCTGTCCATCTTCAACTAGTAATGCAGCCATGCCCATGGAGTGCATGCTGCATCCTGTACTGGAGGGACAGTCACATGGATCTCATCAACGCAAGAGATAATTTATTCCCTGAACTTGGGGTTGCAGTGTGGCTGAACCAGTATTGGAAAGTTTGATAGGATTGTGTCTTTAATTAATGTGCTCTTGGCCTTCACTCCCCAGTATCACATAAACAACATAATGTTCATCTGTGCAGGGCTGTGGTTGCCAATTATATATATGCTCATGTGGGGACAGTGTGCATGGGGACAGATGCTCATGGGGGGACAGTGTGCATGGGGAGAAAGTGCGCATGGGGGGATGTTGTACTGGAGTATTGTGCATGGGGGATGATGTGCATGGGGGATGATGGGCATGGGGGGATGATGTGTATGAGGTGTTGCATATGGTGCACAAGGGGGACGGTGTGCAGGAGAAGCATGGGGGTATTGTGCATACAGGGATGATGTGCATGGGGGTGTTGTGCATGGAGGATGGTGTGCATGGGAGGACGGAGTGCATGGGGGAATGATGCACTTAGGGGGTTAATGTGCAGTGGAGGGATGACATACAGGGGGAATTTTACTCCTACAAAGCGGGTACGTTTTCGCTAGTCATATATAATCCTAGTTTCAAGACACTATAGTACATACTATTATATTTTCTACAAAATGCTTGTTGCTTTGACAAATAAATGGAACTCCTTGATCCAGATCATTCCTCCTGCCAGTTCCTACCCTAAACTACAATGAAAAAGAGATTCATAGTGGAAAATTAATCTTCAGCTCTACTAATGACTGCCACATTTTTCTTCTGTTGTCTGTCTTACAAAAGACTCATGAGTGCTAAAGAATAGCTTTGAAGATATTTTCTATTATATTTTCAAAAAAAACCATCACTTTTTTGTCCCAGTTTGTGTGGCTGCAACTTGAGAACTCTTGCATTGGAAGCAACCTCATTAGCTTCCTGAAGTGCCACCTTAAGAGTGTATGGCATTGCTAACTAACAGTGTAACGAGAGGGGGTGCAAAACACTAAATTTTGCAGGTCTCAACACAGCATGCATAAGTTCTGTTCCCTCTCTTTGGAGTCATTCCAGGCGTACGCCTCTATTCTGCTCCCACCGCCTGGAATGGCACCAAAGGGGAAAAAGGAGAGTCCTCTTGCATGCTCTAGTACTTTGCACCCTATCTAGCTATGCTACTGTTGTTACCCACAAATGTCCACTATGTTTTCTGTTAATACTGCTCTTTTCTCCTGCTTTCATTTTATCATGTAAGATGAGAAAGACATCTTTCTGGGGTGTACAAGATCTAACTTGTTGCTTTGTGATTCTTAGTTTGTCTTTCTAAAACTGTCACTATTTCCATCTGAACACGCATACTGTTGCAGCCCAATCCTATCCAGTAGCTAGAAATGCTAGCTAGCAAGTAGGCACTGCATTCCTAGCTCCATTGTACCAGGAACTTTATTTGCCTTATCTTCTTATCTGCTATTAGGATAATGTATGTATCTCTTACCAGTTTAATGCTGTGATGTGCAGGGGCAAGGGCTTTGCCGGTATCATTCCAGTTCTTTCGGCTGAATATATTCAATTAAACCTTTCCATTGTGCTTTCCAGCCAAGCTCAGGCATTCTCCTTTATCCTGCTTGTACTTTTGCTTCCTATCTTTATTTTCTAATTTTTGTTTAATTCCCTTTTCTTTTGCAACTTAAATAAACTACTGCATTTACTAGAATATGTGCCATAAAATCTAATGCACACCCTATACTTTTAATCAAAATACCACATTTATTTGATTTTAATTAACCATCGAATGTAATGCACACTCTGATTTTGGAGACTAAAGGCACAATCCAGACCAGTTATGTGAAGAGATCCGTTAACATAATGTCCATTTGAGTCAACGGAGTTATGGTGCCGTCTAGTGCAGACCTACGGAAAACTCATATTGCAATCCAGACTAAATTTTTTTGGTGTCAATGCGAGAGATCCTATAATTAGCCTGGATTTGGCTGGAAAAAGTGGGCATTAGATTCGAGTACATGCAGTAATTTGCACCATGCTTGTGGATAATTTGACATCTCTTTATCTTGCAGATCCTGTTGAGGATTTTATTTTCAGTAAGATCACCTGGGGTCTTAAATGTTTCCCCCACCAGGATGCCTTCCTCTGGCTTGTCTGCCATGGTGGCAGAAGATACAGTACAATGGTGGGCTTCAGGGGGTTCTCACAAGTTCTATAGATCCCTTTGCTAATGAGTGCCTGGTTCTGAGAACCGGTTACTAATGGGACATAGAACCTGTTGTTAATTTAGATTATTAGGACATAGAACCTGTTGCTAATTTATTTGAATCCCACCACTGGATACAGACCACCAAGGTTCTTCCCGCTTCAGCTTCTGATCTAGTAAAGGGAAAGAAGTGAAATGGGAAGGGATGTATGCAATTGGAACTTCTGCCCTTGGTCAGCTTTCCTTCTCGGAGGATTCACTCTTTCTGTGACACTCCAGAAAACCAGGTGTGATTGGAACATACCAGAATTCCTGGTATATATAGACAGGGCTTGTTGAGGACTGTCCCAAGTCTAAAGCAATGATCTCTGTTTCCAGTGGTAAAGACTGGGCCATAACTGTACCTCCTTAACACAAAGCGGGACAATCTCTCCCTCCCCTGACAAATTAGAACAACCTCTAACAAAAGGCTTTGCAATTTTGCCCAGTATTATTTCTGTTATAGCAGCAAGAAGAAGCATCTGGAAACTTCCCTTGTTTTTGCAGTAACATTTTTTTTTCCTCCAGGTACTTCTACTCTGCAAGCTGTCTTGTAAATAACAGCTACATGTGTTTTGAAACAGCCTTCAATTTAAAGCTGCAGGAGGCAGTAATTAAATTTAATAGAAACCATGTCTGTGAGGCTTAGGGTCAAAAAATCTTTAAATCCTTTGCTGCTTTTCTCCAGCTGATGGAAAGCAGCGCAAAGGCCAGGCCAATAAGGATTTCTATTAGATCTTTTGGTAGGTAAGTGAGATTACTGAGATTATTCCATTTGCCTTTTGATTGCATTCCTATTGGCATTTTTTAAAATTGTGAGTGATTATTTGACTTTCCCGTGTGTGTCCGCCAATCTTTTTTGAGCATCTATGCAGATTTTAGATTAATTGGATGGTGCAAGCCTGTTTTCTAGCTATTGCAGGTAACATCTACTCATCTTTTCATTGCTGGATCAGCTCAGCGTGAGTAGATAAAATGGATGAAACAGCCTGTTGCTGGTTTACTCCAGGGGGACATGAGAGAAATGGTGTGAGTACTTATTCACAGGTGGTACCAAGAAACACTAACAAGTATATCCAAGATTGGTATCTATGTGGACTTTGGTATTATCGCACAATTTGCTCATGCTGCCGTTTCTTACAGAGATAAAACCCAAAATGTTGTTTTGGACCAGACAGAAAGAAATGTCAATATTGTGCAGTTCAGTGCACCTTGAGAAAATAGAGTATGACCTTTTTCATTTCCATCATGAGTCCTGCATATTCTTTTTCTCTTGGCTTTTGGATAAATAAATTGTTTCAGACCCTTTTCTCTTGTTCCCATGAAAACTGCTGACAAAAAATCTTTCCCCTTTCACACCTTCTGCAGCTTTCAGAATATTGGAATTTGGGATCATCCAGTGATAAAGATTGGCAACAATTAGGACATACCACTTAGTTTCACCATGAGCAGGCTTTAACTTTTGGAATTTTCTATAAGATGAACATTATAAGATGAATTAGCTGTAGCTTTAGAGTATGTATGACTTAACAGTGATTATTAGTTGTGATGGCTAACTTGAAATTTTAGGTACAAAGATAGTCAATCCTCGTATATGAGATATTCAAGACGTGCAGCCCAATCATAATTAATTTCATGGTGATGCAGCTGTGTCAGCATGGCTTCTGCTGTATCTTGTAGGGGAGTTCCAGCAAATTTATCCCTCCTCCAGGTTCCTTAGTCCTAGGTAAGCCCAAGCAGGTGCCTGCAAAATCTATAGTTGGCTCTATAGCTTGACAGGCTCTTTAGAACTGTAGCTGGTGCAAATGTGGAAAAAAGAATTGATGCAACCACTGTTGAAAGTCCCTTAGTGGACCCAATCTGCCCCATCTTCTCCCCATACCATTCTGTCTTCCACTCCATTCCCCTCCCTAACCCCTGGCAATCTTCTCAACTGTACCTGCTCTGGTGGAAAGGCCTGGTTTGTCCTCACTCAGATCTGGCTACTTGTGGTGGTGATAAGACAGCAAATATCGGCAGTGTTGCATTTTTGACAGCTGCCAAGTGTGTTATCTATCTATCTACAGTATTTATATACCGCTTTTCAACTAAAATGTTCACAAAGCGGTTTACAAAGAAAATGGAAAAATAATAATAGCTAATTAAAAGCTAATGGGTCCCTGTCCAAAAAGGGCTCACAATCTAAAATTTGTTAGAATTATGCTGTTATGCTGCTGGAAGTTACATTCTGCTGTATTAACATACCCATAGGATGTGTTCAGCTGTTATCTGGATGTGTTAGGCTGTTAAAAGGAGTCTATTTTCATAACATCTTATGAACTTTCCAAAAACACCTGCCTGACCATTCAGAAAAAGCAAACAGGGCTATATGGACTTTGGTCTGATAGAATATGATCCTTCCAATCTTTTAATTCATCTTTCCAATGGTCCCTGAAGACAACTGGTTTTAGTATTTCTTGATTTACGGTAAATCAAAAAATACTAGAACCAGTTGTCTACCTGTATATCTTCTTCCACAAAGAGCACAATCCTAACCATGTCTACTCAAAAGTAAGCACCATTGTTTTCAATGGGTCTTACTCTCAGGAAAGTGTCGTTAGGATTGCAGCCAAAGCAACCCTTCTTGAGGAAGCAACATAGATCCTGGCCCTAGGCACCACATGCTTTTAATGAATGAAACCTGGTCACTTTTCTGTTCTATTATTTCATCTATCTATTCTATTCATATGTCCTATTCATATGTCCAAGCATATCTTTATTCACCTGGCTTTTCTCCTCTTTAGACTAGTTCAACCAGGGTTGGCCTGTCTGTTAGCCAATTTAAAAATAATAATCTTAGGCTGTAATCCTAAAGTCCAGTTAGGCTGACCTAAGCCCCCGCATTAATCCTGCACTGAACTTGGGGTGTCACAGTAAGACACTTCTGCACCACTCCTGAGGAAGGGTTAGGCCAGTGCACAGACATGCGCTTGCCTCCCTACATCACAACAAGAATGGGAATACCAATGGATTATGCCAGACTTGGTTAGGATTGCATCCTAATTAGATAGTAGATTGACCAGGTGCCCACCTCCCTCCACTTATTCATCCTCCTCTTCCTCTTTGGACCGGAGAAAGGAAGGAGGATTATCTCAAACATCAGGAAGCCTAGGCTCATCAGTGCCTCTGTTACATTACTGGTGCCACCATATCCTAGCCATGAAGAACTTAATCTGCCTGAAAGAGGAAGTACATTGGGAATTGAAGCAGGTCAGACCAATTTCCTGTACTGTTTCCATCCCGTTTAATAATCTGGACTTGTATATTTCTGCAAATGTAGTAAGACGTCATAGAGAGTATGGCAACAAAGTCAAGGGGAGAAAACATGGGAATTGAAGCAGAATTAACAGGCTTGATGGTAGATTCCCTTTTAAGGGGAATTGCTTTTATACTACTCCCCACCCACTCAATTAGTTCCCTCTCAGATCCAGGGTGTGCATTGTAGTGAAGTGTGCATTAAAGTTGTCTCTGGAACGCTGGAAGAGCAGTACAGCTAATAGTCTGACTACAATAGCCCCGTTTAAAAGATCACAATATCTCAGAAAGCACTATAGAAGCAGCTCCCAGTACTTTCATGTTTGAACTTTTAAAAAAGTATCTAGACTATATATATATATATATTTAAGCAAAGTGGAATATTCAGAAATGGGTGCCTTCTATCTTGCATGAGATTGTGTTTCTTTTCTTCTACTCCTCCTTTTTCCAAAGTGCAGATCAGATCATTAGCAAGGCATATATGACTGGCAGAGGGCAGGAAGACCCACTTCTTGCTCTCCATAGTAATTATCATTCCTATCACAAAGGTTAAGATTCTGGCTTCCCGACTGAGCATAACCAAGGCTGCTCGGATAATAAGCACAGCTCAGTGGAATCTCAACTAGAATGGCTGAACAGAGGAACCCTTATAATGGGAGTTGTGCTAAACTCTATCAAAAGGAGAAGAGGAAGGTAAAAAACTAAGTTCTTCAGCAGCAGGAGGTCAAAGGAGTGGAAAGCTTTAAAATGTAGAGAGAAGAAAGCAAACTGATACCATTTAGTCTACAGCGGCCTGTCTCAAAGTGGGAGTTCTGACTCCTCGGAGTACGGAAGGAATTGAGGAAACTATTAGGGGAAATTGTCGTTGGGGCACCATTAGATAACTATAGGGTTGTTCTCATGTAAATATAACTCTATGTACATGGGTGCCAGGGATGTGGTGGTGAGGGGAAGAAGGCCATAGAGAACGTGAGCCACACAAGGTGACATTCATAGGCGTTTGTGTATGAGTGTGTGTGTAACACCACTACTGACCAAAATTTTTCAAATTTTTGCATTTTCAAATAATACCACTATGAGCACAATGCTAATCAAGTCTACTCAAAAGTAAGCCCCATTGTTATCAATGGTTCTTACAACCAGGAAAGTGTCCTTAGGATTACAGCCAATATGTTATACATAATTCAATCACAGGTGGGCGGAGGCCTATTCGCTCCGGTCCCCGGGAATAGTATCTTCCAAATCCCCAGCCGCTGGAGGGCCTGTAGCAGCGGCAGGAGGCTCAACCAAGGGGACCGGTATGCCAGCAGTTAAAGGCTCCAGCACGGAGCCTCTTTCCTCCAGCACGGAGCAGCAGCTGGCTGGAGGAGAACACAGCCTCCCCGGCCCCTTTTTCTTTTTAACTCTTGCCTGCCTCCTTTCCATGATAGAGCCTCTTTCCTTGGCTTGGTGACTACAATACTAACCATGTCTACTCAAAGTAAGCCCTATTGTGCTCAGTGGGTCTTACTCCCAGGAAATTGTCTCTAGCATTCCTCCCTTCTTTCCAGGATAGATCTTTTCTCAGCCTGGTGCTTACAATCCTAACCATGTCTACTCAAAAGTAAGCCCTATTGTGCTCAATGGGTCTTACTCCCAGGAAACTGTCTCTAGCATTCCCCCCTTCTTTCCAGGATAGATCTTCTTTTCTCAGCCTGGTGATTACAATCCTAACCATGTCTACTCAAAAGTAATCCCTATTGTGCTCAATGGGTCTTACTCCCAGGAAAGTGTGGACAGGGTGCATCCTCAGGGAGCTAGGCTAGGAGGTCTACTCAGCAGTAGGTCCCATTACAGTCAGTGGGTCTTACTCCCAGGAAAGTGTGGACAGGGTGCAGCCTGAGAACCCAATGCTATGCATGACTACTCAGAGGTAAGTCCCATGACAGTCAATGGGGCTTACTCCCAGGCAAGTGTGGCTAGAACTGCAGCCTGAGAACTCTATCCTATGCATGCCTACTCTGAAGTAAGTCCCATGACAGTCAATGGGACTTACTCCCAGGCAAGTGTGGCTAGAACTGCAGCCTGAGAACCCTATCCTATGCATGCGTACTCTGAAGTAAGTCCCATGACAGTCAATGGGACTTACACCCAGGCAAGTGTGGCTAGAACTGCAGCCTGAGAACCCTATCCTATGCATGCCTATTCTGAAGTAAGTCCCATGACAGTAAGTCCCACTAACAAAAACTTAGATTTTTTTTAAAAAATTCCCCCTTTATATTCTCTCTGGCCCCGCCCCCTGACCCTGGCCATGCCCCCTGACTCTGCCTGGCCCCGCCCACTTCTGGGGAACCGGTTCTTGGGCCATGCTGGGCCCACCACTGAATTCAATGTGTAATCTCTTTCAGAGCTTAGGATATGGCCTATGCTGCTATGGCCAGTCTCACCCCCCTCTTGGAATTGATCCACCTCCCTTTCCACCCTCCCCACACCAAAACATGTTATCACCTCTGTTCCACCCTCCTGCCACCCTCTCCCTCACTTTACAAATTTACCCTCTTTGGGGCAAGATCCGATTCTAACAGGCCAGAGGCATATACATAAGCTGGCCTAGCTGGTTCATGAGAAGTCATGAAGTGCATCACAGCATGTTCAAGACACCTGTAGGCCAACTTATGGGGCCTGCAATAGCATAATAAAAAGGTCGGATTATGGCTTTAGGCCTTGTGGACACAACTCATCAGTCTTCCCATTGCTGTACTAATGTAGAGAGGCAAGCGCATGTCTGTGCACCAGCCTAACACCACCCCCCAAGTGTGGCACAGTGTCTTAATCAGCGGTGGGCACTTACCATCAGTGGTGGGCACTTACCGGTGGGCACTTACCGGCACTTACGGGCCTACGCGCCCGTACCGGTTCTTCCCGTTTCCCTGCCGCTAGCGTACCGCCAGCGACAGGGAAATGCAAAACATAGCAGACCGGTACGGTCCACCATGTTTTGCGCCCACCGCCGCCTGCCTAGAAGTGGGCAGGCCGCTTCTAGGCAGGCTCTGCACAAGTGTCGACATCGGCGCTCACACAGACCCTGCCTAGAGGCGGCTTGCCTGCTTCTAGGCAGGCTCTGTGCGAGTGCCGGTGTCGGCGCTTGCGCAGAGCCTGCTTAGAAGCTGGCCTGCCAGGCCAGCCTGCCAGGCCGGCTTCTAAGCAGGCACTGCACAGGCGCCAACGTCACCCCGCCCCTCCCCCCTCCCCAGTCCCACCCCTTGCCCCGCCCACACCCCCTGACCCCGGCTGGCCCCTCCCACTTCCGGCGTACCGGATCTTGGGATGGGGCCAGCCCATCTCTGGTCTTAATGGCACTTTTGTGACACCCCAAGGTCAGCGCAGGACTTATTTAGGGAGACAAGCCTATGTCTCACAACTGTCAACCTCCCCAGGAGTGGGGCAGAAGTGCCTTACAGCACTTTTGTGACACCCCCAGGCCAGTATAAAACTTGTGTTGGGGCCTATACTGACCTAACTAGGGGTTGGGATTTGAGCCTTCTTCTCTACTTGAACCACTTTGGCAACCTTGGCTGGAGCCGCTTCTTGGTGTGCAAGTGTTTTCATTCTGAAGTGAGGATATAATATGTTTTTATCCAAGTCTGGGAAGCAGCAAAGCCAAACAACTCTAGTTCTAATGCACACAGACGTCTCTGCAGCCTTGAATTAGCAAAAGTCATCTATCCTTTGGCTCAAATGGCAGCACATATGCCTGGAAAATTTCCTGCCTCTTTTCGTTTTCTCTGAAAGTTAATTTATCAGTTGGCATTTGTACTGTATGTTGGGCCCAAACCTTTCCTCACTGAAGCGGATGGGAATCTTGCCACTGATTTCGACGGGAGCAGGTGTGTGCCCTTAATGAGGCGTGTGGTGGTGTCAGTGTATACACCGAAAGCCTGGAAGCTGCCTGCATTAACGACGCAAGGCGAGAGCGGTTTCTGCGAATCCTGAAACACATGAATACTGCATGCTGGTGACATTTAAGACTTGACAAGGAGAGTGAAGGATATCAAGCGGAAGAACAGAATTTAAACAAGGAGATACTGTCGTGTTGGAACTATTCACCCCTTGTTTGGCGAAGTTATCGAAACCTGGAGAAGAAAGACAATTGGGGATGCTAGCAAATGAGCAGTGTCTCAGCTATGACTGGTGATCAGAGAGTGTACTTTTGCAGGTCACGTGGGGCTTATTTGTATTACTGTTAAACCAAGCAAATACCTTTGGAAGTTCAGAAAAGTTGGCTTCTCAGAGGGCTCTGTCTGCTCCTGAAGGTGTTTGAGATGCAGAGAGGGGCCAGCTTGGGTTACAGCAGGGGTCTCCAAACCCTGGCCTAGGGTTGGATGCAGCCCACGGCAAGCCTTTCACTGGTCCCTTAAGACCCTTTGGTCCCTTAAGCGCCTCTGACCCACAAACACAACTGGAGCTGTGGTGGTGTGGTAGGGAAATGGGGGTCCTATTAAATGTGTGCTTTGTTTCTGAGCTGTGTGTTGTTGCTTACAGAAACTTGACCCCATTTGTTGATTAATCTATCTCTAATTTTATATTTAAAATATTTTATCTGGCCCTCAATTATGTGCTAGATATTTGATGTAGCCCTTTGGCCAAAAACTTTAGAGACTCCTGTGCTAGAGGATCAAAACAACAATTTCAATGCGCCTGGAGCATGGTTTCTCAACATGGATAAGAAAACAAACCGAACTGACCCAAATATCAGTTGGTTTGATTTCTAGCTGAATCATACCTACCATGTGGAATGAGGTAATGCTGGATCCCCCCTTACAGCGGTGCAGATGCCATAAAGCTGCTAATACTCTAATCTTCTTCCTGAGCCCAATCCTTTGGAACAAGTCAACATGGATCCACACAAGCAAAATGTCTGTCATCTGTCTGAATGAGCCACCCAATTCTGATGAGTGTTGCCACAGCCAGGCTGCTTGACCTGCAATGTATCCAGCACTACTTTGGAGCCAGTTGGGATATTGTCCCCTTATCCCAAGGAAGCCTCCAAGTAATGCTCTAGCTAGTTTGATGGGGCTACTTGGATTTTCAAGTTGTTTGGCTAGGGGAAGTCTAAGCAGCCCTATATAGGGCAGCCTGGCCTGAGAAGGGGAGGTCTCTACCAATCTCATCCCTTCTCAGGCCTGATTTACCCCTGTTCCTCTCTATTGCCCTTTCTCCTCCTCCCCACTACCCGCCCTAAGCCCCTACACTGTTTTGCGCCTTATTGGCTTCTGCCAGTAGCTAGGGTCTCCAAAAGCAGCATCAGTGGGGTGTTGCTGGCATCCCTGCCAGAGCTGTCCATTTA
Source organism: Cryptoblepharus egeriae (assembly GCA_030015325.1). Lineage (NCBI taxonomy): Eukaryota > Metazoa > Chordata > Lepidosauria > Squamata > Scincidae > Cryptoblepharus > Cryptoblepharus egeriae. The sequence goes on from JAREYC010000004.1 coordinate 13,766,417, forward strand.
TGGCATGTTCATGACACCTTTGCAGGAACCACCACATTGGTAGAATAAATGCTTAGGATTATGTTCTGAGTTATGATTAAGAATATACAGTATACCACTTTAGAACATATTCAAAAAATCATTTAACATAGGAAAAAAACTGAAATGAATACATCCAGCTGTCTGTCTGATCTTTGTGTGCAGTACCAAGTGTAAGGGAAAACATATAGGAAAATGTGCAGGAAAACGTATAGCAGTGTCTTTCCAGTTTCAGGAAGAAAGTAGTAAAGAGCTTTGGCTACTTAATGCAGCAACCTTTCAATATGAGCAGGTCTCCTTTCTGAAAATTAGATGCTAAAAACTCATTTCATTTTTCCAAACAATTAGATTCTCTAGTTGGGGTATTTTGATCAAATTTCAACATGAGGCATTTTCTGGCCTCATGTGGTTTAAATTAGGCAGATGTTGTTTGTTCTTCCCTTGTGCTAAACTGTTGAACTGCTGCCTGTTTCTCCAAGGGTGGTAATACTGAATAGCAGAATTTTTCCTCCATACAGTGCTAAATTGTACTTTGGATTCAACATTAATTAGGGTGATTGAAAGAGGTTCACTTCATAGGGTTGCCAATGGTCTGAGATCCCAACTGTGCCTCATGCTTTATTTAAATGCTCAGAAATGTCAAATATCCATTAACTAGCACTTGAAGGTAAAGAATCTCAATGGAAGGCCCCTCCAGCCCCATCGTCCCTCTGTGAACTTGAGTAAAATGGGCCAGGTGGCAACTCTTGTGCATTATGAGCAAATAAAACTGCTCTGCAAAAATGACACCCATGTCTATAGCACCTTCTATAAATATGAAAGTCAAGAATTTTTTGGTAGAAGAGAATTGGCTATAAAATAAATGTAGAACCTGCACCTTACCATTCCAAAATCAGCCATATGTGGGTAACAAAAACTGCATGTGGAAATTTAGAGGGCCTATTGTGGGGAGATATAAAAAGATAGCCAACTCTTTGGAGTTTTCACATTACACTTTTCCAGTGTGAGATTGTGTGCATTTGAATTAAAGTGGATTCACTGTCAGAAATAACATTTCCTGATTGTCAGGGTGGGAGAGGGTGGAAAGGGACAGGATGGGGGACATACTGGGCAGGTGGGTGGATCCTGTCTGGGAAGGGATTTTGTTCACCAGCAGCAACAACCTCCAAATCCAAACCTCCTTCTTGTACCTGTTTCCATGATGCTGGTCCATACAGACTTGAACCAGCTATTTAGCCAGCACAGGTCCAAATAAATTCCTCCATGCCCTGTCCCTTCCTCCAGAGCAGATTTCTATATCTGCCCTACCATCACCACAGCATGCACCATTTTTGTGCAGCGTACAGTCACCATTTTGGTGCTTCTTCATTGGTAGAGAGGAAAAAGGCATAGAACAGAACCGTATGAAGCCCAGTTTCCAGTAAAACCACTTTGGAGTAGGGGCATATGTGGAGGAGAATCCACAGGTAGAGTAGTCCAGCTGCTTATTGTACTGTTCATCCCACTCTAACCTGTTTCTTACGTAAGACCATAAAAAGAACTCCGTTGGATCAGCCCAAAGGCCCTCCTAATCCAAATCCTGTAACTCATAGTGGCCCACCAGATACCCCTTGGAGCACACAAGACAAACCTAGACCTTGCAGCCACGTCCTTGCATCTGGCCTTTTTCAGTGAATTTTTGGGAAAGCCTCTTGACTGGCACACTTTTTGCAAGGTAAAAAGCAGCCCAGGGAACGGGGGTGTTGCTAATTTCTCATATTCCCTTCCCTTAGAAACCTGGCCATTATTCACTAGGTAATTTTGCAAATAAACATAGAAGAGGCACTATCCTCCCATTTTGCAGCTAATTATATATTTAGTGCCATCTGTCTATTTCAATTTTTGTTTCTTATATTTTTCCCTTCGGAATCTCATGTGCCAGCATTACTGACAACTATGAACTTACTAGGCAGTGATATGGTTTAGATTACTGGAGAGTTGCAAAGAAATCAAAGGGCAATAAGGGAGTGCTCAGAGCAAAAGGATACCACATGTGCTGGGCATGTTGTTAATGATTTGTGAATGTGTTCTGCTCCCTGGGGCGTATCAACATACCCCACAAATCTGCAAAGTGGGGGGGGGGGGGAGAACCATACAAATAACGCCTAGCTGGTTTCTCCTAGGCCACTGAGCTGTGGCTCCAAGGGACCTGCAAAATCTTCATGAAAATCCCATCACCTTCTAGAATGTATAGGGTTTTCTAATGGAGAACTATGGAACAGTAAGAAAACTTCCAGTCAAAAAAGTTTTGGAACTACAGTGGCGCCTCACGTAACAAATTTAATTCGTTCCGGAGGCATGTTCTTTACGTGAAACATTCTTTACGTGAAGTGGATTTTCCCATAGGAAATACTCAGACGATTGGTTCCACAACCCCAAAAATATTTATATAAAAATATTAACTGGATGTAAAAATGATGACAGAACACTGGGATTGAATTCAAAACATGCATTCAGTCTGCAGGTTCTTATGAAGTCTACTTAGGCTGCAGTCCTAAAGACACTTTCCTGGGAGTAAGACCCATTTAACACAATGGGGCTTACTTCTGGGTAGACATGGTTAGGAGGCTGCAATCCAAGACACCTTCAAAGTGTCTCCCCACTTTCTCCTTCTCTCCAGCCTGAGCCTCTCTCTCCCCTGCTCCCCTCTGGCTAGCCCTGAGCTGCTTCCCTCTTCTCCACTGCTCTTCTCTCCCTCTGCCCAGTGGACACCCAGCCACAGGAGGAACAGTGCAGAAGTGTTGCTTTCACTATGGGCAGGTGCATTAGGCAGCCCTGACGCTTTTTAAACAGGCTGCCGGCCAGCGCGTCTGCCCCAACTGCCAACGAATGTGTTCTTTACGTGAAGCATGTTCTTTACATGAAGCAGAATCCTAGATAAATTTTTGTTTGTTAAGTGAAACATACTTTACGTGAGGCATTATTTACGTGAAGTGCCACTGTACTTCTATTTAATGCTTTTTATTGTACTTATTTTGCCTTCCTGGAGGTGGTAGCCAGCATCCATCCATCCATCTGTCTGTCCATCCATCTGTCTGTTCTAGGCTGACCATGAACCCCCTTTCTTCAAATGGGGTTTAAACCATTGACTGTGGCCAAGCCAGTGCCAAGATATTTTACAGCTGCAATCTTATAGGTTATTTCGGCTGCAATCCTAATCCCACTTTCCTGGGAGTAAATACTATTGAACACAATGGGACTTACTTCTGAGTAGACATGCTTAGGATTGCACTGATAGGCAAAGGTTTTTGCGAGGATTCGACAGCTCCCCAGGAAGCCGTGGCTCACACTTTGAGACAGAAATTCATAGAATCCTCTAGTCTCCAGATGCTTCCTTTTGTGGTGCAATTGTCATAGAATCATAGAATCCTAGACTTGGAAGGGACCTAATAGGTCATCAAGTCCAACCCCCTGCCTGTAGCAGTAAATCCTTCAACAGCATCTCCAACAGATTCCCAGTGAGGGAGAGTCCACCATGTCCCTTGGCATCCTTGGCCAGAAGCTCAAGCTCCATACCTTCTTGCAAATAATACCGGTCCAAACTTAAAATACATGAATTTTTTATATGTGGAGTTGAGTCAACACAAATGGCTACTGCAAATGAGATGGAACGTGCCAATATCTGGAAAAGCAGAAAACATGCATCCCTTGAAAATCCCAGTTTACAAAACAGCTTTTCTTACAGTTGTAGGGAAGCAGTCATGCAAGGGATCATTCCATTCTCCAGCTTACCCAGGCAGGGTTCCTTTACTTTTCTAATTGCTGACATTTCTAATTGTTGACTTTCAATTGTAAAAAAAAAAGTTGTTTTAAAACAAGGGTAAAAGGACACACTTTTTAAAAAATTGCTTTTATATAAAACATTTTTGGGTAATCAGAGTTCCAGAATTAAACCCCCTGGGATATTGAGTCATGGCCTTATTCTAACTGGGGCAATGGAGGAACAAGAGACCAGTGTCTTTAAATCTATTTTTCCAGTTTTTTAACATATGGTTTTTTTAAAAAAAATTCACAGGACTTCTGGAATTAGATAGTAAGGAACAACCTGTACTGCCAATGTTAGTGTCCAAAAGTAGATGTGATACAGGATCACATTTTAGTGTGTAACCAAGAGTAGAAATCAACAGGTTTAAGGATTCATAATTGCTTGTTGTATTGTGGGTTTGTTAAGTGGGTATAAATTCAATTCATTAAAATTCTATCTGCGTATAGTCCTATTAACAATAATGGTCCTGGCAGCCACACAAAGTGCTCTGCATGAAACCCTGCAATGACTTTGATGTTTTCTTTATCCTCCAATATTCAGGTATCATTGTTTTAAACTCTGATAAAAGTCATAACAAAAATATATATCAAAGACAGCATGGAAGAAGGATGAATGATGTTTTCATTTAAGTTGTAGTCAGAACAGCTCTAGACTGAAGAATATCTCAGAATCTTTAATCAACCCTTTTCTGAAGTACTTATTTTTCCTTCTGCTCACACAATTTATCTTTTATTTTCAGAGAAACCAAGCTTTTTTCTCCATTACAGAAGCAAAAGTGGTGAGTTTGACACTTTGTCCACCCAGGTTTTCCCAAATAGCTGTTACGCATCCGCTAAGATGATGAGTTATTGGTTGTCAATATTGCATGTATTGATCACAATCTTCCAGCTCCAGGTGTCCTTCATAAAGGTGTCATAAAAGAATATGCTGTGACCTACAAAACAGAAAAACAGTTCAATCCTATCCATTTAGACTCAGAAGTAAGTCCTGATGAAGTAAATGGGATCTGCTTTTAGGTATGTGCCCATAAGTTTGCAGCCTAAAGACCCAACCCTATATTCAAGTTATATATTCAAGTCACTGGTGCCAATGTCTGTAATATCCTAAGCCGGCAGAGGCAACTCCAGCACTGCCTTCCTGGTTAGCTAGCATTGCACTATCCAGTGATGCTAACAGTGCCCATGTAAACTCTGACTCATCCCACTGCCAACATAGTAGGATCGGTGAATTATTAGCACTTTGGTTGCAATACCATTTAAGCTGACGTAAATCCTGTGCTGACCTGGGGGTGTCACAAAAGTGCTGAAAGGCACTTCTGCTCCACTTCTGGTGGGGTTAGGCCAGAACACAGGCATAGCTGGCTTTCCCACACCATCATGAGAAGACATGCCAGGTGAGTTATACCTGCCTAAATTGCCAAGATGATACCTAGTAAGTACAGGATTGGGCTGTAAAAGTGTTTTTTAACTAGTGTTGATTGGTAAAATTTTAATGAGCTTTAGTTTATTCACTTCTGTATTGAGTAATTAGAAGTAATGTGAAGAGGGATATTTTAATTAAAATTTCTCAAACATTTTCTGTTTTGCTTGCAAATATGGATGGAAGTATTCAGAGGAAATATTGTTGGTCTCATTACCTTCTTGTCAGTGGCTGCTGTTAAAGTGAGCAAAAAGAGTTTCATGCTAAATGAACCTGACTGAGCTTAACAATTATTTTACTTTGGAATTCTTTGAATGCATCATTTTGTTTGAATATTTTAAAATAGCAGATGTAGCCTTTGTTCTGGTTTATGAAATATTTTGGGGTTGTGGGTGTTAATTATATAGACAATTTCCCTTTTTTTGGTAATATTCATTCACTGTAAGATACCTGAATTGCACCCATTTAAGGAACATCTGAGTTCAAGGATTCATTTTAAAATAATTTGAGTGAATTTGTCATCTAAATGTTCTGCCAAATTTTATCTGCAATGTTCTGTGTTGCTTTAAAATATCAAATTTGTTCAGATGCCTCAGATCAAGAGTTCTTCTAGATAGGACCTTAATTAAGGTTTGATTGGTCAGTCATACTATAGGGAAGGGAGCAATCTGGATGACTGACATTCCAATCCTGGAAGAGCTGGAAGAGCAAGTCAGGTTGGCCTGCCCCATATCCAGGATGGGAAGAGGAATGCATTCTCCTTACCTTGGGTAATGCTGCAGCACTGGTGGGGCTACTCAGATCTGCCCCATCTAAACCTACTTGTGGAGCAACTATAGTCCTGCAGCTCTGTCCCTTGGTTCCTATACATTCCTTCATTGCAAGCAGATCCTCATGCTAAAGCAGATCTACGTGCTACTCTAGCAGTCCCTTTCCCTCCCAGGTATAACACTGTGTGAAGGAGTGTCCTTGACCCTCCTTGTAGCAGGGTCTGTCACACACCCGTGGTAGCATCCTCCACATCCTGTATGTGCAGCAAATCTAGATGAGATAAAAAAATTTAAGATCCCAAGAAATTTTGGAGGCCCCTTCTTAAAGTTTTGAGTTTTTGTGTTTGACCCTGTGCCATGGAACAAAATGCTCCCTGTGCCTCCCTCTTATGGCAGGGCACCCAGAAAGCTGGAATTGTTTTTGGCTATTGGACCGGACTGTCTGGCCCAATAGCCAAGTGTTTGGCCTTCTGGGGTGGGTGGGAGGATGTTTGGGGGCACTGGAGGGCAGTTACAGGCAGCCACGGCTACCATTTTAAACTTAGTTTAGCCGAGCTGTGGCTGCCATTTAAAAAATTAGAACTGTGCATGCACACAGACTCCTTTGATAACCAAGATTCCTAGAGTGCGTGCTGGCATGAGCGGAGCATCCGGTCACCGAGCACGGCTCTCTAGTCTCTGTCTTGCATGACCTGGCCTAGGGATCTTTGCTATCGAAGGAGGTTGCGCGCATGCGCAGTCTTCCAATTTTTAAAATGGCTGCCCACAAATTCTGATTTGACCTGACCCAACCCACCCTGGAACCCAGCCAAGGTAAGCCCCCCCCCAGTTCCATGTCTTCCCAGAAGTAAGTCCATTAAGTCATTTGAGCTTACTCCTGAGTCAGGGGTAATTAAAAAAAAGAGATATGAGATAAAGAGCACAATCCTAACTATGGCCTATATCCTAAAGTGAAATAAAGCCCCTTGCTCCAGAGCTGTTAAGATGACTTTCCATAAGATAACACTAGAGGGTGATGAAACTGTGTAGACCCATTACTGCTATGGATTTTGCCCTATGTCTACTCAAAAGTAAGCCCCATTGTGTTCAATGGGGTCTTACTCCCAGGAAGTGTCTTTAGGAAGTGTCTTACTCCCAAAAAGTGTCTTTAAGATTGCAGCCATAATGGTGATGCCCATTGGCTTTTTAAAAGACAAATGTTATCATTTGTTATTAGTAGGGATTTGAAAATTGTTATCTATTTTACTTTGAAGTAAGTCCATTATCTTCACTAAGACTTAAGATGTAATCCTAGTATGCACATTGGAAACAAACGCCTCTTATTAGTATAATTAATGAATTAGTACTTATTAATGAATAAGTATTAGTACTTTTTAGCGAAATGAAATATTCAAGATACTTTACCTATGAGTACTTTACAATGAGTTCAACCAACAGGAAAGGTTTAAAGACAGATCTCATTGGCCAGCGGTTGAAACAGGATTCTGGATTAAATGATCTCATCTAGCAGAACTTTTTGTATGTTATAACCTTAGTGGGACTGGCTGTGTCGAAGTCATGGCCATGATTGGGGATGATAAAAAAATGTATGCTATCTCAATTAACTGAATTTACATTTTGTCCTCAATGAAAATGCATTATCGGGGCAGTCAAGGTCCATGCCAGCATTAATTTCCATCAACCCTGTGATTACCAAGTGCTCTTGAATGGATAAGGTGGTCCTAGATTCAGAGACATTTCCAAGGTGGTCCTCTGTCTAGACAGGTTGGCCTATTAAGGATAGATCTGTGATCTGCCATCATCAATTATCTCCAAGAAACTCTGTTGCCATTATACTAGTGAACAGATCAGGATGTAGGACTTGATCAGACAATTCATCTGAAAAATTTGCTGTCAACATCAAAGGAAGTTCCACGTATGCTGTGCATGCAAGGACAGGGATCTTGCAGTATTAAATATTTTAAATGTATCATTTTTTCCCCATCGCTTTTAATGACCAAGGAAATGAAGCGGAGCAATATGCTATTACAAAAAAATCAATCCCCACCTCTCATTCTGACCTCCACCAATGAAAGCTTGACAATTCTGGCAGCCCTCTGACATGAAAGGATGCCCCTAGAAATAAAGGCTGATTAACCGATAGCAGTGTCATGAATAACAATTCTTCATAATGCATGTATAGAATAAAGGTTTGCATTACCTTATTAGTTACACTTTTTTTCCTTCCTAATGCCTGCTATTAGATGAGATGTCTGTACCACAAACCAACAATCACCCTCTAGCAGTGTCCATAAGATTGGGTGACCAGATCCTAAAGCCAACTGAAAATCCAGACTTTTAAAAAAAAATATGTGGGACATGTTTAAATAATTTAGGATTGTTCTCTTTATCTCATAACAGTTAATGGCGTAGCTTTGTTAAAATTAGACCAATAGCCTGATCCAAGCTAATAATTATGACAGTGTAATAGTTATAACAGTGGAACTGAGGCTGCAATCCAGAGCAACTTTTGGTTGCTCTGCCCTAACTGCTCTGCCCTAACTATGCTATATCCTAAACACAAAGTTATGTGTGAGGCAGAGAACTTAGGAGTGCCCATAACTTAGGTCTGCCCGTAACTGCTCCGGTGCAGTGATCCACATAAGTGACTCCATTGGGCATGCTCAGAAGGCAGCCTGTAAGTGCTACATGGCCTGCAGTTACACACGAGTTGACCTGCTTCCACATCACTCAGAATCACTAGCAGCTGTCCAAACTGCTGCTCTCCTGATCACATGGGGAACCAGCTGACAAGATGGGGGGGAGGTAGCTGTCAAGCTGTCAGAGTGCCTCCCCAGCATGGTGGACAGGACAGGGCTGTCAGGGGTAGAAATGGGAAACAAGCTGCCCCCCTGCACCCCCAAATAGGCAAGGTACCCCAGGAAAAGCCCAGGCATCAGCAGGGGCAAGATGCACAGAGGGATACATGTGTGTGTGTATTGTCAATAAAAACAACATCAACAGATAAACATGAGTGTCCTGTGGTCTTTGGCAACAGTCCGGAGGAAACATCAGCATTAAAGGTACAGCATGCCAGACGCAGGGTCCACACTCAGGTGGGCTGGGAGGAGAGAGAAGACCCCATCCAGAAGGCAGAAAGCCCAGGAAACAGACTCCCTTGCTGGCCCAGGCAGGGGAGGGGCAAGGGTCCCCCAAGCAGCTGGCAGAGCAGGGGGCAAGGGGAGGCAAGGGGGCTGCCAGGGGCATCTGTGGGGAGGGAATCCTGGAAGAGGGGACAGGAGCCCACCTGGGTCTGCCAGGGAGCAAAAGCACATCCTGGGGCACAGGGGACCTGGGGCTCCCACGACAGGGCAAGGTTGTCTGATCACTTGTGGGGCCACTGCCCACCCGAAACCTCTCACTTCACAAGCCTAAGGGGTGACATCAAGCCCCAGGAACCCTCACTCAGCCCACCCCAGTGACCCCAGATGGCCTCCCCCTCCCATGGCAATGATGCTCCCAGGATGATGCAGACACAAAAGTGGGGTCAGTTCACATGTTTGCAGTTGCTCCTGCTCATTCAGAGGGTCACAGGGTAGGGGGGCTTCCAGATACAGAACAGTCTCCAGTGAGGATGCAGTGGGACCCCAGAATCAACCACATTCAGATTGAGCACATGGAAGGGATGACACAGTGCCTGCACCTTTAAGCAGTGCCTGGACCTTTAAGTATCTTCAGACTGTAGGCAGTTTGAACACAGCACTGGCATCTGCCTGAATTCCCTCATCTCTGCAATGCTCACAGGTGGTCTCACTACTTCCATGTGGCCTCTTGTTGTGGACTATCCAATGGTAAGGAAGCTACAGGCAGCCCCCTCTCCAGAAACAGAGGACCAGGTCTGGATGCCATTGGAGGTCTACACTGAGGATGGGCACCCCTGTCTCCCCCCCCCCCAACTAGGTAGGCACTGCCCCACTCACACATCCTCAGGTCATCCCTGGAGCTCTAACTAGCTTTCCCCAGCCACTGATGACAGCAATCATATGCATGTGTTCATTGTGAAGTCCTTAAAATAACTACTACTACACATGTTCACATCATTAATGTTAACAACGTATCTGACGACAGCAACATTGACGACTGGAATTGTAAATTCGTCATCAGGCAAGGACTTCACCTGTGATGTATCATACCATCGACGTATGTAGTTGTTAATTCGTCATCATTAATAACATCAGCTGTGGAGGGGGGAAGTGATTCTATGGCTCAAACTTTATTAGGTATGAAGGGTGCTTGTTTAACTCATGTGATTGGGACAGTGGGGTTTGTGTTCTAGGTAAGTGCTTGTGCAAACATGTCTGAAGGGAGATTCTTCCCAGGGCTCCTTGCAGGGATCCTGTTGCTTGCATTCCTGAATACACTTTCCTGGGAGTAAGCCCCATTGAACACAATGGGGCTTACATCTGAGTAGGCATATTTAGGATTGCACTGTGTCTCCTTCCCAGTGGAATGGCAGCCTGCTGCCTGCTAGCCTCCTTGCTGGTGAGACACCATCCTGCAAAGACAGAAGCATCACAGGCAAAGCTTTCATTGGTATTGGCTGAGCATGGAATCAGATCAGCTGCCAAACTGTGCCCCTTGGCTTGCCGGCAGAGATGAGTGGAATCAGCACCTGCTGGCTGTGTGATCTGGGAGTCAGTCAGAGGGGCTGCAAGGACAGAGACCACACACACTTTTGAGGGGTGAGTGCCCTTGTTTCCTGGTGGGTCTGTGTGTGCACCCCTTCCCCTTTTCACTCTACAGCCCCCCCCTTACCTTGGGGGACCAGTTGGGTTGGAAGGCAAACCTACAGAGGACCTCACAGCATTTCCCAACAAGTGGGCAAGCCCATTTCCTGGTGAAGCAAGGCCCCCCCTTACACAGGTGTAAGCCCCACTGAGTATACTGGGGCTTACTTTAGAGTAGACATGCAAGGCTGGAGGAAGATGAAGGAAATTTAAACAAAAGAGGTGCTTCCAACACCCCCCATGCAGGCTTCCTTACCTGGTTGGGGAAGAGAGAAACAACAACTTCCAGAGACATAAATATGGTATTGGTAATCATCATTGCAAGATTGCCTGTATAGGTGTTTTTGAGTTTTTGAATGCAAACATTGCTCAACACCCCCACTTATCTGATTGGGGTACCTGTGGAGAGCGAGAAAGAGAGAGCAACAAACATACAAAAAAATTGCAAAGTCTGCACTCTAATCATATATCACAGATATCATATTGTTTCATATCACATCTATATCATATCAATATATCATTATATATGGACCTTATGTGTTCATGTGTTTGTGGGGAGAACGCTCCCCAAGAGCAAAGTGCCCATTGAGAGAGAGCAGAGTGACGTGGTCCGTGGCCAAGCACTCTGCTTCTCTGAAAGGGAATTGTGGGTCCAGGGGATGGGCTTTTTATGGGAGGGTAGCTGTGAGGGGATTGGTCGGCCACTGGGGTGACCCATGTACTCCGTATCCTCAAGTAGGAAAGTACTGCCCGTAAGGTTTGGTGCGAAAATTTTTCAAAGTCCCCACTTTCCCCAGCCCCTACTTCTCCTTAACATGGAGACCTATGGGTCACCTCATTACTAAACTACCTCTTGAGGTAGTATAACTCAGGAGGCATTTACGTGTGCCCATAAGCCTCTGAAAATGTTCAGGATACAGCACAGTTATGTGCAAGGGGGAGGAACCTAAGACACGCCCCCGAAACGCCCCCTGAAAAAATAAAAAAATCCCTCCGTCGACGGAGTTACGTCAACGGAGGGTTTACATAGTTGCGCCTACTTTGAAGTAATTGCGCCAACGGAAACGTCGTTGCGTCACCGGAGAGATGCGCCGGCATAATTACGTCAACGGAACTGGCGTTTCTGTCACTGCAAACGCCGTTCCGTCGGCGCAAGAGCCCTTGCGCTGACGGATTGGTTGCTCTGGATTGGGCTGCCCGACTCACTTGTTGCAAATGGCAATATCGGAGCTATTTTGGAACCACCGCCACAATCGGCAACTATGTCAGCAGCCCAATGCTGCTTTCAGAAGCTGTCCAGGAGATCACAGGAAGAGGAAGGTGGACCTTGATGGGAAGGAGGTGGAAGAAAATAGAGGGAAATGGAAGGACTGTAGGTTGTGCATCCATGCAGCATCAGTGTGCATCAGGATTATGTCCCCATTTCCTGTCCTATTTCCTCTTCCTTATTTCCCTTGGGTTTTACCCCCAAAAATGCCTGCTACAGATCTTAAGAGACCCATTTCGGCAGTAGGGCCTTGAGATAAGGAAATGAAAATTTCCTTATGCTGAAGTGACCATCAACATATGAGGCAGTGTATGCTCCATTAGTAGGAAGTCTGGTTTGGATTGGGACCTAATGCTGGTAGATAATCAGTTAAACATTCCTTAAGACCATTGAAAACAAAAGTTATCTTGCTGGTTCAAATCAAAATGCATTTAAGGTGCAATCCTAACCTAGGTCAGCACAACTTATTGGTCTTCCCCTTCTCGTGGTGATGTAGGGAGGCAAGTGCATTTCTGTGCTCTGGCATAACCCTTCTCCAGCAGTGGCGCAGAACTGTCTCACTGTACTTTTGTGATACTCCCAGATCAGGATACTCCTAGCACAGGATTTGTGCTGGGGTTTATGTCGGCCTAACTCGGGATTGTATCCTAGTCCAACAACAACCAACCAGATAGAAAGTTACAAGCAGGGTGCTCTAGGAAATAGCTTGATTCTAAATCAGACCATTGGTTTGTCTACACTGGTGCTGTCAAAATACCAGAGAGGTATCAGAGAAGATTTTTTCCTCTGCCCTAAGTGTCCAGTCTGAGATCTAATGCTTTTATTGATCCTGGGACCTTATGGATTGTGCTCAACCACTATGCCACAGAGTGAAAGTGATATCCTTGCCCACTTTTTACCCCCAAGCACCAAATTTTATAAATATGCTGCTTTTGTACATGGAAATTCCTCAAGGTATTGTGGAGTCCTTAAGAAATCCATGTGGTTGGTTCTTTAGTATGGTCTGATAATACTAGACTTCACGGAAACCTGGAAATTATTCTGTGCTCCCAGATCAAGGAAAATCAAAGTAGCAAAATGAAAGCTGAGGGATCTGTGGGTGTTCTTGAAATGTTTCAGAGACCCTGTAAGAACAGCATTCTGGAGCTGTATAGAAAACATGTGTGCTGCTTTCCCTTGTCAATCACTGTTTAGAAATGTCACCAATAATTTGTACTCTGGAAGTGCTCGACTTATGGACCCCCGGGTCTAATTGGATCTGCTGATTTCAGCTAAATCCCATTCTGTCAACAGCTCAGCAGTAGGTACAATATTGAAACTCTAATTAATGTAGTAATAACGTCAATTTGCCAGACTGGGTTTTTTTTAAACTTTCCTTTTAAAAGTTCTGCTTTTCTGTGAACACAGCAATCTTGGGCCAGATAAAGATATAATCCATGACACTTAAGCTCCCTGATTTCTTTATGTGTGCTTTTAACATTCATATGTAGGTAACTTGCCAATGTACCAGAAACAATCCAATCTCTGTGTGCATATGTTTTTATTTGCTGTGGGGGGGGGGGGGGGGAGTTGTCAGAAAAGCAAAAGAAAAGAAAAACCTTTTTTCCCCACAACTTTCATATTTTTTAATGGGCACCTTGTGCAGCTAGACAGTTTGTTACCAGTGTTGAGCTGGTTTAAAGGGAATTCGGGCCCAATCCTATTGGTCCATAGCTTCCATGCTGAGTTCCAGCATTGGCATTATGTCATAAAATACCATGAAGCATGGTTTTGACACAATGGGAGGAGGGAGAGCTTGCACTGGGCCAGCTCCTATTGGATAGAGGATGCTGGCCAGAGGTAAATGGAACAACTGAACAAATGGGATAAATGGGACAACACCCTTCTGGGGTGTGGGCAGCAACCGGTCCAAGTGGGCAAACCAGTCAGGGTGTTGGGTGGGACTGATTCTATTCTCCTTGTCAGGCTGCAAAAACTCAGAGGTTCTCAAGTCTGCACCAGTAATGGGAGACCCATTAGCTATTAATTGGCTATTATTTTTTTCATTTTCTTGTAAACCACTTTGTGAACTTTTCAGTTCAAAAGCAGTATATAAATACTGTAGATAGGTAGATAGCAAACGTGAGTTTGCTCACATCTCCCATCACAGTTGCATCATAAGACAAGCCCTACTGGAGCTGGACAAAAGGGTCATCGAATCTTCTGTTTCCAACAGTGACCATCAGATGTTTCTGAGAAGTTTCCAGCTGGCAGGAAAGCAAGAGCCATCTGCGTTGATTGTCTCCTGCCTCCTTATTCTGTAGTATTTAACTTGATGTGGGCTACATTATCCGACTGTCTCAACTCCAGTCAGTTCCTACAGAATGGACATGTATGCTGATTAAGATAGGAGAAAGAGAGGAAGGGCAAAATGAGAAGATATTCACAGGAGAAATTCATTCCATTCAGTAACTGTCTTCTATGTGTTCCAATAAAAATCTAATATGCCAGGGAATTAAATTGCCTACTGACAAACACACTGCTTTTTTCTTTTTGTTTGTAGGACAAGAGACAAACATATGCACAGATGCAATGATTGACTGAGAGGCTAGAGGTATTTGCACCCCTGAGATCCTTTTTCACAGTATAAAGTTTTGCTAATGATGTACACGGAACCTATGAAGAAGAGATCTTACTTAATTAGTTAATGTTTGTAATGTAAATGTTGATAAATTAGTTAATAGGCTAAACTTGCTCCCAGTAGAGAAATACTGAAGTGGAGGAAAGTCCACAGGGATTTGGAAGTGGAATGGGTTGATATTTCCACAATGGGAAGTGTTTATTGCAGCTTCTGCTTGGCGGGAATTGCATCACAGAGTCATTGGTGGGTAATCATTAGTTTCAGAAACTGGAATTGCAGGAGGAATGCATAGAATCATATCATTGAATCATATCATAGAATCCTAGAGTTGGAAGGGACCTAGTAGGTAATCTAGTCCAACCCCTGCCTGCAGCAGGAAATCCCCCTAGAGCATCTCCGACCGGTGCTCGTCGAGCCTCCACTTGAACATCCCCACTGACGGGGAGTCCACCACCTCCCTCGGCAATCTGTTCCACTGCCAAACCTCCCTTACTGTCAGGAATTTTTTCCGGGTATCCAACCAGAATCTCCTTTCTTGTAGTTTGTACCCATTGGTTCTGGTATGTATGTAGCATCGCTTTTCCATTGTGGCAAAACCTTTCTGTATGTGGCATCAATATGGTGTGCAGTTGGTACAGACTACACCTGGTATAACCCTCAGCAGGGTTGCACACAACTTGAGCCTCTGCTTGGCGATCTTTGGCCTTTTTAGGCCTATGGAATAGAGGTGGAGTGAAGGCGGACTTTCACATATAAACAAATATGAATGCTCAGACGATTGGGGGTCATGTTTTTCTGTTATTACATCACCCTGAACTTCCAGAATGCCAAGCTTTGCAAGGTAAGTGTGAAGAGGGGCGCCTAACCCTGGCGGAAGAGCTAGTTCAGGATTTGCTCTACCTATCATGGTTAGATGAGGATGACTCCCTGGGGAAGGGTATCCCATATTTCACTCCCTGCAGGAGGACCCGGGGAGTGTCTGCAGAGATGGAGGCCTGGGAGAAGGAGAAGAGCGGAGAGTTCGGGAAGACAGATGTAATGGAGGAGGTAGAAGAGAGGGCAGCTCCACCACGACCACCCCCGTTGCTGCCGGAGGAGAGCCACCTGAGGACTGACATGACAACCTAAGCCTGGCTGGAGGATGGGACGCCTGCCAGGTGTTCCAGGGCCAAGGATCTACCCAGTGGTGAATGACAGAGCGCCCTCCTAGCTGCCAAGACTTCAGTTTGCTGCCCAGCAGCAGGAGAAGTGGGCGAGGAATTTGGAGGGAATAAAAAGGGGGAAAAGCCCAGGAAGAGGAAGGAGGGGAACAGAACCTCAGAAGATAACAGCCAGGCTGGAGCCTCAATGCCCTGTTCAAACCCCCACCATAAGCCTGGAGGAGTGCAGATCAAAGTTCAGCCAGCAATCAGGCGTTGAGATGGCAAAGTGGGAAGATGTTGAATGGGAAGTTGGGATGCTGTTTTGTGTTTGTGCTTTATAGTGTTAAGAAACTTGCCTGTTGATTCAAAAGCCTTGTGCCTCCTAAAATGGAAGAAAGCAAAGCCTTACCTTTTCAACTGCCGTCCTCAAATCTGTGGTCTTACTTACTTGAAGGTACTTCCTTAGATAGGATAGATGTCCTGCAGTTTTCTACCCCTTGCACCAACCCCAGAGACAGCTGGAAGCATGACAGTAAACACCACTGAAGCCTCCAAAGAGATGCTTCTGGTCTTTGATGAGGCCTGCAAGGAGACTTTCTTACTTCTGAGCAGGCATACATTGGGTTTTGCTATAGTTCTCTGAAGGCGGCAATCCTATACACATGTTCCTGAGAGTAAGGGTGCAATCCTATCCAACTTTTGAGAGCTGGCATAGCAGTGCCAGTATGGCATGTGCTGCATCCTGTAGTTGGGAAGCAGTCACAGAGTCCTTCTCAAGGTAAGGCAATGTATATTCCCTTACTTTAGTGTTGTATTGCCCTTACGCCAGTGCTGGAAAGTTGTTTAGGATTGCACCTTAAGGCTGCAATCCTAAAGACACTTTCCTGTGAGTAAGACCCATTAAACACAATGGGGCTTACTTTTGAGTAGACATGGTTAGAATGGTGCTCTAGCCCTACAATCCAGAGTAACTACGGGAGCACCTAAGAGACATTACGTGCACCTGTACTTACTGCACCACCAAGTGAAAAGCTATGGGAAATTCATATTGCAATCCAGAGTAATTGTTCTTACACCGGAGCAAGGACTCCCCATAGTTACTCTGGATTGTGCCCTAGGTCTTTGTATTTATGTAGGGAAATATCTTAATGGGTCAAAAAGTTAGCAAGCAAGAAGAATAGGAAAGGGGATATTTTGGCATTTGTATAGTGACTTTAAGGTTTCAGTGTAATATAGGTTACTTTATATCAGTGGTGGGCTCCAGCAGGTTCGCACCAACTCTATAGAATTGGTTGGTAACGAGAGATAGGACAAGTTTAAGAACAGCCATTTAAAAGTGGCTGCCAGATGGGCATAGAACCGGTTGTTAATTTCTTTAAATCATCACTGCTTTATATACTTCTTCTTGAACGTCGTGTGTCTCCTCTTGAGCAAAAACACTTTCAGCTGCAATTGGAAACACAATTCCTAGAGAGTAAGCCCCGAATGAACTCAATTGAATTTGCTTTTAATGTTTTCAGGACTGCATTGAACTATAAAGAACATGCCACAACACGGTAACGCATTGCGCAAAGATCAACCTATGAATCCCTGTGAAATTCAGTAAGGAATGTGGTGGAAATTAGGGGGACTCTGGAACCCCAATAGAAAAATTACTGATCTGTGTTTATCCTGTGGATACAAGCCTGGAACTATGAAGGATGAAAATGATTGATCTACTTTATCAGGATCCCACCTTCCCATGGTGGAGCAAAGAGGGAGACGTTCCAGGTTTTGTTACATCCACATCTTGACAGCGGCTCCCAACAAGCAAGGGATGATCCAAGTGCGGGTCATTATGTTGAGAATGATCCTGCTGCCAAAAGCAAGGCAAAGGATCGAGGGGGAACATGTGCAAGAAAGAACGGAACAGTCTCTCTCTTGGCAAGTCTGGACCGCCTGATCGTTGTAGTCTTTGGCTACACCATAACCTAGTAGAGTTGCCATGGGAACTATTGCAAAAAGATTAAATATATCAAGGAGGTTTGATTGTGAGAAATGGGCAGATATAAGAGAATTCAATTAATGCAGAGATGGTGGTTTTGTTTTGCTCCCCCAGTCACGGCAGGAACCTTTGCATTCACAAACATCTAATTAAGAGGGAAAAAAATTGGAGTGAATATCTGTGCGGCCCATTCAGAGGAGCGTGATTGCTCAGTAATTGAAGCACAACAAATAGTGTTTTATTTTTCAAACTGAAAATTAAATGGTTCAGATTCTTTTGTGTTTCACTCTCCCCTTGAACATTCTTCGGTGTTTTGCTGGTAGGAGCCAGACCGGTCTGTATAGCGTTCCAGCAGGGCTCACAGGTGCAGGGGTTGTCAGCCACAAAAATGAAGTTTAAAGGACTAATGAAGTTTAAAATGGGAAGGAGCTCATAGCTTTCCACTCTCATAATGGTTTGGATGTTGGCAAAGGCCAAGTGATGGCAGGTGACAATCTTTGTTGAGGGAGTCAAGGCAGGCTTTTATTATTTCTGATGCAAGGCCAAGTCACTGCAGTGAAAAGAAATAGGCCCGTCTTTCAAACCAGCGGTAAGTTTGTCAAGGGCACATGGTCGGTTGAGTGAGTCTGCAATCCTGACCGCTAGTTAGGCCGGCACAAGTTCCGTACTGGCCTTGGGGGTGTCACAAAAGTGACATAAGGCACTTCTGGGCAACTCCGGGGAGAGGAGGGTGTTGGGCCAGAGCGTAGACATGCACCAGCCTCCCCACAGCCCCACAGAAATGAGATGGGTGAGTTTCACTGCCCTAAACTGGTTAGGGTTGTGTCCTCAGACACAGGACTTGGGTCGAGACTGAGGGGCAATTACTCCAGGAACTCAGCCAAGATGAAGTGCAAACTGTTACCTCAAGCTCTGCCCTAGTTGGCCTACATCCAGTGGTGGGTTTCAGGGGGTTCTCAACGGTTCTATTGAACCCTTTGCTAATGAGCACCGCGGAGAACCAGTTACTAATGGGACATAGAACCTGTTGTTAATTTAGGTTATTAGGACATAAAACTTATTAATTTATTTGAATCCCACCACTGCCTACATCTATTTATGTGTGTGCGCACATCATGACTTGAAACCTGTGATGGTCCTTTCCTCTAGAATGTGTGCAAGCCCTTCTTAAAGGCATTGAGGCTAGATGCCATCACCACATCCTGTGGCAGGGAGTTCCACAAACCAACTACATGCTGGGTAAAGAAATATTTTCTTTTGTCAGTCCTAACCATCCCAACATTCAATTTAGGTTTATGCCTCCTGGTTCTGGTGTTATGTGAAAAGGAAAAGAGCATCTCTTTATCCACTCTGTCTTTTGCATAATTTTGTATCATTCAATTATGGCACAGTCCAGAGTAACTCTGGGGAGATCTTGCGCCAGTGTAAGAACACTTTACTCTGGATTGCAATATAAATTTCCCATAGGTTTTCACTAGGTGGTGCAGTAACTACGGGTGCACATAATGTCTCTTATGTGCACCTGTAGTTACTCTGGATTGTAGGGTATGTTTCTGATTAGGTGTCTCTTTTCCATACTGAAGAGCCCTAAACGCTGTAGCCTTTCCTCATATGGAAGGTGACTTAGACCATTTCTCTGGGTCTGGTCGCTAATTTTGGTCGCTCTCCTCTGAAGCTTTTCCTTTTCCTCTATATGCTTTTTGAGATGTGAGCTGAACTGGACACCATACTCCAAATGTGGCTTTACCATCGATGTGTAAAATGGCATTATAAAATACTGTAATCTATTCCTCCTCCTGTGGACTCTCTCCTAAGGAGAACTCTTTCTCCTCACAGGAGAAGGAATGGGTCCATCCTGCAATGAGTCACTGCAGTGAGTTCCTCTCCTCTTTCTTGAGGAGAAGGAACTACCTTCTGCTGTGAACATCCATGAGCATCTCTAGTAGGTCCTGGGAGTGTTGCTATATCAGCATCAATACAAGTTGGCTATGAAAACATGGTCATTAATATTTTTATTTACTTTGTGAACTTTTTAGTTGAAAAGCAGTATATAAATACTATAGACAGACAGATGTGGTCTTAAGAATTAGCTGTGGGCTCTTCTGAAGCCTTTCTGGTCTTGTTCCCCTGGAATCCCTACTTGAGCTATGCATGAGCTTCAGTACCTCACTGCTAACAAGTTGGCTGACTCCCCTTTTAAACTGCATCCCTCTAGATCTAGTAGCTTTGCTGAGGATCTAGGTCGATGTCCTGCTCATAGCAAGCTCTCTGCCTAATGTACCCCAGAGCGGAGGCTTCACAATGGACTGATTTAGAAGCCTGAAGCTCTATTTAAGTATATTAATTACCTGCCCAGGTCCTGCTTCATTAGAGGTGTTGGGGCTGGTTTATTAGTCTATCATCCCAATCCTGTTCTTCAGCTATGCTGCTGGAAAATGTGTACCTGCAGTGAATTTATATTTCAGCTGTCACAAATGTGATATTCTGGAGAGCACAGTCTGGCCATTGCTAGAATCAGTGAATGGTGGGATCCATGCAGTGGTGGACCTGGGATGCATACCAAACTCTAATTTCCTTACCAAGCCTAAACTTTCTTCCTGCATTCACATGGACGTAAGTGGTCTGAGTTATGAGTGGGGGAAATGGCACTTAATCTCAGAGGCAAGGGAACAAATATTCTGTTCTCTGAAAGAAGCCTCTTGAGAGAAAAGCTCACCCCAGGACAAAATGGACATCATGTTGACACAACTTCATTAACTCATGGAGAGTTATGTAGGATTTGACTGTCCATCCACCACATCTTCTCACACTTGAGTTTGGAGACCTGGTAATAGTTATTGCTTTGTTTTCAGTATGGTGCGTGCCGAAATAAAGAAAGAAAAAGAAATAAAGAAAGAAAGAAAGAAAAAGAAAGACAGACAGACAGACAGACAGACAGACAGACAGACGGATGGCTTTTTCTCATTATGCCTTTTGATTCAAAAAGATGAAACATATGGAAGTGAGGGGAAAATTCTTTTCGTTCTTGTAATAATTCAAGGACATTTTAAAATGTGAATCCATACAAAAGACTACTCCATGCTTAAAGTTTTTGTATTCCCAGCAATTTCCACTACAGTATTTATATACGGCTTTTCAACTAACAAGTTCACAAAGCGGTTTACAAAGAAAATGGAAAAAATAATAATAGCTAATTAAAAGCTAATGGGTCCCTGTCCCAAAAGGGCTCACAATCTAAAACGCAAAAAAGAACACCAGCAGAAGCCACTAGAACAGACATTGCTGGGGTGTGGAGGGCCAGTTACTCCCCACTGCTAAATAAAAGAGGAGCACCCACTTGAAAGAGCACAGTCAGCACTCCTCTCTCTCCCTGTGTTGTCGTACTGCTCACTTTATTATAGTTGTCAGTGTCTGTTCTGCCTCCAGTATGATCTGGATCCCCAAAGATTTTCCCTCCACATAGCAAACATCCTGTTAAAGTGACCTGCTCTAACAACAGGAAATTTATTTTTCAAACAGTCCGGTATCTGTTCTATTTTAAATTGTCCCATTTCCAGTAAGACTGACATGAAAATCAAGTTTGCTTGTTGAATATTTCTGCTCATCGCTGGGTGATCTTCAGACCAAATCAAGCCTTTGATTGTGTGTTCATTCTGAATAGCAACCAGCCGTTTCTTCATCTCCTAATCAATACGCGCTAAATAATAAGTAACAGCAAACAACATCAAATCAGACAAATATCAAAAGGTCACTACCCATCATTTGTTTTCGATCAGGCAGGGGGTTGGCAGGACTCAATTTAATCATCTGTTGTTCAAATATTTTAACCCTTTATGCGATTTCACAAAGCCCTGTTATTTGATAAAAGTTTTTGAGTCAGTCAACTGACTTGATTTTAATTGGGTCAATTGATTAATAAACCCATTAAAATGCATTTTACTCAATATCATAAGAGAGTATAGCTTTGTTTCTTCTTGAGTGCAGCTTCTATTGCTTAAGAGGATTTTTGTTTTTGAACTGCACACCTCCTCATATTATGTTATGACTGCTTTTGAAGTCTCTATCAAATGAGCCTGCAAGCCAACACAAGTCCAGAACTATCTTGACAATGTAGTACTGGTGGTGTCAATCCATGGATTTGGGTCTAATCCTATGATCATTGTCATGGGTACGCCTACTCTTTCTCCCAGTACCTCCACTCACCGAGGTCTGGTCCTCTAGGACGACAGAGATCTGGGTCACATCATCATCTTCCCCCCGTGAATACATCTTGAGACACGACTCAGGTAAGTAGATTAGAAATTACGTTTACTTGGCACTCTGCTTAGTTTCCAACAATTAACTCACTTTCTTTCAACAGGTTACTTGACAACAGTGAACAAACCCCACCACCAACAGGTAAGTCTTTCTGACCTTGTCATAACATAGTCTTTGTCTTGGTAACTCCCTTACTCATGTTCTTCCTCTTTTCCTTTAGGCATCTGAGGTTCCCCTCCTATCTCTCTGGATCCTCCCAGTCTCTTGGCATCTCTCTTTGCCAGGGTAGGGGTTCTAGAGTCACTCGGTTCATCAGTCGGGCCAAGCATTCCCCCTTTGAAGGATGGGGTCTCTGGATGTACATTAGTGGGATTCTCTCGGTACGCTGAGTAGGTGCTCCTTTCCTTCCACTCCTCCCCTTCACGGTCCCTTATATCTTGCACCCCTCCTCCCATCTCTTCCCGCCAAACCCCTACCAATGAAGAGACTCCTCCGTGGGCATACCATCTAGTGGATGGTCCCACTGTGATCCCCCTCCTCTTCAGGCCCCCTCTTCCTCCCGTCCTCCAAAGGTCTATCAGGTCCTCCATCCTCCACACCTCGACGGCGTCCGGGAATGTCTGGATGTCAAGGGGGGGGGTACTCTGGTCGGTTCCACACTCGGAGGCTCTCCCCCATATGAACCCTCATGGGCTCCATATTATAGCGCTGGTATGCGTCCCAGTCCACATCACAATCATATACAAAGTGTGTGCTGAGAAAGAGGTAAATACAAAAGAGTGAAGAACCTATGTATATCTGTAAGCAATTGAATGTCAAAGTAATCCATGCCACTCAAACTTCTATAGTGAAGCAATTGTACTATTATTATTATTTTGTAGAAATGTTTTCCAGGCTTAAAACCCCTTTTTCTTGTGCCTGCTTTTTGAGTACTTATAACAAAGTGACATACTTAGCATTCCTCACACAAGGAAGATATAAAGATAAACTGCAGGCAGTTATTCAATTCTTTAGCTGAGATAGGCAAAGGCAGGAGGTCCTTTGCATTTCTAATTGCTGATTGCCTCTCTACAACTGTAAGAAAAGCTGTTTTTAAACCATTGTAAAGGGATGCACTTTTTAAAAAACTGCTTTAACACATTTTTTTGCTATCGGAAGGAAACCTCAATCAAAATCCTGTGGATATTAAGGCACAACCTTATTGCATTAGGAGCAGTGGAGGAACAAGAAACCTGATAGTTGGCTTTTAAACCTATTCTTCCACTTTTTTATCTATTGATAAATGAATATCCATTTTTATTAATTTTTTTAAATACCAGGGGATGGTGGTTCTGGAATAGAATGTTATTGGATAACAAGAGACAAACTTTCAGTGTTGTAGGAAGAAATTCTCAATATATTCAGACACATCTTATTCAACCATTATTACTTTTAGATCTGTGGGTTTCAACTAGTGTGCCACATCACAATCGTGTGCCACATATCAATTGCAGATGCAACACAGGAGTTGTGGGGAATAATTTATTATCCCGGTTATAAGGGGTGGAAGCCTCCCTGCCAGGAGCATGGTGTGCGTTGTGGGATGAAAAAGGTTGAAAATTGCTGCTTTAGGTAATTCAGTGATGAGTCCTGCCTCCAAATAAGTCCCCAATGTAGCCAGGGCTATCGCCTTACCTGCAAATCCAGAGTAACGACGGGAGCATGTAAGAGACATTATGTGCACCCATAGTTACTGCCCCACCCATGAAAACCTATGGGAAATTCATACTGGAATCCAGAGTAAATTGTTCTTACACTGGAGCAAGGACTTCCCATAGTTACTCTGGATTTTGCCCTTAGTTTTTGTCTCTAGCGGTTTGTTATGTTATTAATTACAGTATAGCCAGTGTGCAGTTTAGTAACTTTATTTGTTCTCATGAACTTACCAAGAGTGAGTCATCATCCTCTTGAACCAAGTCTCCTCTCCTCGGTGAAGAGAGTGCCAAAGTGGAGGGCCAAATTGGAGGGGGTGTGCACCAGCTGACACCACAGATGGAAGGCAGAATACCGGGATCTGTTGAAATTGGAGCAGACTCCACAGCAGCTCTCAAACCAAATCCAATTGGAAATGTTGCTACCTGCAACAATCATTGCATTCTCATTATGATTCTATCAAGAGTTTCCTTTTACATAGACTATTTCAATCAGTCTACAATTATCATATACAGCAACACTACTGACTTTGTCACAAAGGATAAATGTTAATGGTGGACACCTTTTAATCGTGTTTATTTCTGTTGGTGAGTGTAGGCTGGTCTCTAGGAATCTCATCAGGATTTGTTGGCAGGAAAACTGTGAAACTGGCAAACTCTTATCCACAGAAGCTAGTTCAATAAATGTTGAGGGATGGGGGAATAACCCTCCCTCCCACCAAAAAAAAAAATAATAATTTTTTTCCCCAAGAGATGAAAAGAAGAGTGAATATTCTGTCTGGGGACCAAAAATGTCATTCTGTGCATTACAAACAAATGAACAACCCGGGAGCAGAAATTTCACTTAGGCTGCAATTCTAGACACTTTCCTGAGAGTAAGTCCCATAGAATATAATGGGACTTTTGAGTAAACATGCTTAGGATTGCGCCTCACAGTACTATGTGTACTATGTGGGGAATTGACTCATTCCCCAGTCAATGATGAGGAGAATTTAATCAAAAGTCTTCTCAAGACTGGAGAATTTGGATTGTGTTCAGTTTGTTGAATGAACTAGGCCTGGATAATATTGGTGGACATCCCTCCCCCTCATAGGATCTGTCATGTGTTTTGTTTTTTAAATCCTATATTAAATGCTGTGCAGTCATATATAATAAATGTAGTGTGAAATACAAACTGAATATCTTCTCATAAATCTCTTTATATTTTTTCTTTCCCTAGAGGCTGATGCGTTATGCTTCATATACTCAGTACCTTGCACAGAGAGTTCTGCATCTAAAAAGATCATAAACTAATGTTTTTCCACTGAGGGTGCATACAGTACATATCAGATTGGTAAAAAATACTCAACACAAAGCAATTAGGACTGTCACCATCTTGGAATAAGAAACTAGTAGAAAAGCAAGTGATATATATACAAATCTGGATTGGTAAGGAGCTTTGTTTGTTGGGGGGAGGAATACTCAGCCTATATTCTGTTGCCTCTAATTAAAAACTTAAGAACATAAGAAGAGCCTCCACTGGATCAGGACAAAGGCCCATCTAGTCCAGCTTCCTGTATCACACAGCGGCCCACCAGATGCTTCAGGGAGCACACAAGACTCCTGCATCGTAGTGCCCTCCCCTGCATCTGACATTTTAAGGTTGTCCACATCAGCATCTATCTATGGACACACACACACACACACCCTCATGGCTTGTAACCTGTGATGTTCTTTTCCACTAGGTATCTATACAATTCCTTAAATGCACTGAGGCTAGATGCCATCACTACATCCTGTAGCAGCGTGTTCTTTCTTTCTTGCTTGCTTGCTTTCATCTATCTATCTATCGGTCTGTCAGTCTGTCTGTCTGTCGGTCGGTCGGTCCGTCCGTCCGTCCGTCCGTCCGTCCATGCATCCAACTTGAAGAGCAAATGCTGTAGGTATCGGTCTTCTTTTTCAAATAAACCCAGAGAGTAATTTCCAGTTCATTCATTTGATGGATCAGACTGTTGTCTGTGAAAGCTGATGACAAAAAATACAATTTCATATACAAAATCCCACCATTTACATTTTCACAGATAAAAAAACACAATTTCACCTTTCATTTAACTTAATTTTGACAACTGACATTTGCTTAAAACATGGATAATCTTCAGCATATGAAAGCTTGCATGTTGGTAGCCTGTACCAAACCATGATATGTAATGGTGGTGGCAAATGTAGCTACATACAATTTGGTAATTCACTAAGGCTGCAATCCAAAAGATACTTTCCTGGGAGTAAGTCCCATTGAACACAATGGGGCTTACTTTTGAGTAGACATGGTTAGGATTGTGCTCTTCCTCCCTGCTCACCATCCTTGTCCCCCAGTTATATAGCCTGCTCCTTTTCATGAATGTTTTGATATATTGTTTGCTCTGTTGGGTAAACTCAAATAGTTTACTGAAATTATGAATTAAAAAATTGGCAAGGATAGGACTGGGCTTTTATGGTTTTAATCATCATTGTTTTCTCACTTCAGTTCCATGATGCCACATAGAAAATAAATCATTTACATATATAGACTAGAGTGTCTGAATTAATGAAGCATGACAACAAAACCTGAGTTTTCCTCCTGCAGAATGTATGTAAGAAATTCAATATCCTCCCCTTCTGTTCCAAGAATTCCCAGGGCAGCTGTCAGTTAAAACAAAATTTTAAACAAACTTGCCTACAAAATGAACAGCGGATCTTACCCTACAATCCAGAGTAACTATGGGTGCACGTAAGAAACATTACGTGCACCCGTAGTTACGGCACCACCTAGTGAAAACCCATAGAAAATTCATTTTGCAATCCAGAGTAAATTGTTCTTACACTGGAGCAAGGACTCCCTGTAGTTACTCTGGATTGTGCCCTTAGTCTCTGCTGTGTCTTCTCTGTGAAATGAACATTTGATCATTTTTTTCTGCTTATTTTTGTTCCAGAGGGCGGTTTTCTCTTCGAATTAATAGAATATTATATTTTAAAACTGATGCTCCAATTGACACAGAAGAGGTTTTAATGTTCAAGATAAACAGTTTTTCATTAAACAAAGCTGTCCTGTGGCACTAGCAAGCCTGATCGGCTTACTTTAGAGGCGTAGCAAGAGCAAATAGAAGCAGAAAAACCAAGTGAAGCAAAGATTTCAAGCTCAATTTATAATCATTGAAATGTTGGAAGCCAAAAAAACTTTGCCCAAGTCAGTACTGATTCTCTTGTAAGGGTATTCAGTTTACAAAATGTTCTTGCATTGTATTAGATTGTACGTGCTATTGTATTTTTTTTCCAAAGTTTTTCAAGATTGTCTCTTGGCAGGGAGGAAGTTGTTAAACAATTGTACTTTTACGTCTGTCAGCTCAAGGCTGTTCAGTTTTCTTCCACTGGAAGCTGAACATTTCAACTATTTCCTTCCTTTCGTTTGTCCTCCTTTTTTGAAGGGCAGACATTGCCAGACAAGGTAGGAGCTTGGTGAATGGCTGTGGTTCCTTGGGAATTCGTGGTATCCCACATCAAGATAAACAAACAGCTTCTGGTGTGGAGCATCCCTAACATACTTCTCCCAGTCTTCCTGCTTTCAAAGCTGCTTCTCATGTTACACTTTGGTGAGATTTTGCCCATGGGCACATTCACACACACACACACACCTTCCCAGGAACATCTTCATTCATAAAAGCAGGACTCCGTCAGTCTTGAAAGACTATGGTATCGTGCTCTGCGCTGCATATGCTGCATGCGAAGCACAAAAGCCTGGGTTAGATTGTTATGGAGGATAGGCTGTTCCTCAAGCAGCAAATCCCCCTCTCCATGTCACTGAATTAGTCCAATGGAAAGGCAGAGCCAATACGATTGGATCCAGCTGCGTTGCAGAGCTGGGCTAAGGACAGGAGCTCAACCTGTCTTGTGGGGCCGACCTGGGTCTCGAACCCTGGCCTGCTGGTTAAGGAACAGCGTAATAAGTAAGGCACTTCTGTGCAACTCCTAGGGGATGGTTAGGCCAGTGCACAGTCATGCACTTGCCTCCCTACATCAACCATGGGAACAAGAAGACCGATGTGTTGTGCCAGCCTAAGTCACAGTGATATGTGAAGTTAACAAGAATATGTGGAAAACAGATATCACCCAGTTTCTCAAACCCAGACTAATGGCCTAATGCTTTGGTTATGACAGCAGAACATGTTTTCTACTACCATAAACAGCACACTGAGTGCAACAGATCTGCCAGCAGAAGTTGCCAGCACCTCCCTACACATAATAGATTACCCTGGATGCACCTAGGAAGGTAAAACAGTGAGGGAGTGGGTTGTGGGTGGGAAGGGGAGGTTCTCAGCAGAAAGGGGGAGAAGAGGGGACAGGAAACAAGTTGGAAGGATAAATTTTGATGGCAAAGGCATTGACCCGGATATTTCAACTGGTGACATAACTAGAGAGGGCAGAGGAGTCAGTCTTTGCTCCTTTTGAGCCATTCCAGGTAGTTCCCTGATTTACTGACATCTACTACTATCACACCAAGTCAAGGGCAGTGGCATCACTGGAAGGAGTGCAGGCTGCATGGGGCAGCACACATAGGAGATTGATACCACTATTGGTTAAAACACTGCTTGGTGTTTTGCCCTATCCACTGCATAGTTGAAGATCCATAATAGGGGTGATGTGATGGCCTCCCACACCAAGACAAACCCCAGTGAAGCCACTCACCTATGGGCAGCAGGAGGCTACCCATAGACCTACGCATCATAGCCCTACCAGAATGCACATCTTTGGAAGTAAGAATGGCCCTCTGATTCCATAACAGTTTCTGCTTGTCATTGACAGCTGCTTTTCCCTGGCACCGATCCAACCTCACAATGAGTTATCGAGAGTCTGGACTGTGTGTTTCCTTACTATCCTGGCCTCTTGCCCTGCAGTGTTGCTATGCCCCTGCAGGCATTTACCAGGGACACAAGACATCCTTCAGAATTAAAGGAGAGAGTGGGATGGAGCAAGCCATCTGGAAATGATGGGAATAAGAATCCTTCTCATCTCTTTTATTTGTAGGATCTATATACAAATAGGAAAGAAATCCTTTCCTGACACAAAGTCATCCTATTGAGACAAAGGATGTGGGGGGAATAGGAAGGCAAGAATAAAAACTGAAGATTTTCTTACCTTCCCTAACTTTACCTTCTACATGTTTCCATTGGGCAACCAATCTATATTAATTAGGTGTGCGCATCTGTTCCTTTTACCCATAAGGATAAAATTAGGCCTATATACTTCCTGTGCTGGGCAGTTAAAGATGCTTAAATTCTATTATAAGTAGTGGGAACATATGTGCACTTTACCTGTGGATTTGATTTCAGTCCATAGTTTTAAACTGTAGTTATTGCCATATTAGGGTTTAATGTGTACACTCTGAAGAATGCATTCATCATAGCTAAGGACCATTACGGTGTGGAAGTATAAAATATGATAGATGAAATATTCTACTCTCAATATATTATTACTGTTGTTATGATTGTTATTGTGGATGTTTTGTTGTTCTACTACATGACAACCTAATGGGCATTATCAAGAAGGTAGACAGTAACAGAAGTAAACCTGTAAGGTACCAGTAAAATCCTAGGACTCAATAACATGATACTGATAAGCAGTGTAGATAGTGATCATGTCAGCTCTATATTAATTATGGGCGCAATCCAGAGTAATTACGGGGGGTCCTTACTCCAGTGTAAGAACAATTTACTCTGGATTGCAATGTGCATTTCCTATAGTGATGCCATAACAACAGGTGCACGTAATGATTCTGACATACTCGCATAGTTACTCTGGATTGTAGGGTATCTCAATTTAATGTAAGTATCAAAGCAAAGAAGAATTTTAAGTAGGTACTGCAGGACAGCAGATGTGTCTATACTTGGCAAAAGGCATGGAAAGAGTTTCTTCCAAAATGTGACAGTTGTCTTTCTCAAAAACATAATACATATTCAGGTATTAAAACAGAAACAAACTTTCCTGCTAAGCAAAATTCCATCTTCAGGACAGGTATGTGTATTAAAAATTAACCAACATATGAAGAAAAGAACTGAAATTATGGGCTCAATCCAAAGTAACTACAGGGAGGCCTTGCTCTGGTGTAAGAACAATTTGCTCTGGATTGCAAAATGAATTTCCCATAGGTTTTCACTAGGTGGTACCAGTGGTGGGCTCCAGCAGGTTCACACCTACTCTACAGAACCGGTTGTTAATGAGAGATAGGACATATAAAGTTTAAAAATAGCCATTTAAAAGTGGCTGCCAGATGGGCAGAGAACCGGTTGTTAATTTCTTTTAATCCCATCACTGGGTGGTACAGTAACTACGGGTACACGTAATGTCTCTTACATGCTCCCGTAGTTACTCTGGATGTCTAATGGGGGAGTCAAACAGGCTGACTGTGGCTCCTGAAAGTAAATTCTTGATCCCAGTTATAACTGGGCTCTCCCAACTTAATAACTGGAATGTCTAACACCTTGAAAATATGAACACCATTTGCCCATTTTCTCTTCTGTCATTTGCAACTAATGAGTTAATACATGAGAAGAAAGTATGTCTTTCTGCCCATCATCTGTTGATGATGTCACTTTCTGCTTAATGGCATCAGTTTTGGCACATGAATGCTAACTTTGATCCTCTGTATGAAATAGATTTGACATCCTTGTAGAAATCAAATGAGTTTCACATATACATTATCACATAGACATGATTGCCCTCTTCAGATACCTGAAGGGCTGTCATAGGGAGGAAGGGGCTAATTTGTTCATAGCTGCTTCTGAAAGCAGAACTAGAACCAATGGGTACAAATGGCAAGAGAGGAGATTCCGGTTGGATATCCGAAAAAAATTCCTGACGTTTCAGGCGGTTTGGCAGTGGAACAGATTGCCAAGGGAGGTGGTGGACTCTCCCTCACCGGGGATCTTCAAGAAGAGGCTCGACGAGCACCTGTCGGGGATGCTCTAGGGGAATTTCCTGCTGCAGGCAGGGGGTTGGACTAGATGACCTACTAGGTCCCTTCCAACTCTATGATTCTATGATTCTATGCCATAGAACACAGAAGGGAAACACAAAACACAACAACATGTTTCAGTGCAATAGCCGTATGGGGAGGTTCATTTGCAGGATGGGATTGCTGGACCACATTGTTCTGAAAATAGGTCCCTAAACCCCTTATTATTACTGAAATTTGAAGGCTTTTTGGCAGTGGCCTTGACCCAAGTTTAAAGCAAACATATTTTTTTGGCAAAGTGCCTCTCGGCCAGACAGAGGACTTTCGCTGTGTATTCTGGCTTGAGAATATTGTTGCAGCTCTATTACTGATCTCCTCTCCTAACTTGTCTCCACTCATCTATCAGTTCAGAAGGCTTCTGACACAAGTAGCAGTCTGCACACACTTTGCCTGAGGACCCTCCCGCAGCGCTTCAGTGGTTCTCCAGATCCAGCCATCAGCCTGAGTGCTACATAAACATACCTGCACAGATGGACTGGATCTGCTCCGCTCGAGAGCAAAATATTTATGTTGGCAAAGGAAGTAAATGGTGATGGGGCAACATTAGAAAGAAGAGTATAGGGGAGAGGGGAAGTCTGACTGTTTTTACTCAAGGATATGACAAAGTATTACTGGATCATTGGCGCTCTCCACAGCAGCAATGATGATGTCTGGACTGAACCAAGACTGTGGAAATTAAGCAGTTCAACTGATACAATCAAGCTTGTGATCAAGCTTTGCTTATGTTATGGATCATCACACCTTGCTTACATTATGGATAAATTTCTATCCTAATAACTGCCCATTCAAGTTTTCAAAGGTGTGGAAAGCATACTCTCTCACAGGCACGATATATACAGGGAGATTGAAAAGTAACTCCCTATTTTAAGGTACTTATAAATTACAATAAAGGGAGTTTTTTTTCAATCACCCTGTACTAAGGCAGTGGTTCCCACTGGTGCGTCCTAAGCTGAATTTGTGTGTTGCTGAAGAGTGATAAACAGATCAGATAATTAATTATCTCAAGTTTTGAAGCTGATACTGCAGTTGGTAATTAATTTGCAAAGAGCTGATAGTTGGTATTTAACCCTGTTTTCAAGCACTGGAACAGTATAAGTATTGAAACCTAACCTAGGCCAGCACAACTCATTGGTCTCCCGGTTCCTGTGGTGATATAGGAAGCAAGCGCACGTTTGGGAAGGCCTAACCCTTCCCCAGGAGTGGTGCAAAAGTATCTTACAGCACTTCTGTGACACCCCCAGGTCAGCACAGGACTTGTGCTGGGGCTTAGACTGTCCTAACTGGAGCTTAGGATTACAGCCTTCAGTCTAAGAGGGACTGGAATTCGTATAGGTGTTGATTTCCATGGCAGTGGAACAAGTCTGGACTTGTGATCGTTAAGTCTAAACAGATCTTTTTATTGGCACGTTGGGAACAGGCTTCAAAAAAGTTAAAGAATCAAGATAATTCATTACCTTGTTTTTCCTTTGTTTCCCTTCTTAGGAAAGAAAACCTGTCATTGCACCCGACCTCAATAAGTACTCTCAAAGTTCCTGAGATGCAGTTCCTTAGAATTAATGAGCTGTATCCATTAAGGAAGCTCCATGATCTCAAGGCCACAAATCCAACCTCAGTTGCAAAGTTTTAGTGTGTGTGTTTTTAAGTTTACGGCCCTTTGCATTTTCTTCATGCTCACCCATCTCCTTTTCAGTGAGTCTCTTCCACAAGCTTTTCTTTTAATGACTGCCCACCATAAAACAGTAACCCCTAAGCAATGTCAGCTGTAGGATTTGAACAGCCTTTGCTCAGGCCAGTGTTTTTAATACCACTGTGTTCACACCTCATTCCCTTGGAGAGAATTTCGGTCTGCATAACTAGAGCCATTAGTTCCACCCAAGGCTTCAGTTCTGAATGTGGAAAGATGATCTGGAGGCAAAGATGTTTCTGAATCATTATTCACAACCTTTAGATAACATTGCATTTGCAAGAAAAATGGGATTTTTTCCTCTCATGCTCGCTCTTTTGTGCAAGTATAGCCTGGCTGGAGGTTGTGTTTTAGCATAAGATGTTTCTTTTAAAATGGATGATTTGGTTGCACAATGTTCCCAAACCTGCTCATGATTTTTGGATGTCAGGATGTTATTCCTGGATGCTTATCTGTCTCACCCTTTGTTTGTCCTGTGTGCAACTCAAGTAGCTTTTACACATGCAAGTCAGAAAAGCAGGAATCAGTTCTCTGTCTATCTGCCATTTTTTTTCTATCACTCTTGCCATTACTTTCCGGGAGCTATGCTTTGATTTGAACACTGTTTCTGGGCCTTTGTATTTTACAATTCTGGCTGTTCGCTGTACATGTATTAAAAAAAAATTTAAAGCAGCATTACATGCATGGAATACAAGATTTGGTTCTATAAGGGTGGAGGTAAAGGACTGCTGAGCTGGAAGATTAAATGGATTTGAACACATGCCTATGGCAACTTTATAGAGGCCTTTAGAAGTATCTGTCTTGGTTAACCTTTATTAACACTTGAGAATTTTTCAGGAACAAATCAAGGACTTTGCCAACTATTTATTCAGAAGTAAGTTCTGACTCCCACTGTATTTTAGAATGAAATGAATGAATCCAGAAGCGCTACAGTGAGTTGTGACTCTTTAATGTGAAAGATAGCTTCTTTTTTATATTGACCTGATTCTGTATTGTTTTAAATTTCCTTTCAATTAGTAAGATAGTATAGCAGGAAGAAATGTTTTCACTCAGCCTGCTTTCTGCTGTGTTAGGGCCACAGGACCACATTACAATTAACCTATGTTAGGCTTAGCTAGGATTTGAATTCCATGTGATTTTTGTTTTTGCTCCCTCTCTGCACCATGATGGCCAAGGGGCCTGCCCCTCCTAGTACCTTCCTGGTTCTAGGTGCTGTTTGAAACCCCCCTAGTAATTTTTTCCAGCTTCTTTTCTGGGGAGCAGTAGTGACCCCCACAAATTTTTACCACCATCGCCCCTCCTAAGCTGACTTTTGGAAGTTTCTTATTTCCTTTTATATTCATCATAACTGTTTATTTAGCTCTTTTTATGAATGGAAATTACAAAGATTGTGGATATTATGATTTTGTTCATAATACTGTACATATTTTGTACATAAATATGTATTTTAGCCTAGGGTTGCCAATTAGATACAGTTCAAGCATGTACTCCTGTTTGTTTTTTCTCTTGTCTTTTTCTCTTTGAAAAAAGCCATTCCAGCATGCATTTTACTGACCATTTGCTCATGTTGTCTTCCTACCTTTGATTGCTATCTATAAAAATGCTAATGAACAAGTCCTCTTTGCCTTGCAAAGGACTCTCCCATTGTTCATGGGGTTCCTGACCCTATTGATGATATGGATGTTTCTCCTTTCCAAGGCTCTTTCCCCCTTTCCCCCCTACTTTGGTGAGGTGTTGGTTTCACTTTCCAGGGATAGCTGCATCTCCTGAATTTTATTGTTTGCTTTCCTGTTGATTTCAACAGGAACAGAGAACATATGCAGAGAAGTTTGGCTTGTCCAACAAGGGGCGCGTCTATGGGTTTTCTAAGCCAAATGCGGCCCTCAAGGCTCTTGTTGGACAAGCCTTTCAGTCACAGAACTGAACTGCTGAACTTCCCAACAGTGACTCAGAGTGACTCAGAGTTACTCTACAGTCCCTATATTTCCAGCTCAGCTCATAATTAATGTTCATATGTCTTTCCTTTTCGTGAAAACATAAGGCAATGTGGAGGCGAGTATCAATTTTCAGTGATTTTGGTTTTACTTGCTGTATAATTAATAAATGAGGATTTTTGATTATTGTCTCTTTGTACATCCTAATGAATGTCACTTAACCCTTTACTAGTGTTACAATTGAGTTAATTAGGTGCTTATGACAGTTTTCTAACAGTGGAATTTTGTGCTCAACTACGCCCAACGGTTGAGTCAAACAGGTTACGCCTGACGAAGGGTTAAGGCATAAGTTTGCCATTAAGTATATTGTTATTATTAAAAATTGGGAGGATGAGGGATGTACTATCAATGGGGGCTACTAAATGTGTGCTCGAGGCTACACACAGAAACTTTCTTTTCCTAAAATAAGAATATGAGGGCATGTGATTGAGGTCAGATCCATCGGAAATGTTTTTAAATCCCCCACCACTCTTTCTCCATTTAACATATTATTAAAAAGAACCAATGGAAAAAATGTCACAGCTAAATACTTTCATGTTTTTTCCCCTTTTAATGGATAGTTTGGTGCTCCATGTAAGGCAATTTGCTTTTGCAAGATGCCGGTGAGTGCACAGACCTTTTTGAGGGGAGAATCATGTGGATGAATGAACAGTGGAAAGAAGAGTGAATTCACATTGTACATATGAATGAATGAACTGCAGTGTGTTATAAACATGGAGCCCTTCCAAGCTGGTAATATTTTGGTGCCCTCTCAACCAAATCCCATCTCTGAAATGTTCAAAACTCGGGCTGTCAAAAGAAATCAGCTCATTATATGTGGTCTTTTGCTAAACCTGAAAATCAGACTAGTCTCTTTTGGAAGCGTGCAGCGGGATTGCTTTTAAAGCAACGATAGATGGCAAAAATGAGTTCCGTTTGGTTCGTATATTCATTCTGCTTTGTTTGTGCTGAATTGTTTCCCATCGTGTCGCATTGTTTCCTAAGCTCTTTGTCTGGTCTAGCTCCAAATAATAATAGCACATCAGTACAGTTTATTTGCTGTCCTCCACTCGTTACAAACGTGCTGGTTCCTCTATCAGGATGTTTACTGGGAAGAGGAGATGGAATAGTATGGCTGTATCTCTGGTTTTTGTCTCTTCGGGATACAAAGACAGCAAGACAAATGAAGCATCTGAGGTAGGATAGGGTGGGAAAAGAGAGCATTTGTTTGGTCAAAAGAGTAGACAACTGTGGGAGCAGCCCAAAGATTCTGAATTGCATCAATTTGTTGGCATTGTCCAGCCTATGTACGTATGCTCTGAAGATGCAAAGATACATACATTCTCTGCCCCATTCATTGGAGACCAGGACAGTTGTTGATTTCCATTTCAATAGTTTTTAGGCTTGTATCTGCTAGAGTAAATACTTTTTATCAGGACTCCTAGCAAAGGAGGAACAGATGTGAGGAGGGCCTCCTAACGCATGGAGCGGTGTCTATTCCAGCAGGGACAATAGCATTTTCAGTGCCAGATTCTGGTGACTGCAAAGTCCAAACACTTGTGAGGTCTGAATATATGTGGAAGCAGAGGGGGAGAAAAAGATATTTTCACAGCTTTGGGTGTGTTTGAAAACATGAAAAATCACCGGGTGATGGTTTCATTCACTGAAGATTATATAAACTGCCTAAGGCTGCAATCCTAAAGAAACTTTCCTGGGAGCAAGACCCATTGAACACAATGGGGCTTACTTTTGAGTAGACACGGTTAGGATTGTTTTCTAAGCTAAGCTAAAATATGTTCTATAATATGAACAAAGCATCTCTAATCTTTTATATATAAGAACACCTACCATTTCTCAGTGGGGAAGCTGTCTTAAAACAGGGTCTTTTGGAATGTCTCTGGCTCGGTCATTCTCTGAAGACAGAAAGAGCTCCCCTCCTATGGTTTTCCTATAGCCTCATCCTAAGCAAGTCTCCTGTAGTCAAATCCCTGTAGTCTCAATCAGCGTCCTTAAGCAATTATATGTCTGTATCACCCAACAGAAGACAAAACGTGGAGGGGGAAAGAAATAAGCAAAGTTTTCAACCAGTTATGCATGCCTGAGAAAAACAAAACTGTGAATGTGGATACTTAACTCTGTGAAATATCTATAGATCCAACACACACCTATTTTTTATACATGGATTTGACTCAACATGAATGGCCATTGCAAATCACATTTTAAAAAAACTGCTTTTCTACTGTTGTAAATAGATAGTAATGCAAGCAGTCATTCCATTTTTCAGTCCCAGAATCAAACCCCTGCACATATTGAGGCACTACTTATTCAATTAGGAGCATTAGAGGTGCAAGAAACCTGGAAATGAGTCTTTAAATCTATTTTTCTATTGTTTTCTTTATACAGGGGTTTTTTAACCCTCAGGAGGTTCTGGAATGGAACCCTTGTAGATAACAAGAGACACCTGCACTTTTCTTGTACAATCTGAAATGTAAATCAGAAAAGGGTTTCTTGCAGATTTTTCTTGTTTTAAATCTGAAGTCCTGTAATTATTTGAAATACATTAATTTTTTCATTAATTTCACAGAGGCTAATTGGAGTTGTTACATTAAAGCAACACTCTCCTTTTGTATAGATCTTAGCATCTGGAACTGACCCAATAGATTTGAGTTCTAAGCAAGCTTCTTAAGGGACTGAAACAAAATGGCTCAAACAGTATGACTATGGGCGCAATCCAGAGTTACTACGGGGAGTCCTTGCTCTGGTGTAAGAACAATTTGCTCTGGATTGCAATATGAATTTCCCATAGGTTTTCACTAGGTGGTGCGGTAACTACAGGTGCACGTAATGTCTCTTACGTGCTCCCGTAGTTACTCTGGATTGTAGGGATTGTTGAAAAACATTACACCAATCAAAGAACTGGAATCATATCATTAGACGTTGATTTAAACGTCTAATAGCCACATCCCTTACATCACTATTCCTTCCATAGCCACATCCCTTACATCACTATTATGGCTCAGTTCTGTGCCATTCATAGCCAAAGAAGTGGATGCAGAAGGTGCTGGTGGGAACCAAGAATCATTCTCCTCTAACATTGGCCTGTTCTTTTACCCTGAACTGGTGATATTGGTATAACTAATTCAAATACTGTATACCCATAACTTCCATGGTAGTTATAATTCCCATATATTCCAATATTCCTTATAATTCCAATATGCCCTTAATTTCCATGGAATATATTAGTGAATGCAAAGTGAATGCCAATATATTAGTGAATTAAATGTAAACTGGTGATGTTTAATAAAGAAACCCTCTGGAGTGGCTTAAGAATGCCTGATCCTACATATTTATTTAAGGGATTTATATCCTGCCTTTCCCATGCCAAAGCTGATGCCCAAGACAGCTTACGAAGTTTTTATTCTTTTGCCCTCACAACAAACCTTTGAGGTAGGTGAGGATGAGAGTGAGTTGCTGGTCCAAGGTCACCCAGGAAGCTTCATGGCTGAGAGGGGATTTGAAGCTGGATCTTCCAGGTCTTAATCCAGCTCCCTAACCTCTACACTATCCTGGCAACTCACAATTGTCGTTGCAACACAATCCTCTGATTCAGATTGTGAATCTGAATCTCCCTGTGGTTTACCCCCACACTAAACTCACAGGTTTGAGCAAGCTGGCATGCGTTTTGTGCGATGCACTTTCAAATACTCCAATGGTTTGGTTTCTGTTGTCGTCTGTCAATCAAAAAACAGTTTATTTTTAATTTTTGCTTGATTTTACAATTCTGAATTTGCAGCATATAAGTGAAGCATCTGTAGATCACATTACAAATTTAAAACCTGCTGTTGTTTATGTGTTGCAGGATTCAGAAGAGCCTGGCATGCCTCTGTTGATAGGATTTTGCCACCTCCCCTGTCTAGGTTTCTGCCAATGTTCTATATGCAGTTCCAAAATCATGCATCAAAATGTCATGACTAATATAAATTAAGACTGCATAAATTCACAACTCAGATCAGGAAGCAAATTCATTAATGGTTGCCATCTTTTTTGTACTAAGATATTGTTACAAATGGTGGGGTCTCTCTGCTTTATTTTGCTGGAAGTATCTCACAGAAATATGCAAAATTGAAATTAACCAGATGTTCGCATGGTTAAATGTTATGTATTGCAAGTTCTGCCTGGTTTCATGGTTTTTGCATTTTTTAAATAACAGCCAAATCCACTAAACTGCTGTGCCAAGAAGTGTGGATGCAATAAGGTAAAATGCAACTCCACCAGCACAATATACGTATGGATAACACCTAAACTGATAGCCCTGTCCATCACAACTCCCCATGCAGTGATGCAGTCAGGCCAGCATTTGTTCCCTCACCTTAAGAAGGACCCTTGCTGGCCAGGTGAGCCTACATGGATTCATGAAAGTCCATGTGGACCCATGATGGCAGTACAGGTTGGGAACACTGGCATGATTTGTCCTCTACCCTAACCCTGTTTTTGCCCCATTCTGTCTACCTCTGGATCCTTTTCTACCCCCTTTCTGCCTCCCATGGAGGTTAATAACCTCCCATGGGAGGCACTGTTAATAACTAGTGCCCACAGCTGGCCACTCACTAATACCAGCAGAAGCCAGACTGTGTGGTTTGGTGCATTGCCTTCTGCGATAGCTGGAAAGCACATTATTCCTGCAGAACACACTCTCCATCAAAATTGTGATTGGGTCTATTTAATGGAGGAGAGCAATTGATCTCATATGAGCTTCTTGTTTCCATGTTACCCTGCTCAAATAAGTAGGCTATTTATTGATAGGCCTACTTCACCTCCATTCAGCATCATCCATAAGGTCTCTCCTTTACTTTAATATTTAAAAGTCCATAGGACACATCTGCATCGGTATCCTGAATGCAAACATTCTATACAATATCTGTTTATGATTTCGATGGTTGCGAAGGGTGAAGTGGGGAAGATTTTGCAGTTTGTGGGTTAAGGTTGATGAGTGTAATGAAACTTCCTCTGAAATTTAATTTCCTTCAAAATAATTCTTGTCCCATGATAGTAACTTTCCTTTATCTAATAGATATTCTGACAGGAAACATGGAAAGTACACTAATAATTGCTTGTTCCTGATGCAGTTCATGAATCCCATTGAAAAATGTCTAATGTAAATCTGTGTGCTGAAGAGGGATTTGTTTTGTTGGGAATGGCATATTTGTAACTGAGTAATAGTAGGAGGTTAATTTAGTAACAGCAACTGCAGGTTCATCTGTCATAAGTAGTGACAAAGGGAGCAAGGGAGTAACACATGCGCTTCCCACACATAACTTTCCCTTTCCATTGTGGAGACTTGATGGCAAGTTTATATTCACATGATGTGTGTTTGTGCGTCTGTGCGTGCGTGCATGCATGTATGTGTTTATGTATCTTTCCACAAGTTCACTTCCATTTATGTTTAGCATGACACAACAATGCACTATCAGAAATGTAACATGTGGGACAAAGCTCAATACGTTTTACCTGTTGTATCATCCCCCCCCCATATTTGGGAAAATCGCTGCACACAAATAACATTGATGGTTGTTTGCAGCCATTGTAGTTATATACATACCTGGTTACTGTTAAAGGGTCATTGCAAGGTTGAAAATAAGGGTGTATTTTTTTAAAAATAAATTGCTTTTCCCAGTTGGAGTCTCATCCAAGGTATGGTTTTCTTCCTTCCCCAAATGTTTTCTATCTAATGGGCCTTGACTTGCATTAACTGCCTTCATATCTGTACCTCCAGGACACCTCTGACCTTTGAAAAACTAAATGCCACAACCTTATCATCTTGGATTAGATATCAATTTTGGCATCACATTGGTATATCAGTGGCTTCTCTTCAACATACATGCTGACGGTAGGAACCCACCTTCTTTTAGTTCTGTAATTCTTCAGAATCATATTTCTTAAGGGCATGGATAAATTTATTATAAATTAACTCTTCAAGTCACGTAGTTAAATGCCAAGGATAAAAATTCATATGAAACACATGGATTGTTATCCTGTCACAGGGATCATGTGTAATGCTGGACAAGTCCCAGGTCTTCTGATAAAATCATGACCTCAACATTTGCTTTTTACTTTATTCCTTTTGTGTTGGTGTTCATCCTTTTTTAAAAAAAAACTCTCTTTTTAAGAGTTACTCTTTTCCCCTGCCTTCTCTCAGTTCTCTTGGTAGAAAGCTGGTAATCTTGACTTCCCCAACTGAGAGTCTTCACTGCTGTCTGGGTTTTAAAGGAACACTCCTGGATTTGGGAGTTAACCATTTTTTTTCTGGGAGATATGCTTTCTCAAGGTTGCCTACTTCCATTTTGTTTTCCCTCGCCATGGGTGGTAGCAAGAACTACAAGAAGCCCGTCATCTACAGGTTTGGCTCACATGGATTTGACACATTGCTAGTGCTGAATCCACTATGAAGGGCCTCAAGAACTTCCTGGATGCAGCCAAAAGGGTCTTTCAGTCATGCTCAGGAGTGTTCTGTGGTGCGGTGTG
The DNA here is from genome assembly GCA_030015325.1 of Cryptoblepharus egeriae. Classification (NCBI taxonomy): domain Eukaryota; kingdom Metazoa; phylum Chordata; class Lepidosauria; order Squamata; family Scincidae; genus Cryptoblepharus; species Cryptoblepharus egeriae. The sequence continues at coordinate 13,807,359 of JAREYC010000004.1, forward strand.
GGGTGGTGAAGCTGCACACAGCCTTCCCATGCTTCCAAAAGCCTCCAAGATGCCTCAGAAAGGCACTTCTCGTTTTCAGTAGAATCCCTAGTTGCCTTTTGGAGGCCTCCTTACATCTCAGAACACCTCCCGATACAACCATTAAGACCATTTTGTATCTTGGAGGTCCTTTGAAGACTTTTCTAAACTGCAGAAATTGGGATCCAAGGGGTCTCCTGGAACCAATTTCCCCATAAATACCAATGGCCCACTGTACAATTCCCAGTTTAAACCCAATTTCAGGATGAGACAAGCTGTGGCAGGTAGCAGCTTCCTGGTATTGTGCTCCCCACCTGTCCACCTTCTATACCATGAAATTGCATGAAACAATTTCATAACTTGGGGAACAATTGTATGATTTGCGCTAAAGCAGTGAGCACTAACATTATTCCATATGATTGTGAATGAAATGAAGCAAAAAGATTTATATGTACCTTTGAGCATATCCATAGCAAACCACACTGAATGGCGTGTCCTAAATTAAGACTACTATTTCTTCTGTTTTCGTGGAATTCTGTGAAGCTGACTTTAATGCTTTCATTTGTCTGAATGCTTAAGACGTGTTCTAGTGGCTGGCATGAGGGACAAAGCTGGCATTTCAAAGAAGAGGACATCAAAATAATTGCACCAGGAAAAAAATGAAAAGCTGTTGCTTAAGTGCTGTATTTTTGACAGGTTTGAAGACATCTAATGATTTATTGTCCTTCAGGAATTATTCAGACACTTCAGAGTTTTTGAAGTTGGCCATTGCTAAAGTTTGGTTAAATATTAGATTGAAATGTGTAATTAACTAGGAAACAGTGGTGTACTGAGCGCAATCTGAGCCCACGGCACACCATTATGTCATGATATGGTGATGTCATTATGTCAAGATGAACATATGCCATGGAGGCACATGTGCACTGCAACGACTCCCCTCACTTGCAATCTGTTGCTTCCAGCTGGCTGTGGACAGCACATGCATGTTCCAGCCGGGGCACATGCATCCTCCACAGTTGGCCAGGCAGCAGAACTGGCTTCAGAAGACACCTGCTCTCTTCCTGGACTTCCCCAGAAGTCTGGAGTGGTGGGCACACTGGCACCCCTTCTTGCTGTGGTGCCCATGGCTCCAGCCATTGCCACCTGTAGGGACCATATGCCACTGCTAGGAAATGATAGTTACATAGAGTTTCTATTGGCTAGAGTTTGTATTATTGGCCTGGATCAAAATGTTAGTAGACTGGCTAGAATTAGCACCTGATAGGAAACTAGCACCAGTCTTTCCCAGCCAGCTCAGAATGAAACAATTCTGCTGTTCATGTAAGATCATGTAAACTGAGTATCTGTAACATCTCCCATGCCATTATCTCAGTTGTTTCCCAAACTATGAGAAATAGTTCAAAAGGGAGTGCCCATTAGGTCACCTTATGATGCACCCGGGTGTCTCCTCTCAGGTGCCACCATCTTGGAACACATAAGACTATGTGAGGTGAGGTCTCTCACATGCTAATCAAGACGGCAGCTCTCAATAAGAGGATGCCATGTAAGAAGGGAGCCATGATACCAGTAAATTTGAGAACCATTATATTATCAGCACTGATGAGGAGAATGGTGCACTATGCTCTGCAAAAGAACCTCATTTGTAGAACACTTGTGTTCTCTTCTACACTTCTCTATGAGCTCTTGATTTTATTTTCTGATGGGGTCTCATTACTCATCCACACAACTTAACACACCAGTTTCTCAATGTATACTTTTCCACCTATTGGTACTAGGGACCTTTGCCATGTTCTCTATTTCCGTGTCTCCATGGCTAGTTCTTTCATTTCTAGGTAGACTTTGGTGACAATGGACATGTATTAAAATGTATTAAAATCCATAAATTTGCCTTACTGTGATGCTGAACTCTTGGGTGTTCATCCCTCATGCACATGGTGAGCTGATGTCATAACCACAAAAGAAGACCAGGTCCCCGCAAATATAGGACAATGTGGGACAATAAGAAAAATGTAGGACCTGATAAAATGAAAGCTAAAAACATCCAGGTTGCAATCCTAAGCTCCAGTTAGGCTGGCATAAGTCCCCACAAAAGTCCAATGATGGTCTGTGCCACTCCTGGGGGTGGGGGGGGGGTAGGCCAGTGCACTGACATGCACCAGCTTCTCCAACCCACCAAGGGAATGGGTTGAGTTATGCCAGCCAAAATTGGTTAGGATTGTGCCCTCATATAAATTGCTTTCATGTGATTAATTTAAATACTATGACTGCAATCCTAATCTGCAGTTAGGCTGGCCTAAGGCCTTGCACAAGCCCTGTGCTTGCCTGAGAAGTATCACAAAAGTGATGTAACACTTCCTGGAGAGGGATAGGCCAGTGTACAGACATGCACTGTCTGTACTCTGTACTGTTTAAAACTCAACATCACCAATGAGTGATGTTGAATTAGAAGACTAATGAGTTGTGAACTGGAATGAGTTGTGACACTAGGTTAGGTTTGCATCGATATTTAGTTATTTTTACATTTAAAACGATTACATATAAGTTATTACATATAATTTATTAAATACAAGAAGGCTGTATACGGTCTGTTTACTAGGAAAAGGTGGACAATGAAGACTTTTTTCCAGAACACAAGGCTTAAAAAGAGGACAAGTCCTGGAAAAAGATGACATATGCTTACACTACCCCCACAGATCTCTCAGATGTGACCCAGTCTGGCCACATCTTGAAGATTTTCTGAGCCTCAGAGAGTCTGCACACCATTGCACATGTCCCTTCCAAATGCCTTGCCCAGAGCCTTTCTAATGCAACTTCTGGTTTAGCTTTGGTGACAGTGGACAATTACTGTATATACTCGAGTACAAGCCAACCCGAGTATAAGCTGGAGCACATAAGTTTACCACAAAAACTGGGAAAACGTATTGACTCGAGTATAAGCCTAGGGTGGGAAATGCAGCAGGTACTGGTACTGGTCCTTTTCCTTGTAGCCTTCTTGGAACTCATAGGCTGCAATCCTAAGCACACTTTCCTGGGAGTAAGCCTCACTGAACTTAGTGGGGCTTACTTCAGAGTAGACATGCATAGGACAGGGTGACCAGATGCCAAACCCAAAATTCCTGAACCCCAAGGCCAAAATTCCTACCTGCTTAAAAAAATTGCCAAAAATGTATTTTTTTTATTTTTTATAGTTTTTGTTTTTTGGTTTTTTGGCCATAACTTTTGATAGGAAGGAGATATCTCAAAACTGATTTTTGCATTGGATTCTGCTCTTCAATACAAATCCAACAGTATATGACATGATGGGGTTTGATCCTGCCACTTTTCAGTTCACCCAAGTATAGGCTAGGAGGCTTTTTGGGCCCATTTTTGGGCCCAGAAAACTCGGTTTATGCTCCAGTATATATAGTAAATGTTGAAGGCATTCAAATTAAAAAATCATATGCTAATAACTGATGGCTGTGTTTCATTTTTAAACTGAGATTGCTTTTCTATGTATCTAAGTTTTATAGAATATGGTTTGGTAATAATTCCTATTTACATGAAGCACAAAAGAAAAATCAATATTACGGTAGAGGCTTTGAACTCCAAAGCAAACAAACTGCATCACATAAAAAATAGGTGGAAAGTGTATGTGTGAGAGAAAATTCAAAAATTGGCCAAGTTTCTATCAACGGGAGCCAAAGCTCTTTATTTCCAAGCTATAATAACCGGCAGAGCAAGGTAAATGGTGTGAAAGGGACAGCATTAGACTATTATAGCCAAAAAGCAAAATGAGCAAAAATGCACATCTTAATACACACAGCAGCATAATGGGTGTTTTGATACAAAACAATGTAATTATGCAGAAACATTGCAGACATTTAAATGTCAGGGCTAGGAGATGCTTAATGAAGTTAATAACATAGTAGCAGTTTGGGATAGAAAAATAAATTTGAGTTGTTAGAAGCGTAAGAAAAACAATCGCCTTGCTTGATAAAAATAATAGTGGATATTTTCGGACTGTTTTAAATCTTCAAGCACTGCCAAATGAAAAAAAAATTAACTAATTAATCCTACGCAATTTTTTTTTTTCAGAACAGCGGTAAGGAGGCCGTCTAGGCAGTAATAGGAGATGTGTGGTAGCTTTGAAACAGTACAAAAACTAATGACAGTCCTAGGAATCTCATTCAGCTGCAGAAGTGCTAGTGGGCTTATTTTCCTATTCTTGGGGATCAAAGCTACCAGGCAGTACTTGCTTCTGCTGCGACCCGTTCTCTGTCCTTCCTATTAACTGGCCAGTGAAATTGAAAACACCCTATTAAGTTAGGATGGCTCAGAAGAAGCTTCACAGGCCAGTATGAGAGAGTTTCTGTCCTTCCTGCTGTCCTGTAAGAATGAGTTAACAGCACTATTGTGGAATGACCTTTGTGGACAGTAGTGCCAGCAACAGGTTATTGGAGTCTCTTAGGGTAAAGATCTGAATTGGGCCTCATTCACTACCTAATAGCATCCTGAGTCCTAACATTGCCATAGGTACTGAGGTTACCCAGTAAAGTGGATCCTCTAACAGGCATGGGCCTTTGGCTTGTGCAGTGACGTAGCTAATGATCATGTAGCCTGCTGCAATACTCAAAATGTTGCCCCAGAAGTGATGTCATCACCTGGCATTTTTAAAAAGAAAACTGGGGGAAAGCCTGCCTCCTGCTCCTCAGCAGTTCGCCACCCGTTTGCTCTGCTAGTGGCAAAGCTAAAGCATCTATTTGCTATTTGGAGTTGAAGAAGATTTTGTGTCCTGTCCCCCCTGCAACAACAAAATCAAATTTAATTAAGTAAAAAGATGAAAATTGTATCCCATATTGGTTAGGGAAACCATATTGGGGCAAAGACAAATGTTTATTCTTTCCATGCTCAATATAAGAGGAGCACTACTTAGAAGAGCTCCTTTACCCAGTTAGCAGGGGTAACTATATTATGTATGGTATATAGAGAAATGAGAGCTAATTCATATTAACACCTTCATGGTCAAGGAGGCATTTGAAGCTGGAGCTCTCAGGTCACGATCCGACTCCCAAACAACTCCACCATCCTGGCTGAATAAGAATTTGAATTAAATGTAACCCATTCCAATCAATTTTTATTTCTACAGCCACCCGGTGTAGCAATGGAGATGAAATTAGGATATAGTCTATATCCTAGCAATGGAGATGAAATTAGGATATAAACTATAGGATATAGTTTTTAGAAACCTAACATTAGCACCCAGGATGCACCCGCTCCTTTGCATTTCAGGATGGAGTGGGTTCTACATTATCCTGGCAGCAATATCAATAGTTGCTCTGCATAGCATTGTATTCTATGGATATGTCTCGCAATGCCCTGAATGCACTATCATTGCACAGCATTATGAGAAAATTGGTAAGAACTGCCACTTTTGTGTCCCATTAACTGCACTGCATTGTAGGGCAGGCAGCATCTGTGTGGACAAGCAAGTGTGCAACTCTGTGCAACAATGAAAACATGATGTTCTCCCAGGCTACCACTGAGTTTTATGATTCAAATTTCAATTTTCCAGGAAACCAGGAGAGAAGATGTAGTTCTCCTGTATCAGACTTTTAATGAGAGAGAGAGAGAGAGAGAGAGAGAGAGAGAGAGAGAGAGATTTTCATGTTTTTCTTTCTGGTATTCTAGCAAGTCTAATGAATACAGAGAGATGAAAGTGGTGACAAGGATGGCAGCTTCCCAGCCTCTTCAAGTACACAAAGAAGGTGATCAGGAGAATGAGTGGTCAGTGACAGGAAATCTTTGGCAGGCAAATTTAATGGGGATTCAGTGAGATTGTTGCTGAACTCCGCAAACGCTGCTACATCCTTAGGTTGAAGAATGAATGAGCATCATTGAATTCTGACATTATGGAGAGGCCGTGATTTCCATCTAAAGAAGATAATAAGCTGCTCCACACCCTACATGCAAAATTTGGTTCATGCAAGTATAACAGCACTATTCTTTAACTTGCTGTCTGAGCACAGAATTAATGGTCGCTTCCAGGGTGAATTAGGCCCCGTCTCCACCACGACTCTATTCAGTAGCAGATAGAGTGACAGCAATTGGAATCCTATGATTGATTTCTCCCACTAAAGTTTCTAGAGGGCAAATGTCTATTAAAGCTCTAAGTTTTGGAGCAGCAAGTGGACATTTCTACACCATGATGGGTGTGCTGGTCTGCTTAGGGGAGTTTGAGCACAGTGGTTGAAAATTGCTACAAAAAATTCTTCTGGGTTCAGTACCTCTGTTTTTAGGGTAACTTTAGTATAGGATTGCCATCATTCTCTTCCAGATAATCAGGACAAGACCCTCTGTTTCATTTGCTAGTATGTGAACAAAATACCCCATTATTGGGATTGTCCCTGTTTTGGGGGACATATGGCAACCCTGCTTTAGTAACAAATTGTTTTTTTCCTTCGTCAGTTTAGGGCAACTGTTTGCAGTAAAAAATTTTCCTCGACTGGCATATCTGCCAGAAGAAGAAGGAAAGACAATTTATTACTACAGAGAGTTGCCCCAGAAACAAAGCCACAAAAACCAGGAAGCCAGAAGTGATATCACAAGAGGCAAAGGCTGCAATCCTAAAGTCACTTTTCTGGGCATATGACCCATTGAACATAATGGGGGGCTTACTTTTAAGTATACATGGTTAGGATTGTGCTGAAAGTCCATAAAGATCAGGGTGCTGTGAAATTAAAAATATTGAAAATCTCTGTTTTAGAGGCTTGTATAGGGTTGCCATATAGTCCCAGTTTAGGGAGATCATGTTCACATATTGGCAAGTTTGATGGGAGTCCTGTCTTGATTTTTTGGTGGAGAATTATGGCAATCCTAGGCTTGTGGTTTTTGTTCTTCATTTGGCTTCAGGTTCTTTTTCTTCAAGCCATTTATAGCATGCCTTACTGAGTGTGGAGCACTAACCCACTGGTGGTATGAGAATTTACTCCCCATTCTACATGCAAAATTTGGTTCATGCAAGTAGAATAGCACTATCCTTTACCTTGCTATCTGAGCAGTTCAGTCTCCCTTGAGAGCACCAGACAGAAAGTTGGGCATATGATGCAGCTCTTAAGACCAGGCAAGTCATTTATGGAACTTGGACCTAGATCATTAAGGGCTATGAAGATAAAGGCCAGAAATCTGTTATTTATGTTATTGATCTTGTTATGTTATTGTAATGGGCTGTGGGTGGCGCAAGCGGTTAAGGTGCTGTGCCTGTTAATCAGCAGGCCAGGGTTCGAGACCCAGGTCGGCCCCACAAGACAGGGTGAGCTCCTGTCCTAAGCCTAGCTCTGCGATGCCAGCTGGATCCAATCGTATTGGCTCTGCCTTTCCATTGGACTAATTCAGTGGCGTGGAGAGGGGGGATTTGCTGCTTGGGTAACAGCCTATCCTCCATAACAATCCAACCCAGGCTTTCGTGCTTTGCATGCAGCGTATGCAGCACCAGGCACGATACCATAGTCTTTCAAGACTGACGGAGGCCTGCTTTATGTTATTGTAATTGATGTTATTAGCTGCCTTGGGTTGGCTTGCCAAGAAAAGGTGGGATAAAAATCCCAAAAACAAATAAATAAAATACTAAATCTGGCACGGCAAGGAATCCTGATGGTGGATTCTACTCGGCTCATCAACCTGGTAGTTAGTGCTACAACTGGAAACCAGCAAGAAAGGGATGGACAGTGTTTACTCTTCACCCCTCATCCAACTTTATTCCTGTTCCAAAAACCAGCACTTCAGTTTTGAATAGACAGTGAACATCTGTATCCAACAGAGCCTGTATTTGTATTTGAGATGATCTGCCATATTTCCCATTTGTAGAACATTTTATTTCCGCTCCAGAATGGTGCTATGAATGATTCCCATTGCTTGGTTACAAAGGCAGGACAAGCAGGTGGCTGGAATTTCTGAAGCACTGCAAGGACCCTAAACACCCACTGCTTACCAGGTAACTTATGCTTAATAATTAGAAAGAAAAGGCAGATTATCCAGTTTCCCTGAGCTTCACAGTTTCTGTCTATCGAGACAAGAAAGGAAACCCATGACTGCAAGATGAAGCCTCTAATTTATGATAATAACTGGAAAGCCAGCGGAATGGTTCACCCTCCACCACACCATCAAAGGGAATGTTGCTCTGAAAGATCAGCCTCTCTCTAATTGCTGCGTTATTGGCAAGGAACAAGGATCCTACTGAGAGACTTCAACCCAAATATTACAGGTGACTCAGCAAACACGCTGCCTACTGAGCCATGGAGGCACCTGCAAAAAAGTTAATTTAGCTGATCAGTTTCTTCAGCAGGATAGTCGTTTGTCCTGAAGCCATTTGTTATGGATCGATAATGATTTGCTCTCCATCCTTCTGAGTATTTATTAAAAATGGTATGTTTGGGCATGGTGTAGTAGGGACCCAGGACAGAAGGGACCCACTTGCCACACCATAGATGTGCTGCTAGGGTCATTTTAATACCATGTAACTATTTGGGAAGGTCCTGAGAGAATGTGGCCATCTCCTTTGTTTTATCAACCCAGGGAGAACAGAACTGGTTCTGCATCATCCAACATGTTTGTGTTGTGACTTGTGCCAAAATTCTAATTCTGTATCGTGGGCCACATAAGCGCATTAAGAATGAGGACTGAGCTCTGGAGTCATTACACTGAGTGGCTGCGAGAAGGGCATATTGTATTGTAATCAGTGCTTTTAAAAAAAAAGAATTACAAGCCAGCTTAGAAATAACAATATCATAGACATTTGGAAAAATTACTGTATCTTACGTCTGCTGTGCTGAGATTACACTTAAATGCATTTTCTGTGAAATCTGTAAAATTTAGGATTTTTCACTTCATCAGCTCAGAGGACATGTGGAGATACACTAATTTTCTTGAAAGAAATAAGAAAATAGCTATAGATTACATGATGACCATTTTATTTACACATGCTGGGATTTTTTTAAATTTTTTTTCTTGCTGATGGATGCTTCTCAAGCTGGGTATAAAAGAAACCCCATCATTTCCATTAGAACACATTTTAACATCTGGGAGCCATTTGTTACAATGTAATCAGCATTGTGCTCTTTTTTTAGAATCTTCTGTTATTGTTTAACCCATGACTGACTGTGAAATTTGCCTATTTAACCCTGACCAGCCTGTGAAATCTGTCATTTTTTGGCTGGTGACATTCATAAAGTGTTCAAACAGTATGATTTATTTATGCTAATTCCACCTTGAAGACAATAGTCTTCAGTCTGTGACGGATGTTTCTGCTTCGCTCCTTTGCCCTGCTTCTAAGCCAACCTTGGAAAGGAGTCCGCGAATCACGATCCTATTAAATGTTATAGGGGACATAAAGCAGGTGGGGACAAACAGTGTCTCACAAATACAGAATTAGAAGACTGGGAAGGCTGACCAGTTGTATCACTAGGGATAGTTTCACACCAGTGCATGGTGCCAGTGCATCATTCTTATGATAGATCCTCTCCCATGTAGTGGCAATGACCTCGGTGATAGGTATGGTGATGAACAATTGCCCCACCAACATTGTTTATTTTTTTCTTTTTTTGGTTATAAATTTTGATATGGTATGATATATTAGTGGAATGTGCCTGCATTGTGGGAGTAAAATTTCAATAATATTTGTGTGCCTTGCCACACCCTTAAACTCCCCCCATGAAATACCCAGCTGTGCAACACAACCCCCATATATCACCCTCTGTGCAACATACCTCCTTTGTGCAGCACACACCACCATGCAGCACAACCCACCTGTGCAACACACACCCCTGGGCAATACCCCCAGGCAACACTCTCCATGTCCCCCCATGATCTTCCCATGCACCACCCTTGCTCGAACATGAGCACCATTACCGGGAAAGTGTAGGGTTTGGGGCTTGGATATGGCATAACTAACAGATCCGAGCTCCATGTCCCACTCCTCACCTTCCCACTCAGGCCTGCTCTACCCCTGCCTTGGAACAAATCTCCCCCTCCACCTTGCCTTACCCAGACCCTGCATTGGCCTGAAAAAGCCATCTCATCCTTTGTGCCATTCCCATGGAGTCACAGGGTGGCACAAAAAGGCTGGTGCAAGTCTGCTGGCCTAAGAGCACAGGGATGGTGGTGACGTAGGAATGCCTTACAGCACTTTTACAACATCCCCAGGCTGCTGCAAGGGACGTTTGCTAGCCAAAGTCCTACTTAGGATTGCATTGTGAAATGCCCAGACCATGGTTAGCAGGTGCAGTGTACCAGGAGGTGCATGTAGCTATCTAATCCTCCTTTTTCCTTATGTGATCACTGAGTTTGGAAGGCAGGGGACTTATTTCCAGAATATGCCAGAAGTTGCTATGAGTTCTTCTTCAGTCATGTGAAAATCAGTAGCACTCAATAGAGCACCAGCCCTTTTTTCAAGTAGTAAGTAGTAGTAGTAGGAAAGGTGTAAGAGGGCCCTTTTTAAATGTAAAGGCCGGGCAATAGATGTCTTTTAAACAAGGTTCAGCGAAGGTCAAGCAATAAAGAGGTGAGAGAAAAGAAAGAAAATAAAAAGTGAATGGTCAGGTGAAGAGAGCCTTTAAAGTAGAGCTGAAATCAAATTAGGGAGTAAATCAAGCAATGGAGCCCAGGCAAAGGGAAAGGTTACAACCCCAAATGTGTTTGAGAGGGAAGGTGTCAGCACAGACAAGCCAAATCAGTATTTACATACATATGAAGCAGGCTGTAGCATTCACTTCAAGCAAGGGGGATGGAAGAGTAAAGAAACCTGGGAGGAAAAAGTAGTTCAGGGTGTGCACAGTTTCGAATATTATTTTTATCAATCTAAACCAGAGGCAGCAGAGAAGTAGTTTTTGTTCAGTTTCATATACACCATTTTTTACCTTTGTTATTAGTTACTTAAAAGGTATTCCTTCAGTCCCCCTTCCCTCAATAAATGTATCAGCATGATGTTGATGTCGGCTGGGATGGAGCTGGCTTTCACTTTTGGCTGAGAATGATCTACGAAGAAAGCCGGTTTGTGTACGTCAAGAAGGTCAAAGGCAATCTGGGATCCTTATTATGGTCTGCGAGTTTAACAGTGCAGTCCTAAACCTGTCTACTCAGAAGTAAGTCCTATTGTACTCAATGGGGCCTACTCCCAGGAAAGTGTTTAGGATTGCAGCCAAAGTCTGAAAATTCTTATTAGGGTCTTCAAGACCTTAGTGTGGTCCACATTACAAATTACAAATTACACCAGTCCCTACAAATTACTGAACTGTCCTATTCATTCATTCATTCATTCATTCATTCATTCATTCATCCATCCATCCATTCATTCATTCATTCATTCATTCATTCATTCATTCATTCATTCATTCATTCATTCATTTCTCCCTGGCACCCAACTAACTGGCATTTGTGTTCTTACTAGCATTGTCCGTTTTGTTGTTTGCTCTTTATATGCCAATAAAAGTTATGGAAATGGTAATGGTAACTGGCATGTGTGTTTATATATGCATATAATGTGACTGTGTCATCCTCTTTCCCCATGCTAATTCCTTTCATATAAAGATTTTTTTGGTAACTGTACATGAATATACAACAAAATTCTGGGGTGCTGTCAGGATACAGACTCAACCGATCACTTGAGTGCTCAGGATACAGACTCAGCCAATTACTGCATGTACATGCGCCATATTGAAAGCCTGTGTCGTGGATGGTATGAAGAATATGGAGTTCTCACCCTATACCACTTTGGATGTGGGATGTATCCAATAAATAGTGATCTCTTCAAGGGAGCTTTCTAATTGACAAAGGTAAGAGATTCATAAATCACATGTTCTGAGGCAGAAACAATGTTGATTAGAAAATTTCAAATTAATTTGTCCTTCCTTTGAAGTTGACTGAGTTCTTGCTCTGATGGAGATCTCTCCTTCCCCATATTAAACTTATTTTAACACAGGAAAAACAAGAATATCATAACCCTGGAGACATGGATTTATTTATCTTAAGACACTTGCATTTGGTTTATGATGATGATCTGTTGTATATCCTGTGGTGCTTTGATGCACTAGGAGGAAAAAAACAATTCAATTGAATTTATCTGAAACATGAAAATGTTGCATATTACTTTTAACTGCTTCTTATGGACTCAGGATAAAAACACAGTGGGCTATATTTCCTCCAGAAAAGGCTTCTGACTTTGGCAGGGATGGTGTTGTCTTGATTAATAATACAAACCCTGTTGTATGCTAACAGTGTACTGTAATTATTAACCCGAGGACTCCATGACTGAGAATCTTTCAGCTTATTCTTTTACCTTCCTCAGTGGACTTGGCCAAATCTTGGCCAAACACAGCAGTTTACATTTGATTTCCTTTCTGTTCAACTCTTAAAGGATCCTTATCCTGCTATCTTCCTCTTTTTATTAAACAGAACAAACAGCTCCCTCTCCAGCCATGTACAATGACAGTGCATGGGGTAAATAATACTGTAGAAAGAAAGAAAGAAAGAAAGAAAGAAAGAAAGAAAGAAAGAAAGAAAGAAAGAAAGAAAGAAAGAAAGAAAGAAAGAAAGAAAAGCCAGCAACAGTAATGGGATGCCAAACATGATAAAGATAAACTCCCTCCCATGATTAGCTTAAGAAGAGCTTACCAGGTACATATCAGCCTATCTTTTGGTTCCAGACACCATCATGGTAATAGTCTAGGGGCAAAATCCAGAGTAACTATGGGGAATCCTTGCTCCGGTGTAAGAACAACTTACTCTGGATTCCAATGTGAATTTCCCATAGGAAATTTTATTTTTATTTATTTAATTTATATCCCGCCTTTCCTCTCCTGCAAGAGGGAGCTCAAGGTGGCTAACATTAAGAATACCAATAAAACACCATTAAAATAGATCATAAATACAGCTTAAAACACAATTAAAACACAATTAAAATACAATTAGATTGAATAAAAACTGGGACAATTAAAACATGCAGACTGAAAACATTTGTTAAAAGCAGGCCTCCGTCAATCTTGAAAGACTATGGTATCGTGCTCAGTGCTGCATATGCTGCATGCGAAGCACAAAAGCCTGGGTTAGGTTGTTATGGAGGAGCAGCAAATCCAATACCCAAGCAGCAAATCCCCCCTCTCCACGCCACTGAATTAGTCCAATGGAAAGGCAGAGCCAATACGATTGGATCCAGCTGGCGTCGCATAGCTGGGCTAAGGACAGGAGCTCACCCTGTCTTGTGGGGCCGACCTGGGTCTCGAACCCTGGCCTGCTGGTTAACAGGCACAGTGTCTTAACCACTTGTGCCACCCACAGCCCTTGTTAAAAGCAATAAAACAATAAAACAACTGCTCCCCACCCCTGCCCCCATTTAAAAAGCTTTTTTAAAATAAAAGGTTTTAAGGCTCCGCCTGGTGCACGTAGATTCTCTTACGTGCTCCTGTAGTTACTCTGGATTTGGGGGTAGGTTTTAAGTTTTTGGTGTCCCTTGCAATGAGTTGAAATACTCATTACTCCCTCATCTGTTGGGCAGCCCAATCCTATCCTTGACAGGGCTGCTGGTACTAAAAGTTTGAGACCTGCTGTTCTACAATCATTAGAGCGAGCCTTTACAAGTGGGCTCTTCAAATTTTTCCGCAACTTGTAAGTCATTCTGTTTTCAGTCCTTTTTTAAATGCCAGAGAATCATTTCTGGGAGGATTTATTTATGCTCATCAGTGCTATAATATATTCAGTGTGAAGTTTACCATCAATATCATCAATCAATATCATCTATACCTTTTTTGTGCAGTACATTATGTACAGTACAGTGACAAACAAAACATTTTGAACATAGCCTTTGTATCACAGATAGCCATAAATAGTTTTACTTTTCCCCATATGCTCTTCCTTTCACCCTTCTTTGGCTGCAATCCTAGCCGCACTTTCCTGAGAGTAAGTACTATTGAACACAATGGGATTTACTTCTTGCTTAATATCACATCTTTTGTCCTATACCAGGGCTTCCTCTGAACCCAGCAATCCCTACAATCCAGAGTAATTACGGGAGCACGTAAGAGACTTTATGTGTACCCATAGTTGCTGCACTACCTAGTGAAAACCTATGGGAAATTCATATTGCAATCCAGAGCAAATTGTTCTTACACCGGAGCAAGGACTCCACGTAGTTACTCTGGATTGCACCCAGAGACACATTCAGATACTACATTAGTTTTCACTCCAGTAACCAGTTTAAGATTTTCATAGTGATGCCATTACTCTCCAATCCATCCATCCATCCATCCGTCAGCCAGCCAGCCAGCCAGTATTTATATACCATGTTTCAACAAAAAGTTCACAAGGTGGTGTAACATTCCTGTTGTTTGATGATTTTGATTGCTGTGTAAAGCACTTTTTGCAGATATAGAGCATTTCCTCCCGTAACACAGTTTTGTTTTGTTTGTTTTTAAAAACTATCATACGAATATATTCAGCAGACACAATGCTGTCCACAGACTGGGCAGAACAGTCTACTCTCTCTTGGGCTGTTTGATGCACTTCAATTGCCTTTTCAGTGGAAGAGCTTTAATTTCTAGCAATTTGTCTTTCACTTTGCAACTGAGCACTCCTAGGAACAATTTGAACTTCTAGGAACAAGTCAGCAAGTTCCCCAAAGTTACAAGTTAATTCAGCTCTCTCAGATCAACTACAAAGTCCCGAAAGACTTAGGCCTCATATTGTTTTCTTGTCTGAAAACCTCTCTCCCGAGAGACCCAGTTTTACTTGGTTGTACTCTTTATTTCTGACGTGTTGATCCCTTTATTGTATTTAGACCTCTCCTCTGTAGTTAGTGAAAACATATTAAATTGACAGCTTGAGACCCTGCAAGCCTATCGTTAAGGGATGTCGTCTTCTTTCTTTGCTGCCCCATTGGCTTCCAAGAAGGTGCTGTTTAAAGGACCAATCTATGCAACTTTCTAGTGCAATGGAGCATGGAGTTTTCTTACTCCATGACGTCCCGTCCAACTTAGGATACAACACACACCTTGGTGGCATGGCTGCTTGGTGCTAATAAATTGGATTGGATTAAGCCCTAAATCGTTTGCAGTTCAAGTGTTTCTGAGACACTTAGACTGCAATCTTAAAGACACTTTCCTGGGAGTAAGAACTATTGAACACAATGGGGCTTGCTTTTGAGTAGACATGGTGAGGATTGTGCATTCATTCCACCTATGCAACCATTTCATGGATCTGTGCCTCACTCCTGGACTATATGTTGATTTCCTTCTTGATTAAAAACACAACCACTGTTCTTCATCAACCTCAAACCCTACTTTATCATAATGATTAACCAGAGGGAACCATTACTGAAAACTTCCAGCTTGTTCTCCGCGGGTAGACTTGACTATTCATCATTTAACAATCTCTAGCAGGTTTCCCTTTAACAGATCACGTCTTTAAGGAACAAACAGCTGATACGTTCTGCAGCGATGACAGAAAATACGTGTCTGGGGCAGGAAAACAAAGTGGAATTGAAAGATCAAATCTTTGCTCTTTGTTTCTCAACAAAAAATTCATTTCATAACAATGATAATATGGAGGCAATGATTCTGTGAAATTTAATTCTACAAATCTGGAGATTGGGACTAATCTTCTGGGACAACATCAACTTATTCAAGAGCAGATATTAACTGAGCAGTTACTCCAATGTTGGGTTTTCCCTTCTTTTAGAGATCTTCTGGGTATTTAAATGGCTCATATGTCCCCGCTTCTTACAAGCCACATGTGAGAGGTATTTTTGACATGGTGAAGTTTCTCACGCAGTACTCCAACCCTACTCGGTCAGGTGTTTGTAATGCTAAACCGTAACTTGAAACAAGAGAAGTCCCCAGGTGGCCACAGATGGGCTGCCCTTCAACAGGTACGTAAATATTTTTGGATGACAGTGATGAGTGACTATGGAGTGCAGTAGAAGGATGTCAAAAATGTATTGGCTGTTAGAACAATCTCTCTGGGTGAAATTTCACATGTTAAACCTGTTATAGGTCAAAGTGTGGAGGTTTTTCTTTCCTAAATGTTATGCTTATTTTTATTTATGCACCACTTTTCCTAACCCAATGGGAAATAAATCTGAATTAATAGATTAATAATTACTTCCAAATAAGACAAGAATAGAACCAAAAACAATGAAGTTTTTGGTAAAAAAAAAACACCAGAAAAATAAAATAGAGGAAATTGATTAAATTAAAAAATAAAATAAAATGGATCGAACCAAAATAAAAAATAAAATGGATCAAACCTCAAGGATCAAGACTACATTCTCATGCAGAATAAGGTGAAAAATATCCAAAATTGCAGGATAGACAACTTTTGAAATCAAGGATATTGTGTGATTTGGGCCTTCCTGACAGTGTTTGCCTATTTTGAGGGTTTATTGAGCATATAAATGTGCAATGTCTCTTTCCCCAGGGTTCTGATAATACACAAGCCCTGCTTTTCCCCATACCCTGCCTGTCATAGGATTGCTGTATGTTACTGTGCAGTGACAGAAGGATATTTGTTCTCTTGTGATAATGGTTGGGAAAGGAGCTGATGAGGATAAAGAAACAGTTGCACAGAGCCAGGGACATTAATCATACAACATGAAAATAGCAAGAAAGGATAATTATAGCCATTAAAAAATGACAGCCCTTTCCACTGACAAAAACCACCTAAGGTAATGCCTTTATTAGCACTAACTAAACTATTGCAAAGTCACATAAGTGCATAAGTTTTCTCTTCTTCAGGCTAGAGGGGACAGACAAAAATTATTGGGGAAAACAATAGGGGCTTATAGTTAAACCATTCAGCCAAAAACTTGCAACAGTGTAAAGACGGGGCGTAAGTTAAATGCAAATTAACAGATCACAAATTGCATCCTGGGCTTCCTGGAGATGGCTGCTGTATGCCCAGGCATGGGCCCAAGCTGGTTCGGGCCGGATTGCCCGAACCGGTTGTTTCCATGACCCCAACGCTACCAAACTGGTAGCTGAGGGGTCGACTGAAAACCCGGCGTACTGGTTCGGATGCTGGGCACAGGAGACACAGTGCGCGTTCACCGACCTTGGCGCACGTGCAGTGCATCTCCTCCTGGTGGGGAAGATGCACAGTGCCAGAGGAGATGCACTGCACATGCACCAGCCGGAGGAAACGCACTGCACATGCGCCAACCATGGCGCTTGCACAGTGTGTCTCCTGGAGGAGACGCACTGTGCATGTGTCCGGGGTTGGCGCATACGCAGTGCACCGGGGTTGGGGCCCGCCCCCGGCTCCACCCCTGACCCCGGCCTCGCCCCCAACTTCCAGTGAACCAGTTGTTGGGGTGGCCTGGGCCCATCCCTGTGTATGCCCCCCTAAACAAGAACAATCCCAATTTTGTGGTATGCAAAAAACTGCAGTTAATTGGCACTATATACTGTATAGACAGTAGACAGTTGAAACCTATTCCCTGAACTTTTCTGAGAGTGTTAGCAGGCCCCCATGTGATGCACCACAAGGAGAAAGATAAATGTTTTAGGGCCACTACAATAGTAGAATGGATTGCAACAACTCCCTTCCTTGACCCCACTGTAAGAAAAATTTAACATTGGCATATTGTTTATGGCAGTGGTTCACAAGGTGAGGGTTGGAACCCCCTTAGGATATCACAATTTAATTTCAGCTGGGTTCTAGAAAGGTGGGCACCAGTATGTTGGAATCTGGCACTAGGTTCTAGGTGCCACCATCTTAGAATGGGACATTCAGCCTGCTTTCTTGGGAGTGAGGCTGCAGTCCTAAAGAGTAAGACCCATTGAACACAATCGAACTTACTTTTGAGTAGGCATGGTTAGGACTGTGCTCTTTTGGAACTTAATTTGAGGCGATTAACACATGGAGGCGATCGTATGGAGGCCATACTTCCTGTATGGCATCACAGTCCAGGACAGATTATCATTCTCAGAATGATATGGTTGAAATGGTCAAGAATCCCCTGGTTTATAGTAAGGGACTCAACTTTGTAACCTAATTGAAATGAAGTCCTTTGGTGACAAGTAAAGGTATCCCTGCAGGTTGCCCTGTTAGTTGCGACTGATTCTAGGGAGCAGAGCTCATCCCCATTACAAAGTCAAAGAATCAGCGTTGTCCGAATACATCTCTGTGGTCATGTGGCTAGTATGATTAATTGCTAAAGTGCACAGAATGCTGGTAACAGGTAAATACCAGCAATCAGCTATGGAACATTTTGGGGCAGAAAGACACCTAATTGATATGTGAGAGTTAAATTCAGACATGTTTATCAGTTTGCTTAATTTCATCCCCTTTTTCATCCTCTTTTTTCACACAGTCAGGTCTACCTATATGGGGATGGAGTGAGGCTCCCCCCAGCTGTACCAATGGCAGAGGTGGTTTTGGAATCCAGGCGTACCAGGCTTCCTGATGTGGAGCCCAAGTCTCTTTCTATGACTTCAGCTGCAATCCTAATCTCCAGTTGGGCTGGCATAAACCCCGGCGTAAGTCCTGTGTCACAAAACTTCTACCCAACTCCTGATGGGGTTAGGCCACTGCACAGGCATACATTGACCTCCCCACACCAGAACAGGATGATAGGTCAGGTGGGTAAGATTAGGCCAACCTAAATTGGATAGGTTTGTTCTCTCTCTCTCTCTCTCTCTCTCTGTGTGTGTGTGTGTGGGGGGGGGGTTTCTAATGTAGGGCAGCAAAGAGAAGCTTCTTTGAACTATATACTTTCTTTGCTGATACAGCCACCACCTTAGGAGAAACGTTCACAGTGAATTCTAAATCTGATTGCCCTGTCATTGAGCTATAAAGTTACACTGTGTTTCTTTTTTGTATGTGACTCAGCTTGATATAAATGGTTCCTACAAATAAGATGTTTTTCTTTGCACACTCTCCTTCAGCATCTTTATTTTTGCTTGCATAAAAACAAAAACAAAAAATCTTAAGCACATCTAGGTGAGGTAGGATATATTGTTGATGGGGATGAGTCCAAACTAACAGATCCTCCATGACTGATCTATAGGCTAATGAATTGTGGAAACTGGGTGTATTATATGCCCAAAGCCTAGTCCTCAGAAGTCAGATGCATTGATTTTTTAGGAATTGTTTATTGGGAATGCTTAGGATTTCAGCCTTATCGCTGCAAACAATCCTTAGCAGCTCCAGCACAGATAACATTGGTCTGTCTTAAACTCAGAAGTTAGTCACAATATGAAGTCTCTTGTGAACCCTTGTATCTGCTAACACACTTGATGGCCTTTGGCATGCTGTTTTCTTATTCTAAATGGGCTTGAATATCTATATAGGATAGGTCTACCAGATGACCTACCAGGATAGGTTTACCAGATGACCGTAAATGTCTGGACCCCTCTAGAAAATGGGGGGGAAGCTAACTGGAAAGGGGGGGACCCATCTCCAGAATTCTGGGGGCATTTCTGGGCCATTTGGCCCTTTAAAATTTTTCCCCTGCTCTGGCCTTTCTAAGGCCCTCCCTGGTGCCCCTTGCCAGTCCTTGTCACCCCCACCCGCAGCCTTCCACCGATGCTGCACTAGGTAAGTGCCACCCTACCTACCTAAATTTCCTCCCACCTACTTACCTTTTCCCTCTCCCTCTAACCTATCTACCTTTCTTCCCTTCCTCTTCCCTTCTTACTTCTGCCACCCCCTTTCCTCTTCCTTACTTAACTATGCCACCCCTCTTTCCCCTTCCCTACTTACTTCTGCCACCCCATCCCCTTCCTACTTACCTCTGCCACCCCCTACTGACCTCTCCCACCTCCATTCCCCTTAAATGTGTTGTATTGTTGCAAACTGCTTTGAGGGCATCTCTCTTGTCTGGGTCTGAATCACGTATGTTGAAGTCACTGGCAAGGCTTGTGTTGCTGCAAACTGTTTTGAGGGCGTCTTACATGTCTGGGTCTGAATCATGCATGTTAAAGGTTTTCAATTTTAAAAGTATTGAAATTAAGTACAGGAAAGCAATATGAGTATTTTTGCTTTATTTTAGTATGTCCTACATTTTTTGGGGTGTCCTACAATTTTTTAAAGCGGGTAGGAATTTTGGCAAGCTTGGCAGGGAATTTTGGGTTCAGCATCTGGTCACCTTGGTATAGGTGTTCCTCTATACCTGCGGGAATCTGTTCCAGGGCTCTCCCATTGTTATGGAAACAGCAAATATAGGGTACCCTGTCTCTAAAGCCAGGGAGACCTTATGCTTATCAACCTGAAGGTCCATAGGTTGTTGGATTTGAGTACCACATGATGGAGTGAGCTCTTGTTCGAAAGCAAGTAGATGAAGAGATACCAATTTGGTGGGAAGGTAACCACATTCTGGTGCCTTTGGCATTTAATCATGCTGACCATGGAGATGTCTTTGGACAACACTGCCTCTTTGGTCTTGTAACAGGAATGAACAACACTCTTGATTTGGTCACAAATAGCAGGGGAACATGCAGGGGACACCTTTACCTTTTAAAGTTTGGATTCACAACTTTGCAGTTCCACGAAACTTCTGTCCTCATGACCATCAGTCTCATCCTATTCTGCTTTTGCTCTAGAATCAATTCAGGATCAACTTTAGTTTGAACTTTGGACTTAGTTTGAAAACCAGTGGGATTCAGTGACTGGCATCTTAAATAGAGAATGGAACTTCTGATAGAGTAAATTCTTCTGTTGGAAAACAGTATCTCTCTCAGGGGATCCAATATCCAATATCATAGTGAATGTGACTCTTTGAATTGGATACCCAGGTTTCCAAATGGTCAAACATTATCTGACTGCAGCAGGATGGAAAGGTTTTGCTAATGACAGTATTTTGAAAAGGCAACTGATAGAGGAAAGTATTTTGCTGGTCACGTTCACAGAATTATCTTTAAACCTCCCAGTCTGAAGAACAAATAATAAACCTAAGGCCAGCTCTTTGAAGATGGTGGGGAAAAATAAATACAGTAGCATCTGCAAGTAATCCCTTCTAGCTCTAAGAAAAACATAGAGATTAATAAAAATAACAGTGTTGTGCAGATACTTGTTTGTCATAGGAGCAGTTTGGCATATATTTTGCAACACAGAAGGAGAAAGATACTTGGCATGGTGACATTTGGCAGGTAGGAATGCATTTGGAGACAAAGTATTGCTTAATGCTTGCTGAATACATTGTAGCAATACATTGAAATAGGGGAAAGGACAAGAAAAGTTGAGCCAAACCTAATCACTGGGACCATATCCTGACACAAGAGCCTAAATGTATCCTAAGAGAAGCACTGTAGAATAAGCTGGAAGGGACAAGGACTGTGTTTAATAAAAAGGCTGATTTGGTTAACTGATGCCATGAGCTGGGAAAGCTTGTAAGTGAGGAAGATGAGGTTGAAATCTAATCTCAGCCATCGTAGCTCAGCAGTCGTGCACCTGCTCTGCAGATAGAAGATTCCAGTTTAATCCTTGGCATCTCTAGGTAGGAAGGAACAAAACACACTCAGCGATGATGATGCTGTACACAGGCTAAATCAGTAGTTAGGTATCATGCATGTCTTCTTCATATGATCTTAAGTAGATCAATATATTGGGCAGCCTGATCCAACACAGGGGCAGTGCTGGTAACCTGCTTGCTGCCCAGAAACAGCTGCACAAAAGTATGGTCCCAATCTCCCTGGTTCATCTGGCCAATATAGACAGTGACAGGGTAATAGCTTAACAACTGCAATAAGACCCATTACTAGGAACAGCAAACAATATAGTTGATATCTCACCAGTCCTTAAAACTTGTGTAGAATTTGAACTAGTGAGCACCCAAAAATCCTACTCCAAATACAGTATTTGTTTGAATCTAATGCATACTCTATACTTATAATCAAAAATACTGCATTTACTCAAATCTAATTAACCATTGAATCTAATCACCCTGATTTTGGAGACTGAATTCAGCTGAAAAAGGTGTTAGATTCAGGTAAATACAGTATCTGGTAGTCTAGGGCATTACTGTTTATGATAATTCTGATGATGATGGTGATGATGATTGCATGGTACATCTTTTTGTCAGCAAAATACTTTCAGTCAGAAGGGCATACCATCATCCATGATGTTGAATTCAGCACTGGATATAAGTACACCATTGACCACTGTCCATTCCTAATAAGAACATTCCAGAACAAATCTTCATCATTTGATGTCTCTTATGGTGAATAAAATATGTCTACATACATCTGTGCTTATGCTAAGACTTTGAGCAGGTTATACTAATGAGTTTATCCCAAATCCCAATCCTTTGGTTTAACCACTGGAATTTTATGTTGGGCCGGATAGTTCATTGCAGTCAAATAAAATGCTGTCTTACATCAATTAAGATTAATTTATGACTATGTGAATGTTCTTAAAGTGAGAGTCAATTCCCATCAGACCATCTCTTTGTAATTCACAAATGAGGGACACAGGCCCTCTGTGAATGTGAACATAATCTTGAAGTTTAGTCTAGCTCACTGATTGCCTGCATTCGTCATATAGAGATTTGATTTATCACACGCACCACACCAAGGACTCAGGTTAGGCAAAAATATGTTAATAGCTTCCAGCTTCATTAATTAAGTCCCATGTTACTCTCTCATATTCAATCTCTGGCCACCAAAACCTAGTGCGAATAGAAATGCATACCACTTCCAAGATACTTGAGCATTGGTCATGTTTGAAAGAAGATTATTCCAGGGAAAACACTGAAAACAAGCCACAATGATCTGTTTCCCGTTTGCTTGATCCATTTGCTTGTTCCTAAGAGCACTTTCCTGGGACTAAGACCCATTGAACTCAATGGAACTTCTGAGTAGTCACGAATAGGATTGCACTGCAAGAAGTGTGCTCCTTGATGTCATCAAACACCATCAAACATCAAATGGTGACACATCCTTGGTGTCATCACCACCATCAAACATCAAACACTTGGTGTCATCTTTAGTGTGCTCCTTGGTGTCATCAAACCTTGAAGTCCAGGACACCCAGGTTTTTTACAGAGACGCTGTCAGGGGCCAATAGAAAAGAATTAATTTTTAAATCTGAATAAATTCACATAAATTTACATTAATAAATATATGAGACAGAACTTATAGGAATGAATGAATTTAATTGAGCTTATTTATAGTACATATGAGAACTATCAACAGTTTGCCGTATACGTCTTGCACAGGCCAGAATTCGAGACCCGGGTCGGCCCCACAAGACAGGGTGAGCTCCTGTCCTTAGCCCAGCTCTGTGACGCCAGCTGGATCCAGTCGAATTGGCTCTGCCTTTCCATTGGACTAATTCAGTGGCATGGAGAGGGGGGATTTGCTGCTTGGGTAACAGGCTATCCTCCATAACAATCTAACCCAGGCTTTCGTGGTTCGCATGCAGCGTATGCAGTGCTGAGCACGATACCATAGTCTTTCAAGACTGACGGAGGCCTGCTATTTTCTTGTAAAGGAAACATACAGAACAAGCCAGAATCATTTGGAACCATACATTGTTCAGAGGCAGTGATGGGGAGAAGTTAAAATAATGCCCAGGGAAAAGTAGAAAACACATGGAGACATGAATTAATGCACTTGGGACAATTACAGATGCTGAGATGTGCCAATTGGGACAATTACGGATGCTGCGCTCCACTAGGAACTCCAACAGTCTCCAAGAGGCCAGAGCCTCTTTGGAGACTTGGGGTTCCTGAGGATCAAATTGGGGTTTCCCTAGGGCCACATATGGCCCCCAGGCCATCCACAGTTTTCCTATCCCTGGTCTAAGCCAGCTTTTTGAGGGACAGCAGAAAGGTCTACTGGTTTTGCAAATGTGACAGTTTTGTTGTGCTCACCAGTTATTTACTAAATCTACTGTTGAGAGAAAAATACTTTTTCTCAACAGGCTTCACTTGGTCACTTTTCACAAGTGGGACTGGTTGACATGTGCCTCATCCTGGTATAAGCACTTTGGACAAAACACAAAGCATATCCTTCACACTCTATATCTATTGCTTCCATATATCAAAAATTCATTTGGCACTTCAAGTTCACTCATGATATGCCATTATTGGCACAGAGGTTGGAAATAACAAACAACATCATCGGTGAATCAGGCTGAATAAATATGGCTTTTTAAAATCCGTGAATCAAATCCAATATGGGTCCTACGACAAGGATTTAAATTTATAGTCTCACATTTTGAATGCAGATTAGGGTGGATAATTTGAATAATTCACCATGCATCATCTTGCTCATTTTCATTTTACTAATTTGCAGTTCATTAATTTGCCATAGTTAATGAAAAATGTCCATTTTCCTGAGTGATTCAGGTCAGGTTTTTGGGTTACACACCAAGGGAAGTTCTGGAATATTCTTCCTGGAGAATTTTGTGAAAAGGGATGGTACAAATTTAGAAACGTAACTGTAGATTCACAAGGGACTTTCACATCATCTGCTTTAAACTCGTGATGCTTAATAGCATTCTCCATACCCAACACCATTTTTAAAAGGGTTTCATGTTCCTTTATTGATTAAATGTATATTAAATTTTCTATATGATAGTCTTTTGGATTTATCTAGTGCTAGAGCAAGGTTTAGAAAAGCAGGTTTGGAAGACTGGGATGCATATCATGGACTTATTATACAGCCAAAGCAAAGTCAGCCTCTCCAGACTGCCTCATTATAAGCAAGCAGGCCCGTTTCCTCCCACCAGCTGGCCTTCTCTCTCCCCTTCCAATCTCCTCTGTGTTCTTCCAGGTGTTCCCCCTGTGTTCTCATTTACTGAAAACCAAAATGCTCAGCCTTGCTCAGGTTGCATTCAGGCTTGCCAAGTCCCCAGCTGGTTGGTCTCACCATGAGTTCACTCCAACCTGGGTAAGACCACGGATGGTGGAGAGGTGTGTGTTTACCATTGTGTTTACCTTTATGCAGTGGTGTCACTAGGGTTCTTGTCATCTGGTGTGGCCAGCCTGTGAGTCTCCCCTATGATGGACCTTGTCTCCTGCACTGGGGATGGCAATGCCCAAAATAGTGAATGTGGTTATATACCATTACCTTGTCCCTCTGGTTTTTTTGGCTACAACTTTTGAAAGAACAGAGATATTTCAGCACAGTTAATGTTACGTCATTGCATTCTGCATGAAACTGCACATCATTTGGATAATAGTGTTGTCACTTCAGTGAGTGTCACTCAATATACTGTGCTCTTCCCTAGCAATGTCACTGTGATCAACCTTCTGCCAGCCCCCAAAATGAATCTGTTGAAGTTGCTCACAGCAATTCAGCTCCTTATAAAAAAAGCCAATACCTAAAGCACTGGTTCTTAAACTTTTCTAGTCCATAGTTCCGCTAATTCATGCAGTCTAAATCAATGAGTGTATTGACACACATTGATTTAGTTAATATAAGTTAATAAATATTATTAAACAAGCTGGGTCCTCCTTCAAACCTCCTTTTAAAATCAGTACAGAAATAAATAATACTGACTTTTGAAGTGCCCTTTTTTGTAACCTCCAGTAAATGCCCACAATATATGTTGGAGTATCCTCAGAGGAGGGCAGGGGAGTTGCCTCAATATATCCTTGGGAATGGAAAAAGAATGGGAGGCTTTCTTCTACTCCTCAGTCTACAAAAAAGTATGAGCTGGGGGTGGGTGGGGATGGGAGCCCACAAAGCAGGAAGGTGATTCAGGAAAACATGCATGCACATGTACACACACATAAACATACAAAAATAGGGTTGCCATAATTATTTTCCTGAAATTGGGGGAATTTTTGTCTCTATTACACTTGTCAGTGTGTGAACAAACCCCCAAAATCAGGACTGTCCCTGTTTTTTAGGACTTACGGCAACCCTACACACACACACACACACACACACAGACTGAGACTGAGACTGAGACTGTGTGTGTTGCAGTGAGACAGCATTGCCTTGCAACTTGCAAAAATCAGCAATGTGAGAAGTTGTGTGTGTTTCTCGAAAAGATTGATTTGGAAACATTTGATGGTGTTTCCACTGTCGCACCCTGAAAGAAACTCTTGGGAATGCAATGCAAATACTACAAATCCCAAAAGTCTCGGGAATGGAAATATTGAAACCTCTGAGCTATCTGCTGCTGTAATGGTTTGTATTGTGACAACTCCTAAATTAAGAGTGAAACCAAAGCGACATAAAAGGTGAGGGAAAAGGGGAGAAAGCAAAATAATTCAACAGCTCCCTATAAACAGTGACACGGAAAATGAAGGGAAAAAAGTCCAGCTAGCAGGTGGGACTTCAGTGACAGCTAATGGAGAGAATGTAATGCCAGGGGGAGGAAGAAGGAGCAGCACTTGGGCAGAGCCCTTCCCCACCCAAAAACTTTCCATCAGTCTCAAAAGACTATGGTATCATGCGAAGCATGAAGGCCTGGGTAGATTGATATGGAGGATAGTCTGTTACCCAAACAGCAAATCCCCCCTCTCCACCCCACTGAAATAGTCCAATGGAACGACAGAGCTGATACGATTGGTTCCAGCTTCATTGCAGAGCTGGGCTAAGGACTGGCGCTCACCCTGTCTTGTGGGTACCTGGGTCTCGAACCCTGGCCTGCTAGTTAACAGGCATGGTGTCTTACCCACTTGCACGACCCAACTCATCTGACAAATTAATGGAGTGCTAGAGTGGCACCCCTCCCTGCGCATCACCTGGTGTGGACCACACCAGCCACAACACCCTAACAATGCCCTTGTCCTTGTGGAAAACATGTTTGCTGTTCTGCGCCACTCCTGGATGGAGTTAGGGCAGTGTAGAGGCGTGCATTGGCATCCCCATGCCACCATGAGAATGGGGAGCTGTACTGGCCTAAATTGGTTAGGATTGCACACTGATTTTGAAACTTCCTGACAATAATTCTGAGCCTTATTTATTTATTTGTTTGTTTAATTTATATCCCACCTTTCCTCCCTTGCAAGAGGGAGCCCAAGGTGGCTAACAATGATCAGAATAAAACGCCTTATTGATGACGAAAAGAACTGCAATTTCATGTCGATAAATAAATGCTCTCTGACTTCTTTTTCAGAAGCTGCTCCCTGCCTCTATTTGGAGCCGCATGCAGTCAGTTATAATAGAAATTGGGCTCCATTTTGTGAACGAGTTGTCGTTTGTCACTGTTCAACTGCACACCGTCTGCAGAAGCTGAAGTTTAACTTCAACCAAATATCCAGCATTTCTCTTTTCATGAACAGGTGGAAAATTATTCAAGCAGCAAATAATTTCTTAAGTTTCTGTCTTCTAAATATATCAAAACAGCTGTCCGATAGGGCAAGCAAACATACAGCCCTTCTGAGTACTGTTACCTTTTTAAAAAAGTTCAACATTCAAATTAAAGGGGCAGCATTGCCATGTTGTGAAAACCAGTTCCAACGTATGTTTGGTATTATTTTAATGGGTTTTGTCTCCAAGCTCTTTGGAGTGTACCTGCCAAGGTTTTGACATTTAGAGTTTTGCAGTGTTTTCTTTCTTTTTCTTTCTTTCGTTTTTTTACCATGAAAGGACCAATGGTACACATTACTGTGTGTTAACTAGATGCAGATTTTGGAAATGTAGAGCTTGCAGCATCGGTGTGTACACCACATGTCTAAGCATCATTTATCTGAACACAATATAGGGTTGCCATAATTCTCTTCCACAAAATTGGTACAGATCCTCTGTCCCATTTACCAGTATGTGAACACAATCTCCCCTCCCCCCAATCAGGATTGTTCCTGTTTTGGGGGGACATATGGCAACCTTTGTACAAACCCAGGACAAAGTTGTAATATACCCTCCATGTTCCCTTGTCTTTACTTAACAAGAAAGAATGTGTCCATTTTTTACTTAACAAGAAAGAACGTGTCCATGGATGGTTTTTTCAGTGTCCTTGAGATTATTTTAGTTCCCCTTCTTTAATGTCCTATATTTTTGGTTGCCTGGTGTGTATTAACACATACCACAAACAGACAGACACACAGATAAGAGAGAGAGAGAGAGAGAGAGAGAGAGAGAGAGAGAGATTCCATAGCAATGAAGTCTATGTGATTTTCCTAAGTGACAGTCATTAGCTGCAAATGACAGATGAGAAAATAAGCAAATCTTAATATTTGTTATATAGTCTCAGTCTTACCCAGTTGTCAAGAAGCCTACCCTTTTAGAAGGATCACCTCAGCCCAGCATCTGAGAACAGCCGATGGTGGTACTGGGAGAACGTGGGCATGAGGTAAAGAATTTCCAAGGCCTGCACCTGGACCACAGGCCTTATGTTTGCCACCCCTGCCTTATACCAGTAATTTTCGATCTTTTCCATCTCATGACATACTGACAAGGCAAAAAAATTGTCAAAGCACACACCAAGCACAAAGCACACTGTTTTTTGACACTACCCTGACAGCGCGTGCCTGTGGTCTTACCAACACATGATTTTACCTCAGACTCCTGTGGCACCCCTGCAGACCATCCCAATGTGCCACAGCAGAGGGTGAAAATGGCTGTCTTATACACCGTTCCTTGCACTTGAAATCTAGCTCTGCAGCAAGATTTAACATATTTATTTGTACCATTCATGGGCCTGTAAATCCCATCAATTGCACTGGTTCCAGTTGTCCCTGCAATTTCTATCTGCTTGTTTGCTGTGGTTTTTGCCATGCTTTCTTGAAGCCATTATTAGCTTCCTGCTGTGTGCCAGAAACTGGCATGCTCTTGGTAGAGCATGCCACAGAGAGAGAGAGAGAGAGAGAGATCCCCCTTCTCTCTAATAAATCCTAGATTTGCCCTCCTGCCACTCTCTTTGGGCATGTGTGTGTTCTCAAAGAAGTCTGATCTAATAGTTAGGATCATATGTTCTCAAGATCTGGATACCCGATAGAAATAGCGCTGCAGAAATAAATTTGAGGTAAGCATCTCAAAGCCTTATATGTGATTTAGCTCCTTTTTGTTCTTTCTTAGCAACAGCTTGTGCCAGGTTCTCTGTATCTTAAATCCCATTAAAATGATTGTGGCAATCTCCATACAGATCCCTGCTAATGCAAGGAGCTGATAGTGATGTGCAATTATTTCAATGACATTTTGTGCATATGGCTTTCAGGATGTCCAGGGTGTTCACAGAAAGGCCATTTATACCTGGGACAAATTGTTATCCCTCCTCCAGTATCCTTTTCTGACACCCTGGGGTTGATCAACCCACAGCACAGTGCTGCTGACTGGCTCTTCAGCTGCAATCCTAAAGACACTTTCCTGGGAGTAAGACCCATTGAACACAATGGGGCTTACTTTTGACTATACATGGTTAGGATTGTGCTCTTACTCTTCGTGTATCCCTCCTAAGGTCCCTCTGTCCCTTTTTAAAACATGTGTGTTGCTATTAAACAAACCTCAATCTTGCTGTTACGTTGCCACTGAGCATTAAGTGCACAGCATTTCCTGGAAAGGGAATAAGGAGCTCTCTGATGCTGGGCATTTCAAGCAGGGGATCAGCCCCCAATGAAGTCAAGAAGAGCTGATAAATTATTCCAGCCATCTAGCAAATTGTGTAAGTAATGAAAGGCCATGCTCTATGGATGAGATCTGCTTGAAGAAATAATTTCCACAATTCACTGAAGACTTGATCTTTTGAGAGCTACAGCTTTGCTTACACTTATCATTTACATACTTCTACATCTTCCCATTTGATTACAAAAGTCTACCTTAATTTCTCTGTTATTTCTTTATTTACCCCTATAGCAGTTTAACCACTTACCTGTGAACTGTGCAGAAAATTAGAAACATACATGCATAGCACAGATTTTCTTTTTTTGGTTTTGTTTTCGGCATAAGTAACGATAAGTGACAAGAACCAAAGTCTGTTTGATAATTTAATTCCCATTGCTGAATTATGATTCTGCATGCATCATTAGTTCAATCAAGAACCAGTCACAATAGGAACTAGTTCTGTTTACAGCAACAAGGCAGACAAGGCTGCTCAATGAAGCAGTCAAGGGTATTTAATATTACATTTGTTCTTTACTTTGAAAACACACAAGTGTGCTCCCAATGTACAGCAATCTGCATATTTCAACTAGACACTACAATCAGTGGTGGGCAGCAGCAGGTTCGCACCTACGCTATAGAACCGGTTCTTAACAAGAGATAGTACATATAAAGTTTAAAAATAGCCATTTAAAAGTGGCTGCCAGATGGACAGAGAACCGGTTCTTAATTTCTTTGAAGCCCATCACTGACTACAATAAGCCTGAAAGTTAGGCAACCTCTTTAGGGTCCAGAACAAGTGATCTGAAAAGAAAGGTGTTTAGGCTGGGCATGGATTCAGAATAAGTATCAATCAGTAGGTAGAGTACGTTGGGCTTGCTCCCAAAATCAACAGATTGAAATATCAGGTGATGACTTGCATGGATAATGTGGTCATCACATACAGTACTAGCACAACATCTCAAACCCACAGTGCTTTTCAGTGGAGTCCATTCATTCATCAAGCGTATATTACTTTTTCTACAGCAGCTTAATCCTAACCTGCAGTGGAGGTTTTAGGCAGCCTAATCCTAACCTGCACTGGAATAGGCAGCCCAGCTGTTCTGTGCCATATCCAGCACAGGTTAAAAGGTGTCTGCCATACCACTTGGAGTAAGGGGATATCACCCTTATCCTGTGTTGTGGGTCAGACACTATGCGGGTTACTTGAACCTGCACTAGCAAAATCACTAATGCCATTCTGAGCAACCCAGTGTAACACTTGGTTTGCCAGGAGGGGGATTAGGATTTGACTTACATTACTGAGGTCAGTCCCATCCTCTTTCTGGTCTGCCCACTAGCCCTCCCTTACCCAGAACTAAAATACCCTGTTTTGGGGAAGGGATAGCACAACATCAGCATGAAAATTAGCATGGGGTTGCTAACATCATAAATAAGCCAGTATGTACGGGTCTGCTGGATTTCTGAGTATTCCAAGGCTTTCTTAAGTAAAACATGCTCTAGATTCAGCAGGAGACAAATGGCAGTATCTATCTATCTATCTATCTATCTATCTATC
Organism: Cryptoblepharus egeriae; assembly: GCA_030015325.1. Lineage (NCBI taxonomy): Eukaryota > Metazoa > Chordata > Lepidosauria > Squamata > Scincidae > Cryptoblepharus > Cryptoblepharus egeriae. The sequence goes on from JAREYC010000004.1 coordinate 13,838,388, forward strand.
TATCTATCTATCTATCTATCTATCTATCTATCTATCTATCTATCTATCTATCTATCCATCCATCTATCCATCCATCCATCCATCCATCCCCTATAGCATTTACATACCGCTTTTCAGCTAAAAAGTTCACAAAGCAGTTTACAAAGAACATAAAAAATGGAATCAGCTACCTTGTTAACTTGGATCATACCTTGGGTTCACTTCATTTATAGACCTTTTTATTTCTAAGACTCCGGGACAGCTATTTTCTGACCTCCCAAGCTTTATCCATCTCCAAAGATGTCCTTCTTGTTACATGAATTCTTCTCTTGGAAGGCTTATATTCTTCACCTCTTCCTACTTGGCCTGTTGGGAGGAGCCCAACAAAAATAGTGGAAGGCATCTTTCTCCATGGCATCTCCTAGAATGGCATGGCATCTCCATCTTCTTTCTCCATGGCATCTCCTAGAATGAGATTTTCAGTCAGTGTGTCATGGCATACCAGTCCTCAGTTGTGCAGTGGGAATTAAGTCATTAATTAATAGAAAAACTGGGGGATATGAACAGCCTTGTGTGCCTTGCCAAAAGTATAAACAACTGATGGTGTGCCTTGACAACTTCAGTGCCTTTTTAGTGTGCCCTGAGATGAAAAAGGTTGAAAATCACTCTCCTAGAATATACTGTGATAGTAATGTGTTAGTGACCTCGGGAAATGTAATTTTCCAAGGGCACTTTTCTGTGGGTTTCAGTTGCCCTGGAAATCTGCATGTCTATAAACATCATATTTTCCTCTCTTAAAAAAAATAATTTCCAAGCATACTTTACAAAAAAATGTATAAATAGCTTAATTTGCAAAGCCTATTCTGAATTCTCAAAAAGGGAGCTAACCCAATCCTAACCAATATAGGTTGGTACAATTCACCCATCTCCTTGTTACTGTGTTGTGGCTTACCCCAGGAGTGGCACAGAATTACCTTACAGCACTTTTGTGACACCCCCAGGCCAGGACAACAGTTATGCCGGCCTAACTGTGGGGTTAGGATTGCAATCTTAGAATTGAGCACCTTCTTTTACAGCTCCTGAGTCTTGCAAACGTGCTGCAAGACATGTTTGCACTAATCCAGTCATCAGATGAGCTGGTACAGAGGCGTGAACCAGCTTGCCAGAGTCGGATCCAGCCCCTCCACTAGTCAGAGGAGGTCGGTTTGCACCAGGCAGAGGCCTCACTAGGGTGCACGTCACCCGGTGTGGGAGGCCAGCGCGTCACCCCCATACATTGGGAGGGGCAACAATATGGATGGTGGGCATGGTTATGTGCCATTGTCCCGCCTCCACTGGTTTTTTAGCCATACATTTTAATAAAGTGGTTTGTTTCACTGCATTCTCCTGTAAATTGCACATTCAAAGGTGTATAACATGATGGGATTATTTCTACAAACCATGATTTTAGCCATTTAGTTCACGTGCTACCACCCTTGAAGGGGGTGGCTCCCTTTTCTAATGCCCTTGTAATGACCTGATTGGGACCATTTTGGAAAACTTGTCCTCTCCTGCACTGACCTTTCACTCCAGCCAAGGCATGCCTGCTTACTCACCAGTAAACACTGCTGTTCAGTTCACATCCATTTTCAATGAATTTCAGACCCAGGACCTACTTCTTTGTGGGGGCTGTGTTAATTGGATTAAGACAATTCTGGTGTTCTTAGATTCCTCTAAGGGCCCCAGGAAGAATCTTTTAAAACTATGGCACATTTGCCTACTCGCGAGTAAAGCCACAATGTAGGTCACACTTTTCATAGAGTTCAATGCATGTTTTTTTGTTTTTTGGCCATAACCATTGATAGGAAGGTGCTATTACAAAATGGATTATTGCATTGGATTCTGCTCTTCAATACAAATCTAATGGTATATGACTTGATGGGATTGGATGCACCATAAAAAAGTTTTTAAGTTCCCTAATGCGTGTCACCCCTCCTTGGGCTCGTCACCCGGTGCAGATTGCACCATCCGCACCACCCTGATGATGCCACTGACACCACTGACACCAGGCAGGTCAGGGAGAGGGAGAGTGTTCTGCATTTCTAGGTGTGGGAAGGTCCACAATCAGGTCCATAAGGGAGTGGGATTGTAAGTGGCAGTGCACACTATATCCTAACCCTAGCCTAGCGGCCTTATTTGGGCTACTTAGATTTGCACCAGCAAAATAGCTAGTGTAGATCTGAATAACCCCATAGGGCAGGCTGGGTTGTTACATAAGGTAAGGGGGAAAATATCCCTTACCCCAAGATGCCTTGAACAAAATCTCAGCCTATATTGGATACAGCACACATCACTGTAACCTGGCTGTAACGGCACAGTTTAGGATTGCAACCTAACTAGTTTATTTGTTAAAATGTATATGTTCCACTTCTTTCCAAGGCTCGCTACATGAAATAAAAATACAATAAAAAGGATTTCTTACATCAAGGCTGACAAAAGTATGGACTATCACAAATAGTTCCAATGATAAATTTAGAGATCTATGAAAATATATGCTTTCCTGATGTTTTGTCTTCTTGTCATGGCCACCCTGATGTATCACAGCTCAAGAGAATGAGCAAAATCCACCCACATATCACAAGGGAAAAGGCTCCTTGACCTGATTTCAGTGGGAAACAAAGACATGTGATGAGCATTTAAGGTGTGCCTCGTTTATTGCCAAAGACCTACACTAGGAGTAAGGCAATCATCATTAGTCTGTGCTGACTTTTTCACACTTATTCATGAGGGGTTGGCTGGGTAACCAGGACCAAACATCACCTCAGATGGCCCAGGGCCAACCTGTGTTTGTTGTCCATTTCTTAGATCTCCCGCTCCAGTGTTTTTTTTGGACGGGGTAATTGGAGCCTGTTATTTTCAAGGAACATGGCTCAGATTTACTGCTGTAGGATTTTTGGCATAGCTTATGTGCTTTTCTTTCTGCTGGCCAAACATTTCAGAGAATGTTCTTGTTCTTAACCTCTAAAAGAATGCCTACTAGAGAAGTCAATGTTTAAAGAACAGCTCAAAAAACCCACACCCACAGTTCAGTCACTAAAAGAAACAGGATCACCCAGTCTTGGACAGGGTGACCAGATGCCGAACCCAAATTCCCCCCCTCCAAACTCCCCAAAATTCCTGTCCCCCAAGCCAAAATTCCTACCTGGTTAAAAAAAGTAGGACACCCCAATAGGACAAACATAGGAGATATTAAAACAAAACAAAAATACTCGCATTGGTTTCCTGTACTTAATTTCAACCCTTTTAAAACTGAACACCTTTTAACATGCACGATTCTGACCCAGACATGTAAGACACCCTCAAAGCAGTTTGCAGCAACAAGTAGGGAAGAGTTTAGGGGATGGGAGAGGTAAGTAGGGAAGGGGAAGGAGACGTAAGTAGGGAAGGGGAAGGGGTGGGAGAGGTAAGCAGGGAAGGGGGTGGGGTGGGAGAGGTAAGTAGAAGGGAAGGGGAATCTGGTTGGGGGTGAGTGGCCAACGGGGCTATAGAGGTGGTTGCTGGGGTGCTGGGCCAGATGGTGAAGGGGTGCAGTGGCTGTTGCAGGGCAGATGGCAGAGGGGCACAGCAGCCATGGCAAAGGGTGCAGAGGCTGCTCCTGGGCTGGCTGACAAGGCTGAGAAGTGGCATAGAAGCTGCAGGAGAAGCTGTGCCAGCCAGGGAAGTGGCAGAGAAACCACGCTAGAAGGCGCACCAGCCAGGGAAGCCTCAGCAGGTGGCCAGTGCAATGCTGGTGGGGGAGAGACCTCCTCCTTGGTCCTGCCTCTTGGTTTCCAGATCTGTTAAGGCCAGAGCCGTGTGCACCTGTTGCAGTGAGTGAAAATGTTTTAAAGGGCCAGATGGCCAGGAAATGCCCAGGGAATTCTGTAGATGGTTGTTCCCCTCTTTCCAGTTTGCCCCCCTCTTTCTGGGGGTCTCTAGGCATTTGTGTTCATCTTGTCAGCTTGGTCTTGGATCACTCACTACTTTCAACATATGAACAGTGCAATCCTAATCATGTGTTCTCAGAAGTAAGTCCCATTGTGCTCAATAGTACTTACTCCCAGTAAAGTGTGGTTAGGATTGCAGCTGACATCACCCACAGATTGGAATGGTTTTCATTTGGGGGCATCAGAGATCTGCTTAATTGATGGTTCATCTCCTGAGAGCCTTATTGGTCAAACTAGTGGTCAGTCTGATTCTGATTCTGAAACCTTTATTGGCATATAAAGCAATGCAATTGAGATGTATGTATATAAGAGCAAAATCTCAGTACATTTACAAAATTAATTAAATTAATATTATCAAAAATTGTTTAAAATTATCTGTTCGGATCCCTATCTCACCCCTTACTTGTAGTGGTCAGCCTAAGGTGCAGTCCTAACCTAGGCTGGAACTCATTGGTCTTCCCATTCCCATAGTGATGAAGAAAGGCAAGCACATGTTTGTGCACTGGCCAAACTTCCCCAGAAGTGGTGTAGACATGTCTTAAGGCACTTTTGTGACAACCTCAAGTCAGCACAGGACTTATGCTGGGGCTCAGACCAGCCTAACAAGAAGTTGGGATTGCAGCCCTAATGCAGCCCTGTGACACATGACATGGTAACTTATGGAAGCTGCAGAAACAACACATGAATTAATGCACCCTTTTTTATGCAGACAGCTGGTCTATATGTAAAATAGTTGTAAGTGACCAAATTGCAGGTTAAGAGCCACATGCCCTTTGGCATATAATGTGTGGCTCTCAGAAACACATTGGCTGAACTCTTTTTGACATATATATCACTATACTATATTACATCTAAAATATCACTATATATTTTTCTATAAAAGATAAATGAGAAATTTTCAGGCTTTATAATTATTTACCGGGGTAAATTGAGAGTCCACTGGATTAAAACATAAGTTTAATGTCCATGGCTGCAATCCAAAACTCCAATTAGGTCGGCCTATGTCCTGTGCTGACCTGGGGGTGTCACAAAAGTGTCATAAGACACTTCTGCACCTCTCCTGGGGGAAGGTTAGGCCAGTGCACAGACATGCGCTAGCCTCCCTACATCAGCTCATGGATGGGAAGACCAATGAGTCGCGTTGGCCTAAGTTAGGATTGCATTCTGAATTGGAATGCTTTTCAAATATTGTGCATCTCAAACGTATTGCATATAGATCTTGCATCAAACAAGTTTGGCCAAACCTGGTCTGTAGGATCACAACAACTTATGCTAGTTAATGCTATAAAATAATTTTGCATTGTGAAATGATCCTCCTTTTTGTCTATGCTGAATCCAGGGCAGTCAGCGTATGGAGGAAATCTCTGGGACTTCTCTTGTAGCAGTTAGCAGGAGGGCTGAGGTGCTGCCTTTGAAACTTCTTTCCAAAAGACATCAGCCAGAATGAAATAGCTGGCTCAGCTGGAGACAAAGGGAGACGCTTTGCCTAGAGGCATTCAAGACCCTCTTTTTTCCTAATAGCTTCCTGAGAGACAGAATGTGGCTCCTGTTATGTTAAAGCTACAGACAGCATGCAAACTTACCTGGGAATGTGTCCTACTGAATACGGTGGCATTTACTTCTGAGTAAACCTGCAGTGAGGGCTGCAGTTGCTCAGTGGTTAAAGACTCTGCTTGTCAACCTGAACGTTGGCAGAATGGTGGTTTGAAATTCTGAGTACTGCACAATGGACTGAGCGCCCTTCACTTGCCCAGCTCCTGACAACTTAGTAGTATGAAAGCATGTAAACGCAAGTAGATAGTTACCACTTCTATGGGAAGGTAACTGTGTTCTGTGTGCCTTTGGTGTGTAATTATGCCAGCCACTTTTGGTCTGGCAATGGGGAAGAGCACTGCCTTTTAATGGCTTTAGACCAATTTAAGAGTTTGTCAGGTCATAACTAGCAAGTTGTGGGCAACACCTTTACCTTAAACATGCAGTGGTATACTCTAGTATACTATTCATATTGATCAGAACTTTTTTAAAGTTCCATTTTCCAGACATTATATCCTGTTTTGAATTTTGGGAGCCCAAAGAATTTGAAATATGTAGATCAGTGGTACTCAAAGTGGGAGTCGGGACCCCCCAGATGTTGGGATCTGCCATAGAGTCACCATATGTTCCAGAAAACCAGGTGTGTTTTGTCATGGGATTGCACTCACATACTTGTGATGATGGAGGGATGATGACAAAGGGAGAAAGATCTCTGTCCACCCCACAAAGAGTGTCCACTGCCTTAAAGTCCATTGTGTTCAGTGGACTTTACTTCCAAGAAAGTGTGAATAGGATTGTGGCCTTATAGGGTATACACATATCCATGATAGGGTATTACACGTATACAAGGATATACATGTGAAGATTAAAAAATCATTAGATTAAAGATACATTAAAGATAAGGTATTACACATATACAAGGGTATATGTGTCAAGATGTGGGTGAAATGGGCAGGGTGACTGGACGTCATAAATGCAAAAAAGGACAAGGCCCCCAAAATGTCGGACATCCAAGAAAAATAGGACATGACAAAATAAAAGCCAAAACACTTATGTATATTGCTTTCATGTGATGAAAACACTGTATTACTTATAATTTATTACTTACTAGCAAAAAGCGTACCCGTATTGTGGGAGTAACATTTCCTCATACGACATCCCCCACGGTGCATCAACACCCCATGCGTATCAACACCCCATGCACAACTTCCCCCATGCACAACTTCCCCCATGTGCAACTTCCCCCCATGCACAACTTCCTCCCTTGTGCATCATCCCCATGTGCATCATCCCCCTTGAGCATCATCCCCCATGTGCATCATCCCCAGGCACAACTTCCCCCCATGCGCAACTTCCCCATGCGCAACTTTTCCCATGCACATCTTTTCCCATGCACATCTTTTCCCATGCACATCATCCCTCCATGCGTAACTTCCCCCCATGCACAACTTCCTCCCATGCGCATCATCCCCCCATGTGCATCATCCCCCATGAGCATCATCCCCCATGCGCATCATCCCCCATGTGCATCATCCCCAGGCACAACTTTCCCCCATGCGCAATTTTCCCTCCATGCGCAACTTCCCCCATGCGCATCAGTCCCCCATGCGCAACTTCCCCCATGCGCAGCATCCTCGCCAGTGCAACCTCTTCCTCCGAACAACATTCCCAGCGCACCAGGCACCGAGCATCAAATTGGCTGGATGTTGGTCAGTCTTCCATGTTTATAGGACAGAAACACGTTGACCCCTTTTCAGCCCCTGAAGGGTTAAATTTCTCTACCTGGATTCTTGGTGGGTGTTCAGGTGACAGAAGGATCCCTCCCAGAATTCCATGCTTCAGGCCCAGCAGTTGGGGCGGAATGTTGATGAGTCAGCAATTCTCCAATGCAAAGTATAGGGAGAAAAACGCGTTGTGCCCCTTGCAATTTCTGAAAACCGGTTCTTAGTGCACCCCTCCGTCATGGAAGGAACACCCACCCCATATTTCACGCTTCTAGGCCCAGCGGTTTTGGCAGGGCGGTGATGGGTCAGTGAGTCAGTCAGTGAGTGACTTTTCTCTTTTATATATATAGATAATTTACTAATTACAAGAAAGCTACATGCTACCTGCTCCGAAGGGAAAGGAGGACTTCAAAAACTTTTTTCCAAGACACAAGGCTAAATTAGAGGGCATGTCCTGGAAAAAAAGAGGACATATGGTCACTTTCAAAATGGTTGGGGAAGCAGGTGAGACAAGTGAGGCAGAGCCTCCCTATTAGAATCCTTTGAAATGCACCACTGTCATGAGTTCTTGGGTATCTCACTTGGCAGCGGTGCTTTTTGAAGGACTCCCAAAAAGAGTCTTGCTTGGGTGGGAAGCAAAGGACTCCTCCCGACTCCTCACTTGCTTACTCTGATGCTTTGCTGTAAGAGTTTCACAGTTGATTCAAATATGCTTCTCCCCTTCCTGACAGCAGCCTCCTCTGTCAGGTTGGGGTAAACTGACACACTAATAAACTGTCAACACATAATTATGCCAAGGATGTTTTTGGCCTGGCTTCACCACAAAGGAAGTGAAATAGTCAAATATTAATTGTTGTACCGGACGTGGGGTAGTTGCAGTCTGGTTTTTGCTTTGTCACCTGCTGCGCCTCGACATAATTCCTTCCACCAGAGCTGTCAATGAAATTTCCCGGAATCTGCCATAAGTGCTAATGGGTTTAGCCGACGACGATATACATATTGTTGTGGGCAGGCCCTACACGAAGCATATGTGTGTCGAGAGGCTGTTCCTGCCCCAGAGAGATTATTGCTCATCTTATTTTCACACAAGCCTTTTTATTGGCATATATTTATGCTGCAAACTCCCATTACACTAAAAAGGCAATAAAGGGATGATGTTGGTGCTCTTTAAGGATTGGATCATTACAGTTTGTTCCAAAAGGCAATATAAATGTCTAAGCTCCTATAAATACCTCAACCTTGCTCCTTATCTCCCCAGTAAAATTGGCAGTTCCCTAACCTCGGTACACTGTCGGCCCGTAATCTTTCTTGTCTATCTGGCAGAAGCTCTGTTTCTTAGTTTCCTTGATAGGAGAAGGATGCCAGACAGACAACTTACAAAAAACAAAATCATGCTTGCAGATTGTTGGTGTGCTTGTTTATCTGTAGTTTTGCCCAACCATGCAACATCAGTTTACTATATTAAGATAATATAAAGGAAACAGACTAATTAACAGCAGTTAATTAACTGCTTTTAATTTATCTGAAAATGGTATTTAACTAATCAGTATGTGCTCATACCTGGTGACCTGTTGGAAGAATTCACAGCATTCCTATTGCCTATTTTAAACTGAGAGAAGGGTCCTGTTCCTTTATATCAGAGGTCTCCAAACATTTCCGCTAGAGGGCCACATCAAATATCTGGCACTGTATTGAGGACCAAAATTAAATATAAAATATAAAACCAACTCACACCAGAGAAATAAAGCATGCACTTTAAGGGATTCCCCATCCCAAAAGCAGCTTCGGGTGCAATCCAGAGTAACTATGGGGAGTCCTTGCTCCGGTGTAAGAACAATTTGCTCTGTATTGCAATATAAATTTCCCATAGGTTTTCCCTAGGTGGTGCAGTAACTACGGGTACATGTAATGTTTCTTAACGTGCTCCTGTAGTTACTCTGGATTGTGGGTTACTTAAATATACAGCAGATACTATAGAAGCAGCACCTCACAGACTAAGAGCACAATCCCAACCATGTCTACTCAAAAGTAAATCCCATTGTGTTCAGTGGGACTTACTCCCAGAAAGTGTCTTTAGAATTGCAGCCTTAGGCTTAGGTTTAGCCCTTAGGATTGTGAGAAAGAAAGATCAGCAATGCATGATGCAAGAAAGATTAACCTCCCTTTTCTTGTGCCATGGACCATGATCCAAAGGCAGGATCAGGGTGGCCAGACAGCCATGAGACAGCCCAGCTTGCTGATCCCTGAAACTCACTGGTAGCACTCAGTGTGCAAAAGGCAGGAAATGGATTCCAAGGGGGCAGGGTGACCATATAACCAGAAATTTCTGGATTTGTCCTCTTTTTTAGCCTCCTGTACGGGTGTCCTCCAAAAGGGCTTCATTGTGTCCATTTTGGAACTTTGCAATGGTGTGCAGAAACCCATCATGTCACATGTCACTGGAGTCATATTGAAGAGCAGAGTCCAATGCCAAAATCAGTTTCAAAATATCTCCTTCCTATCAATGTTATAGCCAAAAAACTAAAAATAAAAAATATGCATTGAGCTCAATGGGAAAGTGAAAGTGCCCAATATTGTGGCTTTACTCATGAGTAGGCAAATGTGCTATTTTCCGCCATAAATGCCAGGCTGAGAGGAATCCAAAACCTTGTCCTCCTTTTGAGGTTTGGGCATCTAGTCACCTTGCAAGGGGGTAACTGCAGACCTGGGTACCAGGGCATCTAGCAACTGAGTACCTGCACTGCTTTGATCTGATTAACGCTCCTTCAGCTGTTTTTAACTTGAAAAATCCCAATTGCACGTCTCCAGCCATCTCATTTATTTTGGCCTTAGGTCTTCGATGCATCTTTAAAAGAACTAATTCTTATCTTAAACAGCTTTGGAAAAAAAAACTGTATGTCTCCAATAACGTTAGCGGAGCCGAAGGAAACAGTACTCTTCAGGAAGTCTCCCAGACTAACTTTGAAAAGTTTTCTTAGAAGGGAAGCCAGATTCATTGGCTTCAAAATGCTAAAGATTTCTCGAAGACAGAAGGTAAAAGCCTTGTCCGAGCGGAGTGTCAGTCAAAAAAATGGTTTGGATGTTGATGATGGCAGCTAATGGCAGCAAAATTGGTCTGGAAGAGAGCAGCAAGCTTGGCAAGAAGCCAGTTATAAGTGACCTCTTGAAAACTTAAGCAAAAGCCTCCTACGCGCATAGAACCTGTCATAACTGTGTGATTGGAATCATATGCTCAGCCTTCCTGGGGGGGAAGTGGTGGGCTGGTGAAGAAAACTCAGTCTGCCTAACATTTTCCAGCATTGACACTGGTTCTCATTAGCTGCTGCATTGCATTTTTAACATTCAGCTCAAGATGATTTGCATCCAGCACTTAATGCTTTAGACTTTATGCCTAGTGCTTCAGACTCTATGCTTCAAACACTATGCTCATTTCATAAAAAATGAAACATTTCATTTCTGGGGTGAGGTTCCCCTTTTCTCTCTCCAGCTCAGTGATTTTTAATCTTCCTTATCTCATGGCACACTGACAAGGTACAGCATGCCTCAAGAAGGGGGCTCAAATCCCGCAATTGCCCTACTAATGTGCAATGTGCCTATTAAGGTGCCATAACACACTGGCTAAAAATTACTTCTCTAGCTTCATTTTAATTAATTTGCTGCAGGCCAATTTCAATCTGCATTGGTGCAGCCAGGCTACATGCATCCAAGCTAGTCCAGGAGGAACCTGAAGACATGGGGTAATGTTCCAGCCACCGCATGGGGCTCCTCAGATCCACACCAAGTATATTGGAGCACATCTAGGAAGCCCCGTGGGGTCACCCATGAAACAACCCTGCCTATCTCAGATCTCTCCCTTCCACTATCTCACCCAGCCCTTGGATTGCTTGGTATGACTTTACCAGTGCTAGCTTGTTTCAGGGTCAGATGCAGCACTTCTGAGCTAGCATAGTCCTTTGGCTATGTCCAGCTGGCACACAAGTAGCCACAAATGTGCTTTCCAGTTTCCTTGCAAAGCCCGATGCTCTGATCTAACTTAAGTTTCATAGGTTCAAGCAGAGACTTGCAACCAAGGCATCTGCCGTGCGTGTTTGAGCCCGAGGAATGGGCAGGAAACCAAAGCTTATGACTCAGTATCTCGCAGTACTTGCAGACGTAATGTAGGAGGAAAAATATATGCAATTTACCCAGGAGCACTGAAATGCCTTGCGTACTTCTATAAAATGAGCAAGGCTTTCCGTGGGTTAAGTACACTGGCATTGTTCTCACCTGAATGTGTGTCCTTGCAAAGGCAAGCATGACTTGAGGAATTGTTCCCATGCATCATAATGTTGGATGAGATAATGCTGTTCCTATTTCTCCTGCAAACCTTTGGCTGAAGTATCACAAAAGACATTTCTATGCAATGCTTTTCTATGACTTTAACAGCCCTCACAATTTTTCCCCAAAGTACCCAGGGAGTGAAGTTTGGAAAGGTTGTGAGGCTTCACTGTGGGAGATCTCTAACACCTTTAAGAGGACGATAGCTACCCTGTTGTGGTACTCACTCTTAAACTGAGAAATACCCACAGAGAATCTACCGAAGAGACCTAGTGCTAAAAGGCACACTTTTATCTTCTGGACTTAACCTCCATTCTGATTTTATTGAAATAGCTTCTCTCGGCATTCGCCTTCCAAAACTTTCTTTGGGGGCAGTAACAGGGCATTCAAGCAGGATATTCCCTGGCCTGAAGTCTGATGCAATTAATACACATACACCCTAAAGCTGTACAGGCATCCCCCACTAATTGGACGGGTTAGGGACTGGAGCACTGTCCAAAAGCAAAAACCATTGAAAAGTGGAACCAAATCTTTTTCAATTTATAAGTGTTGTATCCAATGTTTTGTAGCTAGTAAATTGCGAAAACCCTTTTATTTTTCAAATTCCTGCTGCCGCACAAAGATTTCTGCAAATTTATTCTCATTTAACTCGTTCAGGAATGGGATTAGACCAGGAACTACAGCATGGGGAAGGGCAATTTTGGCCTTTAGAATAGGCCAAAGATGTTGAAAGATGTTGAAAAAGTGGAATATGCATTCAGTGAATGAGTTCTGGGTGTGATTGAAAGGTGTTGAAAGAGTGGATCACTGGAAAAAGAACTATCAGAAAGCAGGGGATACCTGTACTATGTATTTGTGTGGCATGCATATATAAGCTTATGGTCTCCCTGCATCACTCTTTATGTTGGTACATTGATCTGAGCAATGTAGATAGAGGGCATACTCCACCTTCCCGTCTTCAAATGAGAAGAGAGAGGACAATGAAAATGAATTACTATAGAAATGGAAAGCATGGATTTACTTGTCCCAACGACTCCCCAAAAGCCACTCCCCAAGTCAAGTCATTACTTGAACCACTATAGTTTTATTGTTTTATAGAATTGGACCCTGAAAGATAAGATATCCATTTTGTTTGGTACCATCTAGTAGTCTTGGCCATGTCTGAGTTCTTCAGTCTTTTTTAAGTATTTGAGGTACATTTTGAATATGTTCTCAGCTTGATCCTTTTATTCTTGCCCTTGAAAGTTGTCTTCTTGTCAATTAGCCCCTACAGAAAGGAAGTTTCCTTTAAAAGGAAAAAAGAGGAGAATATCTTTGACTAACGTAGGTCTTAGGCAGGGGGTGCTTTAATTGGGGCAGGGTAGAATGCTTGCTGCTGATCTGCATTTGTATAAGATGTATGGTAATTGCACACTGGAAAGTTACTTGCATTGATTTCAGTAGAGTTTAGCTTTGGTTAATGCAAGATTTATAAATATATCATTTTCTTGCAACTGGGTCAAGGTGTTTCATGTGATAATAGAAGGAAAGATTTTTAATTTTGATAAGGTAGGTCGTCATGTGCAGAGCTGCCTATGTTGTCCAGCAGAGCATTTCCTTCAATGAACATCAGTTTTCCCAGTTCCTTGACAACTAAGAGCCCAACCCTATGGTTGTCTGCTCAGAAGTAAGTCCCATTATAGTGAATAATTACTCCCAGCAAAGTGTGGATATGATTGCAGCCTGTATATTCTAATAATCAAACATTTCTTTCCAAACAGTGATGCACAGTAGTAGGTCTACGTGTACCAGTATTAGTCTTTTGAGTGGCAATTTGCTAAGGAGTGGAATTAGACAAATATAGGCATGAAACATGCAACATTAACAATAAAGCTATGAACCACACATGACATGTGACATAGATTTATTTACTATTGCTATCTGTGACACATGATGATAAAGAGGAGAAGGAGGAAGAAAAAGTCATTGCCTACTACATCTTCTGCAGTATGGCAAGCTGGGTCTAGACCCTTAACCACAGAACTATCTGTTTTGTGAGGAGCAGGAGGAAGACAACATATATACACCCCTACTCTACACTTTTTATTTTTGTAACAATTTTGCCACTGATTTATTATGTGATGGCGGCTTGGGAAAGCTTTTCAGCTAACCAAGTTGGTGGTAAAACTGCTTTCATTAAATACTGCTTTCAATAAATTGTTTGCTACTTAATAGATATAAGCAATGTACCAAAATACTGTATTTACTTGAATCTGATCCACCATTGAATCTAATGTGCACCCCAATTTTGGAAACAAAATTCAGCTGAATTTTGTCCACGTTATATTTGAGTAAATATGGAATTTATACATACCATATTTGTATCAGGCTTATACTACCGAGCTTGCTTATTGGTGGCAACATGGGTGGACTTAAAGCAATGTGGTCAACTGGACTGAATTGGGCCCCACAACTGTGGGGGAGCTATGCTGGGATGGTAGTGTGTCCAAAGCCACAATCTTGTTCTGTGGCTGACAGTCTGGCTTGAAATTGTTCATGCTGAGGTGTCAGAAGAAGAACACAGTGACTGGAGATTTGTTGCTGGGCAGGCCACCCTTCTATCCCTTGGTCTGATTGACCTGAAATCAGATACCTGGACATCATTATGCTGCTGCCACCTACTTCCAAATGCCACACTTTGCATGGGGTGTGATTAGCCCCCAACTCATTGCTGCTGCTGCTTCTTGTGCCAGGGAGTGGGACAGCAGTGGGACCCTGGAAAATATTTTGCTTTGGGATCACACAGCTCGCAAGGCTGGCTCTGTGTAGCATCATTATAGTGAATAGAGATTACTCCCAGTAGACTGTGGATATGATTGCAACCTGTATATTGTAATAATCAAACATTATTTTGCTAAAGCATGTGGGCCGCTTTCGGCAATGCACACAGGGTGGGTGATGCCGTTACTAGCAATTTTAAAAAAAATCTTAATATTTTTGAAGATGATGTTATACCATCCAAAGTATAATTTCCTGCAGAATGCAATATCTGCATCTGGAATATCTCTTTTCTAACATATGTTATAGCCAAAAATCAGGGTGTGTCATTGGTGCATGACCGTGCCCACTACCCAGGATGTTGCCCCACTCTCTGAATGGAAGGATCTCCATCATGGGGTGACATGCTAACTTCCCGCATTTGAGTGAAGCAAATCCTAGCAATGTCACTGCTCTCCACACCCAAAATGTATAAAACATAGAGAAGCCATCTCCTGTTCTGCCTGTACAATATATATATATATATATATATATATATATATATATATATATATATATATATATATATATATATATATATATATATACAGATTTTGTTACAAGCTGTATAAAATACAAATGTGACCAACCAGATATTACCAAATATTTAGCAAAATACTTTCAAACGTTTCAAAAGGATGCTGCAGTCAAACACCTGGAAGATCCAAAGCTGGAAAGTAACTTGTTCTTTTTTCATATATTTATATGGCTCTTTTGGACAGTTCCTGTTTAAATGTAGATATCACTCAGTACTAAGAAAAGTAGAATGGATATTTCTTGGATTCATGGGAGGGTATTGTTGAAAAATAACACCTTGAATTGTATCTGGGAATTTGTAGCTAGTCAATGAACAAAAGCACAGAAATATAAAAGCACAGAAGGAAATAAAACAATTTTGTGCCAGGTTAGCAAAGCCACTGTTGTTGGCTTAAGAAAAGTTTAATCGAACATTTTTGAAGCGCAACAGGCTTAGGTGAGGGAAATAGCACAAGAGAATAGTGGAATCTCTCGTGATATTTTATCCATTATTTTTCTCTCAATTTTGAAATTAGGAAATTAAATGGAAACAACAGGAGGCACCCTACTTTGGTGTGATTTCCTTCCCCTATGATCATGAGTTTTTATTTGCCATGTATGGCCCTGCTGTCTCCAGTTTTAGAGGAGCCCAGCAAGAAACAAAATTGTTCTAAGTGTGGGTGGGCAAGTCAATAACTTGCTTTCAGCCAAGATAGTGGAGCTTTTCTGTCTCGAAAGGAGCTTGCCCATGTCAAAGTATGGAATAATAATTTTTAAAGAACAAAATAATAAGGAACTGAGAAAAGCACTCCAGGAGCCTATTCTCAGTCTCCTCTTTTATAATGCAAAACCATTTGCAGTTACCACCAAAGGGACGGGAGCTATAATAATCTAATGTCAAGGTGATAATAACAGAAGGGAATTCCATCATAATGTGAAAGCTAGTTTTAGCAAGGGGCAAAGATTCAACTTTTGTTACCGGGAAACAAACATAATTATTACTATTTATATAATGCTTTTCTTTCATAAAGAAATCATAATGGAGAAGCTCGTAGGCACCTGGGTAGCTTCAGCAAAGCCAGTTACATCCTATATTTTCAGATGCTGCCCAGTGGAACCTAACAGTCTAATCACATGCAGTGGCATAGCTAGAGAGGGTTCAAAGCACTAAGTTTTGCAGGGAACTTCAGTGTGGTGTGCAAGTGATCCTTTCCCCACAACTTCAGAGCCATTCTGGGTGTGGAGAGCAAAACAGAGGCATCCGCTTCATTGGCAGAAGGGGGGAAGAACAACAGGATTGTGCTGTTAATCAACGATTCATCTGAGTTTTGAGACAAGTGCAAGAGCCCTATCATCATCATAATCACCGAGATCCAGAATGCCAAGAGGAAAGCTGTGCAGGGCTTCTTTTCCAGCTGTGCAGCAACATAGCTTATGGAGAAGACGGTATTTATCCCCAGGGAAGATATGAATATTGAGCACAGACAACTGATGAGAAACTAATATTGCAATTTAAATGAAAAAATACTTAAGCAAACCTACATAAGAATGCATCTATCTATCTATCTATCTATCTATCTATCTATCTATCTATCTATCTATCTATCTATCTTATCTAATCTAATCTAATCTCTATAAAAGATATAGATGTCTGCATATATTTTTGTATACATGTAGAAACATCTAAGGATGTGTAGTCTATTGAATCCTGTTACCTTGTACCTCCCAGTCCTAACCATGGCTTTGGTTCAGCCCCCAGTGAGCCCAGTTACATTCATGGGATGAGGTCAACGTAAAGTTTAATGGGCCCCTCTTTCTGACTTCCTCCTCCTCAGTCAGTTCTGAGCTATGCAGACCACCTATCCATTACTTCCAGTGGGAGATTCATGCCCTTGGTAGATATATATATATATATCTAGAAGCAAAGCCTGCTCTCTGAATCTCCTCCAGCAAGTTGCTTATAGAAATATGTTGCTAGGAATATGTGGCACAGAAAAGGGGAACTGTCTTGACTTACCAAGTGCATCAAGATGATTATGCAAGGAAAGAAAGGCTGTTGAAACGAAAAGGTGGGAATGGCTAAAGAGCCGTCTATTGTCAAGAGAAAAGACGAGCAGATGCCAGGTGTGACATATGGAGCTGGCGTCAGACAGCTAGAAGATGGATTGCTTGAATTAGTTGTGCTAACCTCAGGGAGGTTTGTGAAAGCAACTTTGCAAAGTCTTGCTATGAGAAGGATTCCAGGAATATAATTTGCATTGCCACACCAAGTCCATCCCTGTCCACATGGTCCTGTACAACCCACCTCTTGGTCCCTTACCCCAAGGTGACTTCCAACCACCTCCTCACATGCACTGAATACAGCGCAGACCAGTTCTAGTGCAGGTTAGGACAGGGTTGTCCAATGCTTAGGCCTTTAGCATTTGAAGCGTTTTAACAATAGACTTTATATTCTCCTACTCTTATTTCTGGTTATTTTGTTGTAGTTTTATATTGATTTTATTGTACATTTGAACCACAGCAACTCTCAGAAAGGTGCATAAATATTTATTTCATAAATACTGGCATGTATTAACAACCTTCCACTTAACAACTTTCCACTTAATGACCACTTAATGCTTAACAACCTTCCACTTAATGATTGACTGCGCATATGATGGTGGCCAAAGCACAACAAAGAAGCTCTTAATGAGGGAGTCAGGTCTCCCATTGCATGCGGCTGTCTATGCAACAAAGAGGCTCTTAATGCAAAGAAAAGGCACTCCATCTCCAGTAGCCTGTACAGCCACCTAGTGTCTGGCTGCAATCCTAAAGACACTTTCCTGGGAGTAAGATCCATTGAATACAATGGGGCTTACTTTTGAGTAGACATGGTTAGGATTGTGCTCTCTGTTACAGAGTTACTGTTCACACATAGATTGGGCTGAATGTTCACTTAATAACTTAATTGTGTAACAACGAGGATCAGAGAATGTTATCCCCATTGCTAAGCGATGTACACCTGGAATGAACATCCACTATAGGTTCTGATTCTCAAAGGTGTATCATGCTCTACAGCATATGAAATGTAATTTTTCGCTAGCTTTCCACAGTCCATTTTGGCCTGCTGGACAGAAGGGACATAATTTGACAGAGTATTTGCTTACGCATCTGTTTTTCACAAAGTACTATTTTTTCACACTCTCTTTTATCACGCACTCGGAACAAGCGACGTGCAACAATTCATTTACAGCCAGTGCCTGCATACAATCAGCAGTTTTACAAAGCCAGATTGAAAAGTCAAACCACAGAAGGAAACCATATTTTAGAAGCAAAGTAGTAGTAGCAACTAATATTTCTTCAAATGCTCTTCATTTTGCTCTACAGCTTTGCAGCATGCCATCAAAAGGACGTCATGTATTCTGTACTTTGCCGCGGGAGTGAATGTCATTTGACAGTCTGCTTTACAGGGAACATGTGGAAAAAATAAGATTTTACACATTGACAAAGACAGCCAGTATTCCAAAATGCATCTACTTGCATAAGCTTCTGAACAAAGAGGTTTTAAAAGTTAAATGGTTCTTGTTACAGCAAGACATATTTGTGAATGAAGCTCCATTTAGTGAAAAGAAATCAATTTTAATGGCTTGTTAATTGCCGTTCCCGAGTACAATTTTGCTGTATTTAAGTAACCTTTTTTTCCTGGTCTAAGCAAGGAAGTATGCATCTGTTCCTTCCCTTATTAAGGGAAGAGAGACTTCCTTTCTGAATTGGATCTGATGCCAAGGAATGTATTATTTACACACATAAGGGAGATTATAGGACTGTTCCCAATGTACGCTTACTTGTTTAGGCTGCAAACCTAATCTCCAGTTAGGCCAGAATCTAAACCTTGGTATAAATCAGGTGCTGAGCTGTGGGTGTCACAAAAGTGCCAACAGACACTTGTGTGCCACTCCTGGGGGAGATTTAGGCCAGTGCACAGACATGAACTTGCCTCCCTGTATCACATAAGAACTGAAGAACAGACTCCACTGGATCCAGCCAAGGCACATCTAGTCCAGTTTCCTGTATCACTCCGGGGCCCACCAGATGTTTCAGGAGCATGTATGACACCTGCATCCGGGTGCCTCCCTGCATCTGGCATTTTGAGGGTGTCCTCCTCTACACACATCCCTCATGGCTTGTAACCCATGATGGTCCTCTCTAGAAATTTGTTCAATCTCTTCTTAAAGGCATTGAGGCTAGATGCCATCACCACATCCTGTGGCAGAGAGTTCCACAGAACAACTACATGCTGGGTTCTGTGTATTTCTAACTCTGTCCGTTCTAAACCTCCCAACATTCAATTTTAGTGGATGTCCCCTAGTTCTGGTGCCACCCTATGTGGGGTTGCATTTGAAAATGGTTCAGAATTTGCAATCAGTACAAAATGTGGCAGCCAAAGTGGTTGCTGGAGGTAGGCAGTATTGTTGCTGAAAAATGTATTAATTACGTTTTGATAAACTGAGTCTCTAATGATGTCTTAGCAATAGTGATAAAATACTTCAAATAAGATGATTCAGTATTAGAACTATGCTTGAACCATGCTTGAACTTTGCTTGAACTATATCTGAACTATGCTTGAACTTAGAAAATTAGGCGATGCACTTATGACCCTAGGAGCTTAGGAAAGTTAGACAAAGACACACACACATAAAACATACACACACAACACAGAGAGAGAGAGAGAGAGGGGGGGGGGCTGGATTGTCTAAGAAACCATCTACTTCTGTACAATCCAGTTTGTTGCTATCAAGCTGTATGCAAAGAATGAACGAGACGTTGACTCATTGATACACCTGACAAGGATCTACAGTGAGGATATTGGGATGTCATTCGGCCTGGATAAGTGCAACTGAATGATCGTAAAGAGAGGAAAAGTGGTTAAGACCAATGGGGTAGAACTACCAGCAGGGTACATAACAGATGTAGAGACCAACTATAAGTACCTACGTATCCCACAATCCCATGGAAATCATGAAGAGGAGGCAAGGAAGACAGCAATATCCAAGTACCATCAAAGAATACGACAGATCCTGAAAAACCAGCTCAATGGGAAAAATAAGGTACATGCCATCAATACATATGCGCTGCCAGTCATCAGATACCCTGCTGGCATAGTAAGCTGGCCACAGAAAGAAATGGAGGCAGCCGATGGGAAGACCCGAAAACTCCTCACAATGCATGAGGGTTTCCACCCCACAAGTCTAACATCCAGAGACTATACACTAATCGGAAAGAGGGCGGCCGGGGTCTGATGAGCGTCAAAACTACTGTCCTGGATGAAACCCAGAATATCCAGGAATACATCACTGAGATGGCACCCAAAGATGAGCTGATGAGAGAATGTCTCCAGCAACAACAGCAACAGCAAATACAGAAGGAAGATCAAACTGAGGAAGTGTCCTGGCAAGATAAGACCCTGCATGGGATGTACCATTGCCAGATAACCGAAGTCACTGACATTGAGAAATCCTATCAGTGGCTGGAAAAAGCTGGCTTCAAAGTTAGCACTGAAGCCCTCATCATGGTAGCACAAGAACAGACACAGACCCTACAATCCAGAGTAACTACGGGAGCCCGTAAGAGACTTTATGTGTACCCATAGTTGCTGCACTACCTAGTGAAAACCTATGGGAAATTCATATTGCAATCCAGAGCAAATTGTTCTTACGCCGGAGCAAGGACTCCACGTAGTTACTCTGGATTGCGCCCTAAGTACCAGATCCATAGAAGCGGGAATTTACCATACAAGAGAAGACCCAAAGTGTCTTTCTGTGCAGAGAAACGTCAGAAACAATCCAACACATTGTGGCAGGGTGTAAGATGCAGGCAGGAACAGCATACATTGAATGGCACAACCAAGTGGCCGGCATTGTGTATAGGAACATCTGCTCTGCCAATGGACTAACCCCTCCCAAGACCAGATGGGAGACCCCTCTGAAGGTTGTGGAGAATGACAGGGCTAAGGTCCTGTGGGACTTCCATATCCAGACAGACAAGAAGGTACTGGCTAACCAGCCAGACATTGTGGTGGTAGATAAGGCCCAGAAGACAGCCCTGGTGATAGATGTAGCGATACTAAACGACAGCAACATCAGAAAAAAAAGCATGAAAAGGTGGAAAAGTATCAGGGTTTGAAGGAGGAATTAGAAAGGTTATGGCAAGTGAAGGTGAATGTGATCCCAATAGTGATTGGAGCACTAGGGGCTGTGACATCCAAGCTTGAAGAATGGCTCCAACAGATCCCAGGAAGTACATCACAACACTCGATCCAGAAAAGCGCATTGCTAGGAACAGCTAAGATACTGCGCAGAACCCTCAAACTCTCAGGCCTCTGGTAGAGGACTCGAGATTGAGGATAACATACATACACCACCCATGGACGGTGAGAAAACAATTTTTTATTGTTTTCGATAAAACACACACACACACACACACACACAGAGCTTGGGGCTGGATTGTCTAAGAAACCATCTACTTCCGTACAATCCAGTTTGTTCCCTCAGGTCATCAGAGGGAACAAATACCGCCACCGCTAGGGAGGTATGTGGGGCAATGGCAAAAAATAGGGCCTTCACAGTTGTGGCACCAAAGTTATGGAATTCCCTCCCTCTTGATTTAAAAACTGTTTCCTCCTTTGAAACCTCTTACCAAGGCCTAAAAACATTTCTTTTCATAAAGGCCTTTTGAACATCCAACCTTTTTAAATGCTTCCCACACTGCTTTTCAAGATGCTTCTGCCTCCTGCCACTTCCACTGTGTCCATTTTCTATAATATATATTTTCATTGTGGTTTTAACTGTTTGTTTTTTAATGTGGATGTTTTTATTGAGTTTTTTTAAGATTGATGTTTTAATGTTGTTGTTTTTAATTGATGCTGATGTTTATAATGATGCTTTTAGTGGATTTTCAGTAGATTGTCTTGAGTCCGCCGTGGAAAAAGACGGGATACAAATAAAGTATTCTATTCTATTACCACAGGAATGGGAAGACTGATAAGTTGTGTTGGCCTAGGTTAGGGTATATGGATTCTGGTTGTGGGAATAATTCATCAAACAGCTTCATCATGAGGTAGCACAAGTTGAGCATATGATATTAAAGTTGTTTGCCAAGCTTTTCTGTAAAAGTCCCAAATGCAAGGGTGGGATGATCATGGGAAAAGGATAAAGAGTTCAAGAAGAATAAGTTGAATTTCATCCACTTGCTATTTGGGATCACACCATCACCACAAACTCAGTATGCTGCTGATGGAGTTTGAAAGTCCTCTGTTGTGAAGGGCAGTGCTTGGAGGGCCTAAGCAAGTTGTCTGATCTTTTCCATCACCACAAAAGTCTATGAGAACAATGATCCGCGGGTGGGACTGATCATACATTTGAAAGCATATCTGAGTGAGGTGCTGAACAGATCCAGAGATCAGGATTTTGCTCAGTAACATCTGTTTTTCTCACTTGCCTCTAAAAAGCTTTCTAATCCTCAGACTACATGCTATCCATTTTGTTATTCTTTTGCTAGAAACCTGTATGCCCCTTTTCACGTGCATATTCAAAGCAGTCTGGGAAAAGGTAAGTATCCTAAAAATTAAGATAATAAACTATTTTACTTTGCAAAATATATTTCTCTTGTGATTTCTACCCCCTCAAATCTATAGCACTGAGATTTTTTGAAATATACACTACCCCTTGGCAATTGCATCATTTCATTCTGTGCTGTCATCAGGTGGAAAAGGAGCTTCCTTGGGGTTTAGATTATTTTTTGAATGTCCCCAGAGTTTTACCAAGATCATCCTAGGAAAGCTGTTCTGCACAATTAATTGTCTTCTCCTCCATCTTACCTCTGCTACAGAATAAAGTGACCATTAAGAGGCATTAGCAATGTGCTAATGATTCCTGGCAGTAAAGAAAAGGATTTGTATTTTCAGAAGACCGTCACCTTTGTGGCCCTTTCAGTAGCTGCACCGAGCAGTAGAGTCCATTTCAAGCACTTAGGTATATGATTTGTGCCATTTTATCTCCCTCTTAAAAGGCTTCCTATCTTCCCACCTCATTCCAAAGGAAAAAAGGCCCCATGAAGAATCTTTAAAAAGGTAGATTTTTTAAAGACTCATGAGGTTGGAACGTGATTGCCGTAAATTGCAATGTACTCATTACAAACTTTCCAAAATAGAACATTTTGAAAGATATTAACCTGCTTTTGAAAATCATAAGTCTTTAGAACAATTACCTCTTCACAGGGTTGTTGTGAAGACAAAAAAGATTAAAAAACCATGTAAGGGTGAAATCTAGAGTAACTATGGGGAGTCCTTGCTCTGGTGTAAGAACAATTTACTCTGGATTGCAATATGAATTTCCCATAGGTTTTCACGAGGTGGCACAGTAACTATGGGTGCACACAATGTTTCTTACATGTTCATGTGGTTACTCTGGATTTGGCTCTGAGCCATTTGGGCATTTGTGTTAGCCTAGGAAAGGAAGATTGTAAATCCCTTAAATAAAATATATAAATAAATAAATTTACCTGTCAGTCTATTTATCCATCAGTCAGTCAACCATTCTATTAGTCCACTTGTCAATCTTTTTTCTTCCAAGCTTCTTTCTTCTTCTCTGTGTCTCCGCAAGCTCTTTCCCTTTGCACCCACCATCTTTTTCCTTTCTCACGGTGCTGCTTGTTTCCCCTAATGACCTGTACCATTGTCCGCTCCCCAGTTCCATTATTGCTGCCTGCTTCTTTATTTTTAATACAACTTTTGAATAGAGAATAGAGATATTTAAATGTGGTTAGTTTCATTGCATGAAATTATGCCTCAATTGATAGGTAAGGTAAAGGTATCCCCCGCAGGTTGTACTGCCAGTCATGTCCAACCATAGGGAGCTTGCTGATCCCCATTCTAAGCTGAAGAACCAGTGTTGTCCAAAGACGCTTCTGTGGTCATGTGGGCAGCATGAATATATGCTGAGATGGATGGAACACTATTATCTTCCCACCAAGGTGGTGTCTCTTTATCTAATTGCATTTACATGCTTTCAAACAGCTAAATTGGCAGGAGCTGGGCTAAGGATGGGAGCTCACCCTGTCTTGCAGTACTTGGGTCTTGAACTGCTGACCTGCTGATCAGAATTCAGGTCAAGAAGTGTTCTAAACCCAGTTTTCTAACCACTGAGCCACTGCAGGATGATATTAGTAAGATTTTAAAATTTTTGGCCAGATGTGGTATCACCCTTTCCATGCACATCACCCAGTGCAGCCCACACCCCTGCATCCCCTAGCAATGCTACTGTCTTAGGGCGCAATCCAGAGTTACTACGGGGAGTCCTTGCTCCGGTGTAAGAACAATTTGCTCTGGATTGCAATATGAATTTCCCATAGGTTTTCGCTAGGTGGTGCAGTAACTACGGGTACACATAATGTCTCTTACGTGCTCCCGTAGTTACTCTGGTTTGTAGGGTATGTTCCATAGCAAACCCATAGGAACCTGTTTGTGTATTACAGTGACTGACAATGGCAGTGAAGAATGAAAACATCCTCAATTGCAGTCACCAAGAAAATGAAATACATGTGACACAACAATGGATGTATCAAATAAACAGCATGATGGATAATATAGGGCAATGAAGAGTGGGTTGTAATACTGCAGCTCTCATTATTATAGTTTTAAAGGGCTTTAATGTGCACATTGCCTTTTATATTACTTTCTGAATGAATATGTTTGTAGTTTAATTTATTTGTATCCTACCAAGCAGCATAAACCGTTTCATAGACTTAGCTATATCATTCCAACCATTTTTATTTTCCCTTTAAAAGACTAAAATGGCTCAACCCCACATACCCGACAGAAACCCCCCTTGAAGAAGCTTTATAAAGGTTGGCCACTCAATGTAAAATATCTTCTGCATGTGCAATAAAAGAAGTACAGATGGCTCCCAAATGGTGCATGTCCAATTGTGGAACAATAGAGTTCTGTTATTCCTTGGATAAAAGTGTATCAAAGACCGTCTGGATCAGAGTGATCAATCTGGTTTGTTTTAGATTTAAGTGTATCCTGTTTTCTGACTCAGCAGGAAAACTGTCTGGACATTGCTTTTGAAGGTTAGTAATCATGATTCTGGCATTCTTTGATTAGCTGAATTATGATTTATTCCATTTACCAGTTCATGAGATAGTGCAGTATTAATCTTTTATTATTAGCAAGAAAATCTACAATAGCATATCTTGTTTCCAGAGGCTGCGACTGAAATTCAGAATAGAGTGCTACACTTCGCAGAATACACCAGTAGCCCAATCCACTGGTTATACTGGTA
Source organism: Cryptoblepharus egeriae (assembly GCA_030015325.1). NCBI lineage: Eukaryota > Metazoa > Chordata > Lepidosauria > Squamata > Scincidae > Cryptoblepharus > Cryptoblepharus egeriae. The sequence continues at coordinate 13,863,537 of JAREYC010000004.1, forward strand.
TTGTACAATCGTACAATAAAGCAAAAAACTGTGGGAAAGAGATATAATCATTGTCTCTCCTTGACTGTAAAAACAACTATCTAGGCTCAGAAGCATCTGCAGATCTTCAGGAAAGCAGCTTCTTTGGTTTGGTGTCATTCCCACCAACTGGTTTTGGGGTTTATTGCAGCTGATTCTGCTCCTCCTGGAGGAAAGCTTCTGAAAGTCTGTATCATCAGAAAACAGAAACCTCTACAGCTCAATGAAGCTGTGGCTTGGCATCTTTTAACACTAGCCATCTCCTCAGTCCATCTGCTTTCTACCTCTGAAAGGAAGAGCTTGAGACCTGTATACCAACAGCTTTCCAAATATCCCTGATTATATTGGATCTTTGTATGGGTTTTAGTTATAAGCCTTTCTGGGAGACATTCTTCACAAAAAAACAAAGGCAACAAAGAGTTTATATGGCATAGTGCTGTTGGATAACTCTTTCCATCCTTTCCAGCCATTTGCATGTCTATAATGCAGATTAGAGACAGAACTAGCTTCTTCATTCCCTAATCCAATGGTAGAAGCTGCAGTCACACAAAAAATAGGATTTGGCAGTTGATATCGTGGCTGTTCATCACACATGCAAAGCAATAATTGAATCTCAGCTTGTGACTGCAAAGGCAATCCTAGACTGCCTTTAGGTTGGTGCAGAGCTGATTCCATTACTTCCACTCTTATTATGGTGATTGACAATGTTATTGTTCTATTCAGTCTCAGGAGTCAATGTTATGATGATCTATATCCTTTTATGCTGCAATCCTAATCCTCAGTTAGGATGGCCTAAGCCCCAGCACAAGTCCTGTGCTGGCCTCGGGGTGTCACAAAAGTCCTATAAGGCACTTCTGTGCAACACTTGGGGGTGGGTTAGGCCAGTACACATACATGTGCTGGACTCCCTGCATCACAGCAGGAAGACCAATGAATTGTGCTGGCTTGGGTTGATTGCAATCTTAGGGCGCAATCCAGAGCAAGTTCAGCCTGCTCTGCTCTAACTGCTCTCTCCTAACTATTCTGTATCCAGAACATAAAATTATGCTGCATCCAGAGAGTCAGGAAGCCTGGGCTGCCCTAACTGCTCCAGACACCCCTCAGATCACACTGAACAAGGAACAGCTGTGGTAATTGCCTTATAAGAAAGCCCAGAAGTTCCTGACAACCAGTTACAGCTGCAGTTCCTCTAGTGGAGGGTGGATGTTTGGAGTGGCCTGCTGTATCCCCAGGTTAGTGGGCTGCCGTAGTTGTTCCATATCCTGAGGTTGAGAGGAAGGGGTTGCAGCTAGGCTGGCCAAGAACTCAGATTTTTGGTCAGCACTGCCATTCTTACTCAGGCCTTATCATGGACCCTTATGGGTCTACTCATTATTATACCTGCTCCTGAGGTGGTATAACTCTGAGGGCTGGAAGAGGGCATTTCTGCCTTGGAAACAGGCTCTGGATACAGAGTAACTGCTCTGCCCTAGGCAATGCTAAACATGCCCTCAACATGCCTCTCCTGAACTGCTTAGGGCAGAGCAGTTAGGGCAGAGCAGGTCCACCTCTCTTAGGGCACCCTATGTTGTCTTGCTCTGCCCTAAGCCTCTTCCAGAGTAACTGGGATGGAGCATCTTGCAGTTGCTCCACCCTAGTGATAGATAGGGCAACCCAAGGGCACGTATGTGGACAGATTAGTTGCTCTGGATTGTGCTGTTAGTTACTTATTGTTCTGTTTTAGATTTTGTATGTTATTTATGACCCGATCCTCTCTGGAATGCTATCTCCATCAACCTACTTGCTCTGGCAGGAACCTGCCCTGTATATGGGTCTACCCAACCATTTACAGACCTTGCTACTACAGAACACAAATTTTGTCAGTTCAAGGCCCAGTTATGATTGGGCCAATACTGTGTTCTTTTTGAATTATTGGTTTTATTTTTGGTTATATTATAGGCTGCAATCCTAACCTCCAATTATGCTGGCATAAGTTCTGTGCCATAACCTCCACTTATACCGGCATAAGTTTATATTTGCGACACCTGGAGGTGTCGCAAATATGCTGTAAGACGCTTCTACCCCACTCTGGAGGGAATAGACTAGTGCACCGGCATATGCCAACTTCCAACACCACCACAGGAAGATAGGCCAGGTAAATTAGGCTGGCCTAAAGTGGTTGGGATTGCAACCATTTTCTTTTTAGCTTGTGGTCAGCTGCCTTGAATGACAAATACATTAAGAAAAGTATCCTGTGAGAAGACAAGAAACATTATGACGCTAGGATGTATGCATTACAAGTGCTTTAACATGTATGGTATGATTTCAGAAGAGTTCTATGATATGTTTAGATTGTTGATGATCAAGGATATTATAAAACTAATGGTTTAATTCCTGCCGTATGTTCATTTTATTAGCAACATCTGTACATTGCCCACCCAGTCAGCCCAGGTGTTCTTGAAAAGCAAATGTATTTGTATGAATTGTGGGGGTGGTTGGGTGGGAATTTTTTTTCCCCTCCCTAGTCAAGAATGAAATATTACAACTACCTCAATTCCCATTGGAATATTATTGGCTTAGACACTCTTGAGAAATTATATCTAAGCCCAGAAATTTTTCAGAATGAAGAAGAAAGGGAATCAAACCAATTTTATTTTATCACTTTGACATTCAAGTCGTAGATTTAAGGCAGACTCATTACAGAATACTTCATGCTCAAAAATAAGGTGTTTTTTGGGGGGAGGATTGATCAGTGAAGATACATCACAGGCAAAGTGGCAGATAGCATCAATACCATCTCTACAAATATACTGTACGTGTACTCCAACTTAAGGGAAAGCATATTAGCCTCAGAGCCGCTATACTGTTTGCTTAGACATACACATCTCCCCTAATTAGGACTTTGATGTAGCTTTGCCCAGGCTATATAGGGAGCTATAATCATGGGCAACCTCTGAATGATGGCCACATCAGTCAGTCCTACATCTTGCTTTCATCTTGGCAGCCTGATGTCTGGAAATATTTTCCAGTGCTTAGATACGAATGACATCTTTGTCTTTATAGCTGATTATTAGCAGGTGCATTATATAAATCTGGTCTGTATTTGGAGGGGGGAGGAATATTTCAGAAGGTGCAACAACAATAACAGTAATCATATGAGAAAACTTCCTTTCAAGTATCTGCCTATATCCAGTCCAGGTTATCTTATCTGTATCTTCTATTTAAGGTTGCAAAGAGAGGAGCTGAAAAGCACAGAGCTTCAAGCAGCTTCTCAATGGTTGTCAGATACCAGGGTATTATAAATTCATCACACATTAATCATATATATCCACAGGGGAATTTGCTGTTCCATGACTTATCTGCTGTAGAAGAAAAATTTGCACAAGTCCCACATTATACCATTTATTTTATGGTTATAAATAATCAAATACAGTTTGTGACTCTGTGGTCTGTAATGCATTTAGATTGAGCTGGAACACGAGAAAACGGAACAAGTCTGACTTGTACTTGAAGTTCACTAAGGACTAGAATTCCCCCGAAGTAGGGAGAATTATTATTATATAGGGCACAGTTATGTTTCTCTCCAAACCCAAGGGACAGTATAGTATTGTTAAACATATCCCAGTGAGCACTGTTGATGGGAGTCAATATCTCTGGGTTGATTGGCAGACTCAGATGAGAAAGATCAAGATTTTTTATTTTTTTCAAAATTGGTTGTGTACTATCTGCTAAGGTTTTTCTTCCCTCCAAAAAGAAAAATCTGAAACCCCCTGATGCAAAGGGAAAAGTGCATGGTGATAATGCACAGCCAAATATGAATCTGCTTTGACAGAAATATGGTCAATAGCTTGTTTTTCACAGTTCGGCAAACATTTATTTCAAGGATGAGAGGAACACTCTGCGGAAGTCAGCCCTGCTTCAACACTGTGAGGTCAAAAATGTCATACAGAATAAATTCTTTCCCTCTACCCTCCAAGCTCACTCCCTTTTTTATTCCCAAGACCCTAAATTCTGTTTAGCAGTCTCTCTCTTTAAGACTTGCAAGGATAACACGAGGTAGGGGCACAAATGTTTGGTGTTTTGTTTTAGGCCTTCAGAGTTAGCCTGTGACTGAAATGGTGCTAAAGTGCCTTGGAAAGGATTCCTGACATCATCAAGAGTAAGGGCCAGAGCAGATGTGATGGGGTAAAGATGCGCATGTTGGGTCGACTCCTATATACAATATGTGGAAGTTTACTCTTTATTCAAAATGGAGTACATTGTGAAGAGGAGCAAAATTTGCCACTGGAAGCAATCTTTCCCAGATCAAATCACTTTTGGAGTCAAAGCTGAGCTCAGTGAGGTGAAGCAATGGATGGAGGTCAGCATCCCTATGCTGTTTTCATGTCATGTATTTCCCAACTGGGCCAGAGATCATCTTTCAAGTGGGAAAGTTTTAGGCTGCAATGCTAGCCAAGATGGGCCAGCCCAGTTACACTGTTACACCAGAAAGGTTTGTGCCGGTGTAAGTCAACATAGGCTGGCCCAAGACAGATGGACACCTGCCTCTCAACCTCAGGATACAGCAAAATCACACCAGCCCAGTGAGCCAGAGGCCTTGTATCTCTGTCTTAGGCTTAACTGTCAGGCTTAACTGGCAGGATATGGCCTCCTTAGGCCAGGTTTACTGGGTGGTTTTTCTGGTCTAAAGTGAGGATTGCATTGCCTTCTAGAAACAGAATCAAAGAGTTGCAAGGGACCCAGTGGATCATCTTGTACATCCCCCTGCCTGTAGCAGGAAATCCTAGTTTTGTGGGGACCCGTGTCTCGAACCCTGGCCTTCTGGTTATTAGGCACAGTGACTTAACCACTTGTGTTTCTTTCCCTCTTGTATTTAGCAGGGAAGAATTCATTCATTCGTTTGTTCGTTCATTCAATTCATTCATTTAATTTAGCCTTCCTCACTCCAGCAGTGTCTTCTCTCGTGGATTCTGCTAGTGTTCTTTTGCATCTTTTTAGACTGTGAGCCCTTTTGGGACAGAGACACATTAGCCATTAGTTAACCGCTTTGTAAACTGCTTTGTGAACTTTGGAAACTGCTTTGTGAATTTTTTGTTGAAAAAAATGGTATATAAATACTGTTGATGGATTGATTGAAGTAGACCCACCTACTTTGTATGTCTAGAGTTAGGGTTTAAAATGCACAGGCTAGGCTATCACTTCTAGTTTGACTATATAAAAAACCCTACTGGAGCAGTTCAAAGGTCTATAAGGTTGAACGTAAAACTTACAACAACAAGAAGCCACAGGGGAAGTCTACAAGTCGGACATGAAAATCATATCCAATGTGAAGGAACAAAGGGCCCAATCCTATCCATCTTTCAATGCTGAAATAGTCATGTGCTGCATCCTGTAGTAGAGGGAAGCCATAAGGGGCAGTGAGGAAGTTTTCTCCAAGTAAGGGAATGTTTGTTCCTTTCTGTCAGGGGTACATTTCTGCTGTATCAGCACTGTAAAGTTGGGTAGGATTGGACACTAAGGGTGCAATCCAGAGTAACTATGGGGAGTCCTTGCTCCAGTGTAAGAACAATTTGCTCTGGATTGCAATATGAATTTCCCATAGGTTTTCACTAGGTGGTGTTGTAACTATGGGTGCACATAATGTCTCTTACGTGCTCCCGTAGTTACTCTGGATTGTAGGGTAACTCTGCTCTCCAACTACTGGCATTCAGTGGCATCTCACCTCTGAACCTAGCACTCCAAGCCATAAAAGTCTGTTGTCACTGAAATTCCATTTCTGGTAAAAGCCCATGTGTGGTCTAAGCTTTCAGGCTGAGCTACAATCAACATGCAGTGAACTTATAGAACTCTGTGTGTGTGTGTGTGTGAGAGAGAGAGAGAGAGAGAGAGAGAGAGAGAGAGAGAGAGGTGGGGGGGGTTCGGGCTTTGGAGTCATGGCAATATTTATTCACATTTTTATCCCACCCTTTCCCCAAGGAGGTCAGAGTGATGTACACAGTTTCTTCCCTCCTTTTGTCCTCACAACAACCCTATGAGGTAGACAAGGCTGAGATATCATGATTCAAGGTCACCCAAGAAACGTTATGGCCGAGCAGGGATTTGAACCTGGGTTTCCTGGATCAAATACAGCACCAGAACCTCAACGCTGGGATAACACTCTTATCCTTGGCTGCTTGACATATTCATATATGTAGAAAAACATTGCCTGAATTCCTTCGCTGTCTGGCCCTTAGCTTAAGTTCAAGGTTCAGTGCCCTTCATTTGTAAATAGTCCAGGCTGCTTGGAATATCCTTCAAGAACGAGAATCCCAGACCTCAAGGCAACCCTCATCTTTCAGCTTGTGTTGCTTTCCCTGAGGGTTTCCAACTGTTCAGTGCAAAGGACTCTTCTGCTTCATTCACTGTATAATCTAGATACGCAATGCTATAGCACCCTTATAACGATTCCTGCCTTATAGGGTTCCATAATAATATATACCCTGAATAGAAGCTGGGTGTAAATAGAAATCGCTTGTCTAAAAATACAGGGATTTTTATAGTATACAGATCCTTTCCTCCCCCCTATCAATCCATCATTCTGTAACCACAGAGCAGGGGTTTGTTTCTCTGATTCTTTGCTGTTCAGCATTTTTTGCTAATGGAGCTACAGACTTATCTACCCCTAACCTCAGATCTACTCTTGCTTAATGTTTCATAATATATGACTATTGAATGTAGATTCCTTTCTTCTTGCTAGGGCTCTTTATTTCCCCGTTCATTCCCAGACTCATTACCTTACATTATGTACTTTGAATTTCATAAGCTACTTATCTCGCTCCTCTGTTCGGAATTTGGTTGCCCTCCTTCTTTGTTTTGACTGCCCCGGCACTTTCAGTCTTTGGCGAACGTAATCCACTTACCACTTCTTCTTGCTCGATATATAAAGTGAACAAAATTGATCCTAATACTAATCCTTGTGACTCTCCTCTAGTCACAGCCTTACATGCTGAACTCACATTTGTCATTACTTTCTGATGTTCAGGCAAGTTCTTTCTTCCTTTGAAGTCAATTATCTTTTTCTAAATTCCAGACAGGCTGTTTCTGCCAGACAGCTATTGGCCTACGTGCAGCAATCCAGAGGACACAGGAATAGGAACGATGACTCACAATTATATATAACCTCCAGTTGCAGCTATTTAAGAGGTGCACTAACTGTTTTCTTGATGGCCTTAATACAGCAAAGCATGCATTCGACGTGCTGGGTTTTCACATATTTGTGGACATGTTTTTCACTGATCATCCTCACCTAATCATTACCTCTAACAGCATCAGAGGATAGGATTGCTTTGGTAATTGCACCTACCCCAGAAACTGCACACCATTGTTCATTCATATTCATCTAGCACATGGGTCTCCAAACCCCAGCCCTGGGGCCAGGTGCAGCTCTTGTTGAGCCTTGGTGTGGCCTCTGGCAAGACCTTCTATCTGGCCCTTGGGCAAGTCTTGTAATCCACTCCAATACCTTCTTATATGTAAATTTATGTAAATGAATTCAAATTTGAAATGTAAATTAGTTTTCCAGGCCCTGACACAGTGTCAGAGAGATGATGTGGATCTGCCAAAAACTTTGGAGGCCCCTGATCTAGCAGGAATCAACCATATTCATTCATTAAACATATTCATCCAGCAGGAACACACATGAGGAATCATGTTTCCATGAACACGTTGACCTTGTTTCATTGTGATAGCTCTTGTTTCCTGGTATATGTTTAATGCACATTTAATTGTGGAGCGGCTTGTCAATCATCACCATACTGACACTGACGACAGACTGCTTTACACATGAAATGGCAGCCAACTGGTTTGCTCTTTTTTGTATAATTGTCCTATTAATGATGTTTTTAGTCTATATATTAATACTGTTAGCTGCCATGATTCAGCCTTTGGCTTAGAAAGGCAGGATATAAATACATTAAATTAAATTAATTGATCTGGTGCAGTGGTTCCCAAACTGTGTCAGTACCCACCAGTGGGCTTAGGGTCATCTCTTGGCGGGTTGTGAAATAGGGCAGATTAGGCTATGTGCATCAAGGGTTAATGAAGGTGCTTCTTGTGTGTGGGGAAAACAGTGCTTCCAAATCACCATTATAGCCACACCACTTGACATTTATAATCAAGCAGCAGCTTAATGGTTGCACCAGAAGGAAATCCCTTCAACCTCAGTAGTAAAAAAGAGAAGAGCAGAGGCTTGAGAAGCTAGAAAAGTGAAACACTATTTTTAAGCTCATAAACTTAGGTGGGTCCCAACAGAGTGTAATTTTAAAACATGGGTCCCAGTGCTAAAACCTTTGGAACCATTGGTCTAGTAGTGGGAGGTGATATGTTCATTGCTGGTATTTGTGATAATAAGCAGGTGCTCAGTGAAAACCTGGTTTCTTCACTTATTTTTCCATCTTACATCATTGCAAATTTCTCTCCTGGAAGAAGTAAAAGCCACGGGGCAGAGGAGGCTGATCTGACTTGGAAACATGATGGAGGGAGGAAATGGTTAAAACTTCCTTCCTTTCATGCCACAGTCCTGATCCTGCTTGGACGTTCCCTAGATCTAGTATTTAGGAAGAAAGACACACACAGGTGCAAAGCACATGTTAAACATATTGCTTGGGCCATAATTTGGGAGGTATATTCTTAACAATATTTTATATTTGCCTTAACAATCTCCTCACGGCTTCTTGCATTCTTCATGCTCCTGCGAAGCTCAGAGAGGCAAGGATGAGGATGGGGGTGGCATTTGGGAAGAATAAGACCCTTTGCATACTTTAAAGGGCCTGTCTAAAAATCCAGGTAAATTGGAACGATCGCTTTCCTCTGTCAGCAGTTTTTATTACAGCTCCGGAAATCCCATTATCGTTTGTTAAGCACGAACTCCCTTTTGTGAATCCATGCTGACTTTTCCTAATTAAATCGTTATTCCCTTTATTCTCTCCCTGACTAGTGCTTTGAGTACCTTCCATGCAACTGCCTGTCAGGCATATGAAATATACGAGCCTTTTGTTTTCGAAGATTTCCTCTCTTTTTTTTCTGTCTGGCACAAAGGAAAGATGATCTAGCACAGCACTAATATAAGGCACTGATGATCAGGTCAAGTTCCCTTGTCTGCCCCAAGCTTGCTGGTGTTGGTGAGAGAGCCTTTCTATATGGTCAGTGCTCTGGTTCTTTCTGTGTTGTAAAATATGATTGTGTTATCTGCAGTGGACCACAGACAGCTCCTGGCAGCTGAAGGCCTGGCATGCAGATACCAACCAGCACAACAATATGATGTTGCAAATCACTATAATTGTGCAGTGCAGTCACATAATTGTTGCACGAAGGGCCCAGGAGACCTAGTCTGGACATGAGAACTGAGCGGTGTCCTCATACAGGGAGCTCTAAGTAAATGGGTTAGAGAATGCATCACATCAAAGTCTGAGCTCTACTCATGCAGGCTTTGTTCTGCTTTCACTGCTGTCTTCTTCATTTGCACCCTATGGTGGTGGAGTCCTCTATACTGGATCAGAGTCAATAAAATCCATGTTTTGATACTATGCTGAGGATACTAGCTGGCCTTTCACTGTTACCTTCCCACTGAAATGCTACCTGGTTATCTATTGATGCATGCATGATTTCATGATTTTGAACTGCTAGGTTGGCTGGAGCTGGGATGAGTGACAGGAGCTTGTTCCATTTTGTGGCACTCGGGTCTCAAGCCCACAACCTGCCAACCTTCAGGATGGCAGGCACTAATCACTGAGCCATTGCAATTTCTGTTGGTTTCACTGCTGTCAATAAAAGGTTTCCATTTGACACATTTTTGACACATTTTTTGACACATTCCCCATTTCAAAATGGTTCTGCTTGTATAAAAAATAAAGGTGTCCACCACAGGTTGCCCTACTAGTTGTGACTTACTTTGAGAGCAGCGCTCATCCCCTAACAGTTCAATTCTACATGTTTTTTTCCTTACATGTATGTCCCACTGAATTCAGTTAGACCTATACAGGTGGGGCCTCTGTATCCATGAGAGAGCCATTCTTGGATCCTCTACAGATCTGGAAAACCACAAAAATCTGCAATGTCAGGCATCTTTAAAAGGTCCTGAGATAATCTGAATTCAGGTCTGTTCCCTGCAGAGGCAGTTTGTGTCCACCCGTGATCTCTGTGGACTTCAGAATGTTTAATAAAGGCAAAAGTATCCAGTTTCTGGAAGAAAAAACCTGATGCACTGTTATTAAAAAAAAGCAGGAGGAGGATAGGATGTTACCAAAGCAGCAAATTCCCCCTCTCCACACCACTGAATTAGTCCAATGGAAAGGCAGAGCCGATACAATTGGATCCAGCTGCATTGCAGAGCTGGGCTAAGAACAGGAGCTCACCCTGTCTTGTGGGGCCAACCCGGGTCTTGAACCCTGGCCTGCTGGTTAACAGGCACAGTGTCTTAACCGCTTGCACCACCCACAGCACTGTTATTAATGTCTTATAAATTGCTTTTTAAGCACACTTACCTGGGTGTAAGTACTATTGAACACAGTGAGACTTACTTCTGAGCAGACATGCTTACAATTGCACTGTATGTCTCTGTGAGGCATTTTTGATTCATGAAGAGGCTGCAGGTAGATATGTGCAGCCTTTGTGGGTTTCAGAAAAAAAAAACCCAGATGCCAGGTGACCATATAGAAAGGAGGACAGAGTGAACTAGGTGTTGCTTTTTAAACCCTTCAATATTGAGCTGAACCTGCCTAAATTCTATCTTCTATGAAATGGTTAAAGGTACAGACACTCTGTCCTCCATTCTATATGGTCACCCTGTAGATGTGACTTCAGATATGCAATCCTTGGATTTATAGTCTCCACTTGTACTTCTAACAAGTACTTGTATTTCTAACTCCACTTCTACTTCTGCACATCCTAGTGTGAGTAGGATTGCTGTTTAATTCAATTTATTTTACTCCAGAGTAGCCCTATTGGAATCAGTGGAACTACTCACAAGGAAGTGGACTGAGTTTGCAGCATAAGCTACTAGTTCTGGGAACCAAATTGAAAAGGAGAAGGTGTACTCTTCACACTTTCTTGTCACAAATGATAAAATATTAAGTAAGGGAACAGAAGGCAAAGTTACACACTATTCAACACTTGCAGAGCGCTGCATCCACAGGTGCTGTTTTTATGGATGTAGATCATAAATCTGTAGGTTACTCAAGTGATTAATTCTTCCTCCATATCGCTTGGTGCCTTCCCCACCCCATCACTCCCCCAGCAAGTAGGATCCCAGCTGCTAGGAAAGTTCTATAATTTTTCATACATTACAGTCTCTTGATTATGTGTCAGGTCATGACCTGAGTTGCGTTTTTTTTTTAATATCTCTTCCTCCTCACGAGGGAAATTTCCATGTATTTCCAACATGTTCCTGACATGTGTCACCTTTTGCCATTCCTTTATGAAATCCATGTTTAATTTCCCCTTTAAGAACAAATCCACCTGAGTGCACACACACCTTCCATCTTTCTTTCTGGAATAATCTTCCAGCGGTGTCGTTTGCATCCACAGAGGATGGTCCTTCAAGGTCACAGCTAACATCATTGTTATTAAAGCTGTCTTTTGATGCGTCTGTTTAGAGGAAAGACTGACTTCCTGTCACTCTCAAAAATACGCTCATCTTCCTGCCAGGGTTTGCCATCAACAACTTATAAACAGTAAGAGATCTGTAATTATAGTTGAAAGGAACAGACAATGGTATTCATAGAAATACCTGTCATTTTAAAGTGCTGCTAGAGGTTCAACTTCCCATTTCTGATTCTTCTCTTGCTCTCTTTACTTTATGCCAACGTACATGAGCTTGAGACACAATCAGTTGGAAGCACTGGGATGTTACATCTTAAGATGCATTGCGAACTAGAGGATATCCACTAAAATTGAATGTTGGGAGGGTTAGAACGGACAGGAGATATTTCTTTACCCAGCGTGTAGTTGGTCTGTGGAACTCCCTGCCACAGGATGTGGTGATGGCATCTAGCCTTAATGCCTTTAAGAAGGGATTGGACAAACTCCTAGGGGAAAGGACCATAATGTGTTACAAGCCATGAGGGGTGTGTGTAGAGTTGGACACCCTCAAAATGCCAGATGCAGGGAGGCACCCAGATGCAGGTGTCATATGTGCTCCCTGAAGCATCTGGTGGGCCACAGTGTGATACAGGAAGCTGGACTAGATGGGCCTGGGCCTGATCCAGTGGAGGTTCTTCTTAAGTTCTTATGTAAGCGCATGTCTGTGCACTGACCTAAATCTCCCCCGGAAGTGGCGCACAAGTATCTTTTGACACTTCTGTGACATCCCCAGCTCAGCACCTGACTTATACCAAGGCTTAGGTTCTGTCATAAGTGGAGATTAGGACTGCAGCCTAAACGAATAAGCAGGCATTGGGAACAGTCCTATAATCTCCCTTATGTATGTAAATAATACATTCCTTGGCAATAGATCCCATTCAGAAAGGAAATCTCTCTTCCCTTAATAAGGGAAGGAACAGATGCGTACTTCCTTGCTTAGACCAGGAAAAAAAGGTTACTTAAATACAGCAAAATTGTACTCGGGAACGGCAATTAACAAGCCATTAAAATTGATTTTTTTTCACTAACTGGAGCTTCATTCACAAATATGTCCACAAGCTTCCACTATTTATTTTAAACAATGCTTTTTCACACTAAGGTGTTGCTGAAGGAAGCTAACATGATTGAAAAACAAATAACTAGAATAAAAAATTCAAAAGGTAAACTTGCAGTATAAGAACTGCACACAGAGAAAAGTGATACAGTAGCAGCAAACAGAAATAACATCACCATTAAGATGGGATACTAAAGGTTGTTGTTGTTCAGTCATTGTTGTATCCAATGATTGTGACCCCATGGATGTAGCATGTCAGGTCCCCCTATTTTGTACTAATGTCTGAAGTTTGTCTAAATCCATATTCGTTTCAACCAGAGTCAAAATTGTAGTAGTGCAGTGGCTTAGCTAAAGGCAGTGCAAAGCACAAAGGGTGCAATCCTAACCTAGGCTGGCACAACTCATTAGTAGAGACCTACAGAAGGTGAGGTTATTTTTGCAGGTTCCTACTCCTTGGTCTTCCCATTCCTATGTGACATAAGGAGGCAAGTGCATGTCGGTGGACTGACCTAACCCTCCCCCAGGAGTGGCGCAGATGTGCATTAACAGCACTTTTGTGACACCCCTCAGTAGTGGGCTTCAGGCGGTTCTCACAGGTTCTATAGAACCCTTTGCTAATGAGTGCCTGGTTCTGAAAACCAATTACTAATGGAACAAAGAACCTGTTGTTAATTTAGGTTATCAGGTCATAGAACCTGTTGTTAATGTATTTGAATCCCACCACTGCCCCTAGTTCAGCACAGGACTTACGCTGAGACTTAGACCAGCCTATCTGTAGGTTAGGATTGCAGCCTAACCAGCAATCCTAACCTTTTCAGCCTTTCCAAACCTAACCTTTTCAGAATAAACAGCCTTTTCAGGGAGCCTCACTGTGGTACATGTCTCAGTTATGCACACATAACCGGAATGGCTCCAACAGGTGATGCTTTTGAAGTGAGGCTCCCTACAAAACCTAGTGTTTTACACCTCCTCTGGCTATGCCTCTGCTATCAACCTCAAGCCTGAAGGAAGTAGCTTCATAGTCTAGGCAACACCTTTTGCATGTCACCACCAGAGGTACTTCTGTTCACAGAGGGACATGAAAAAGGGCCCTCTTTGATGACTCCAAGGATGGACATTTGCACATTTGTCAGCCAAAAATTAGAAGAGGGGGAAGTGATGTGGATGTGGGAGGGCATTTTCCCATGTATTGGGAAAAATTATCTGAATCCTTCCAGCTTTGTTTGGAAGCACTGAGATCCGTTCTGAAAATAATCTGGAGATGAGCCTGGAAGAGCTCACCCATTTTTGCCGGAAACATGATGATTCAAGGTGATCCATATAAGTATTTTGATACATGACAGCTATTGTGTGCTAAGCTGGTCAAATTCATGCACTACCATAAGTGGAATTTGGTCTGAATCCAGGTTTTACTACGCTATACTAATCCTCATGTCTGGTGGTTTGCAGGCATGCCAAAGGCCAAGTTTAGCTTCTAATTCTTCATGTACACAATCAGCTCAGCATAGGCTAAAGTGCCTGGAAATGAGCTTAGTCTAGCTCTTTTCCATGGCTAGCATGCGCTTACATTACTGTGTAATCCCCTAGAAGTTTAACGTCATATCTGCCAATTGGCTTTCTCCCATATTCTCCATTTATTATCCCTAAAGAAATCATAGAGAACTTACTCTTCAAAAGGCACACATATTGCTTGGGGGAACGTGGGACACTGTTTGAAGAATATTTGGATTCTAAGAATCACCTGCAGAGCAATCCTGATATCATCCAATGAAAAACTATCTGAACTACATTTTTTAAAAATGCTACTGAAGGATCACATATATTACCAAAACGTAAGCAGGATGTCCTGGTAATCCACATATTATTCACATATTATTTCGGAACGCCAAAATATTATATACTCTGTTACTAATATACACTATTAATATACACACTATTATAATTGAAGTATTATATACATTATTACTAACCTGGGATTAACAGCCCAGTCCTCTCCCGTACTATTGTCTGCAGTACAGCTACTCTGACAGAGCTTGCCCTGCTTCCAGTTGTGAGAGGTCACCAGATGACCAACCAAAGGAATTTTTCTTTCCTCCACTGGGCATTTGAGCAGCCCAATCCTGATCTGCCTGGCATGCAAGGCTGATATGGCATCAAAATGACTGTCACAGCATCCTGTCCATACCAAGCAGTTGCTGGTGGCTCCTTGGTGGAAGGGAAGTAGCCTCACAAAGAGGGGCTTTGCCACACTTTCTGACAGTTGGTTTAGTGGCTCTTTCAATACCCAGAAATCTTTCAACACTGCTCTTTCAACACCCAGTTATACCCATAACTCATTCATTCAAGGCATGCTTCACTCTTTCAACCTTTCTCCGCTGGTCTAAGGCCAAAATTGTATTTCCTGAGGTTGATATGCAAGTGGGTGAAACTATTTTTGGCATTTCCTTATGACTTTCTTCAGTCATAGAACAGAAAAGAGGGTATGGTACCCTGGTGAAAATTGCTGGAATCTACCCTCTCTCTTCCCCCAAATGCTCCAGTCTCTCCCGACATGCCCCTTACCAGAGACAACAGGTATAATGGCCAGGATATGCAGCCAGTGTTTTATGTTGACAGCTCTGAATGTCCCAGCAGCAGTGATGTCCATGCTGTCACTGGGCCAGGGTGAACATATGTCATAATCGGAAAAGAGGACAATGTAGGACACCTCAAGAAAAGGTAGGACAAGACAAAACAAAAGCTAAAATCCCTCATGTATATTGATTTAACGTGATTCAATTAAATATCACTGATTCTTAAATTTAAAACTTTTACATATAATTTACTATATGTGATTTATTAATTACAAGAAGGCTGCTGATCACTAGGAAAAGGAGGACATTGAAGATTTTTTTCTAGGACACACGGCTAAAAAAGAGGACATGTCCTAGAAGAAGAGGACTTAACGGTCACCCTGCACTGGAACTTTTTGGGCTGTTTATTCTACGGATCAATGGATTCAATGGATTTTACTTCTGAATCAATACTTTTGTTGTTGTATGCTTCTTTACAAGCACATATGCTTAGCAGCTTTAGATTAGCAACATTGGTTTCCTATTTAAGGGTCTCCCTTGATCAAATGGCTGTAGATTTATAGATACAGGCAGTGGTGGGATTCAAATAAATTAACAACAGGTTCTATGTCCTAATAACCTAAATTAACAACAGGTCTATGTCCCATTAGCAACAGGTTCTCAGAACCAGGCGCTCAATAGCAAAGGGTTCTATAGAACCTGTGAGAACCTCCTGAAGCCCACCACCGGATACAGACTGCAATCCTAATCTGCAGGTAGGCTGGCATAAACCCTGGCATGAGCCCTGTGCTGACCTGGGAGTGTCACAAGAGTGTCATAAGGCGCTTCTGCCCCACTCGTGAGGGTTTAAGCCACTACACTGGCCCATGCCAACCTCCCGTACCACTGCAAAAAGATATGTCATGTGACTTAGGCCAGCCTAAATTTGTTAGGACTGTGCACATATTTGCAGAGATTGTATGGAATCCTCTGTTAGAATGAACATTGCCAAAATGTTTTGGAGCATAAGCGTGTCTATTAAACCAGTTGGGAATTTAAGTTTCTAGCCATTGGTCTAAATGTGTAGGCCACTTGTTTGTCTACATGGCTATGACCAAATGAAAAGTCTCAACTCCTGGGAGTAACTCTGATCAGCATCTATTTATTTCAGTGAGGATTCCATGGGGGGGGGGGGGACATATTTGGGAAATTAAGATGGTATCAAAAGATATACTATGGATCAACAGCGTTTATATATCACTTTTCAACAAAAGTTCACAAAGCTATTTATGGAGAAAATAAAATATCTAATAGTTAATATCTAATAGTGTTGTGACCAGCGCCAGGAGCATGACAGAGAACTAAAAGAAGGTAAATTTCCAAAATTGATCCTATTTGTTTTATTACCCACTTCAGTCAATATTTGCTCTTGCAGTTAACCTTTCATTTTTACCAGAGCCACACATGGTATTAAAATATTTTTGAATAGCTGTATTAGTCATGGATTTGCCAGCAGTGGATATATACTGGCTGGTTTTACAGGAAATTAATAGTCTTGCTTCAGTTCCAGCATGTGTTGGTCACTACTCACAGATGAAGCCTCAAGAGCAGCTGTATTATTGATTTTTAATTTTTCACACAAGAATGACTTTGCTTCATTGGATTGGAACCGATTTTGAGATCCCACAAGTCTTCTCCACATCAGTGAGATGAATCTTGCATAGGTCAGAAGTGGCAAACTCTGCCTGGAGTCCTCACAAAACGAGAGCTGAGGTCAGAGAGGCTCGAGGTTAGATTTAATGAATCCCGAACCTATAAGATTCAACCTCTTTGGCCATTCCTGTCTGCCCCAATAAATGATTTTTGTATAATAAACTTATTCCTAAGGCAACGGGAGTCTCACGTTAAAACAGTGATCAGGACTAATAATTGTAAATCAGGACCTCTTGAAATCACATCTGTTTTGCACAATTTGCAAAAGTAAAACCTCAATATGTGTTATAATGCATTTAATAAACATCTTCCTACAAACACGACAAAGGGATAGATTCTAATCTAGACTTGTCCTTGATGTGCTAGTTTTCCATGTGCTTGGGTTTCTTTCACAGGTGTCCCATCCCTTGAACTTTGAAATGGGATAGCCCAGAAGATGATTTACTCCTTTTAGGGTGCAATCCTAACCTAGGCAGGCACAACTAATCTGTCTTCCCATTCCTGTGGTGATGTAGGGAGGCAAGCGCATGTCTGTGCCATGACATAACCTTCTCACCGGAGTGGTGCTCAAATGTCTTACAGCACTTTTGTGATATTCCCAGGTCTGCACAGGATTAATTCCAGAGCTTAGGCCAGCCTTACTGGAGCTTGGGATTGCAGTCTTATTCTGTTGATTGAATATGGTTTATTAAAGAAAGAACATGAGAACACACTGGATAAGGAATGATTTCAGATACCTGAAGCTGAAAAAGAATATTTGAATGTATAATAACATCTGCGAATATTTTAATGAAAGGGGAACCTATTCAATATTCTATATATATATAAGAGAAAAGTCACTCACTGACTCACTGACTGACTCACTGACTCACTCATCACCGCCCTGCCAAAACCGCTGGGCCCAGAAGTGTGAAATTTGGGGTGGGTGTTCCTTCCGTGACGGAGGGGTGCACTAAGAACCGGTTTTCCGAAATTCCAACCGGAAGGGGGTGAAAAGGGGCGCAACTCCCTATACTTTGCATTGGAGAATTGATGACTCATCAACAGTCCGCCCCAACCTCTGGGCCTGAAGCATGGAATTCTGGGAGGGATCCTTCTGTCACCTGAACTCCCACCAAGAACCCATGTGCAGAAATTTAACCCTTTAGGGGCTGAAGAGGGGGCAACGTATTTTTGTCCTACACTTAACATGGGAGACTGACCAACCTACAGCCAATTTGGTGCTCTCTGCCTGGTATACTGGGGGAATGTTGTTAGGAGGAATAGGTTGCACTGTGGAGGATGTTGCGCATGAGGGGTTGGTGTGCATGGTGGGTTGGTGCGCATGGGGGAAGTTGCGCATGGGGGAAGTTGTGCATGGGGGTTGATGCGCATGGGGAAGTTGCGCATGGTGGAAGTTGTGCATGGGGGTTGATGCGTATGGGGAAGTTGCGCATGGGGGAAGTTGCGCATGGGGAAACTTGCGCATGGGGGAAAGTTGTGCATGCGGGAAGTTGCGCATGGGGGTTGATGCACATGGGGAAGTTGCGCGTGGGGATTGATGCACATGGGGGGTTGTGTGCATGGGGGTTGATGCGCATGGGGGTTGATGTGCATGGGGAAGTTGTGCATGGGGGAAGTTGTGCATGGGGGAAGTTGTGCATGGGGGGGCTGATGCGCATTGGGGAAATTGCACATGGGGGAAGTTGTGCATGGGGGGTTGATGCGCATTGGGGTTGATGCGCATGGGGAAGTTGCATATGGGGGAAGTTGCGCATGGGGGGAAGTAGTGCATGGGGGAAAGTTGCGCATGGGGGAAGTTGTGCATGGGGTTTGATGCACATGGAGGGTTGATGCACATGGGGAAGTTGCGTGTGGGGGATTGATGCACATGGGGGTTGTGTGCATGGGGGTTGATGCGCATGGGGGTTGATGTGCATGGGGAAGTTGTGCATGGGGGAAATTGTGCATGGGGGGTTGATGCGCATGGGGGATGATGAGCATGGGGAAAGTTGTGCATGGGAGGTTGATGTGCATGGGGAAGTTGCACATATGGGTTGATGAGCATGTAGGTTGATGCGCATGGAGGAAGTTGCACATTGTGGAAGTTGTGCATGGGTGAAGTTGTGCATGGGGGGTTGATGCATATGGGGGATGGCATATGGGGGAATTGTACTCCATCAACGCGGGTATGCTTTTCGCTAGTACTTGATATTTTGATATGCAACTTTTGTATTGGGAATAGTCTTCAGCATGAAAAACAAAAACAGTGATTAATCATGATCAGGGTAGTAATGCCTAGTGATGCCTCTGGTGACATGGTAACTGCCTTGGCGTAAGATGTGTTCTTGGTGGGCTTCAAAATCCCATAGCACAAATTTAGGTGGAATTTAGACAGGTGTGAGTTTTTGACAGAAAAACTTTTCAATTATTCCTCTGGCATTTTTTTCTTGCAAACCCCTTGCTAAGCAATGGCAACAAAGGAAGCAGAGAGTGATGAACAGTTGTTGCAGGCTTGAATTGGCATGCCTTGAACTGGGGATAAATTCTCCAACGTAGGGAGCCTTTCTGGGCTGGAGCCGGCAGTAATGAAGGGTATAGAGAACTGCTTTAGTTATCTCATTATCTTACGACCCTGAGCATCTTCCTGACATTTTATGTGGAGTAAAGGAAAGCAGACTTGGGCATCTCAGCATAATTTATGCAAACATCAACCAATAATTAAAACGGCTAATTAGCTATTGGTATCTGATTCTCTAATAATCTGGAAAGCAAGATAACAGACACAAAGCACAAAAGTCTTGATGCAGCCGGTAATCAGGAGTTTGGTCTGTACACCCCAGCAGTGATCATTAATTTGGATGTGTTTTGATGTCGTGTTTGCGTTAATATATTCCAGGATGGCTGAGGATATGAAGTTAACACCTGGCAAGCAAACTGCTTCTGTGCTGCAGGAAAAGAGCCAAAGGGGACTTGCTGCTAGACCTGGAGCGTCTTTATAAAAAGGCTTGTGGGAATCAATGCCTGGATTTTCCAAAGCCAGAGAAAAATCTACCAGCGTCTGTGACTTTTAAAAAATCACACACAGAGAGAAGCATGTCGGAAGATAAGTCTAGAGAAGGTTTTATCCTTCAAGCATGGTTTTCTGGGGGGATTTAATTATACTGATAGTTTTCTGGCTCTTATCCTACTGAATCCAGTCTGTGTTTGCATATGTGTGCACCACATTACAAATGTGTGTGGTCAATTTTAACTGGGGAGATAGCCAATTTAGGCTGCAATCCTAACTTCCAGTTAGGCTGGCCTGGAAGTGTCATGAAAGTGCTATAAGGCAATTCTGCACCACTCCTGGGTGAGGGTTAGACTGGTGCACAGACATGCGCTTGCCTCCCTACATCATCACAGGAATTGAAAGACTGATGAGTTGTGCCAGCCTAGGTTAGGACTGCACCCTTAGACCCTGCTCCAGGTCTTTAGGGATCTTACAGAGCCCTATTGGATCTGAATTGGATCCCGAATTGAGAACTTACGGATCTGCCCTGAGGGCCAGATCCTGGCTCCACACTTGTCCCAGACCCGGGACACCCAATACCCCAGAACACCACTGTTTGACCTTCCCCCTAATCCCACTGCTGGCCTGACTCAGCCAGAGCTTACTGGTCCACCAGTACGAAAGCACTGGGTTAGGCCTCTGGAGGCCAGTTCAGATACATGTGACATTCTCCTAACTCATGAGGTGGCACAAAAGTTCCTTCATAGCAATTTTATGATATCTCTGGGCCAGCACAAGGACATGTAAAGGTCCAACAGAGAGAATGGATTGTGCCCGGAGAGTAACTATGAAAGCCTGTCGTTTCAGTCACAAACTAAGACATGTCATTGAAGTTCAGTGAGTTTCAACTGGTGTGCCATGACACATTATTATGTCATGAGAGGTTCACAGATGTGCCGTATGATTGGAGCATTGCTGAAAGTTGGCAACAGAAAAAGGGACAATTTATTACTACAGACACTTGCCTTAGAAACAGAGCCACAGAACCCAAGTGAGTTTCCTAGAAGCTGAAAGTGCCATTGTAAGGGGTAAAGATCACAGAAGACCATAGAGGTTGTAATGTAAGAAGAAATGTATTGAAAATCAGTTGTGCTGATTTCATTTATTTGTAGCCCACTCCCTACTGGAGTGAAGCCAGCTGAGAGTATATATTGTTCTTTTGGCTAAGGTTATAGTTGTAAAACATTATTTTCTACAATATTCAAAACATGACTCTAGCGGCTGTCTGGTACATGAAATTTCAAGCTGTGCACCTCTAGTTGCATGAATATTCATGCATGACAAGGCTGGCCCAGTCATGATGCTGACTCATGTGGGTGGGGAGATGTTACAGTAGATGTTGAGATGTTAGGTGGAAAGAGAATGCCCTGCACCCTTTATCTGCCTACTGCCCCCTCCAACGCACTGCAATTAATCCACAAACTTGAAGAAGACTTTCTGAAGGCCAAGTAGATAAGAAGGCCAAGCATGAAGGCCAAGTAGACAAGAAGCATAAGTAAGTGGTGGGTTCTCTTAACCAGAAAGTTCTGGTGCATGGAAAAATTTATCCTTTCTTCCACTAGGAAAACTGTACTAGAAATATGTGCAAATGACATGTGTTGGGAGCAATAGGGTCCTTGCTAAAGCGATGGTGAGACATTGTCCAACGTCTGCCTCAAAGCAAGACTTGTTTTCTTTCTGTTTTCTTATGTATGCACAAACATATTAATTTCCCTTTACAGCATTTCTTATTCCAAAGGGAAAAAAATATAGCTGTTTATTGTTCCTAGAGCCAGAGTCCATGGTCCATGACAAAATGAGCACTAAAATAATACAGACCCTCTGAAAAATTCAAGAATAGCCATAAATACTGTATATAAACATATATGCTTAGGTTTATCTTATTTTTTCTCCATCTTCCATATTATTTTATACATTTTTGCAGTCCTGCAATGGCCTGGAGCTGCCCCATTCCTTTTCTTAGACTTATGCCAATGAAATAACTGGCATGGGTTCAAGGAGACACATTGATGACCAGGCAACCTAGTGGGAGGCATATAAAAAAGTTTTTATTTACCTGTCATGGGCTGTCTAATTGTTAAGTGCATAATGCATTTTATTGGCACAGTTGCATGGCAGAAGATGGTCAAGATAGGATTTCGCTCTTAGGCAGACATGCATAGGTTTGCACCATGAATTAACCCTATCACTGGTTCTATCCCATTACGATCAAAATTGTCTTTTATCTTCTCTTCCTGATCTGTCTCTTTCTGCTCTTTTCTCCCCAAACACGCTTATAGTTATGGAGACTGCCAAGTTTTGGGGCACCTGAAAACTGGTTCTTGTAACACGCCTTGCATATTTACATGACAGACGCTCATGAAATATACATCACGGGCCAGAGAAGCCGCACTTGGGACTTCAGCAGGAGTCCACTGGTACATGGGGTGAATACAGCCGTTTGCTGAGCTAGAGAACTCGCTAATTAATACACTGCTGGATGTCCTTTGGAGCAGAGCGGGAAGAAAACATAAACAATAAATGAGCTCCACATGCTTAAACAGGCCTCCTTGCAAACCAGTGGGAAAACAAAAGAGACGGAAATGAGCTCCCAATCGAGAAATCTTGGCTCGAGCTGGGAATGGTCATAGGTTTTTGTTTCTGACAAACCCTAGCAGGATGCATTAGGCATCTAGTTCATTGTGATCTAAAACAGATCTTTAAATTACAGAAAGCAGAAGAGTTGGGCTGGATTTTTCCAAGATGAGAGGCCTGATGAAGGTTTTCCAAAGATTTACAGCTGAAAACGGTTGGGTGAATACAAGTGTTGCATCAAACCTGCTCCCTGTTTTTCCAGTTAATCTTTCTCAGAAATCTGCTTTATTTTCCACTTCAGTGTGATTTTTACTCTTGTCCAGAATGTTTGTTAATGAGCATTGGGGTGTGAACAAGACCACCTTTGCAGAAGCATGGGATGTCATCACATACTTGATCATAATGTCATCATCATCCTGCACTTGTGTAACGGCACTGAGCATCATCTACTGTGATTTGCTATGTTGTCCAACATCACCTGATATTGTGACATTGTATTGAATGAATGGTACCCTGTCATTTGACAATGCATACTTTTGAAACTGTGAGCCTGGTGCCTTCACAAATATTGCTGTAAAAAAAATTACTGGTGAAAATAGGGATCCGAAAGCTTTTGTCAGAAAGCAGCTTTAAAATTATTTTGAGCAAAATTTGATCCCCCCCAATGGAGAAGTCAGAATATTTGGCAAACAGTGCTGAGCCTTTCCAAAGATCACTGTGTATATGGAACTGAGCATTATGCAGGGGCAGGAGGAATTATGCATCATGACAGTTCACCTCAGCCTAGTGAATAGACAGGAAATACCTCTCTGGGTATTTTTTTAGGTTGCCTGCACTGTGGACAAGGTACAAGGTAGGGCAAGCAAAGAGTGAACTGCCATTGAGCCCAGTTCTATCCAACTTCCCAACTCTGATGCTGCTTCAATGCAATCTTGAAGTAAAGGGAAAAAATGCTCCGTACCGCGGAACCTAGCACCAGCAGCGCTAGCCTAGGCAGTTCAGGAAAGCATGTTGAGAGCATGTTCAACATGGCCTAGAACAGTGCAATGCCCCCTCACAGCTCCTCTGAGTTAGACCACCTTTGGAGCAGGAATAAATCTGATAAGACCCATAGAGGTCCATGAGTAAAATTGGAAGTGATGGTGAAATTTCGGAGTCCTACAGCCTCAGGACTTGCCTCTCAGCCTCAGGACACAGCGCAACTATAGCAGCCCACCCTAGGATATGGCACCACCACACCAGTCCAGTGAGCAGACTGCCCTTGAGCTGCTGCTGCTTCAGCAGCAGTTAGGCCAGCCAGAGTCTTTCTAGGCATGTTGATTTGGCCTAAATAGGGTGACCATATAGAATGGAGAACAGAGTGCCTCTCCTTTTAACATTGCATAGAAGAATTGAGAAAGGTTTAAAAAGCAACACCTGCCTAAATTCCTCATAAATTCCTGCCTAAATTAGCTCATCATAGAAGGGTTTTAAAAGCAACACCTGCCTAAATTTCCTCTTCTATGTAATGGTTAAAGGTAGAGGCACTCTGTCCTCCATTCTGTATGGTCACCCTGGGCCTAAGTGTAATCCTAGAGGCGGCCTACCCCTGTGGATTTGGCCTAACTTAGGCCAGTTTAGCTGGGTCATTTTTCTGGCCTGAAGTCAAGATTGCATTGTTAATCTCCCATTTAAAAAAGTTTTTCTTCTTTATGGGCTAACAGTCCCAACATGGTGTGGGAATATTTTATTTATTTTGTTTTTAAAGAAAATTATACCCTGCCCTTCCCATACCAAAGCAAATGCCCAAAGCTGCTTACAAAGATTTATAATCAAATAAAAATATCAAACAAGGCATTAAAACATTGATTTCACCAAGTAAAAAAGAGTGTGGGTGTT
The DNA here is from genome assembly GCA_030015325.1 of Cryptoblepharus egeriae. Taxonomy (NCBI): domain Eukaryota; kingdom Metazoa; phylum Chordata; class Lepidosauria; order Squamata; family Scincidae; genus Cryptoblepharus; species Cryptoblepharus egeriae. Next base: position 13,887,952 of record JAREYC010000004.1, read on the forward strand.
TTGACACTAGTAATTACTAGTATAATCAGTTGTGTCATAGACACTATCTTGCACCTGTAATTTGAACAACTACAACAGACCCTACCATCATTGTAACTACATGGGCACATAAGAGACATTACGTGCACCCATCATTATTGTACCACATAGTGAAAACCTATGGGAAATTCATATTGGAATCCAGAGTTTGTTCTTATATTGTAGCAAGGACTCCGTGTAGTTACTCTGGATTTCACCCATAGAGTCCTTCTGGCTTAGAGAATCATATTTTTCCAAGCAACAAGACATTGAATGGTGAGACGATGCAATAACTCCAAAACTGAAATTATTATTTAAAGGAAGATGAAGAGTGAAGCAAATGCATTTATAATCTGCTGGTTGCTTCTCCCAACTTCAAATCATAACCCTTTGCTACTGGAAAGTAATAAAGTTCCAAACAAAAATTCTCATAGGGATTGTGAATCTTTGCGCTCCTGCCTTCATTTTTCTTATCCGTTGCTGACAAGGAGCTAAGCTGTAAAGTGTGCAGCTGGTGGCTATGCAGAGCAAACAGTAGCAGATTCCAAAATCTGCATTCTTGGGTTGCTCAAAGGCTGGATGCCACATATGTGTGTCACTTCCAACTTCCACAAAGCCTCAGGGGCAAAGCCGTCTTCTGACAGCTGGCCAAGCAAAGACCCTGTTGTCATTGGCTGAAACGGATAATAGTTCACAAGTCTGAGCAGGAGAAAAGGGTTTTAAGAGCAATCAGAGAAGAATGAAACAATCAATAGGAGATAAATATAATGCAGGTGCTGGATAATAGGAAAAAAGATAGTAGAGTCCATTTTTATTTACTTTTTTGTTGTAAAGATTGTTTTAGACACAGGCATGAACCAAGAGCTGGCGCACTGGCATACAGTGTTCCTCACACAGGACCATTTCCCACATCATGCCACCTTAAACCTGTGTATATATACACACAAAAAATAGCTGCCTTCAATTGTTGCTTCTTGTTACAATAATAATATAAACATTTTAAAGGTTTATTTAAAACGTCGTAGATCAATGGTTCCCACTGGTGGGACCCACAGGTGGGTCATGACCTCATTTTTGGTGGGTATCCATTGGTGATGGAAAGATCAGATAACTAATTGCTTCAAACCCTCTGGATATTCCAAAATCAGATATTGTAGTTGCTAATTATCCTACAAAGTTTCTGCAGTTTGCAAGCATATAGGGAGATAAATATTTGAGAATCTTTTTAACTCATATTTTTTTAAAAAAATTATTTTTAGATCTTTTTTTAAAAGTCTGGTAAACCTACATGGGTCCCAAACCTACATGCCATATGCCCCCCAAAACAGGGACAATCCTGATTTGGGGGGATTGTGTTCACATACTGGCAATTGTGGGGGATTGTGTTCACATACTGGGGGGTTGTGTTCACATTTGGGGGATTGTGTTCACATACTGGCAAACATACTGGAGGGTCCTGTCCCAATTTTGTGGAAAAGAATTATGCAACCCTAGTCCCAATAGAGTGTCATGTTAAAAAGTGTTTGAAGTGTTTTTAACACTGGTAGTAAAATGTTTGAGAACTGCAGAAGTATGATTGTAAAATATATATGAACTGGCCCTCAAACTCTGTGATGATGTAAAATAAGTGTGATTTTGTTGCCATCACCTTACTTATTTAACTTCAAGAAGGTATTTAGATGCATAAAGACAGAATAATCTTGAACAGGCAAAGACAAAAACAAAAGAAATGCTCAGCTGCAAACAGAATTTCCAACTTTCCAGTCCAATCTCAAAATGCTTTATTATAAAAAATAGCTTAGAACCCAGCAGTTGATACTTGTGTGGCCTCAGGCAAGAGCTGTTGATTTCCCAAAGCGATCTTCAAAACAGGGAAATACAAGATTTATTTAGGGAAAACAGAAAGCAACATAAAATCAGTTAAGAACATGAATAATAAGAGAGTTCTCTTGCATTTCCAATCCAGAGAGTGGAAGGAGAAGATACAGCTGTGGAAGCAACTAGATGGCGAGAGAGGAGCAAACCCATCAATTTGCTGCCTATGGTGATGACCTTAATTTGGCCAACCCTAATCCTTGGTAATCAGATGCTCAATCTTTTGCCTGACTCAAATGTTTTCTAACTTGCATTCACATTTTATGTTATATATACCCAGGGGTCTTTCTGAGCGGGGTACTCACTGGTACTGAGTATTGGCACCTCTGTGGTGAGTACTAGCACCTCTGTGGCCACCAAGAAGACACACCCATGGTTACAAATAACATCTTCATGATGAATACCCCCACCTTTATAACATCTTCGTGGAGAGTACCCAACCTTTATTTCCAGAAAAGCACTGTGTATACCCTACCTTTCCCATACCAATGCCAATGCCAAAAGTGGCTACAAAGCTTTCATTCCTCCTATGCTGCTGTCCTCACAGCAACCTTGTGAGGTAGGAGAATGACCATCAGGAATCTTCATGGCCAAGGAGGGATTACAGCCTCGTTGATCCAGGTCTCAGTCCATTTTCCTAACCACTCCACCATCCTGGGCTTAATCATGCTTAATATTTTGAGTGACAGTTGTTTTTTCCAGATACCAATCACTTCCTGAAGTGCACAGCTTGTTAGCAGTGACTCATAATGTGGCTGTCAACTCTGGATTGTGCTCTGCTAGATGCTCATCTCCACCCTTTCCCCATCATACTGTCCTTGTTCCAGAACCAGTCAGGCAATACAATTTTATCATGTTTGATGCAGTGGAATATCTGAATCTTATCAACTTTGATTTTGCTTAGATTGGGAAATGTTTGAATTCTCTTGATATAATTGAAAGGGTTGAAGCAAAACCATTAATTAGCTGAAAAAGAAATACAGCATTGAAATGAAATGTTAACAAGCAATCTGGTTTTAAAATCCCCCCAGTATGCAGTTGTTAAACCTCCCTTTTTCTGATTCATCAAAGTCACATATATCAAGATTTCTTCTTTAATCTTTATCATCCGAATGAAGTCTTTTATCACTGTCTATCTTGTGGCAATAGATAGGGTAGTGGGAGAGGATTTGGGTCTTTGTTTAGGTTGTGCAAAACCAGCTACATAATCATGATCCCCACTAGAACTTGTTTGCACTGCTCTGCTACTCAACCCTTTGTTATGGCCCAGTAAATCTGCACCAAGTTGCCTGCAGAGTGAGGAAAGTATCACAGTGCAATAATTAGGCTTCACTGAGCTGGCCCAGCTATGCCGGTGCTGGCTTAGAGGGTTGCAAATGTACTGTAAGACCCACTTGTGGCTACTTCGGAATCAGCTGGGGTGGTATGAAGTTCCTGGGCCAGTTCAGCAGCACCACATCAGCAGCACCACATCAACCCAGGAGCATTTAGATCTACCCTTGGGAACGGTGTAATCCCAGAGGGTCTGGCCATGATTATAGTGGTGACATTGGGACATCCCCTAGTCCATGTCCCTGCAAACACTTACTAATGGTTTTTGAACTCTTGGAGAGTTTGAAAATCACTGCTTTAAGCCACCCCAGCTGTTGGCCACCACTGCAACAGCAATAATGATGCTGTTCCAAATATTTTGATCCAGTTCCAACTATTTTGACCTCTGTGGATTTGGTATTATTATTTCATTTCAGCTCTGTGGTGCGATACAAGGAGATAAGATCACTTACAAGAAAAAGGCAACTTCTTCAGTGTTTGTCCCATGTGGTGCTGAGGTTCGCTGTTCTTGATAAGATCATTTACAAGTGATGAAGCATATTGTTTTTAATACGGTTGCCTATGTTAATAATGAGTCTACACGTGTTCTGCAAAGATGAGAATCTGCAGCCTTGTTTGGCACTTGCAATGTTTTAAAAAGCATATAGTGTAACACTGAGGTTTTGCATTACAGTTAAAATTAGCTTCTCTGAACGTGCAACTAATGTTAGCTATTTCTCTTTCTGCCTCGCCACCGTCCTCTCTATTTCAAATCAAATGAAATTAATTGGCAAGACTCAGGTATAGGAGAAATTAAACTTTAAAAAAATTAAGACAAGTTTCAGGAAAATCCCATTTTTTAAGGACATATATCTATTTAAGTGTTTTGTAACTTAAAATCAAGAAAACATGTTCCATGTTTTGTGCTGGATTTTCCATGGATTGTGCTGAATACAATCCACATGGAAACCCACATGATTAGGTCCTACATTTCAGAAAATAAATCAATATGTACAATATTCCATGAACAAAAGAAAAACAGCTGAGGAAAGAAATTAAAACAAATCCTGATGAAATGCATTCCATCTTTGCAACATCTACAAGTTCTGCAATACATAACAGTTCTTTAAATTCAAAGGGAATATCTCAGTGGAATTTCTGGAATTCATTCAGGATGGTGGTGAATACTGGGAGTTTAGAGAATCTGGCAAATGCCTGGAAGTCTTGCTGAACTTTTGCAAAGAGGTGTACAGTATTTTATCTCAATTATTTATTCAGACCTTTTTTATCCTGTTCGTCTGTCAGACAAGGCCCTTTGGGAGCTCACAATGTTTTCAATCATTTATTAGAACACAGTAAAATAACAAGATATGCAAATCCAGAAACTTATTGTGCTCTACTGAATTCATTTGCTCAACAACTTGTCAAAGTTCCTTCTTAAGACCCTAGCCCAGCGGTTCCCAAATTGTGAATCATGGCTCTATGATGAGCTGCATTATCCTTGAAAATACCTGTTGCCTTATAGTGTTATAGTCCTAATAGGATGCCATAGCCAATGGCCCAGTAGAGCAAGGGAGATGTGCCCCCCAAAAGTTTGGGAATCACTGGCCTAGTCTATGAAAGGCCACACCAGAATTGGAAGTCCATCATGCCTACCTAGAGATCTTTTGGAGATTTGTGCACCAGTCCCTTAAAGAACCCTATATTTTATGCATTGGGGAGACAGGGAATTTATAGGCATTGGACAATGACTCCCAGGAAAAGACTTCAGTGTGTAATTTCAACTCCAGATAAGTTATGGAGGATAGGCTGTTACCCAAGCAGCAAATCCCCCCTCTCCACGCCACTGAATTAGTCCAATGGAAAGGCAGAGCCAATACTACTGGATTCAGCTGGCGTCGCAGAGCTGGGCTAAGGACAGGAGCTCACCCTGTCTTGTGGGGCTGACCTGGGAATTGAACCCTGGCCTGCTGGTTAACAGGCACAGCGTATTAGCCACTTGTGCCACCCACAGCCCTTGTTTTGTAATTAATTCATTGCAAAAGATATTTTCTATATGGACAGATGGGTGAGAGTGAGGTGGTGGCTGGAAAGTGGAAAACAAAGCAACAAATGCTTTTAAATATGGTTTTAGTTATAATTCTAATTTACTCCATAAAGGTTGTTGATTGCTCAGGGCTGTATTATTACCAAATAATGACAAAGTGCTATTGAAATTAATGAGATAAAGTGGCTTAGGGCACAATCCAGAGTAACTACGGGGAGTCCTTGCTCTGGTGTAAGAACAATTTGCTCTGGATTGCAATATTAATTTCCCATAGGTTTTCACTAGGTGGTGCAGTAACTATGGGTACATGTAATATCTCTTACGTGCTCCCGTAGTTACTCTGGATTGTAGGGTAAGACTCAGGCCTCAATCTTAACCAAGGTCTACTACAGTGGATCCCACAGTCTGCTACCTTAGGGTCCCAATCTGATGCTGTAAAAGCCATGCTGCTGTCAGGCACTTTGGGGTCACCTTTGCTGGAGGTTTTGCAAATGAGTCAGCAGGTCACCCATCCCACACCAGAGCAGGTAAGTGGCAATGGGGGGCAGTTTGGGCAAGGTTGGGGTGTGCCAAATTGGGAAGGAGAGGGGGACAGGGAGTTTCCTAGTAGCCATGATTCGCCAACTACAACATTCCTCCAGTTGCTTCTCTAACTTATGCCTGCTAGGTACAGGTAAATTACTCCTTATCTGGATATCCAAAAACTAAATTATTCTGAAATCCAGACATTTTTGTCCAAGACATTTTTTAAAAAAACTTTATGTAGTGTGAATACTAGAAGGTCTTGCACTCATTCCCATATTTAGTGCAGGGATAGCTTGTAAGTTCTAATCTTTGTTTACTTATTATTTCTTATCTAAAGGATTTATACCCTGCCTTTACTATGTGAAAGCAAAAGCCCATGCTGATTAACAGAGCTTTCATTCCTACTCTCCTGCTGACCTCACATCAACCCTGTGAGGCAGACTGATCCAAGGTCACCCAGGAAGCTTCATGACCGGATTTGAACCCGATCTCAATCCAACTCCCTAAACACTTCACCATCCTGTCTCTAATGAGGATGGTGTGTGCCCATACAGACATTCTTGAAAGTAAAGAAGATTTTTAATTATCTCCCCTTCCCCAAGTTTGTGTGGTCACTCCTGTCACACATTGGAAGGATAGTATTTGGTTGGACTGCTCCAAGATTTCAGCCTGGTGCTCAGTCAGGATTTAACATCTTTCTCGAAACTGTGATTCCAGAATTCTATGGCCCAATTTAGTACAAACTGGTTTGTGGAATATAAAATCAGACATCTGGATAAGAGAGATCTTTGCTTGGGCTGAACTTCAGAACTCTGGTTCTGCTCTCCGAGGGGTGTTTGCAATGCTGGAAGTCAATGTGTTGTGCTTCTTTCTACAGTGACTGGTTAATGATGCTCCCAACACTCTCTTTTCACCCTTGAATAGAAGCTATCTGGGACAATCATTATTTGAAATCCCTTGGTTTGAAGATTAATGGCGGCAACAGATTAAACTTCCCTGAAGGCTCTGTTTGCGTTGGCGCCTATTCAGCACAGAACTCTGTGCATGTGTTGTGTGAAGGCAATGGTTCATGGAAATTGTATCTGGGAATGCTATGCAGAGTTTTCTCATACAGCCACACTTAAAGAATCGATTTACTATGATAATGAAATGGCAGAGGAGCTCAAGAGCATCAACAATGAAGAAAGATGTGTTTGTTAAGACAGAGTGTGAAAATATACTTTAAGTCCTTGAGATGGTCTTATGGGATGATGAAGCAATAAGTGAAAAATAATACAAATGGTAGGAAATGAGGCTACCCAGCAATCACAGATGGGATTACCTGGTTGGAGAAAAAATGAAGTGGTTGGAAAGAGTGATTCAGGCAGACAACAGGCAAACCACAGCTGTGGAAAGGGAAGGTTAAAAAATTGTTTATCTTGGGATTCCTAGAAATGAAGGGAGGAAGAAGGTGGAGTTTGTGCATTTCAGAGGCTTTCAAGCCAAAATGTCTCCAACCCCAAAAATTCAAATGAAATTCTTCCCATATTGCAATCCCTTATTAAGATTAGTTAACAAATACAGAATTTCCCGATACTAGAAACATATCACAACCCTAATATTTGAAGCTTGGAGCAACCATAGGCTAAATATCAACATTTATGCAGAGATTTATGTTTCACAAGGAGGATGTTACATACAATCTGAAAAGTACTTTTAAAAATGCTTGAAGAACAAATTGGTATATATTTACTGTATATTTACTGTATTTATAGATCATTAGAAACTGACCCAATTAAAACTTAAAACCCAATTAAAGACTTTCAAGTCGTTATGGAACACTGGAAAAGAAGGTGCTTTAATTCTAAGAGGCAGGAAATCCTATCAGCGGACATCATAGGAAAGAAAGCTGTCATGGGTTCCTTCAATTATAATTCTCTTAAAGATGGCACCCCCTAACAGAACCATCCCTTTGGGTTATGCAATGGGGATGGCCATCATAGGCCCTGTATTTTTATGGCCATTACATGGTTATAATAAAGTATCCCCACACTGGTTGTTGCCTTGTCCACACCTTCATCTCTGCCCACAACAGACTCTTATGAGATGTCCACATGGACGGGACAGATTCAAGTGGAGAGAGATGCACTTTCGAGTATCCCTGACCTAAGTGGTGTCAAACTTTATAAGCAAACTCCGGCACTTTGAATTGTGTCTGGAAATGTAAGGAAAACCAGTGAAAATGGTAAATCAGAAGTAAGATGTGGCCACAAGTCCAGAAGCCTCTTAACAGTGTGGAAGCTGCATTCTATGAAAGGGCAGTTCCTAAATTCTGCACTTTGTGATAACTTAGCACTTTGTGCTTTGTGCACTTTATAATAACTTACACATTCACAAAACACATTCAAGTCATCATCACGTGATATTGCAGTCATCAGACCTAATATGCATGTGTGAACCATCTCATAAAGCAGGATTATGCTAGACTATCCTCTCAGCCACTGGCCCAGTGTTGATAGACAAAGGACAACACAAAGTATTTCAAATAATAAATACTTCCTATTATGGAAAAAGGAAGCACAATCAATATTTTGTGATGACAATAGCTGTGGAATATGTAGCAACCCTTATCACCTGAATAGTCTTGCAGGACCTGCTGTGAGGATTTTTAAAAAACCCCAAATCTCTGGACATGTGGATTGCAGGTGACCAAATCTCTGCTTTACAAAGATCATCCACAGAACACATCATCTGGGACCACCTTCACTGATCCTTTGGGCCATTTCCAAAACGATAGCTTTATGAAGCAAAAGGATCAAGCATAAAGTGTGCTCGCTAATAAAAGTATCAAAGAGTAGGACATTTCATTTTCAGTTGTGCAACATTACTGTTTCTTATATTGTAGACAAGTACATTCACATTAGGACATTCCGTTATGTTTTGGTGGAGTCATTTATGTGCAAAACATAATTAAAAGGAGAGCTCTCTGTTTTTCATTTATAAGTTAATTTTTTTTCCATGTATACTTATTGACCACCAGTGATGGTAAGCCAGCGTGGTTCTTTCCTTTGGAGGCATCCCCTTTAGAGAAGTGGTTAATTTCTACTTCTCATAAAAGTCATATGGCAAATAAAGAACATTTTTTGACCTTTCCCATACTGATCGTTCTGAGTCCACCACCACCTCCCACATGTTTGGCCCATCTGTCTTTCTTCATGTCAGCTTCCCTGCAGTGGAATAAAAATGGCCAGAAGAAGCATAAAAACCATTGCACATAGGGGAAACCCTTGAAAAGTTGTTTAAAAGGGGTTTTAATTTTCAACATCTGATGGAATAAAGTTCAGATGTTTCCACACTAGTCTCAGTGTGGGTGAATATTTGAAGTTCCTGAAAAACAAGACAAGTAATTTCCAAAAGATAGAAATTTTAATCTCTTTCATCCATTGCAAAGCATGCTACTGACTTTAAACAGAAATTCTCTGGTGCATATAAGTCAATTGGCTTATTAAAACCAAAAAAGGAATCATGCAACAATTAACATTTCCTTTATTCTCTTTGAGCTCTCTGGGCATCTGTCATTTATTCCAACAAATGGGCTTTGGTTCTCCTCTAAGGAATCAAGCAGGCTCACACTCCTACCAGACAAATAGAAGCATACAGAAGGATGCTGTGTACAGAAAACATATTAGCACTATACTGAGCTCTGTCACAATTTCACAGTCCTCATGTGAATCCTACAACTAGAATTGGAGTAATCATTTGAAAGTGATCAAGGAAAGTAACTCATTTGGGCA